>CM057009.1:66047944-66695444 GCA_029891345.1 Dryococelus australis | reverse complement strand
AATTGTACAGAAATCGCAAAAAATATATAATACCTTAGCTTTGTCTTCGATGATACTGGAGATGGTTGTGTCTGTCTTAGCTTCGTCTTCGATTAATCTAAAGATGGGTGTCTGTCTTCATCTGCTAAGGTATTATAATTTATTTTGAATTTTCTTAAAAAATGCTATTTCCTGTGAATTTTTTTTGTGAATAATGTTTTATTTTGATATAAGCAGTAGATTTTGAACGAGATGGTAAGAAAAGTTAAGGTTAAGATCCTATGATGTTATCCAAGGATCAATTTAACACTTTTCAAAGTAAAATCTTTTATCGAAATGCATCCAGATGTCAAGGAAAGTTTGTCAGATGTTTGAGTAATGGGTCATTTGCAGATCAAAATGGGTCATTAATAGGTTACTTGCAGAGCATGAGTTAAAGCTGAGCGAAAACCTCGTCTGGAAGAAAGTGTTGTAGATGTAACTGTATGATAATGTAAGTAAAGATAACACTTTTCATTATAGTAAAACATTTTCTGCAATATTATTAGATTGGTCCAGCGGTCTAAGATGTCGGATTTACATTATTGTTCCCTGTAAGGAACTGCGGGTTCGAGCCACACACATGGCAAAACTTTTTAATTAACATATTGGGATAGTCGAGATGGTTTCTTTTGCAGTTCGTCTGTCGATCGAATAAGAGCTCTATCTCTCTGACTGAGTTCGAGTGACACATAAACCAATTGTTCTGTTTTGAAAAAAGTATATATGCATATATCCTGTATGAATGTTTTCACTTCTTCGGCTGTTGTGATGAAAAGCAGATCGTCCCGAGTGGAATCATCTAGTGATATTGTAAGCTTTTGTAATATGAAGACAACTAGGGCAGTTGAAGACTTACAAACTGTAACACCATCGGCAAGGGTGTCTGAAGAGCCTCTAGAATCATTACATAAACAATGTTGTTATTATGGAAATACTTTTTGTAAAAGTTGGCATACACATCGTCATGAATGTAGTCATAGTTTGTTCAGTCCAGCATGAAAGTTTTTCCACTGTGATAAGTGCGTTGCTGTGTTCACCCATAGTGATATCCTATATAGGCATAAGGAGAAGTGTAAAGGCAATAAGAGTTGTTCATTGGGAATCGAGTGCAAGTATTGCAGCAAACCATATGCTACTAGGGCTAATGCCAGCCAACATGAAGATAGTAACTGTCCATTTGCCATCAGCTACAAGACCTATATATGTGTTAAATTCACTGCTAGATATGCAAATAAGCATACCTTGACTGCTCACAATAAAATATGTACTATAAAATTAGAGTAAAACATAATTACTTTTGGTGAATGGAGAATATGTTTGAGTGTATATAATTAATACTATGTATTTTTGAAAAATAAATTATTGTACATGGAAGAGCCTGTGGATTTTTATTAATTTTATTGTTGAATATACGTTGTATACTAGGATTAGATGAGGGGAAAATTAAAGTGTTGTTTTTATTATAAATTGTTTAGTAATAATTGTGATGAGTATAGAGCGAATGATTGAAAGTAGTATTGATTTCCAAACTTCTACAATGTGAGGGACATGTAACCAATTTACTAGAAGCAAGAGTCTTGTATTATGTGATGATATAGTTCTCAAGGTTTTCATATTTTTCTCAGGAGTGTCTTATAGGAATGATCTTATTGTATATGTGATGGGTATCGTCCCATTGGCTAAACTGTTCATATTGTGTGTTGGCAGTGCTAATCGTAATGAATGTTTTGATAGTTAATATATCTGGTTTGTGTGGTGGAATGTTAGTTTTGCTGGTAATGTTTAATGGTATGGGGAAATGTTAATGAATGGTTATAATTTTTTTTCTGTTAGAAAATTTGCTTTGCTGTTTTGGTGATATTGTTTTCTGGAATTATATTTCGTTAAGGTTGGATCATTGACTGTGGTACAATGTATGGGTGATGGTATTATTTTAACGTGTGTGTGTTTTGCTATCACATGATGAAATGGCTTGTTAGTGCACTTCGCCGGAATATTACATAGGAATGCTTATATAATTGCCTTGTTTTAAAAGGTATGAAGGGAAATCTTTGGTATAAGCAATATGATGTAGGTAGTGTTCAGGTAAATTGTGATATTACAAGTTAGAATATTTTGTCTGGAAGAACATGTAGAAATGCATACTTTGTATGTTATTTAGAAGCGAGTTCGATATGGCATCAATACTTTATGAGTTAATTTAAACAGTTTTCAATGGTTAGGTATAGGTTTGAGCTATATATTTGCATGATATGTCTTTAGATTTTGAATGGCTGATAGGGAAATCTGGTCGACATATTTAATTAATAAAATTGTGATGGTGAGCTCTATGATTCTGTTAATGAACCTTTGACAAAACGGATTGTGCAAAATAAATGATATTATTATATATAAAAATATATATGTTTGAAATATAAATGAATGTATGAAACAATTACAATATAATGTGAATTTAAATATAAATTTATAAGTGAATGGTGTGTAGCAGCTGAGATGACTCTAACATCATTATTTCTTATACCGAATGATCTCTATTTAATGGAATATCTTGGGTGTATATAGGCATGTCATAGCAGAATTTTCAAAACTTAGCCCATTCGAAAATGGGTATTTGCCCTCGTATGGCATCCGATTAGGATATAAACATGTTTTATTTCTTATATGCAAAATGTACAATGAAAAAAAAAAAACTTTTAAAATTGTTTGCATAAATATTTTTCAAAAAGTAATGTATTTTAAGATTTGTGGTATGTTTAATTGTCTTCCCTCGTATGTTATTATGTTCACGAAAAGTGTAAATATTGGTTGTGTTTAAGAAAACCCTAGCGGTATCAAGTGATGAAGGTTTAGGTATATACATCATTCTGTTTGTGTTTGAGTGTGTGTTTCGGAGTCATTATGAGTCAATTTGGAGTAAATTTGGTTCATTGGGTTCATTTTGGGTTATCTTGAGTTATTTTGAGTCATTTTGGTTAATTTTTGGTCAACAGGAGCTAGTCTGTAAAATAGCAATATAAAATAATAAAAGAAAGTTATAAAGAATTTATTTAAAAATTATTTAGAAAATTGATAAAAAATTCATTTAAAAAATCGTAAAAAAATATATTATTAAAATGGAAATAAAAACTTTCCATCTGGAGGCCCCCATCTTTCTTTAATGTTACCGGAGGCCACTGTCTTGGTTTTTTTTAGTTCATAATTTGTTTATGTTACTGTCTCTGTCACTTCCGTTTGACTGCCATATTTGTTTTTTTTTTTTCGTTTGTCATTTATTTATCCATTACTGTCTCTCTCACCTTCGCTCCGCCGATTACTCACCTACATTCGACGCCATATTGGTAGGTGCGTTTCCACAGACTACTAACTTATGTTTGATTTTTTAGTCGCATGTGCTCCACTGTTTACTGACCTCTGTTCGACACCATGTTGGTAGGCTCTCACATTCAGCCACCATCTTGGTATTCCCTCACTTTCTTAAAAATTAATTTAAATATTTCTTATAAAATTTTTTATAAAAACTTATTTTAAAAGCTTTCCACCATGGCGGCCATCTTAGTAAGGTTAATTTTTCTTTCGTTGGTAATTTGTTTTAGAGTTTGTCTTTCACCTTCGATTAATTATTCACACCCGTTCGACCACCTTCATCGACTAACGCCAATGTTTCTCACTGGCTGTTTAGTCGGCGAGCCTCCATCCCGTCAATGCTTCTCATTGGCTAATTACTCACCTATGCTCGACTGTCAGTTCTCCTCCACCCCCATCGCTCCCCATCAATGATTTTCTTTGGCTGTTTAGTCAGCAAGTCTCCACCACCTCTGTTTCATCCTCTCCAATTACTCACTTTTCGTTTGATCCAATTCTTCCCATTGGCCGATTACTCGGGTGTCTTCAGAAACCTTCGTGCCACCAATCTTTCCCATTGGCCAATTACTCGGGGGTCTTCGGAAACCTTCGTGATACAAATGTTTCTCATTGGCTAATTAGTCATGTCTGTTCCAACAGACCAATCATTGTTTGGTCGGCAAGTCTCAACCACCTCTGTTCCACCAATTCGTCATTTCCGTTCCACCCCCGCCAATGTTTCCCATTAGCTAATTACCGTTTAGTCGGCGATCCTCCACCACCTCTGTTTGACTCCACCAATCTCTCTCATTGGCTTTATAAGACATGTCCCCGAGTGCCTCTGGGAAAAGTTGTTCCTCGCTATTTCGTTTCAAACGTCTGTTACAGTAGCCATGTCATCAAGTACAGAAGAAACCATTAGCAATGCAGGAGACAATGGAGATAATATTCTTCAGCTCATCCGCACGATATCGGCATGAGGAGTAAAGTCGTCCATGTCGTCGACTGTCACGAACCCGCTACCATCAGACAATCCACTACTGCCATTCAACCCACATCCATCAGACAACTCAACTAGCCCCCGAAATACAGTTTATTCTCGCCCAGCTTCGCAGAGAGTCTCATCAGCTACGACTTTGAAGACAGCGACATTGAATACAGTGACATCGAAGAAATGACCATCGCCGAATTTTCTCCATTCAGGTCAGAAGACTTGAGCAACTACAGTGAACTGAGTTGGGGGTACCGACGTGTAAGTTTTCGAGATGCTACATGTATTCCGCAAATTCAATTTTGGGATGGCGCAATTCTCTGTATATGCTGCTACGGTGAGTTCGAAAGCTGTTATGTGCTGAACACATTAACATGCGAATATAAAAACTGTTATGTCTACAATTTATGCCCCGACTCTACACTTCCTTGTTCCCTGGACGAATTGGTAAAACAAAATTGTAATGTTTACGTAAGCGAGGCAAGAACGTATGAAAGTGTATTGTACGAACTGTTCCGAAAAAGTAAAAATAATTATGTTTAAATGGCAGGAGAAATGCGATGGGCATAACCACGTTGTGAAAAGGCAAGGATTTCCAGACTGGACTTCCAACTGCACGCCTTTTGCATGCGAAGTGTACCTAGGCTCGAGGCCGAGATCTTTCAACAAGTTTTCTCGCAACGACGGAGCACGTCCCGACGACAAGTTTAATCCAGAAAAAAAAAAGCAAGTATATCTCCTCTACTGCACGACGTAACCTACACAGACCAGCCATCAGCTACCGTGGCCGTGGAGCGATGTGACGAAAATGTTAATTTCCTCCTCCTCGAAAGAAGAATCATCTATGGTAAGGCATTTGAATTAACAGTGTAAGATTGCGATCGTGGCGAGTGTGGGGTTCATTTGTTACATCTACAAATAAAGTTTCCCACAAACATTTTACATATGAAAAAAGAAATAGCGGGTGAAAGACGCACAACCAATTACGACAGGGAAAATTGCAAAATTATTCACGAAATTAAAAATAAATGACAAACTCTTTAACATATGTTCGGAACGATGTGACGGTGCTTGGCACAGTTTGGAGGTTACAATACCTTAGAACCAATGGCCAGAGGTTCTTGTGTGTGCTTGCTTATATGAGTTTTGCTCTATCTATAGAAAAACCCAGATGATGAAAATTTCCCATTTCCCCCGTAATTTTGTTTGGTTGAAACATACTGTGTAAACAACATCTCGAAGTACGTAATTAATATTATGGATGGGGAAAGGAAAAGTATCTTCTGCATAAGGAAAATCATTAATATCTCATATATATATTTTTTTTTAGTCGATTGTTTATCTTGTAGAATGTGTTTACCAAGTTTTTCAACAAGTTCAATGTATGTATATAAATTATTTTCTTTCATTTTTTTTTCATCTAAGCTGTATCTATGTATATATGATGTAAAATAAATATTTTTTTATGCTACAAGTGTTTGTGTAATATTTTTTCATTCGTATTCAAATACCTTTAAAAATGGCGAGGCATCGCTGCTGCTGCTGGGTGCGAGCGATACAGATAGAAGCGGGTGTTGTTGTTGACTTTGCATGACGTGGCAGAATGAAGGTTGCCACATAAGCACTCCTGTCTCCGTCAGTATTTTTGCTCCTCTTTCATCTTCCACACTTTCGAGAGGTATATAATATAGGTCAGGAACAGTTCTATCTGGCAGTGCGCATGTTTTTTTAATGTCAATACCCTTCATTAAATGGCTATTTGCTAATAATGTCGCACAAGTCATTCATTTGTTGTAATAATAAAGAAATAAACTAAAAAAAGTGTGTCAAATTTAGTGTGGTTAATATTGCAAGTAATAGGAACTGTTATAAAATACATATTGCACGTAATTATCCCTTATCCAAGGGAAAAGTAAGCGCAATATATACAGATCGTTTAAAAACCACTGCACGTACTTATCCCGTTCACCAAGGAAAAGCAAGCGCAATGTATACAGATTGTTTGTAAAAACTTACTTATGTTTCATTTTACACGGAGAAAAAAATAAGTACTAAACACACACACAGTTATAAATTAAATAACATGTAGTTGTATTGAACTCGAAAAACCACATACAAATAACACAACAAAAAATTAGGATAAATGTGTGTCTCTCTCTCTTTAAAATGGCATTTGTTTTACATTCGTACAAATGTCTCGATCGAGCTGCAGACTTTCGGTCAGTATAAATCGTTACACAAGTCGTTCCATGTTACATTTCACCTCTGTGATAACACACCGTTAGACAGTTCTAGATGCACTTCAGCAACATCGTTATGTAACGCGAGTAAAAATGTTTCAATGTTATTTCAACACTGGCGAATCTCATCACCATCAGGTCGAAGGGAGTGAGAGATAGCATCGAGAGGCAGTGGAGACCACATGTCCTCCCATCTTTCGGCATTGGTATAATCAATATCAGAGACTGGCGAGTACCGTACCTGCACACGTGAGTCTGTCACTCCGCGAGTCTCCGTTGTTTGCACATGTAAAACAGCCATTTCGGGCGATCTACCTTCTCGCTGCAGTAGGATGACAGCTTCCAGCTGCAGGGAACACTCAGTGATCGTGTTGTCGCATGTAGCCAACTCACCCGTCTGGAAGCCGCAAAAGGGCGGCAACTCGGAGCCCTAGAAGGACACTACCTGAAAGGGTGCTGCTTGAATGCTTCTGCCAAGGTACTAACTGGAATGATGCCATCTGGGTGCTCCGGCCGGGTGCTGACTGGAAAGGTGCCATCTGGGTGCTCCGACCAGGTGCTGACTGGAAGGGCCCATCTGGGTGCTCCGATTAGGTGCTGACTGGTTGGGTACAGCCTGGAAGGATGTCGGCCAGGGCCTCCTCCGGAAGGGTGCTCTCTGGCTGCTTCAGAAGGGTGTCTCCGTCGCGATGCCGGATGCTACTATAGGTGCAGCACCGGGTTTTACCACGGTTTCCGATGGGGCAGCATCGTGCCATCCTGAGATGGAGGCATCCAACTTTTCAAATAACACCCCCGCTGAAATTAGGAGAGCATCGGCACACTCGGATCAGATAGCGACTGCCGACATTACAAATATGGGTGCTAGTATGTCCATAGCCGCAGCACAAAGTCTTCGACGCCAATACAATGGCGATAGAGGATAATGCCTAGTACGGCGAAATTATTTTTCGGCTGTAGGCCGCGACCTCAAGAAAAAATCGTGTATCTTCTTACAATTGTCACACCAAGGCACAGCATCATTGTTCTTTGGCACCACAGCACCCCGTTTCTCCGCCCGACGCGCCTCGCACCATACATGGGGTATGGTTGCCAAGGGTACCTAGGTCTAGTTCGTACCAATTAGAGCCTGTGCAGTGTGCATTCCCTCCAAAACAGGTCAAGCACTTTGTAATATTCGTTGACATATCTTTCACAGTGCGATGCAGTACAACAATGGCGCATAAACGTCCAAATTATTATAAGCGATTGTAAAACCCCCCTTCCTATAATGCTCAGCATATTCCCACCACAGCCTGCCTCCCCTTAAGGATGTGCTTGTTTGCTTGCGAATACAATAAGATTAATTACCTATAAACGCAACTTCATTTTTAGATATTCAGGGCCCTTAAATAAGTTGACGTAATGTTTGTATTTTTTTATACTTTATACATGGTGTTTTCCATTAAGGTATTAAAATTGTATCGACGAAAGTCTAGCAATAGCCAATAGCAACGTAATAAAGTGGGGGACGGCCACAGGAAGGTAAATGGAGTGGGAGGTGTTCCCCGCCATAAGAGCCACGTCTCGACTCCCAGTAGAGGATACTGACGGAACCGCAAATCATGAATAAGAGCAGAAACGCGGCTAGCCGCCAGGAAACAAGTATTGATTCAACCGAGGTTAATTTTTTTTGATCGGCGATCGGCTTGTGGTGCATGCATGACAGGACATGGCTGAGCTGATGTCGGAGAATTACTTTGCACAAGCTTTTTTATCCTGTATCCTGCTGGCTATCCAACGCCTGTTGGCACGAGTGAATCCTTCTGTTCCCACGAGCCAATCCTTTAAATATCATTTCCACACACACTTTATGTATTTAGCAAAAATTATTATATTAGCAATGTAAAACTGAAAAAAAAATGCAACATAGTAAGTTTTAATCTGCATGTATACTTAAAAAAAAAAAAAAAACTGCTGTAGTCTGTGTTTTTTCTAAATTTAGTCTGACAGTCAAAACACGTTCGTAAAAAATTATTAACAGTCTTTGACATTCAATCTGGTGCAGTAGAAAAAAGGAATCTTCGGGACATCTTCTTCCATGTTGAGATCAGCCGTGGACGAACCAGTGGCCGCGACGGCAGCAGGTAACGTCACACGTGGACGTTTGTGGAGGCACACTTCACCGTTCGATGCAGTTCCCCTGGAATTTTTCTTATGCCTCGTGGTATCGACACGACGGCACGCTCTTAGACGTTTAGTGGGGCAGTTTGAGTCGACACCTCGCTGGTATTACTTTTTCCCGACATACACAATTCTTTTTTGGAGCAGTTCTGCGTGGAGCAGTCCTGGGTGGAGCAGTCAGGAGTGAATTTTGGTGCTCGTACAGTCGCCTCTGCTCGAAGTTGCTGCAAATTCCAGAACCTGGTCCACGGTTGCTAGAAGAGGCGTATCCCGCTTCATGTGTTGAACCAAGCAATTTACAGGAGTTAAGCAAGTTATTAGTTGTTGTGTAGGTTCACCCGAAGTGACTGAATATAGCCAGTGGTCCCATCCATCACATTTTTCTTTGTAGGTATGTAGCGATCCAGACTTCCAGAACGAATAGGTGATTTTAGAGTCGTCTGGAAATAACAAGACGTACAGGTTCCCCGGATGAAAGTGCGTCATCTTACTCCCATGGTGACTCGTACTCGACTGGTGATTAATTTATTTCAGGGTTCTATTTATATAAATTATTTTTGCATCGTAGAATGACGCCATGTTTCACTCTACCAAAGAGAGATTTATATAAAACTATGTTACATTTCGGTGCATGCCACTCGTCAAGTAACTGCGTTTGTTGTAGCGCTCACCAAAAAACTCGGATCAGTTTACTTCCTCATTTTACGAAAGGAAGGACAGCCATGATCGCTCTGTAAGTCGATAGTCTCCACCTTTAGTTTACACAAATTACTCGAACATTTTTTTTTCTCTTCGGGTCCGACCACATAAATTGGTTCGAGTCACGACGTGACCGTAAGATTTCCTTGAGCACATAGCCTCTCTGGAAGCCTTGCAGATCACAGTACATTATTATGACTGAAATGTGTGTTATCCACACCATGCGTATTTACATGCGCAATTAACTGATTTTTTTTACCAGACTGTAAAACAATTGTACTGAACGATCCTATCGTGGATTATCAACCAGTAGGCAGCTGTGTTTACGGGCACGTTTACCTCGGTGATTATCTCAGTCCGGCAGTTGACCATGCCATTTTGTACGCTCTCGTTTTGCTTCGATGTGTCGAATATTAGCAAAGGTACCATGTCTCGGTAATTTTTGTCGCTCAGGATGGAATGTGCCTCGCATCCATAATTCGAAGATTGGAATTGCGAATACATATAATATGCAAGCAGGTACTGTCCATTTACAAAGTTTGCATTCTAATCCACGTAGGGTAGCTTTCGCTATTTAAAATTATATTTACGTTTTCGACCTTGCAGTGGGCGTACATAGACTTGTCGACTCTGATACTATGCTGTTTGTTCATCTGAAGCCCCCGTACGATATAGCATGGTTTTTACGTGCTGGAAGACGTCTTCACGACCCAGTGATTTCGTGTGGCGGCAGGCAGTGTCAGGCAAGGGACCAGGCTTCAACTCCTGAATGCTATTTCGATTTATTTTTATTTATTGGCATAATTCACCAGCTTGACACGTTCGCGAGTGCCCGGGGTCACGTGAGGGACGAACCATTCTATGGTGTTCAAAGTAAGAGAAACGGGCTGCGGGGTTTCTTCTACTCCCAACACGGCATCCAAATGCGATGTGGCTAGCATTATCTGCAGCTGATGCCTGCTCCTATTATTATTTTCTTATAACTCGGCAAATCCCAATTGCATGGAGAGTAGAACGCACACTTCGAACCTGCCTTAGTCGTAAATGGGAACACTGTAACCATATTCGATTCGCCAGCCTGCCATCTTTGCTGCGGTAAGATGGTTGGACATGAGCGATAGGGAAATTTTTATCGATGAGGTTATGCCCACATCTTGCGACTGGTCGACCGCAACGCCATTAAACTTGTACATTACTCGCTCTAAAAGGTGCCGAATCCCATTTCGTACCAACTAGGTAATGGTCGAATGGGTCCCGTCCGCCTTTGGTAGCCTGCGATAAGCACAGATGACTGGCTCGGTAGGGTGTAAATATCTTGTCGCTGTATATGTATTGTAACATCCCTTCCGAGAGCGAAAGGTATAAGTCCGCCGCGACAACAAAACAGCGCGTAAGGGGAATGTGCAGCGCTACCCCTCCTAGAGCGACACGCCCAAGGGAAGAGTAGTACACTCAGGACAGCCTATTGAGGACCGTCAATAGTACATTTGCACTCACAAGGGGCAGTGTAGTTTCCGTGAGACTCGTACTGGTGAAAGCTGTTTACGCGCCTACACAACAAACTGTAGAGTCCCCCCGGCGTGGTACAATTCAACAAGCACAGTTAGTTCCGCACGTACAGTACATAAATCTACATATTAAAAACATCCATCTAGCTTGATATAATAACGTTAATAGAATATACAATTAAATATAGTTGCTAATCACATATTAACAAATTATATTTACTACACACGTTCCTCACATTTATGCCTTGTCATATTATACAGTTCCCACATTACTTTAAGTGTACATATAATTTAAACAATTGACAGATACATATTTAAAAAATACCCCAAAAAAGCAATAACATGTTTCCATACATAATACGGCTACAACTGTTGACGTTACAAATCATTAGCAAAGTGTCACGTTAATAACTAAGTACCTCGAAACAAGTGTTGCGTATATTCTGACTCCCGGGAAGGTACATTGTTGTGCGTTCCTGACATCCGCCCGTGTCGATAAATGTACACTGAAGAAATGCGGACTGTTCGAAAGGAATGTGTCACTAATTACAGAAACACTTTATGATATAATGTGAGCTGTAAAGTTATGCAGCATCGGTAATATATGCTTAAGCCTAATCAAGTTATTCGATACCTGAAAGTTCACCATCGGTTACATTTCCATGTACACTATTGTCACTGAAGCTGTCAGTATCATGGCTACTGTCGCTTTCACAGTCACTGTCACTACCTAAACTAATTACAATTTCCTTCATTTGTTCTTCCAAGCAACGATCGTTTTTCCAACACTGCTCTTCTTACCTTTTCACATATAACACTGCTGATTTCCAATCTTTTTCAGAAATACTGTTTATGGCTTCATCTGTCAGTGGTTTTATTTGGCCGGCTCTTTGCGAAACGTTGCTCTTCGCCACACGAGACTTGGCAATATTCTATATATATTCGATGGAATTTAAGTTGCAGTGATAAGAAGGCAGCCTGACTACTTCATGGCCATGTTTTTTGAGAAGTTCGTCTATGCAATACTTCGGAGCCGGTTGTTGACATTTCACGATGTGGAGTAGTTCAGCTTTAGTCATCTCTTCCTCATACAGAGTGTTATTTAACTTCAGCGACTCTTGTATTTCTGCCTTACGTGATGTAATTGCAGGGGCTTTGTTTGTCTGCACCGAGGGGATGCATTATCCATTACAATTATGCTTCTACGGGACAGATTGGGTAAGAGTTTTTCGGGTAACCATTTTGAAAAATTCGCAAAATTCATCTCATCGTGGTAGTCGCCACTTTTGATTTTAGACTTGAAGATGAGATACACGCCAGGAACAAACCCCGCATCCGAACCAGCATGCACAATAATCCGTCGTTGGCTTGCCATGTCGTTCTTCAGCACACCTGACGTATGCGGATCTTGCCAACATTTGCTGACTGTGTACGCAGCATGAATCCACGTTTCGTCAACACAAATCACCGGTAACCTGTTCTCCCCAATACTATAATTTTTTTTTCGCATTCTCCTTAAATACCTTTCCCCCCATGCAACAATGTCCGTTCTCTCCATTAATACAAATCTCTTGTTTTTGCATTACTTAACTCGGAAGCCAATCTTCTTAACGATTTTCCGCAACGTTTCCTTGCTTCTGCGGAAATTAATTTCTGTTGGTAGCATAGAAAGTAACTTCTTTAACGTAGGCACTTCTTTCCTATGAGCATAAAAAATTTGGATTGTACGTCGAACAACACACAAATCAAAATTATCTAACACAATATTTCGGGCGTTCCTCTTCCGTTTCTTCCCAGGCGTACATAGTTTTTTTACCTGTTAGTTTTACTACACTGATTTCCTTCCATATTTAACATGTTGTTGCCTCAGATTTTCCTGTCGCAGCTGCTGCTCGCTTTTTATGAATTTTCAATTGGATACGTATGTTTCCCAAATATCTTCTCTTCATCAAAAAATGAAATAACGTTTCCTATTATTTCGCGGCCTTCACTATGAATAGTGGGACGTTTTTTACTACACGAAGTCATAATGTTATTAACATTTACACTAGGGCTCAAATATATGTCCACGTTTGGAACGATCAATTACTCGCGCACTAGTAAATAGGTGCTCCTTCAGACTACGTTTATTTACTACCACCATTCAAGACTGACCTTGTCGATTTTCATGCAGTACAGACTGTACGTGTATGTGCCATAGCTGCTCGCCTCTGACTGGCTCGCTAGGTTTTACCTTTGTCCTCTCTCTCTCTCTCTCTCGCTCACGGTGAGACCCACAGAACCGCATTCTCTCGAGATATTTTGTTGTCTCGGCCGAGTTATAGCGATGCATTTTATAAAGTTTTGCTTCCCGTAAAAGCGCTTACCACATTTTGAACAAGTATCTTTAGCAGGAGGCATAAACTTGCCCGCGATTTGAAACGAATAAATCACTGGTATAACAATATTTTTTCAACTCACAAATTATAAACTCTCGGCAGCCAATACTGTGTACAACCGATCGCGACGAAAACCGACATGTTATTTATATTTATTTTTATTCATAGTAAGTGTAATGTGCCAACCAACAGTGTTAGCAATTAACTGGGTGGCACGTACATACAAACATTAACACAGGCAAAAAACTCAAAACTAAGACAACTGCACCAAAAACAGACAATAGGACACGTACATATTACCAAAACAACACAAAGGACACAAATATACAAACGTGGACACTACATAAAATTTGCACAATTGTGGAAACTACCATAATGAAAATACTAAAAACATAAAGAATAAAAAGGAAAAATTAATTGACGGGAATTTAAGGTTAAAAACTGAAAATCAAAAGCTGCCGAATAATTATCGTGATGCTTGAATACATAAAGAAAAGTTATTTTCTTACCTTTAAAGGAATCAAAATCAAAACAAAATGCATTGTAATTTAAAACACATCTTTTGACTACATCATTTCTAGTGTTTCATGTACAGAAAGTATTCAACGTTCTATGCTTATAATTAGCAATCTTTAAACATATCAGTTTATCAATATCAGAACAAAAAAGTGAGAAAGAAAATCGTTAACCAAAAATGAAGCATCATTTACGTCTCGTCTGACTTTCGGTGATTGAGTGTTAAATCTAATGAACTCTCTACTATAATTTATATATTTGTTATTTAGAGAGAATATATTTAAAATAAGTTCAAAAATATTTCTTTGGACGTTTTTCAGTCTATTTGAATAAGTGGTGATAGTATAATTCCAAACGAGTGAACACAAATTTGACTCAGATCTAACTAAAGAATAATAAAGAGACAGTAGAGATTAATGTGTTGAAGCAGAATAGGGAATAAATTCAATTTCTCCTAAAGAACGACTATTGATACTGATAAGACTATCAACATGGTAATGAAAATATAATTTACAGTCTAGAATTAAACCGAAATCGTGATCATGGCCTACTCTGTTGATTACATGATTATTTACTAAATATTTATATACAAAAGGATTTTTTTCTTGTAAAAGTAATACACATAGTTTTGTCTAGATTGAGTAACATTACATTATTAGTACACAAATTAATGGCAGCTAAAATGTATTCCTGCCAAAGTCCACAATAATTTAAATCTTTAATATTTTTATTAATCTTCATGTCATCAGTATGAAGAAGAGCTTGTGAATTATCTACAGCACTATCAATATCATTTATGAATATATTTAAGAGCAATGTGGTAGTGTTTCGCCTTGTGGAACAACAGAAGAGATATAATGAGAAGAAAGTGGATATTATATTTTCACCAAAAACTTTCTGTCAGAAAAATAATTGGAAAACCAACTGTCATATGTGTTATTCCTATGGATTGTAATTTTTCCAATATTACATAGTGTCGACAAGTATCAAAAGCTTTCTGTAAATCAAAATATATTG
This sequence comes from Dryococelus australis, assembly GCA_029891345.1. Lineage (NCBI taxonomy): Eukaryota > Metazoa > Arthropoda > Insecta > Phasmatodea > Phasmatidae > Dryococelus > Dryococelus australis. Next base: position 66,680,569 of record CM057009.1, on the reverse strand, counting down.
CATCATTAACAAAGTTGAATAAATTAGTTATAGTAGATTTACCCATTCGAAAACCATGTTGGCTATCTGAAATTATGATTTTGTGTGAAAATTTGTATGCATATGAATTATCTTCTAAAATATCTTTGAGAAACTACACAATAGAGATATAGGTCTGTAATTATTTACATCATGTTTGTTACATTTCTTTGAAATTGGAGCCACTATTACCTTCTTCCATAAGGTAGGAGATACACAAAAAATCTAAAATATGAGTTAATAGTAGAATGAGTGAATGGGCACATCCTATTAATATGAAATTAAAAATATTATCAATGCCAGTTGCCTTACTACTTTTAAGTCATTTTTATTGCCCAAAGAACGAAACCTTGTGTAATTGTAGGAGTTGATAGAATTAGTAGGGAAATGTTCCTTGATGGGCAAGGGATAGTGAAAGTCGGGTTTCGGGTTATGGGGAGCCGCCATGTTGTGATGTCACCCGACCGCCATCTTGGATGTCATTGACGTTTTACCCCTGATGCGTGACATTTGACCATGATCTTTGACCTTGATCTTTGAATCCAAAACCCCTAAAAACCGCAAAGAAACCCAAAAAATCCCAAAAAAACCTAAAAATTTTTAAAAAATCCGAAAATACTATTTAAAAATTATTAAACATTATAAAGAATTATTAAAAAAGAATTACCAAAAATTCTAATGTTTCCCAGAGCAGTCGAGAGGGATCAGCGATCCAGGGTCAATGCAAGCGGTCCGGTCAAGGCATTTGACCTTTGACCTTTAACCCTGAAATTCCAAAAAATAAATAAATATATTATTGTTGAAATTATTCAATAATTATTCAGAATCTATTATAAAAAAATTTATTGTGAAAATGTATTTAAAAAACTTACATTTCAGGAGCCCCCCCCCCCCCCCCAAGCACCACGTCCAACTGACGGTGGACTCCTTCACCCCCACTCCCCTCATCAATACTCATTCCGCCATAATTTTTCATTATCATTTCTTTATATGTTACTGGAGGTGGCCATATAATTGTTTTTTTTTTTTTTCGTTAATTTGTTTAGCTAAATTACTGGAGACTACCATCTTGGTAGGCAACCATCATCTTGGTAGGCAGCCACCATCTTGGTAGATATCACCCATATACCATATTGGAAGCCAGTGATCTTGATCTTTGCTGCATGACCTTGAAAACAAATACTCGAGAAAAAATACATAAAAGTAAGCAAGCATAATAAATTAAAGACTACTACCGCCATATTAGACGCAGACTACCTCGACCTTAACCCCATGACCTTGAATTACCTTGAAAACCAAAACTCGAGAAAAAGTACATAAAATTCAAGCAGCACAATACATTAAAGACTACTACCGATATGGTAGATGCAGACTACTTCGATCTTGACCCCATGACTTTTGAATAACCTTGTATGCACATTGTGTATTCTTCCGCCTTATGTAAAATTAACATTTTCATGGGCCTCATCACTTTAATGAAGCGTCGGCCAAGTGAAAATGCGAAATTATTAGAAAAGAAAATATTTAAGAAATGTGCTAATTTTTGCACTTCGATTCATTAAAGAAAAACAGAAAGCGAAATAAATACTAAGTTATCACAAATTATGACCTAACTAATACTTTTTATTCGAAGTCAAGACATGGAACTACATTCAATCCATCGTTACCAACTTGACTGGGCGCATGACACTCAGGGCACTCGTTAAAATATACACAGGCAGGGGCAGTGACTTTTTTCTAAGGATGATTTCAAAAGTGCTTACTTTAACGTGAACAGACAATACCACCATATTATATGCAGACTACCATGACCTTGACCCCATGACCTTAAAACCAAAACTCGAGAAAAATACAAAAAGTCAGCAAGCATAATACATTACAGACTACTACCATTATATTGGTTGCAGGTTACCTCCACCTTAACCCCATAATCTTGAATGACCTTGAAAACAAAAATTTGAGAAAAATACACAAAGTCAATAAGCATATTATGTAATTGACTACTACGTTAATGACTCGATTTCATTGCCAAGCCAGCTGTCGGCACTTATAATTATTGAAATAAAAAACCTGCAATTTTCCATACAATTAAAAAAATATATTTTTTTTTCCAATCAGTGTCGCAGGACTTTGACTATATGCGTAATTCATTAAATATATTAAATACCTACATAATTTGAGGACGCAGTTCATCGCATAATTTGATATAACCCCGATCATTAAGTTCTCGTTTGATCGAAAACACCTCATTCATGTTCGAGTATTCCCCATGGTACAAAGTTTATTCTATATATAATTATGTTTAATCCTATCATATGTAAATATATATAATTCTATACTTAATTATGTTTATTCCTATATCATATATATAATTCTCTACATAATTATTTTTATATTTATATATTATATATTTTATTCTGTACATAATTATGTACGTTCCTGTCTTATATATGTATATTCCTATCATATATATGATAGTACTTGCGTGTGTTCTTCTGGGGCTAACGAGTATTTTGGTTTTCTCAGAGTGCTCCTATACCACGAAGATGAATTGCAAATACGAAGGCCACCTCGACGACCATACAGCCACGATCTACATCACCGCTAACTGGTTTTCGCCAATACCGATTCTGCGAGCGAGTTTTCGCAAAAATATAAATACACTCCTTTTACACATTTTCGTTTCATTATCATTCTAGACTTGGAACATTACGTAAATAAAATGTCAATGATGCATCTGATTTGTTGCTTCTGCGGTAAAGCTTTTTCAGATCTGTGCAGTGTGCGTCGACATGAAATAATGGCCTGCAGGATGAGAACTTCAAGAATGTTATTTCAGTGCAATTTCTGTTATTGGCAGTTTACACGGAACAATATTTTTAAGATACATTCAAAAATGTGTAGCACTGGTTCTCTTCAACTACAATCAGCACTGCAATTCGCACCGCAATAACAATCAGCACCGCCATCAATCATCACCGCAATCGCAATTAGCATCGCACTTAACACTGCATGCACTATAATCACCGGAAGAGATTAGCGGTACCATAGGTATTATCATGCAATATATTACCGTACCTACACGCATTAATGCTGAAGATGAAGCAATCTCCCACGAATCGCGGTATTGGAAACCTATTTCCGAATACAGTAAGGTGCATCATCGCAGTACCATCGGGTTGTGGCAAGACATGCATCCTACTGAGTCTGCGCAAAGAACCGAACGTGCTTCGTTTCGAGAATGTGTACCTATATTCAAAATCGCTCCAGCTACCGAAATACCAGCGATTTGCACGAGTACTGCAGACTGTGTAAGGCTTGGGTTATTTTTCATGTAGCGATAACAAAGCCGACAAACCTACGAGCGCAGCACAGTGAAACTCGATATTGGTCATCGATGACATTGCCTGCGAGAAACAAACTTGCATTCAAGAATACTTTAGCTTGGGACGACACGTGCACGTGGACTGTGTGTACCTCGGCCAGATTTATTCGCGCATGCCCAAACAGATGATTCGCGACAACACTAATGTGTTGGTGCTGTTTCGCATGGATGATACGAATTTACATCACGTTTATGATGATCACGTTAACACGGACATGGCTATATCAGATTCCAAAGATATTGTCCAGGGAAACTAGACCAAAAAAGTCGAAATGGACGATCTAAACCATGTAGTTCAAAAAATTTCAGGAATGTTTAGGTGTAGGTCCTCAAAACAACGTAAAATAAAGTCCCGTCGATTTTGGGGTCCAGGGGAAGGCGGGGTGTTTGAGATCCCTTTTTTAATTTTTTTCTCTTACAACTCGAAAATGGTGCGTCGCACAGAAAAGGTATGCAATTAGCAAATTGGAAAATGATTAAATTCCCTACAAAATTGTATATATACGTTTGTTCCCATCTGTTATGGTTTCCGAGATATCCACCGGCCAAAATGGATAGTTTTAGAAAACAATTGTGTGTGCGCGTGTGTGTATATATATATATATATATATATATATATATATATATATATATATATATATATATATATATATATATATATATATACACGCACGCACACATTTATCTTTTACGGGTCGAAAGTTAGAATGATTTGAATTTATAAGGTCAATTTCGAGATTCTGCTAGAAAACTGTTTATTCCTGTTTTTCATCTTTGAGGGCTATTAACTCTCTATATAACCTTGTATATGGTTTATTTGCCTATATTACCTTATATGTATGGTGTATTCCTGCATTTTTTAAATTTTTTTTCTATTAAAAATTATTTTTAATGACTTTATAATATATTTACCGTAAGTATTTATAAGTAAATATATAGGTATATAATAATTATGTATGAAGTATGTTAATAGTATGTTCCGTGGAAACCGCAGTAATCGGGGACACTGGTTCAAAGAGACAAATTGGCTAACGGGGACATATTAGTAAGTTTCGAACAGACGTATATACCATGATTTTTGTTCGGTTCAGCGGGTATATAAAGTGGATAATATGGAAATGAAGGTTACCACCTGATGTGTCCCGAATAAGACATGTTCACTGTACACACATGTAGGTACCTACATAATCATCCAAAATTACGTCTCTTCAATATAGGAAAAATTCACTTTCTTCTAAAAATCGCTAATATACCAGGTAGCAATAAAGTAACAAAACGCAAATTACAAAAAAATCGTTTTATTTACAAAAAAAGGTAGAAAATATTAAGTAGGTAATTTATTTTCAAAATATCTTCAAAGTTCAGTCATATCTTCAAAATGCACAAAATCGTAATCTTCTTCCATGCCTTCCTTTCGTATCTGTGCGCTGTAAATACAGGCTACATCGTATCCACAGATAGATGAGCAGTGGGTACCTGCCTTCCGGCATCCACATCTGCCACCACAGCCAGTAGAACAACGACAAAAAATTTAAATCAGGACTCTGTCAGGAGCTATTGGATACGTTGTTTTAACTGGGTTGAGGAATCCACCGTCGTCTCTTACCCAACCCCAACCCCAACGTGCTGGATTGAGAGAGTCGTTGTCAAGCCATTGTTGTGTCTGTAAATACACTCTGGAAGAGTGTTGCTTGCCTGCATCTTGGGTCGGTGGCAGTGAAGCAAGGTTGACTTTCACCTTGGTGGAGGAGTTCACGAAGGAGTTGTATCGGTGATTGTTCAAATCACGTTCACTCGGTAGAGCATGGTACATGGCGAGAAACATCTCCTCTCCAGCTTGGGCTACTGCATCAGTGTTGATGTGGGGTCGTAGAAGATGTCAGCTATGGCTTTAGTCTCATTTGGCATTTTTAGGAAACACTTCAGGGTGGACAATTTGTTATTGTTGAATATTGCACTTGTTGTCACACCCTGTGAAACTGTAGATGAACAGGATATATCTACCAAAGGGTAGCTCCTGCTATTGTCTGGTGGAGTATACCTTGTTCTCAGTGTTTCCTCTTCCAGGCTTAATGAAATATACATTTATGTCTGGTGATGTGAGAGCTGTTAGGACGAGCAGGTCAATATCTTATCCAATAACAACCACAGACGAATGAGAAGTAACCTTGTTTAAGCCACATCTTACGATACAACCATCAGTATCTCCTGTAGTGGTACTCGCCTCTATCCCTCTTGCAGTCAACGTCTCGACTAACAACTCAATCATCTTGGTCTTGTTCTTTTCATTGGCGAGAAAGTTCTCCTGCTTAACAGTGGCCAGCATATTTTCATAAAAGTTAACATCCACTGATGCTTTAGATGTTCCTCTCCGGTTCAGTTCGGCATATTTAGTGGAATTAACGTCTTAATACCCATCGAAAACTACAGCAGAGTTGCCACAGTAATGAACGATAAGGTATGATACATACTGCTGGCAGATGGAAGATAACTTGGTACCAACATTCCACTTAACTATATGAAGGAGGAAGCCACCATCCACTACAGTGTAACTTTCTACCAGTTGATGATAAATGTGTGTATATACTGCCGGCAGTATGTATCATACCTTATTGTTCATTACTGTGCCAACTCTGCTTTAGTTTTTGATGGGTATGAATACGTTAATTCCACTAAATATTATATATAATATATAATATTATAAAATTATTTATATATATAATTTTTTTAAGAAAATGTAATGCACAACAATTTTCTCCCCAGCGATATTTCTGTAAAACGAAATAGTGAAGAGCTAGAAGGGCAAATTTGACGAAAAGCGTAAGGCAAAACAACTATTTTCAAAAATTATCCATCTTTGCCTGCGGATATCTCGGAAAATATAGCAGACAGGAACGAACGCATATATACTATTTTGTAGTGAATTTAGTCCTCTTTCATTTTGCTTCCACATAAATTGTTTTTGCGATGTACCGTTTTCGAGTTATAAGCGGAAATCTTAAAAGAGGGACTTTAACCCCCCCCCCCCCTCCCGAACTTCTACAACCACGGACCCGAAAATCGATATGTTTATTTTATATTATATTCCTGAAACTTTTGGAACTACATGTTTTAGTTCATCTATTATTCCTATTTTTCCTGCACTAATATGTGCTGGAAAGAGAAATATGGATATTTGACTATCATTAAGGACTGTCTGATACATAAGGGAAGGCACAGACGTGGGTTCGATCAGTTTATCTCTGTCTGCCGAGAGGGTTCGTCCACTGGGCGCCAGGAAGTGATGTCATCGATACCCCCTGCTGCATCGATGAGTACTGTTGCCGCAGACGATTATGACGAGACAGTTAATGCTAAAGACGGAATGAGTGAAGTACAGTCGGTTTATGCGGAATGTACACTTGAAAGATGTTCGCGTGAAGTCGAAAAACTTCAAATTCAGCTCTAAATACTGATGAACATACAACTCCTGCTACAAAGAAGAAAATGAAACTGGATATTGAGGGTGAAGCAAGATGTGAAGACGATCATGAAGACAGTGATAATAATGAAGACGATGAAGATTCCCTCGACGTTCCCACACATTTCACCGAGGTTCCTTTGACAAATTATGTGAAGAAGGCAGAAGATGTCGAGTATACTGACCATGTGTTTACCGAAGATCCCAACAAACTGTAGACAGACATAGATATTTGCTCGATAAGCCACACCTTGGGGATTATTCGGAAATAAAAGAGGTGGTTTCGATCATTAGAGAACTTAAGGATCGGGGTTATATCAAATGATGTGTTGAACTGGTTTCTTATGAAAATATAATTACAAAGTAACAATAAATTATTATTTTAAAATAATTGTTTTTCGTTATTTTTGTGCACTGTATCCTTCTATCGGCCTTAAATTTTTCAATAAAATTTATGAATGTAATATACTTAATAAATTTCACATGTAGTCAAAGTCCTGCATCATGCATGTAGCTATACCACTGATCGGAAAAAATATAGATTTTTTTAATGGGATGGAAAATTACACTTTTTATGTCTATAATTATAAGCACCGACAGCTCGCTTGGCAGTGAAATCGAGACATTATTGTAGTAGTCAGTAACATAACATGCTTATTGACTTTGGTCTATTTTTCTCATGTTTTTGTTTTCAAGGTCATTCAAAGTCATGGGGTCAAGGTTACCTGCAACCAATATGGTGATAGTAGTCTGTAATGTATTACACTTGCTGACTTTATGTATTTTTTTTTTAGTTTTGTATTCAAGTTCTTGTAGTAAAGGTCAAGGCCACTGGCTACCAATATGTTGTATGGGTGATGTCTACCAAGATGGTGGCTGCCTACAAAGATGATGGTCTCCTACCTAGATTGTAGCCTCCAGTAACATATATAAACAAATGAACGAAAAAACCAAATATGGCTGCCTTCACTAACGTAAACACACGTTGAACGAAAAAAAAACAAATATGGCGATATGAGTAAAGATGAGGGGGTGAGTGTGAGGGAGTCAGTAGTCTTCTGGATGTAGTGCTGGGGGGACCTCGGAAATTTAAGTTTTAAAAAATTATAAATTTATTGTAATAGATTTTTAATATCATTTAATAATTTGTAATAATTTTTTGTGATTTTTTAAAATTTTTGTCAATTTTTTGAATTTGTTTGGGTTTTTTGTATCTTAGGGTCAAGGTCAAGGTCAAAAGTCTTGACCTGTTTGCTTGCCCTGACCCCAAGGTCACTTGGTTCGCTGATCCCTGACCCTGGGTCACTAATCCCTCTCGCCTGCTCTGGGAAAAATGGGAATTTTTTGGGAATCCTTTTTAAATATTTTTGAATAATTAATTTTTTTTTTAGAATTTTCAAAGAATTTGTTTGAATTTTTTTGAGTTTTTTTTAGAATTTTTGGATTTTTTTTAAAGGTTTTTGCGGGTTTTTTTTAGGGTTTTGAGGTTTAAAGGTAAAGGTCAACTGTAACAGGTCAGGGATAAAAGGTCAATGACATCCATGATGGCGGTCGGGTGACATAACAACATGGCAGTTTCTCATAATATGAATCCGACCTCCACTATCCCTTGTCTGTCGAGGAACATTTCCCAACTACTGATAGATGTAAACTGTTACGATAATAATTACATTGAGAACTGTTATTTTGTGAACTTTAACATATTTTCATATTTACTAAGATTGCTATTCAAATTATCATTAATAATGGTTTGCCACATTTTCTTACCTATTTCAATTTTTTCTTTCGCAGCTCTCCTGTACTGAGAAAAGCGAGAGTAATTATATTCAGATTTACTTCTTTGGTATAATATAAATAGCTGTTCTTTCATTTTTAAAAGTCTAATTAGATCTTTTGAAACCCATACAGGGTATTTAATTTTTGAACTTTTTACTTGTGGAATAAATTGATTTATTAATAATTGATAGTTATTGGTAAGGTAATCTACAATTTGATCAACATCATGCATATTATGAATGGCACTCCTATAAAAACCGTCAAAAGGACAAAATAATGATAAATAGTCATCTAATTTATAATTCCTGTTATAAGAAGTGTTATTACTTTCTTTGTTACTTTCAAAATCAAATTTACAATGACAGAGTAAAGCAGGATGATATGCATCTTAATCTACAATAGGGTCCACAGACATTACCATATGATCTACATGAAAATTATGAAACACCAATTCAAGTAATTCAGGGAAAGGATGTGTGAAATTAAATTGTTCCAGAGTATGCGATCTCATTTTTCGTAAAAGGATTTGCCATTTTTGTTTATTATAATAATGAACAATACTCTGAATATGAAAAGCATTCCAATCAATACCAGGTATATTATAATCACCAACAATAATAATTTGATCAGCATAATAAGCCAATTTAGAATATAGAAAATTAAAGTAATAGTTAACATCATTAACAAGCAATTGTGTAGGAAGATACATATTTTCGATTAAAACTTTTTTGGCATTACAACTGGTAATTTCTACCCAGACATACTCAATGTGATATTTTAGGAAATCAAATTTTTGTACAGTATGCGGATATTTAGATACATTTGCAGTTACAAGACAAAAATCATCCTTCCTTGGAGTCATTCATAATTAATAATATAGCTTTCATTTGCCTCAACATAACCTAGGTAGATTTGGTTTCGACTCCTCCAGCTGTCTCACCGTTGTTATTAACGATAACATAAGGCTGTTCTTTATTCGGTGCCGTTAAATTAGGAGACTTCAGATCCTACCACCGACACATAGAAAGAAGAATAAAAGTCAAATCTGGTTTTCAGTTTTGCAACTTTCGAGTTTGAAACTATGAGTTCTTGATTGATATTTGACTCTGTATCATAATCTTGTACGTCAGGAGCAAAACGGGAAACATAAATGTCCTTCATGCAAGGATTCGCAGTTTTGCAAATATAAATATATAGTCGTGACTAATTGAAATAATTTCACTATAGGATTTTTTTTTGTGGAAGGAGAAATAAGCCGGAATCCAAACACGAAGCACACACAATTTAACCTTTAGATATGCCTAATCGTAGACTCTCAAACAAGGCCCGAAGCAGAGAATTGTCATATTTTAGATTTCTTTCCTCTTTAGTTAATTTAGCATAGATGTCTTCTTGATCTTCAACTTCACTGTCCACGAGCATAACTTTCAGGGCATAATTTTTATGTCTAGCATTTGAATTAATTTTCTCAACAGAGTTATTTACCTTATTAGTGCACGTAGGTGAAGAACTGAACATAGTTGAAACATCACTAGAGTTTAGACTTAAATAGTCCTCACTTTCACTTGACCTAGTTAAACACTGCTTATGTAGACGAGTGCCACAAGTTCCCGATCACTTTACGAACTTTTGTTTTCCATAAAACGGCTTATCGCATACTAAACTTATGTCCGCATTTGGGGGCATACAAAAGACCCCTGATATTCAAAAGCCAGGAAGTTTCCAACACTTTTTAACACTTAGAACCATGGACTAGCAGGAGCAGCAATGAAACACATCCTCCTCATTCGAGCGCTAATAATAATTTATTTATTTATTTATGCTTTATGTGCCACCCAACAGAGAGTACCATTTACTGGATGACACAGATATATTATAGAAGAGTAAACAAGACTATTACATAAAATATACACAGTACAGATACACAACGTTACAAAACAAACACGAAAACATCACAAGACAAAGACAAGACACACTAAACAAAATAATAATAAACACTACATACCAATTCAAATATTTAGAATCACCTTTAAAATTTACAGAGTACTATAATGTTTAAACATCTCAAAAAAAGGTCAGATAAAATCCATTGGCTTAAAATAGAACATCGTTAATATCACGCCGAAACTTAAAGGTTTGAGTGTTGAATTTAGGCAGTTCAGTATCAAAATTGGAACTGAGGTTGATTGGCATTCCAGTAATTACAAGTATTAATACATTTCTTTGGATATTTTATTTAAACCTCTTAGAATCAGCAGATCTTATATAATTCCATATTACAGAACAATAGTCTAATCTAGATCTTACAAAAAATAAGCCTAGTACAAACACAATAATGAATACGAAGAGGAAGCTGAATAAGTAATGAATGTAATTAAACTAAATGTCCGACTAATATTACTAATGAAATGGTCAACATGATGGTGAAAATATATATTTGAATCAAGTATAACCCCAAGATCATGTACAAATTCAACATTTTCAATCACTAGGTTATTTACATAATATTTGTATTTAATAGGATTGGTTTTGCTATTAAATGATATTTGTACTATTGTATCTAAATTTAAAGACATTGCATTATCATTACACCAATTAAGGATTCAAGTAATATCATCTTGCAGATTGACACAGTAATGAACTTCTTTAATATTTTTATAAATCTTAAGGTCACCAGTAAACAGAAGGGCACAAGAATGACCTGACATACATACTATATAAATAATAAAAATATTGAAAATCAATGGAGAAATAGTTCCACAATGTGGGATACCTGAAGAGACATGAAAATGAGATGGTAAAAAAATTTCCTATCATTAAAATAATTTGAAAGCCAATGAACACATGAATTGTCTAACCCTATTGCTTGTAGTTTTTCCAAGATTAATGTGTGCTGACAATTATCAAAGGCTTTTTGTATATCAAATTAAATAACATCAATTTGATTCCTGGTTGTAACCGTACCATAAAGATAATTTACAAAATTAAAAAGATAAGTTGTACTAGATTTTGACATTTGAAATCCGTGTTGACAATTTGTATTTAAATATTTTCTAAAAAATTAAGATGTCTCTGAATTATTTTTATCAAATACCTTGGTAAAACTACATAATAGTGATGTGGGTCTATAATTGTTCATGTCCTGTTTGTTTCTTTTTTTATGAACAGGTAATACAATGCCTTGTTTCCATAATCTGAGATACATATTTCCCGAAAGACTGAAATTAAACATATGGGTTACTAAATGAATAAAATCTTTTTCTCAGTCTTTGATTATAAAATTGGGAATTTTTTCAATGCCAGTAGATTTACTACTTTTAAGCTTTTTATAGCCCAAAAGACCAAACTTTGTGTTATTGTGATGTTGATAACTGAAGGTTATTACTTGAATCTGAATAATAATAATACTTATAATAATCATGATCGATATCATTATCAAACCGTTTTAAAATTATATAATTTGGTCTTAGTTTAGGATTTTGAGTTTGAGGGACAACATTTGATCTCATGTTGTTAATTTTAACATTTTTATTTACTATATTTTTTTTGCATCAGTAACAGGCTCCTGCAAAGTATTTTTGTAATCATCTTTAATTTTATTAGTTCCATTTGTTAATTATTTTATATTTATAAATATATAGTTTCAATTTTAAGTTTATATTCCTCTAATTTTATAACAGATGGAAGCGATTAATTTGTAACACATTATCTAAATTCTTATGTAGCGGGTAATTTTGATTTCATAATTAAATATTATAAGCCATATTCTGTTATAAATAATGTTTTTGTTAATCAATATTAGGGAGTTAGATATTCGCTAGCACCCTTAAATTATTAAAATGTAACTTATCGGAAATATTTACATGTTTTTTTTAAACCATCTCCTGCACTTTTATATTATAAAATCTTACAAATATCTTTTACTTTTAACAAAGGTTTATTATTTTTTATATGAGAAAATCGTTCTTGAGATCTATAATTAACTTTATTTACATAAAAATTATCTTTCAAAAATATAAAATAATCTATTTATTGAATTTTTATATTCAATTGGGTGATATAGTTTCGTCAGCTTCTGGAAATCGCATGGCCAGAGTTTCATAATGAATAAAATAGAAAGTAAGATTTGTTGGTAGTAAATTATTTATAAAAATTTTAATGGTGGGCTCCATTTTGGTTCTAAACTAAAGTTAATAGATATTTGATCTGTATATATATATTTATAAATTTTTTCAATTTTTTCACCACATATCCCTGCATGGGAGGAGGATATTAATACTACTATAACAGTAAAACGTAACATATTATTTGATAATAATAAAAGTGATACATTTATTATAGTTATCATTTATCATTTATCATTTTCTTAATGGTTCCATACTTTTTATTAAAACTAATTAGACATACATTGAACATATAAACCAAACGAGAGAAGCTATATTATTTTACTTAAGTATGTTACATCGTGAGGATGAAAATAAAAGATAATTTGAAAATATTTTTTATGTTTTTTAATATAATAACTATTTGTACAATATATTCCGTTTTAAAATCTTAATATAATTTCGAAATTAAATATTTAAAATTCTTTAGGTTAAAGTTTATCTACTGGAGTTTTATTTGTATTTGTATAATTTTTTAGTTGTTATAATGTGTTATTTTTAAAGGCTCATGAAATCTTGATCCGTTCTTCATCAATTTTTTTAAATTAAATTAAATAACTTTTCTTTCGGACAAAACAATTTTTATGATACTTAATATCATTAAAATTCATGTTATACAATTATTTTTTTCCTTATATTCGATAAACATTTAAAAGTTGATTAAACTTTTTCTTCTATCGTTTTATTGTTAAAATATTCTTTGTAATTAACATAAATGTATAATCGGAATGTTTTCCAATGTTATATCCTGATAATCGTTAGTTAAATTTATCTTCCATAGTTTTACTAACTTTATAGCAATTACATATTTTAAGAAGATTAGTAATTACGACATAATGTTTTATTATGGTTTGATTTCATTTTTCATAATTTTGTCATTTTCTTTTCTGCAGATATTATTTCGTTATGTTTAATCTAATTTCAAACTCTGCAAATAATTGTTTTACTTTTCTGTAACGTATATTCACCAGTTTTTCTTAAATATGGTATAAATGTACTTGTAAAACATATTTTTATTCTTTATCTTCTTGTTTATTAGAATCTAAGAGTAAAGAATATAACCCAGATTCATTGTATGAGGTTGCATATTTATAGGGCGACTTTAGAAGAAACCTCCTCTATTTTAATACATTATTATATCATCTTCGTCTCCCGCCCTTGCATTACGACGCTGATTCAGTCTTACGTCATTTCACCTTTATTGGCTCAAAATAATTCGTTAAGAGATGCGTAAACCTTTCAACTCCACTCAACACTATCAACTTCGTCAACATTCTTTAAAATAGCTTGTCATGTATTTCCATATTATAAAATGTCAGCAATATATTTTGCTTTAAAATAAGGATTATTACTTTCATACATAATGAAATTTGATTTTCGAATATAGAACACGAGTGAATTGTTTTTCAGATCCATAATTGCCTCCATTTCTAGAGAAAGAAATGTTAATAGGAAATAAATAAGTATTAAAGGTTATTAAGTTATTCTTTTATTATCTTATAAAATATTTTTCATCGATTATTTCTATGTTGCTACAGACAAATAGTTTGACCAAAAGCCGAGAAATTTCATTTCTTTTTTGCTTTATGGGTATCTGGCACCCAACGCACATTACCTCTCAGAATTTCCCGTGACAATTAACTATTAAATAAACCTGCAACTAATACTACTTATCTCATTTCTGAAAATTGCCCTGGCACCATTATATATATAATAGGTATACACATAGTATTTATCGTGTTGTTTCAGTACATCAAGATATGTATTACAGAAATTTGTTTAATAAACTAATTATTCGTATATAATATGATTTCATTCTTACACCATTTTACCATGATCATACCTACTCTTTCCTTCCAGTTGATGATTAAACATAATCATGCTGAATAATATTTTACTTGAGTTTATTCATTTATTTATTTTTTCTGTTTTAGTGCTTTCTAAATTCCGTGTTCCAATGTTTGAGCAACACTAAGCCATTATTGGATTACATCTTGAATGATGAATTTTTATCTGACATCAACTTTTCATCAAACTTGGGAGGTGCTCTGATCAAAGGTAATGTGAAGTACCAGTATAAAATATTTACCACTGTAAACTGTTACCTCCTTACTTTTCGATTCCACGTAATATTGCAGTATTTAGGCAGATAACAACTCTGTGCTGTTTTTAAGGGCAACTTCACGGCCACTTTTGTAACTCACTGCCATTTGAGTGCTCTGGTGGTATCTTGTTCTCCGATATCTCCAGATGGTGTGCCAACTTGTCGTGCTTGTGTATGGCACAGAAGGATGCTGTAAGATTCATAGAGTGTTACCAAATTTTGATACATTATCATCGCCATGTAAGACATAATTATATGTGCACTCCTTATTGTAAATAGTCGTATAGGCCTATACAGCACAAAGGGTGTGTGTATATATATATATATATATATATATATATATATATATATATATATATATATAGAGAGAGAGAAAGATATATATATATATATTTTTTAATAAACGATGTAGATGTTGCTATATTTAAACTTATTGTTTAGATTTAATTGATAAACTAAATTTGCTGCATTTTCAGCATAAGATTACAGGAAGCAGCACCTTTTATAAAACAGGCATGAAAATAAATATTCGGGCAATACACAAATTCAGAAGTGAATTGTTTTAGACTGTGAATTCAATTGGATTACGTTTAATAGTTACAAGGGAATTCACATTCCACAATCATCTATTCAACACAAAGTAGCTATATTTATTGCTCATCCTATATTATTGTATAAAAATATATCAAAGGATCTCTGAAAGTATTATATTTAATAATTATTGATTGTTGCTGTTTTTCTTTTAATTTTGCATATATTTATAACTTTTTATTCTTTATGGAATATCAAAACATTTCAATCATGTTAATATACTACGCATAGCACGTTATAATCTGGATTTTTACAGCTAATTTTGAAAATGTCATGAATAACTTAGTAATACTTATATCTAAGTACTATTAACGGCTATCACTTATGTAAATATGGTATGTCTTGTACATGCAAAAACTTATACACATAGTACTTATACATATTTTTTTTGGTCTAAAACTTAAGTAAAACTTAAATATGCCCACTGTTCTACCACACAGTCTGAGGGTCAACAAAACGTATGTGGGGGGGGGGGGGAGATTGCGTTGCTTGGAGATGGCTGCCTTCGCTAAGGGAGAGATACTATTGAAAGTTTGAACTATTAACTTCGGTAAATTAACTTCTCAATAAATTAACGTTAATAATGGCAGGTGTGATTTAAGATGTATTTGACAAATTTGTTATATTGGAGAGACTGAAGTGAAAATAAATAATGATAAATTGTTCAACAAAGATAAAATATTTGAATAAAAGAAATAGACTTTCCATTTTGTTAACTAAATCTAAAACACAAGGAACTCTAAGGTAAATACACTGATAACGACCATGACAACTATACTAAAATGGTTTTTATTATCAAATGCTATCTATCAAGAATATTATCCAGACAAAATGTTAACTCTACTCGAAGTTGGAGAAATAGTAGTACTCGAAAGTCAGGATGCAGTCTTAAGACAGCTTCAGCTTTTATAGGTAGTGGAATTAAAGGATATAATAATTTACCTAAATAATGTATATGGACGACTTATATTAGAAACTTAATAGATAGATTACTTACTATCCATGGGGAAGGAAATGCGGAGAAGTGTTATTATTATAACAAGAAAGTTAGCATCATGACTAAATTAAATAGTTGATTCACTGATTTTGTTGTTAATGATACTAAAGGAATTCCATATATAATAAGGGCTATTCCTCCTTCATTTCGGACTTCTGGACATTATGAGTAAGGAATAATAAATTGTGCTTTAAATTTCTTAAATTTGTTTGAAATGGATTTACCTGTTTTACTGTGATACATTCACTAAATTTAATGGTGATAAAGTAAATTATTAAATAGGTTAGACGAATAATGTAAATATCATGCTATTGCTTTTAGAAATCATAAAGATTTAGAAACAAAAAATTAAGATCATAAGACTCTTCAGAAACAAACCAAACGTCTAATGTTGGATAAATAAATACCTATTGATAAAAAAAAATAGCAACTGCTTTTGTTTCTGGAACTATGTTTTCTAAAAGAAAATTCGTTTGTGGTAATTAAATACATTAATACAAATTATAAAAATTATTTTGCAGCTGTTAATTTTTATCTCATAATTATATAAATTGCTTTACCTTTATGATAACTAGGTTGGCGTGAATTTTGTATAACAACTAAATATGATAAATTTTGCTTATAAATGTCAGGAATTGTATTATATGAAACATATGTTTATGTTTTTATATTATCTCTTAAATTGATGTTTGTATATTATAATTGTTATATATATGAAGATAAACTATAATTTGCAATATTCCTAGCAATCAATTGAAAGAATGAGCTATTGTTAAATATTTATCATTATATTAGCTTGCGAAAAAGAGTAAAAGATTACAAGAAGGTAAACCATGAAAGTTAACATTATCATGTCCTGCAACTAAAAATAAAATCACTCTAAAGAGAGGAAGCGGATTGTACTATGGTGGATTTTTTTCAGGTTTAAATAAAAACATTTTTTTATTATCGCTAGTTGGATTAGACGCAGGTGCCAGTTCTGTATATAATTAAGTTAAACAGACCAACAGGAATAAAAACGAATTTTAAGAACAACAGAAACACAACTTTACTGTGGAAAAGAAATCAGGTAAAGGTGATGTAGCAAATAAAACGAGAAGTTACTGACATAACTAATAAGCTTACTTCCACAACATATGTTCAATTCATTTTTAAATAAGTTCTTAAAAGCTGAGTTGATAGGTAGGACTTGGTTTCTCTTTGAAAGCAATAACATTATAAATGAAACCAGAAACGTATGCAACAGTAGTGTGTCAAATACATATGCCCACATGCCTTATCCAGGACTTGAACCCAGAAAATCTAGTACAATAAGATATCGTGAAATGTACTGCATTATGGAGATCCAATTCGGAGAATCAACTTCGGATGTAATCAGTTTTTGAATGACAGGGTTTACTAAACAAAAATATTTATAGGGTCATTATTTTGAAAATATATGACTGAGCCACTAAAAACATAAAAGTTTTCATGGCCTACCAGCACTACTTGTGTGAAGATTTATGGGGAAATGGGTTGTTTGGTCTCAGAGATATGTCATAAAAACTTTATTTTTCTATTTGATGCTATCGTACGAAATTGCCAAAAAAAAAAAAACAAAAAAAAAGGCTCTTCGTACGATGTTCCTACATACAAATTTATGTAGAATTTGATTATATTGTTTAACATATGTGACAAACTTACCTAAATTATTTATGATGCTGCCATTTTCAACATCGTTATCTGACACATTTAAATCACGGAATTTTGCATGGACTTCTGTATAATTTATGGTGAGGACAGTTTGGTACAAATTATTTTTAATGTTCCAGTGTTACATTTGGTGGGAATCGGTTGATTGGTCCTCGAGATATGGCATAAAACCTCAATAATTTTAGTACGGCTATCTTCATAAATGAAGGACAAAAAAGGAATGTGGTAGCACATTCAATGATTGTATACTGCTGATATACAAAGTTAAGTTTAAATAGATTACATAGCTTCATAGATAAAGTAAACTAAACTAAAATATTTCATATCCGCCATTTTGAATATAATTGTGTCATACTTAAAAAATACATATAATAATATTACCTGCCACAGTCCAACATATTCGGCAAATTTTGTTTCTCGAGATATGAGACAAAAACTTTATTTTTTTATTGGTGGGGCTATCATACAAAATGACAGTCAAATGAAGCTCTGTATGGACATATTTGATGGCTGTAATTGGCACTGCCAGCATACAAAGTTAAGTTAGAATTGGCTTCGTTAATAAAATATACTGAGCTAAAATATTTATATAGCAGCCATTTTAAAAATAAGTGCCGGGCACACTTAAAATATACCAGTTTACACCACCATTTGCATTACCATTTGTTTGCTAAATTTGGTAGGAATCTGTCAATTGTTTCACGAGATATAACATAAAAATTTTATTTATTCGTATGTCGCTATCTTACAAAATGAAGGACAAAAGATCTTCGATGTAGATACAGTCGATTGTTGTAATATCTACTGCCAGCATACAAAAAAAATTAAGTTGCAATTGATTACATGGTTTTGACGATATAGCATTCAAAGTTAAAAATGGTTATATGGTCACCATTTTTATAATAATTGTCTGACATACGTAAAACATACCACATTACATAATATGTTTCAGCAATACTTGTCTGCAGCATTTTATATGATTCGGTTAATTGTTCCATCAGATATGTCATAAAAACTCTATTTATTCGCATAGCACTATCTCACAAAATGGCGGACAAAATATTCCGTGTCGTCACAGTTTATATATGCTATACACGGTAAAGTGAGCACTTTTGAAGGCCTTATCATTTGGAATAATAGTCAATAAATATATTTTATTTAATTTTAGCCTTAGATGTTAACTTCCGAATGATGTTGACTATACACACTGTGTTTATTACCTTCATGTCAATACTTATTTAAACAGGTGGTTAAATAATAAAAAAAATATCTTTAAGGAAAAATTAACCAGGGCCTCAAAAGTGCTCAATTTACCGTGAACAGCCAAAAGTTGTAATATCTACTGCCAGCATACAAAGTTAGTTTGAAATTGATTACATAATTTCGACGATATAGCATTCTAAGCGAAAATAGTTGTATGGTAGCCACTTCGAAAATAAGTGTCTTACATACTTTAGACATACCAATTAACATCACCTGCATCAGTACTCCTTTTTGCCAAATTTGCAAGGAATCGGTTAATTGTTTACCGAGAGATGAGACAGTAGATTGATTTATTCTTTTGACGATATCTTTCAAAATGGCCTACACAAGTGGTTATGTTTTGGTATATATGATGCTTGTAACAGATACTTTACGCATAAAAAATTGGTTGAGATTGTTTAAATAGTATGTTATATATACCAAATAAACCTAAAAAATTATTTGACCGCCATTTTGAAAATAAGTACTTAATCAAGTTCATTCACTTACGTTTACTTGGTCTATTGTAGTATTACGTACCTGCCAAATTTGCTGTGAATTGGTTTAATAGTTTTCGAGGTATCTTAATTTCATCATTTGGTGCTATTTTCCGAAATGGCGGACCAAAAACATATTCCAGCTCAAAATTTAATATGTACTTTATGCTCTGCCAATATCCAAAATTTGGTTTAATCAGTGGAATGGTTTCTGAGATATGACATATCACCCCAAATTTTAAAGCCGCCATTATAAAATTAAGTGCCTTACGTGGTCGTAAACTAAAAAGTCAGGTGTCGTTACTATAACAGGCAGACTTCTGTGCATGGTTTCGCGTGGGGAAGAGGGAAAGTTGTGTAAGGGGGGGGGGGGGGGGAATGCGTGCGGAATTCCGGCCGCGCTATCGCCTACTCCACAAACATCAATTACGGCGGGCTCAAGCCGTGTCCGAAATTACAAATTCGTTATTTTGAAATTTGTCATTTCGTAAGTTTCTATTCGGACATATTCGACAGTCACTAGTTTAGCACTCGCGGCAACGCATTTTTACATTAACAGTGAAAATATTTTTTTATCTAAATTTAATGCTTAACGCAGATGTAATATTTCTACAATCATCACTGGAATCCTGCATGTGTTTTGAAGGGGAAAAAACCCAACATGGTGCTGATTTTGTAATTTTGTATTTTTGCTAACATCCAGGAGATGCAAAATACAACATACCAAATTACCAAATACGTCACCATTTTTGTATAAAATCAGGTCACGTGATCATTTCTTCAACAATCTGCCATTTCAGACACGGCCTCATGTAAGGCAATAGAGGACGAGGGACGTTCGCAGAGGTACGGAAAAGTCACCCTAATCATTAAAAATTGCGCTTGCCCATGATATTGATATGCGACCACATATCATAAATATCATACACCTGAAATACTACTTAGTTTTTAACACTTGGTGCAGTTTCGCGTGAATTAATTTATGCGTACATTTTAAAAAGTATAAAAACAGTAATTTGAAGTCAGTGAGTTTCTTTTGAAACTATAAATACGTTTTATAGCTTTATTTGCACTAAATCGCGAAAATGAATGTTTTTACTCAGAGTGGATTTAAATAATAAACAAAATATTAAAAATGAAACAATGCTGCCGCTAAAATATATTACACTCTACAGCATAATGTCCATTTACTTTACAAATAATACCTAATTATTCTGCATATAAGCATTCTTGGCGTTTTAAACAGTAGTTTATGTGAAATTGTAGTCTGCATACGCCTAGGTGTTTAAATTAATCTAAAATCACAGTAAATAATTGAGAGTTTATATAAAATTGTGTTAATTATATTGTCGGTTTATGTGTTAGTTCCGTATCACGTGAACAATTAATGTCAACTGTAAAGATGTTTTCCAAGTAATGCTAACTTCGGCTGCACGATGTATTCACTGTAACAATATTTTTGTACAATTTATTATAAAATTGTTTGTACGTAATAAACTTTTGTCTATGATCCATGCCAGTCAATGTTATTCTAAATGCAACGTTCTTCAAGAGAAAATATCTTCTCGATTATGAAACAAAGGATGTGCAAATTTGTAATCCTTTCTGAAAAACAAAAACTAAAAAATTAACAGTTTGAAATTATATGACTGCCAAATTACTAGACAAGCAGATGCAAAACTAACGCTATCGTTTTAAAAAATAAGTATCTTAAATTGGTTTGTTGGTGTTGAAGTTAAGTTCACACATATTTGCTCAATATGTTGCAGGTTCGATTTCTAGTAGTAGCTTATTCATTTAAATAGGATATAAGAGATGATCTTTGTACTGCAATTGTCGTATAAATAAATTTATTTTCGAAAGCATATTATATATAATTTTAGATTCTTTATTTACCAATGTGACTGAAATACAAGCTTAGGAAAATACAAATTCTTCCAGTGTCCAAGGTTTTAGTTGTAAAAGTACAAATAAAATGCCAACATATTTCCCGATTTACAGCACTAATATTTTAATTCCGTGACAACTTTGTTCTCGTATTTCTTCCATTGAAAGTGACATTTCCAATGAAAGGATGGCCCATACAGACGAGCATAAAAAACATCTTTGCACTACCCGGATTTCGGAACCGAAACCACTTACGCTCAACACTCAACCGACTGCGCCTCAGAGGGCGGCCAGTAAGTAGGTCAATCATAACACTGTCAGTAGTTATAACAACTTATTTTAAGTGAACGAAAACAGCTTATTTCATTAGAGATAATTTTTAAGTGACAATTTAAGTAATTGTTCCACATTATACGATTCACTGCCACGTTGGTTGGGACTCGCTTGCTCATATTTGCGTTAAATAAATGCATTTAGTGCTGGCAAAGTTTTTAACGTCAATTTAAAACATTTATAATTTGAGTTGAATTTCATACATCATTCTTTTATGTGGAATAAAAAAAGTTGACAATAAAAAAAAATTGTTTATTCTTTTCTCAGTTATATTTTGTGTTATTGTTTAGCAGTGATTATACAAAATATTCTTGTGTCATTTAATGTAAGGTTAACGAAAAATGTTTAAAAAATGGTATTGTTATTTCCAATTTTTTCGTAGTCCCAAAACTAATGGTTGTATGGCGATTGATGATTTCGACAAGAATAATACGAGACACAATTCACGAACTCTATACCATGAAAAAGATCGTTCCAAAAACTTTGGATATGCTACGAAATTACATTCGGCATTGGCTAGATAGACGACAGCTCTGTACGACTTTGTGTGTTATTATTTGCACGACTTTTGGATTATTTATACAAGTATAACTGCTGTCATGTAAAATGTGTTCAAGTTGGCTTAATATTATGCTATCTCAAACCCGTCAGTGTTTGGAAAGTTTGTGAACAAATATATTCTCGAATAATGCATTCCCGTCGAGATATTTCTTACGCCGCGTCGTAAATCTTCATATCAAATATTTATATTCCTCCCCCTACTTCCCCATTTTAAAGGCGAAGGCGTTTGTAATGCATTTATTTTGTCTTTATATTATTAAAATGTGGCAAAGGAACAAGTAATCTCTTAATGGATCAAGCCACAGAAAATATATAACCTTCATCGTTGTTGCTTTTTTCTAACGTGATCGATATGTTGAATAATTGAACAGAAATTATGCACTCAATAACAGAAAAGCAATTGATTTCTGTCGAACAGCTCAAGTAGAAGATAAAGAAATCGTCCAGAACACACTGTCGCAAGAGCACTGCTATCTTTTGTCGCTAGAAAAAGTCTCCATGTCCGGTTTTGCATTTGCTGTTTCTCACAACAAAATACCGAACGGTTTTAATGCCCACTCGTATACTGCAGGGCCGCTGTCTTGTCGCTCAGCTACAGACTAGTCCGTGCCGAGCCGCAGTCTACGGAGCAGGAAGGGACTTGCATTCACAGATGCCTGCCGGTACCAATATTAAGTAGTATTTGTGTACCAAGTTTGGTTAAATTTAGTTCATGCGTTCAAAAAATCAAAGGGGGTGACACACACGCTCACGCACACACACACACACACACGCGTAAAAGGGAAAGTAAAAAAAATTAAATAAGTCTTTATTAAATATTGAAAATAATGTTTATGTACAAATGTTAAAAAAGTGGACATTTCAGGCTACCAAATAATATTCATACAATATCAAATACTTGTACTCACTGGAAAATGACAAAGATGTAAGTATATTATTGTACGTATTCGGAAGTACCATTCCCAGTGAATTAATAGTTACTTTAGATTGGCCAATTAAAAAAAAAGGTCCCAAACCTAGGACAAATTCCAACAAAATGTATGTGAAAGGTTTCTGGCATTACTAGGCGTACTGATCGACAGAAAGAAAGTCTGTCACAATCTGACAACCAGAAGTGGATTACTTTAATGCTGGTTGCCACTAACCTTGAAAATTGGCCAAACTGCTGTAACTTTGTTATTTTAAATCTTAGAACAATTATTTTGATATCAATTTTTTTTATGGTCACATAATTCATTTCTACCAACAAATTTGGTCCACGGGATCAAAAATGACTGCCAAAATAAACAATGTAGGTACAATACCCGTTATAATGTTAAAGAAAGCAAATATTAAGTCGTTTGTTTCTATTAGGTCAATAAAAGTGCAGCAATATGGGGGTAAAAAATAATTTTTACGTATTCTATTAGTCCTTATCACTGTCCTCTAGTTGATCTGACACATTGTTGTCACAATTCTTAACTTGACATGATCCACATTCAGAACTACATATAAGTGCATATGTTCTACAACTGCAACGGTTACTGCTGCAACCAGTTTTACAATTAAAGTGTATAATGTTCAGTAGAGTGTCTGGTGCAACATTCATATCTCTCATTACTGGTACAAGTTCATCGCCATCCAGTTTCCAACCCCAGTTCACAGGATTCATTTCAGTAGCCATGCTCATCAATATCTTGGTCTAATAGTATGACACCAGGCAGGATGTCTCCATGGCGTGGAGCATTGAAAAAGGAGTGTTTAAGTGGAAATGTTGTAAATAGGTTAGGTTTTTCCCGGCGCCAGGCATCGCCAGAGTTGTAGAGCTGACACTTGCTGATGCTCTGGGTCGTGCTGCCGCCGACAAATGCCTTCTCTTTCCTGGCTCCTTGAAGAATGATGAATAAAGGTTAAATGTAAATCTTCGTGGACTCTTAGGGCGGACCCCACACCACCAGAATTAAATAAGTTGAATTGAAAATACTGCAGTACAGAACACTCTTGAAATAAACACGTAACTAGCTCACTTTAGAAATGGTGGGGAATTAGGGTCCCGTGCCCTTATGCACCCGAAGGCGTAGACAGAATTAAACTCGCACTTTCCTGAGTGACGTTATTTATTCGTCCGTGAATTTACATACTTCTATAGGAAGCAACTTACATAGGTACCGAGCTTAACTGGTCAGTGACGGTGAAACTAAACACAAGGCCACGTGGACTACACAATAGTTACAGGTACATGTAAGCTCCCGGTGGCGATGCAAACCAACCGGGTGAGGAGGGGGTGTTGTCCTGGGTGGCTAAGCGTAAAAAGGTTCTGGTAGTTTAAAGTCTGTTGCAAATTAAAGTGGTTAGTAACAGCGCGATGAGACACACACCGACACGATGCACCCCTGCAGGTGGTGAGCGATGAGGCTGACTTGGCGCGTGGACGCGAGGACCAGCGGTGGCGGGCCCGCGCGTCACACGGCACTACTTTCTTGTACAAAGTACAATTAGACTTACTTGGGGTAAAGCACATGTGTAGGAGGCACACAATCAATTAAAATACACAGCAAAAGACATAATAAACCCTTAACACAAGTTGATGGATGATGTGGGGGTGAAACACGTGAAATGTAAACAAACAGGATATTACAGAAAACACCGATGCAAGACGGTATGCCGTAAAATGGCTTTGATATGCACGTGTTTCCTAATCTCGTAATATGCCTGCATATTGCGTTAAACATTAATCATGTATTTTACATTTTAAATACAATTTGCACTAATTAAATATCCCTCTGCCATGCTGAGTAGCTGGCTGGTTGAACACACACTCATATTCGTACACTTAACTGCCGCCCTGTTACACCTTGCTTGCCCTACTCTACCCTGCACACTACTCACATGACCTTTAACTGAATTAGCGGAGTTTGTTTATAAATTATGAATAATTCAGCTTTTGAAAATTAATAAACCAAATCAGTGAAGCCCTTAAAATAATATGTTTGCTTTTGGTGGGTTTTAAATGTTAGTATTTAACAAATAATGGATACTAGGAAAAAGGTATATTTCGTTCAAGTGTGTCAAATTTTCTGTAGACATCTTACTGTTTTCTAACTCGGCTGGACGTGTGATTTATTATATACCTACACTTATATATTCTGTAATTTCGTTTACACTGTGTTAAAATGAACTCACGTGTACGCAGATGGAATTTTAGTGGTCTCATGTACAAAGATTTTTCTCCGTGACCATTTTCTGGTTTGGTTGCAAGCTGTATTAAACACTCTGTTTCGTTGGTTATTTTCAACACCAAGATTATAAAATATGTGATGGACGTCAAACTAGATGCTATCATGTTTCTAGTCGATTCAATTAATTTCAATATTGCCTGAATTTCCACTCAATTATTTTCAAGAGAATGTAATTTTAGTGCATACTCACAAGAATATTTACTGTTTAGCACTACATATCGGTTTATATGCAATCTATATTTTAAAAAAATTTGAATAAATCACTGTTTATGTTCTCGTATACATTATAAACGACTGAATACCCTCAAAATAGCATGCCTACACTGCTTCTTAGATGTTTCACAAATTAAAGCAGAAATGTTAACTGGTGCAATCAATATAATATCTTCTTAAATGTATAGTTATATATCTGTAATTAATGAAGGTACATTACTTCACGATTCTCTTCGTCCACATTCTCAAATAACTACCCGTACCACACACCTGGCAAGTTTTCATAATAAAACTACGGAACGAAAGTAACGAAAGCCCAAATGGCTTCGTTATCGTTTAGAGTTTGATATCGAACATAATGACGTAAAACGAACATTAGAATGCGCTTAGAATATCTTCTTTCGTAAGGAAACGAAAATTGTATTAAAAACCAATATTTTGTCGAAAGGAAACGAAACGAATAATTTAGAATGAGCCCCCGGATACTACAAGGAATCGCTGGAAGGGTTAGCCAAAATCAATGATTTTTGCCAGGAGCAGCCATTACAGCAGATCAACTGCTGAGGGTTATGAATTGTGACAACCAGGTATCAGATTAACTGGAGGACTGGGATGAGGACTGATAGACAATGTAGGAGTGACGTATTTACCCCTATAGTGCTGCAATTTTTCTTGTGCTAATATAAACAAAGGACTTAATATATGTGTTCTTTGACCTAATAACAGGAATTGTACCAACATTGTTCATAGTTGGCCACCAGTTATGATCCCATTGTTCTACTTTGGGTTAGTTTATTTGTGTTAGCTATATAGGGGTTAGAAGTAAGCTAACAACCAAATAGGCAAACTATAGCTTTGTATTGTATCTTATGAATACAACTATTTTTACTCTTCTGTATGAAGGATGATATTAAGTTATTAAGCTCTACAAGATGTCAAGAGGGAAGCTCTAGTACTCCTCAATTACCAAAAGCCAATCACCTTGACTCACCACTGTTAATTACACTCTGGATTGGGTCGATCAGGCCAAGTGTTGCTGGGAAGTCTTACTGGAAATGAGAGTTGTTGGGATGTTTGTGTAAGCCGTGACATTCCGCTCCTTGCTAAATATATTCACTTATGCTTGCTATTGGAATTTGCCACAAATATTTCTTGATATATCATCTGTAATTACTTTGTTAGTCGTATTGTCCTGTGGCCATCTTATATTTATTTGCTTCCCTAGCTGTATATAACGTTTACCTGTTTATTATATTTAATTTACCTTAATGACTATCTTTAATCATATGTATGTTGTCCTATTTGGATATATATAAATTATACCTTCTATTACATTTTTTCTTACTTTGATATATCTATAATATACACTTTATAGCATGTTATCCTATTTTAATATTTACATAGTTTACTTTATTTGGTTTAGCCATTTAAATATTATTTACCTTTTTTCAATTATAACTTTGCTTTTGGCGTGTCTCATTATATTTTGTTTTGGCTTACCCTGTTATAATTTGTTTGACTTGGCCTGGTCCCAGGGCATTGTCATGTATATGGACTGTCCTGCAGGATTTTACTTGATTCTAATTTACTAGACTGTATGCTACTGTACTCAATTGAGCGAAACATGACCTACTTTCTGTCCGCCTGAAGAATTCAGAGTCAGCATAAAGATTATGTTGCTTGTTTGTTTGCCTGAGCTACATGCCACACTCTATTTATGCGATGAGTGTAGTGCACTGTAATGCGTTTTTGCAACAAGTTATTGCGGTTCTAGTTGAGAAATAATTTTCTGCACAGTTCTGTGTTCTTGTTATTTAATTATTTGGTTTCTGCATTGGTTCTTATATAAGTTCAGTGTCACAATTCTTGAGATGTTAACTGGTCGGCGTAGCTTGAGATCTCATTGCATACAACACTGGACATTATTAACTTTTTTTGCTTTCGGTACGGGCGGAAACATGTTTCAACATTTATTGTATCCGCATTCTTATATACATGCGCGAATGATATAAATCTTACCGGTTTTACTAAATGGCAAAATATTCGCCTGGTTTTTCATTGTATGAACTGGCTATTGGCACAGTACTGCCTACTTAGCATACCGTAATACCACTTGTAATGATATGATAATTATTTGCACACATTTATGGTACCTGTTTATATCGCTTTGCTAAGTTATTTTCGTTTTGCTGGATGTGAAAAAAAATTGTTTTCAAGGGAATACCTATGATCTGTAAGTATTTTTTTACTCTATTTTATAATGCAGATAATGTTGTCACCACTGCTGAAATCTGTATTAGTTTGATATACAACAAAATGATAGATGTAATCACAAGTATGATTCCAGTAGTCACATAAGAGTATTCTCGCAGTGAAATTATATATAGTATATTGTCTTCAGACGGAAGACTGGTAGGAGTGATTGGTGGTTCTGTTGGTAGCAAGTCAAATGATACAAATTTAGTCTTCCGATTACTATCATGAGATCCGTAAATTGTATATAAATGAATTCTTGTGTTAAGGGCTAATTGGTCGAGCTGAAAGGATTTAAATTTCATGTAAATGATAGGTATGGTGGCCTGTGCCTGCGTTTTTTCAGGCGAGCGCTTATTGCACAGGTACGTTGCTTCTATTACTATTTTCCCCTTATATTTCAAATGTCAACTGAAAGGGATATGCAATTCTGTGCTTCCATGGTTGGTTGGAGATATTTCTTTATTGAGTGATCTGTTTGTAATTACCACAACTAAATCTGATTTGGCATTTGTGACAACATACTGTTGTGGGAATATATTATTAATTATTAGAACACCTTCATTTTTACATACAAACTTACAGTGACGTAGTAACTCATGAGTGATGTTTAGTAATATGGCTGCATTAATGCATTCATGCCCATTTGTTAGCATACTTTCCTTAGGAATGTGATAAATGTTTTCATAATTTTCTGGTCTATTAACTATCTCTCTAATCTCATGTGTGTTATGATCTATTGTAACTGTTACCTTTTCATTTATAATTTAACACATCTAATTGTAATAGCTGTAAGGAGTGGGAATAATACTGACAATGTTCCATCTCCTGTAACTTGATACAACCAGTGCCTGAACTTTGATGAGCATTTTCGTTGTAGAAATTACACATTGAGTAATGGGGCTTAAATAATATTTTTCTACATCCCCTATAGGTATAGTAAAATCTAGACTTGGTGGTCATATTTGCTGTGCGATACTTCGGAGAGCTGTTGTGATTTGTTGTCTACCTATCATGTGGTGTTGTAAATGATTTGCCTTGCAGTGGGATATATATATATATATATATATATTAATATTTCCTGTTCCCTTAATAAAGTATTTACTGGGTGCAATATAATGGTCATATAAAATTGTTCTAAAGTAATCGCTTTTTCATTTTGGTTAACCAATGTAACCTGATTTTTTAAAGTTTTTGCTATTACCTTGATTGCATCGTGAGATTGTTAATTCTGTGTTTGTTTTGATTCTTAAATTGTATGATATTTGCAATCGTGGAATTTACAATGTATTGGAAATTTGAATTCTACCTTGCAAGCTGTTAGTTTTTGTCGAGAAAGATTTATCGTTAGTGACCAGTTTGTCAAAATGCCTTCACAGTCAGTCAGTATATCGCAATACCATTTTCGTAGTTTACCTAATATTTGTATGAATTTTCAGCCTCATTGAGGAACTCAGTTACCAAATTTTCTTGTACAGACTTTACAAAAATCTTTATAACTTTGGTATTATTGCAAATATTGGTTGAATTTACTGCACAGGCTTTATGTAGCCAGATGTCAAGCATTTCAGATTTTGTGGACTTATTTAGTGGTATGTTGTTTACTAGAGGAAATGATTCCTCATAGTGCAGTGCAGATATAATTTGACTCCTGTAGTCTCCGGTATAGGTTTAGTACATTGTCCATGGCTGTGTGATCTGTATAGCACATAGACTGAGGATGACAAGTGCTGTGTTCCATCCCCACATTTGACCTCGAATCTGAAGAACATAAGGAATCACATGTTAAATTTAATTTCTTTACTATTATTTTACTTATCAACATGTGCAATTTTAATATTACTCATGCACATGGTGTCATATTGATTTTGCTATGTATATAAGCAAGGTAGACAGACCTAGAAATGTTTCTATTAAAATGGCCCCATATATTTATATTGAAGACTTGTATGCCTTGCACGATTTTTCACCCAAACATAGACTCTTATTTTAAATGTATTTACTTCATGTTTTCTGTCAAAGTAACATTTCTGAGCCTGTTGGTTTTGAACTAAATTGAGCCTTGCTTGCCTCCTA
Source organism: Dryococelus australis (assembly GCA_029891345.1). Classification (NCBI taxonomy): domain Eukaryota; kingdom Metazoa; phylum Arthropoda; class Insecta; order Phasmatodea; family Phasmatidae; genus Dryococelus; species Dryococelus australis. The sequence continues at coordinate 66,650,103 of CM057009.1, read as the reverse complement.
TTTTTCTGTAAATATGCCTCCCAATTGGCTGACCTTACAGAAAATTTCACAAATGGGATATGTATTGGTTATATGGCTTCCTGACCATGTAACATGTAAAATAATGTGTACTTAGTACTCATGTTCACTGTTGTGTTATAACTCAGTACTATGTAATCAAGGTATTTATTCCAGTATTTTGGTCATTGTGCACATACACAGTTAGTTGTTGTCCAATATTCATGCTCTCTGCTAAGCCACTGCAGTCTGGGTTGTTTGCACAAGTTTTTGGCTTTTCTATTTGGAGTCGCTTTAACAATGTAGCTATCAGCTCGTTAAACCATTTTCCCAATTGATTGAACTTTTTCAGGGCAACTGTATCTTAATATTACCTCCTTAATAACTTCAGTGCATGTGGGAGAATATATGTTCAATACTGATGTACCAACTACGAATCTACTTGCAAATTCTGTCATAACTAATATAAAATGGTTGCCTTGTTTAGATTTTTGAATAGGGCCTTTGGCATCCAAAGCCCACCTTTTAGAAGTGGGAGAGTATGATTGATTGCAACTGTACAATAATTTTTGTTGCTACTTTTTGTTTTCTGACAAATTTCACAGTTTTTAACATACTATGTAACATCTGCATGCATTGTGTCGCAGTAGTGTCCCTTTTTAACTATTACTAATGTTTTGTATGTTCTGAAGTGAATACCACCCAGTAGGTGTTCGTGGTGAACCATAATTATTTCCTGTTGATAGTGTTTGGGTGCTAAGGTTAAGCGTTTCTCACCTGCTGGTGTATGCACGCTTAAATAAATGTCCTCATTCACTGCAATGCCGTATCTTCTAGTGAGTTTAAGATATATCGCTTCTGCTTTATGTGGCTCTAACAAAGCTGTTTTTAACATTTATATGCATTCATAATTTTCATACTCTCCTTGAAATGGCGAATTTGTAGTTGTTTGAGATAATTAAATATATTGGTTTCATTTTCAATGTGGATACATCCTTCTTCATGATTGTATATTGGAATGAATAATGTTTATTTTGATTTAATAATTTTAATGATTTGTATATTGTATAGGCCTACTGAATCTATCACACTGTATTTGATTTTATCATTGCAGCCTTTCTGAATTAATTCGATATTTACACCATATATTTCTGCTGTAGCTTTCAAAATTGATTCTACCATTTTATCTTTTATAATCAGCTAAAAAACTTATGTTTGTAGCCGGATATAAAGATCTTGTTAGTTCAAGAAGTGAATTCTTAAATTCAGCATAATGTGATTTCACATATTTCACGACACTTTGAAATTCCATGTTCCTTTTAACTGTTTTGAAAAATAACCTCTGCTAATATCTCATATAAACTCTGTGAACTTGGGACAGGGTCCTTTACCTTATGACTTGTATTACCTATAGTAATTTCTCTATTTTGCACTGTTCCTACTGTGGACATTTGAGTTAAGGCATCTTGTAATGTGTTTAGCTTACCTGTAACAATCTTGGCCTCAAAATCGAATTTCACAAAAGAAACTGCCATTTTATCAACGCTCAGATTATTTTCTGCCATGCTCTTTGAATATCTCAAAATAACATGGTCAGTTTCTGTAGGGAATTTCCTGCCATACAAGTACTGTCTCAAGTATGTGCAGAAACATTTAATAGCAACTAGCTCTGTCTCTGTTGTTGGCCACCTAACATCATTTGAGGAATGTTTCTTTGATGCAAATGCCACAGTGTTTCTGGTTTTATCTTGGTTCTCCTGCATGAGAACTGCCCCTATAGCCATTTCCGAAGCATCACATGCTTAAATGGTGGTTTCATTCTTGTCAAATTTGTGTAAAATGGGAGCTTCTTGTAGCACTATTTTAAGCTCTAGAAATTATTTATGCTGTTATTCCCCCATTGATAAGTGCTACTATTCATTGTTAACTCAATTAAAGGTTCAGCTTTAGCTACATAACTAGGTATATACTTTCTTAAGTATGATGTTCATGGCTAAAAATGTATTTAATTATTTTGAATTAGAAGGTGGTGCCATTTGCTTAATGACTTCTATTCTGTCAGGATCTGTCTTAATTCCTACTGGGGCAATTAAGTGAGATAGTATATTTATATTTTTTTCTGCAAAATTGAATTCTTTAAAATTGAATACCACATTAAATTCCAGTACCCTTTCATATACTGTTTTTATATTTTCTAGGCGTTCTTCAAACATCTCTCCTAATATGAAAACACTGTCTACATGTGCAATTGCCATATTCCAAAAATATGGCCATAACAATACATCTATGAATTTTTGAAAATATTGTGGACTCAAAGATAGTCCTATTGGCATACATTTATACTGATATAATCCTATTCCATCGATGGTGAAAGCTAACTTATTCTTGTCTTGATTACTCACTGGAATTGCATAAAACCATAAAATAGATCTAGGGAAGTGATATATTTGGTTTTTTGAGTGTGCTCAAGATGTCTTCCATTCTGGGTAATGGATGTTGGATCCTTCTTACATATTGATTTAAAAGTCTATAATCTGTTAATAACCTGGTACCGCCTTACTTTTATGCATAATGAGACTCAGCGCAGCATAGCACAAGGATGATTTTTCTAGAATATCTGCCTGAACCATTTTATCTAAGTGCTTATTTAATTCTTCCCTTATTTTTGGGCTATTTCTGTATGGTGGTATATGAATTGGTAGGTCTGTTGTTAATTCTAGTTTGATCTCAAAGAGCTTAGCTTGAGTCAGTTCTAACATGTTTTCGGCGAACCTATCATTATACCCTGTAATTACATTGATTATTCTGATTTTTGTTTATTGCTCAACTCATGGTTTATTTTGCCTTTTAATTTTGTTGCACAATCATTCTCAAATGTTTCTATCCTGTGTTTACAGTGCTCAACTTTATTAACATCAGTTTCTTCATATATGTTATATAATGGCACTTGAAGCAACTTACTAGGATTATTTCCATTAAGGAACATAACTTTATGATTTAGATATGACATGGTGTTATATTTATGAATGAAGTCGCAGCAAGTATAACATCTACCATTAAATGATCAATTAATAGAAAGTCCTGTGGCAAGGAACACCCTAAAATTTAGGCACATATACTACTTCCATTTATCCAACTATTGTGAACTTTTCTGTAATAGTCTGTAACTTCTAATTGGTAATTTTTGTTGAATCAACACAGCTCCTACTGCTACCTGTATAAAGCATTGTATAATAAGTGGTGCCATTTATGTGTACCTGTAATGTGGGTGTTGATGTTTTCACATCTTCAATTCCCCTTTCCATGTTTTGTGTTTGGACACCTGCCAAGGTGTTTGCATTCTGCATGAGATGCATATTGTGAGAGTTAGTTCTGCGTGTGTTGGCAATTTTGTCATCATTTACTGGCAGATAAACAGCTGTGTTTATGTCATCATGTGCAGAATGTGAAACTGTTTCCTGGTTTAAAAACCACATCTTGTTGTCAAGACCAAATGTTTGTTTGAATCTCCAAAAGCAGGTTGCTATGTCCATATTGCATTGAAAGTTTTGGTTGAGGAACAAATCACATTGTCTAGTGTGGTGGCCTGTATACATACACAATGTGCACATCTGACTTGATAAACTCCGTGGACATATTCTACTTTGTTTTGCTTCCACTTTTCATGTTGTTGATTGTTGAGTGTTTTCCATAACTTTAACTGCGTGTTCCTGTTTCAGTGCCTGGAATGCTCTGTCGATGCTTTCCTGCATGTAATCATGTTTTGCCTTGCTAATACTTTTACCATCATGCAATTTCCTTGTCAAATTACTGTTTGGCTTACTAAACTGTATACACGACATTTGTGTTTCTTCATCACTTGCCTGCTTTCGCCCTGTTATTGTATTATTCTAAGACTGGTAGAGAAACAATTTTCATCAGGTTTTGAATTCTCAGATGCTACTTGTGCATAAGATAATGTGTTGTCCCTGAAGTTATTTCACACATTGTTATTTATCTGCATGGGGGTAACACGCTCTTCCCTTGGTTACCTAGATTTTTGAACTGGCATTTTTATCACCCTGGTATCTGTTTTGTAAGCCATATCATATTTTCTGTTATTTCCCTAATACCTATCTACCTTCTCAGCATTATTATATGTACTTTTACTTCCCTTTTTGTAATATGCCTGGAAACCTTTATAACTGGCTTGTTCGCTCATGGCTGGCCTTTCTGGCTCCTGTACTATATTTCTTTTTTGTTTATCATAAATTGGTCTGTACTCTCTCTCTCTCTCTCTCTCTCTCTCTCTCTCTCTCTCTCTCTCTCTCTCTATCTCTGGATTATTACTATAGATGCTGTGTTTTGGTGTTCTTGTCTCTCAAACTTTTTATTATTTAAATTTATATTATGTTGTGTTTTTGCTGGTTTTTCGGAATTTTCTTTGTAACTATTCTGTTTAGATCTTTGTGATTTACATTCTTGTGTGCCCCCGTGTTCTGTCATGGTTAAATTATGTGGCTCCTATTCAGTTTTGTGTATTTTGGTTTGTAGTTTTTTGTTTTTTATCTACAACTCAGTTGTATATATTTAATAATTAATTTAATTGTATTGTAAAGGGCTTTTGAACGTCACCCGGTCTTATGCTTGAAAGCTTAGCAGGGGATGGCTTACAGACTAACTTATAACCTAACTTAAATTAAAATTACCCGGAATTCGATCCCAGAGCCTTCCCCACCCCAGATCGGTGGCGCGCCAAACGACTGCGCCACGGGAGGTCGGCGATATTAATTCATGCCCATGAAGTTCACATTGGGTGGAGATTGAGCAGTGTCAAAACTACATGGTGGTGAAATGGGCGTGTCCGAAAAAAAAACCCACTGGCGAATGGTAACGTCTTCCACGTTTCCCAAATACGAATATTCGTGTCGACCTTGTCGGGAATCGAGTCCGATTTGCAGTGGTGGGAGGTGAGCAGTCTGGCCACTGCGCCATCACGGGCCCTACTTGTATATCAGCGATAGTTTGTTGGGGTAGGTGTAGATAACACATGAAACACGACTTTTTCCGACATTAGGGCCCACTCGGTGCCATTTCAAAAAGCAACATCATGCACCAACAGAAAATGTGTTGCTATATACCAGACATTTCGATTCATTGTTGTAATATTATGAATTAATTTATCGAAAACGGCGGCATTTATCTTAAAACACAAGACGGAAGTTTTGCTCCCATGTACGGTAAATTACAAGTCCACAGGGAAATAACAAATAAAGTGATACAGTTGCATTTTTATTTGCACAAATGTGCTGCTAACTCCTCACTTTTCATGGATGGGAGTCGATAATGGAGGCCATATTTGTGTTGTTCCTACATCTTCGTTTAATAATGCAGTATCCAGAAACTTGGATATTTATCGTTCATTCTGACTTTAATACTTTCAAAAAACCTGTGTCAACTGTACATTCAAGGGCGGTTTTCATCCCTTCGGAATTCATTTAGGCTGTATGTCGTGTACATATTTTAGACTGGGTTTTTGGTCGAGTTGAGTTCCATCCTGTATATCCATGGTCTGAATCAAGTCATATTCGATGTATATTTCTGCCGATCCACTAAAAACCATTTTGTGTGCCACTTTTGTGCCCTTTGCAGGGCCGGACGATGGCCGAATTTTGCTACAAGCGGAGTCTGAGTTTGCGCACCCCCCCCCCCCTTTTTTTAATCAAAAGTTTAATTTCTTCATTTCATGAAATCATTTGTAAAAAGAGGCAATTTTAATGTGATGTAGCATTGTTGCCTATTATCGAGGCCGAATGGAATTTGTAACATGCCTTCAATTTGATACCCTTTATTAAAAATGTCTTTCTTTAGCATTTTATTGAAAGGTAAACAACACTTGCGTTAACACAAATATACAAAAAGACGTTTAGTAGTCATAACCACAGCCATTTCTATTTCTAGTTGTCATTTAACCAAACATATTTACATAAAAATGTCCAAAACTATTTAAAAAGTAGTAATGAAAGTGATTTTAGTCATCGTAAATATTGGAATAATTACACAAAAAATAGTGCATTACTAGTAATGGTAACATACGTTTAAGATTGAAATACTTCGTTCAATGTTAAACCAATAGCGTTACTTAGTAAAAGGTAACTTTTCTAGCTTTTAATTTTGCAAATTCCTTCAAAAATTTTGATGTGTCAATAGTTTTAAGCACATCATTTCCTATTGCCATTGTGGCAAGACCACACAATCTTTCTTGGGTCATAGTTGACCTTCAGTAATTTTGAATTATCTTAACAGTACACAAAGTGAAATGAAAACATTTGGAAATATACTCATAAGGCTATTATTTCTTATATGGTTTAACACATTCGCTGGATAACTTCCTGAAGGCAATATGGATAGTAAAATGAGCAATTCTTGATAAAGTTCCTGCCCGTCTATGTCACATTTCTCACCATCAGTCAACACTTTTGCTAGTTGCATGAATTTGCCTTTCAATTCATCACCATCCCATTCTTGAAGTTTTGCCAATGTCAAAAAAAAAAAAACTTAAAGTTTTACTATGACATTTCATCAGCTCAAATCGTTGTGCGAGTGATCCAATGGCTGTGTCTAAGACAACAAAGAAGAAGTCCACTTTAAATGACTCTTTCTCAGAAGAAACCGGCTCATCCATCCCTCTGTAGGAAAAGTTCCTATTATTTTTCCTTGGCCGAACACCGTCTTTCTTTTCAAATTCCGGAATTATATCTAGTTTTTCAGCGATCTCCTTGGCATCTGTGATGATGCTGTTTAATCCTTCGTCTGATCTGATGCCTTCAAGGAAACTTTTAACACTGTGAAGGAGGCTAATGGCATTCTGCAGATCCAGACAGACTTTTTGAAGAAGCATACTGACAAGATTGACTTTAAATATGATGTGGTGCCAAGTTATTAAGCAATAAATGAACTTAAAATCTTACAGTTTTTTGGCTATTCAAGCCACAGTGTTTCTTCTGAAAGCAAATATTCTTTGATCTTCACTTGTCTCTTATACTTCATCGTACACATTTTCACTGTGATACCTAAGTGGTGTCAACGCGTCTATTCGTCTTTCCCAGCGTGTGGATTTAAGTGGTTTTACTGTTAAAGAAGTAAGATACTTTTTCAAAATGCTCCATCGATAAGTAGAAGCTGAGAAAAAATTGTATATCTCTTGGATGACACTAAAGAAATTCACTGTTTCAGTACAATATAAAGCAGAATCGTTCACTACTAAATTCAGTGACTGACTACCACATGGCAAAAAGAGTGCACGAGGATTCAAATCAAGGACTCATTTTTGAAGTCCCACATGTTTCCCCTTCATATTTGACCCATTGTCGTAACACTGGCCACGCATGTTATCTAATGAAAGGTTGTTCCTTGACATTTCTTTCAGAAAACTTTTCACGAGTCCCTCTCCCGACGAATAACTAATAGCAATGAAACCTAGAAAGTGGTCTTGAATGGAAATATATTTATTTTTTTTTCCACTTGAACGAACCGAACTACCATTGTAATTTTATCAGTATGACTTACGTCAGGAGTGCAGTCTAAAATGACAGAGTAATATTTTTCCTTTTACAAATCACTTAGTATGGAGACCTGTATGTTTGTTGAAATTAATTAAATGAACCCTTTTTGTATGGTTTTACTTAAATAATGACATTTACTTCCCTGAAATGTAACCCTTCGCAGATGCTTAGCCATTACAACGTCAAATTTTGCTATGTGCTCAACTAACTGCAAAAAGTTCCCATTATCTTTTTTGAAAAGATTGTCAGCTGTTCCACGAAATGCCAAACCCTGGGTTCCAAGAAACTGAACAATAATTAACGAATGCTTCAAAACATCGCTCCAGTATTCAGTTTCTCTTTCAATCATCTTCTGATGTTCCATGTCGACAGTTTTACCAGAAAATAATCGCTGGGTAAGCTCCCGCCAAGAATGGAAGGTTTTGATGTGGACTGGTGATTGTTCATCATTAGAAAGAAATCCAGACGTATTTTCCCAATCTGAAAACCCACATGCAGAAGTAACAGATATTTTTTCATTACTAAAAAGTTTGCAGCAAAAACAAGAAATGGAATTTTGTCGAATGGATTACACCAACCACTCCGTTTAATTTCTTCCCCAATCGTTAGTTTTCTACGGTAATAGGTGGGTGTGAATCTCCTACCTTTATCATCTGCTGGTAAATTTATATCCATTACTTGCAAAGAACCTCGCTCAACTAAGATATGGCGCATACCGTCAGAAATTCTTGCTGGGAATTCTCTGCAATCATTCGATATTTGGGCTGCAGCTGAGGGGTTTTCCTGGAAGTCCTGTAAGAAGAAACCAAACCAGTAGTAAAATAAACATAAATGTATGTATGATATTCTATATTATGGTAGTGAGTGGTCGCATTGGCATGGTCTCTGGAAACTGCTAAATATAGTAGATACAAGCACCTCAATATTTGGTTGTTTCGGTGAGAAAAAACATGAATCTGAAAATGCATAAATAATAATGAAAAAATTACAGGCCATTGTAATTTTTCGTTTTCTTTTTAAAAAGAAAATATCTTATTAAATGATTATTTTATGTATTGATTTTAGCCACAGATTTTTTGTATGCCCTACAGTAGCTTTAATCAAAACAATTAATTTAATCACTATAATTATAAACACTTGAAAATTACAATATACCTGCACATTACATGTGGTTCCTACCTATCAAACGATGATACATCCACACATTTACGAGAACCAACCAGCTAAAATATTTAATTTTAAACATGAAATTACCTGAAGCAAATGTTTCCCATCCAGGTCTAAATCAGCTATAGGTGTAGGCCTATTAACATGTATTGTTGTTCTTTCATCTGCTTCAGTTCGGTGTAGCGATGAAGTAATTAGGCTTGTTGAAGCAATCTGGACATAAAAACAGATATAATGATATTATAAACAAATGAAATGATAAAAATATTACATTCTGGATCTAAGCATAACTCTTCTCCAGTAACTGACATTTCTTGAGGTTTCAAACTCTCATAAAAATTTTGTTGTTTCAGAATGTACAGAATCTGAGAAAAATAGTTTAGCTTTTCTCTTATTGTCTTTGGCTTCCTCAGCTTTTCTTTTTCTCTAGAACGCCGCAGATGGTTTCTTTTTTTTTTGACATGTTTACATTCCCGATTCCCGAGCTCAAATGCTACCTCATAAAATTATCTGCAACTAGAAATAGCCACGAGTGCCCTCCCTTGCTTGACGAACAAAAACTGATGGTGCGTACGAGTCCCTTCCTGTTTCCTCTAATGTAACTCGACACTCGCCGCTTCGCAATGCCACGCATTTCTGAATGAGTAATCGCCTGTAGTCGTTATCCCATCAGCGCGCCCTTCCCCTTCGGAACCCTCCTGGCGCCGTTCCAGGCATGTTGCTACAAGCGGCTGCTTGTATAATTTGCACATAATTCCCTCCCTGGCTCTTTGGTAAAATGGACTAATGATAGAGATGCTATTAATATAAACATTTATAATGAAAATTATTGCTTTTGATAAAATTGTTATCTAAAATTATAATTTAACAATTTTTTTTTAAGTTACCCAGAACTCTTTTTCATACTCAAGTGACGAATACAGTTTTATTAAAGATACATTTCTTCAACCTAGAAATGGTTGTATAAAATATTGTATTGTGAAACGAATTCAATTTTAATGAAGATATAAATAGAAATGTATTACGAAATTAATTGCATTTTAATGGATATATTTTTCTTCATTACATAAATAGAAATATTACGAAACGAATTCAATTATGACGGTAACCAATAATATAAAGATAATTGGATTCATAATAATTTCCAAATGTTGTTAATGATAATGATTAATATGTTACAATTTTAAGGTTTGTGGAGGTCCATGGGATGGGATAATTTTTGATCATTCAGTTTATTGTAATAATTATTAAAATAACTTAACCCAACTGTATTTAATATATATGCAGATTGAGTTAATTATAAAAGAGCTTACATTAATACGAACTATATCAATTAAATTATTTTCAGTTCTACAGTATATTGAAATGAATATAGCTAGAGACCCAGTTAATTTGCATAAAAACTACTTCCATTCTTTTAAAACTAAATTAATTAAAAGTATCCTTCAGTAATAAGTGCAGTGATAACTGAAATTAAAAACAATATACATATAATTACATTTATGATGTATTTAGTACTATATATATACACATATATATATATTTGGTGGGTAATTAGAGCTGGTATTTAGTCTGACAGACATAAACCACTTCGAGGAGGAACTTATATCGAATTACTGATATTTATAAAAAAATGTAAATGTTCCAATGTTAAAGATAAAATAAAAGTTTAAACGTTTAATGCTGGGAAAAATGAGCGGTTTTGAATGTGCTTTATAAATGAATATAAGTTCTGCTGTCAATCATGCAGATGTATCAAATAGTTATAATATAACAAAATACACATATTAAACATGAACTATCCACTAGAAATAATTAATGAGGATATAAATAAATAATTAATGGTTTTTTTAATATATCAAACACTGTAGGCCTATATTCAAGCGAGGAAACAACATTCGAATTATTATGTACAAGTGATAAATATAAAAAATTCCAAAACTGTTTAACTTATCACTATAACATATTCCTATTGTTCGTATAAAATATAAATCGTTTATTAAAAGGAGATGTTTATATAAGATATTATCATGGTATATGCATGAAAGTTATGAAATTTGTACCAGAAGATAAATTAAATAACTTAAACATATTTAATCATGTGCCCATAAAAAGAAAATTATAGATATGTCAGCCAAAATGACGGACAATATATTTCAAATGGTGCAGAACAATTTTACCTGTTTGATATAACATTATATTTTGAATGTACTCCTTAAAAATTAACAAAAATACAACAGATTCAACAGAGTTAATTTATGAGCATGTTGCTAGTAATTTAGTTTTAAATCAGTTAACAGCAACAAAATTAAATAAATGAAAAATTGATCCTTTAATGAATCAATTCAATTAAGCATCAAATGAATATGGGGAAAAAGTATAAAGTGATTAGAAGAAAAAAATCACTGTGTAATGAAATATAAATAAAAACTGATATGATTTAAAGTTATTTTTACAGTATGTATTAATATTAAGTGAAAATTATTCATACTAAGTATAATACCAAATACAAAAAAATCTATTTTCAGTCTTTCTAAAAGAAAGTTATATTTTATAAATATAAACAACATTATAATTTCTCAGTATGTGCAAAATGCTAAACCAAACATTATAACAAAATAATTTAAAAAATTCTACATAAGATAAAAGTTATTGTTAAAAGAAAGGTGAATTACAAGATGTGATATAATTTACATTTATTCATACGTTTATATCTAGAGTATAAATCTATAAATATAAGTAAACCATGTAGCAGAATTGAAAGATTGTTATTGTTCGAAACGTAAGTCAAACAAGAAATATTAAATTATGAATTATCATGGAATTATTATTATTATTGAATATTAAAGTTAATAGTTAATTGTAACGAAAAATATTCAATAAGTTAATTAAACCAATTGATTATACACAGATCGTAAAGTTATTAAAGAATTCATAAAGGGAAAGTTATGTTTACTTTAACATATATATATATATATATATATATATATATATATATATATATATACAAAATTAATGGGTTCATGATTATTCAAAACTCATTGAGCATTAACTACAATTAAAATTTTTTTGTTAATAAACATTAAATGATAAACATATAAAAGAGTCAGATATCAAATAAGCACAGGAAGTTTAAAAAATCACTCAAGTTGCAAAACGTCTGTATTTTATCATGATTTATATATAAAATTTGATAATATTCTATTGAAATATATGCTTTAAACTTAAGAACACGAGCTACAAAATTGCAAATTTGATCCAGTTTATTATATATAGATTCCCAATTTAGTTTAATACCGTGCATTAAAGCAACAAAACAAAATTTAGAAATAATTAAAATTCAAAACACTTCCAAACACAAATGATTATACTCAATAAGGAATAAACAAAGTCACATATTGTGAACACAAAACATGACCCTAAACAATAACACACAGTCAAAAATAGAAACACACTATATTTCTTATGGTCCTACAAATTCATTACAGAATGATAATTTCTATTAATTTTGCAGAAATATGAAACACAAAATTAATTAAAGATTATCTACATAAAACACTAAAGAACATCAAGAAAATTAGTTTTTATGTATATTGTGAGCCATGTATTAATTATAAATACTATACAAGAACTATTCAAATCTGCTTTTGAGGGTTTTCAAGTAGAAAAAGATAAAGCATTATAAAATATGAATATAAAATTATTAATGATATTTAAATCATTTTGTACAAAATGAAAACAATATACCTTATAAAAAGAAAATTTGAATGATTAATAGTTTCAAGTTTAGTTACATGATCATATTTCATTAGAAGCAGAAATATTAGAGCCTTTAAAATTAACACATAAATTCACAATTAAATTTAACAATAAATTTGTGAATACAACTGCAGTATATAAACTGTCTCCAGAAAAGTATTCAACAATAATTTTTTGAAATAAATAATAAATTTAAAGAGGAAGATAAAGTTACTGTACAAAGTATCTCTACTGACAAAATAATATTAAATGGGTTATCTAATAGATAAGACCTGTTCAGGTCAATACACAAACATAAAAGAATAATTTAAAATCTTAACTTCGACCGTAATAAATAAAATAAATGCCACAAAATACCTAAATATTAATGTTTACTAAAAATAATACATTTTATAAAAACAGCTTCCATTATCTCTCATAAGGATCATACAATAGATCAATACAATCATAAATTATTTATCTATGCATTTTCTCACTTCTATACCCTCAGGATAAAGTTTATGTAGACAAAATGAAAGCTTCTCTCTTTTGACTTACTTGTTCTATTTATATGGAATCAATTGTAATAGGTAAGATGAAATAAATCGAAATGCAAATCTTATAATAATAATAGCCTCCGGGAAGAACGGGGCTGGTTTGTTTATATAAGGAATTTCAGGGTTGAACCTAATCAGCCAGAAAAAAGTGATAATGGGACTTATGCGAAGGTTTCCCACAAATTTTTGTAATTTTATTTTGGAATCATTGCCTTCAGCTTGCCAGGGGCTGTTTCTTTAAATAAATGATTAAAAATAATTTAATTAATACATTATTTTAAAACAAAATTACTTCTTTATAAATGGAAACGATTCTGGGTCTGAAAAATTATTATCCTGTGTTAAATAAAAATCATGTGTCTTTCGTTGAGGCCCCAAATTGGGTTATTGGTGTATAATCCACCCGTTCTAGCTCAGATTTTTGCATTGCTCATCATCATTAAAAAAGGAAGCATTTTAAGATTCAATAGAATAATGGCCATCATCAATATGCACAGACAACGTATCTATTATTATTTTTAATCTTAAAATATTTTTTTCCTATTGAATTTAATGAATTCAAAAAGTTCAGACTGAAACATTATATACAACTCTCTCGAAGAGTGAACACCACTACGACAACATATTGAGAACGAAAAATGGCTGTAAAATAAATGTATTTTGTATAGCAGAGTCCCATGCTATGTACGCACTCGTTAAGGCGTCTGTTAGCTGAACATTCGATGCCTTTGTCAGCCTGCACAAATCAACGGCACGAAAATAGAGAATCGCTACAGAACAGCATGTGCACGTTGATTTATTTTCGTCAATAGAGTAAGCGGTGACTGTATTCTTATGTCACATGAAGAAACACAATGGCTCGAAGCGAGACAGATGTGTGTTACTAAGGAGGCAATCGTCACGTCTCAATGTATTCCGTAAACATCGCAATAATCTGTATCAAAACAATAAACGGATGTACATTCTTTGAAAAGTGACTGATTCTCAATTTATTGCTGACCGAACAACTTCCGTTCACCACTTGCTGTACTGACGAAAACGAATCAACGCGCACATGCTGTTCTGCTACGATTGATTTTTTGTTAAATGGGTATTATCGTGTGCGCGTTTCAGAGATATGGAAAAATAGGCGCGGGCGACGCACTCGGTGTATATGTGTTATATATATATATATATATATATATATATATATATATATATATATATATATATATATATATATATATATATATATATATATATATATAGACACACACACATACACACACACAAATGAAAAATAGCACAATAAAAATAATGTGAATTAAGTATATACAATCATAGTTTTTCCATATGAACACACGATTATATAAAGCGTTCTCCTAGAAAAGAAAGAACATTCATTAGAATCAAATACTGTTTTATAATAAAATTCATTACTTCAGTAAACAGTATCAGTTATTGATTTAGGATTCCTAAAATCAGTATGTACTAGATTAATTTTTAGATAAAATTCTTTGTAAAGTCTATATTCTTTTGGAAAAATTTTAATTCCTTACATTTTTAACATAAATATTTCTTACATCACAGTGATCGAACATAGAAAAATGAACATAATTATTTATATTGTCCTTTCTATTTGTTTGAAAACCAACCATCACATAGTTTGGTACATTAAATTGTAAATTATTTATCTCATCTTTCATATCAAAATCAAATGCATTTGCACCGATAGGTATTAATTATTCGGAAAACTTCCAATAATGAAACTTATTAATAATTTTGGATGTTTGTACAAGTTTTCTTATATCACAATAACTGCATTAGCTTCGTATTCTTTAATAGGCCACATAAATTTTAACCTGTGAATAAAAATCTTACCTCTGTCGGCATAATCCCTTTCTACTGATCCATCATTTTTTTTTGTTTGGTATACATATAAACAGTTAACATAATAATTGCGTATAAATGGTACCTTAAAACACAGTTTCCGATATATTTCGTTATTATCTCTGAGAAAACCCAACATATATCACAATGGATAAACTATTTCAATCAGTCTATTACTCTGAAAAGATTTTACTGTATATTTGTTATCAATACCACTTATTTCTAAATAATATTGTTCATCTGGCGATCTTAACAAAAGTTCTTCATTGTAGAAGTTAACCGAGGATTATAAGTATATTTAATTTAATAATTTGTCCACATTTCGATACCTTTGCTCTATAAAACTGAAACGGGGACAAGTTAGAACAAACATCTGTTAATTTATTGCGTGGATCGAGTACAATAATAGCATACAGCACTATATCTTCTTCAGATATTTATTGTTACAACACAATATCATAATACAACACTATATTCTTTTTATTACTCGCAACATTAAGATTGTTCAGTAGATAACACTAGTATATGTATATCACACAACACTCCTCCCTAGTGGTTATGTTGCTCACAACTAAACATTAAAAAGGCTTATTCAACATTTTACATAATCTATGTTATGCTTTTAACATAATCCTAACTCTTTAACAAATAGTTTGAATACATCTGCACCAAGTGGCTTAGTAAGGATGTCAGCTACCTGTTCCTTTGTATTGACATACTGACCGTTATTTCCTTTTCCTCAAATTCGTGTTTTATATAACTTAGTTTTATATCCATGTGCTTGGAGCATTTTTGATCCCAACTACTCAGTGCATCCATAGTACTCATGTTGTCCTCATATACCACTATTGTGTCACACATAACCTCTAACTCCGTCAATAACTTTCGAATCCAATAATCCTCCATAACTGATTCACACAAGGCTAAAAACTCAGCCTCAGGGGTACTTAAGGCACCTGTTGACTGTTTCCTTGAACGCCACACCACATTATCATTGTACACCTCAAACACATATCCGGAAGTGGATCCTATTTCCAATTCCCTAGCAACGTTTGCATCTGAATACCCTACTAGAGGATTACTCCCATAATTCTTAGTGTAGTATAATCTATAGTTAATTGTACCCTTAATGTACCTTAGTACACATTTCAGACTGATCCATAATTGTTCACTAGGTTTTGATTGAAAACTACCTAGGTGAGATATTACTGTAGTTATATCAGGTCTGTGTCCAACGGATGCAAATATCAAATAACCAATACATAACCTATATTTGAGTTTTAGTTTCTTATCTATTTCGTCACATTCACAAAGTTTACAGTTTACCTCCATAGGTGTTTGCACCAGCCTACAGTTATACATTCCAAAATTTTCCAGGACATTTCTTAGATATTCACTTTGGTAAAGTACCACCTATTTCTCTCCTTACATATATTAATCCCTAAATGTCTCAAATTGTCAGATAAAATGTCTTTCATCTTGAACTCTAAACTCAAAATTGCCTTAAACCATTTTATTTTTTTAGATTCACTCGAAATCAATATATTATCAACATACAACGAAATGTATACACCCACTTTTACATATAAACAAGTCATTTTCAGAACCTACAAAACCATGATTTTCGACTAACTTTGAAAACCTCTCATACCACTATTTAGGGGACTTTCTCAAACCATATATTGACTTTTTAAGCTTGAAAACATGATCTCTGTCGATTTCAATTTCCCACAGGAGGTTCTAAATATACCTCCTTCTTGACTTCTCCCTACAAAAAGGCTGCTCGTACCTCCATCTGATGTATGTGATAATCACGCTGAACAGTAATCGACAATAACACCCTCAGAGTTTGCAGTTTCAATACTGTTGAGTAACTATCCTCTCCCAAACACTCTTGTTGGTACCCCGTTTCCACCAACTGAGCCTTATAAAAGTCAGAATCCCTTAACTTATTTTATGAAAAAATCCACTTTCTATCTATTGGTTTGACACCCTCTGGTTTTTTAACAATCTGCTAAGTCTGATTTTTCTCTAAAACATTCAGTTCCTCCACCATTGCTTTGTACCATAATTCCCAATCTTCCCTACAGCCTACCTCTTCATACCTTCGTGGTATGTCCTCTAGATATGACGTGTACATACTAAGCAAGAGGTCATAATCACTATCAGTAAAGACTACATTGTCATTGTATCTCTTGGGTCTAACTATTACCCTTTTTCCTGTACCTCTGCCATTTGTTTCTTCCGCATTCTCTGCAGTTTGTTCTACCTCTTTAATTTCCTTTGTTTTTCTTTCCTTATTAGTATAACCTCACTTCTAGTTGTTTCTTAACTCTTGTGTAGTGATACTATAGTTACATTTTCTACTCTAGACGGGTTATCATCAAAAACTACACTTCTTCCCATTACAACCTTTATTTTAGCTTCGTCCCACAAGCGATAACCCCCTACACCATGTCCAACCATAACTAGCTTCTGGGCCTTAAGGTCCAACTTTGTTCATGCTTCTTTTGGGACATGATTAAAATTAATACTACTGCTGTGACTGGCCTCTGCAAGGGTTGCAAAGCTGCAAACTGAGGCAAGGCAGAGCGACTTCGGCCAGCTGAGCCGTTGTTGTAACAAACAAATTCCGGAGAATTGAGCACAAGGTCAGGAAGGGAGTATATAAGCTCGGAGCTACGGCGGCTCCAGGCACCATCTTGCCAGCATCGACGGAGGCCCTGCCCTAGTCCTGCCAGACAAGAGGGCCACCTCCCATGGTCCGAGTTCATCACCTGACGAACCCGCCATTGAGAGAGCTTCAGCGAGATGTCATCTGGAGGGTAATTATATTCCCTGGTAGGGTAACTGAAGGCATGTTAAGGCTCGGTACTTGCAAAGGCATTTAAGCAGAGTACTGCCTTTCCAGCTTAAAGCTAATTGTAACTGATTAAAGGCATCAGCATCTCTTGGAGAGTTTATTGTTGAAATCCATTTTCCTATTGCTGAATTGCTGTTGTATTTAATTGATTCAATAGATGCATGCTTGTTGCATATTTGTATTATTAAAGTTAAATAAAATTAGTATTTTGTATTTGAGTGCTTTTCCATCTAGCTAACCTTATCCCTCTAGTAAATGCATGACCTGCTCCCCCCTGGACAGGATACAGCAAATGGCGGAGGTGCCTTAGCTTTCCCACCCTCCCCTTTCAACTTATAATTGCAATAAAGTATAAAAATTAACAGAGGAATTCGTACAGACATTTAGCGCAGTCCACCTGCACACAGGTTTAGAATTCCCTCGAGTAGTCTGGGTCAACGAATCCACTCTAGTAAACGATAGTAAAAGAGTAAGCACTCATTCATGGTGTTGTGTGTTGTATTAATCAGCAGAATATCGTGGCCGCACAAGAGCAAGCGAGCAGGAACTGCCATGTTGCAAAAAGCTGCCCGGCCAGACAATCGTCCAGTGTATTTAGTAGCATAGTGTGTGTGCTTGGCTTTTAAGAAATTTAATGCATGCTCGACCATGGTTCTGCTCTTCGGACCAACTTTAATTGCTAATGCACATTCTATAAAAAGAGTGGCAATTGTGGAAAAGAAGAAAGAGAGTAGAAGGCTTGGGAAATAACTGAATGTAATCAAACATATATCATAACTTAAAATAACAGGATCATTGCATGCCAGACAAACATACCACCTCATTCATTAAAACAGCCAGGGACATTTTGAATCACACTACTATATACTTATCAAACACACAAAATAAATTACAAGCACTGAAAAATTCCATAAATTAATAGCTTCAGCTGAGAAATTATTAAACGAAAATCCAGAATTTGTAGAAAAATTTGACACAAACTCAACATGACTGACATGTAGCCTAATTAATAAAATCACAAATAGTGGTCTTCTGCCATCAACACTCCCACCCTCATACGAAAACACACAACACCAGGACAAAAATTATCTCACACCCATTCAAATTGACACGACAACAGAACCTATATACGAGAACTCACCACTAGCATCTCCAATTCAAACACAACAGCAACCGAGCATGGCAAACCCACCACCAATAAATGTCATCGTCCAGCAGCATATGTCAGTTACTAAATTCTCGGGCGATTCTTGCGAAAAAATGGCCTGAATTTTTAGAGCAATATAATGACACCACAGAGAACAATAACTGGGACGAGACAAAGAAATGCTGCAGGCATAAATACTATGTCACAAGGTCCGCGAAACACATTTTAGAAAATTACCCTACTTGCATACACATGCTGGCCAAGCTACCTGGAATGACGTCAACAAAATGAAAAACACATTTTCCACACCAGCAAGCAAAGAATATTTGAAAAATCTATTCTACACCACTAAACAAAAATTGAATGAAAGTGCACAGAAACATACTAAGAACATCCTATTTTACAGGAGAAAATATAATCCCAATGTTTACAGATACATACTTCATTAGCATTGCCTGGCATTCACTTCTTCCGTCCATTGCGGACGAAATTGTCGGTTTAAAAAACGACAAAATTGAAGACCTACTAACAAATATTCAAAGAGTAGAGGTAGGGTTATTTCAGTACAGCCAGGCGATTATGGAACAACAGATTTACTCAGACACAGATTCACTTAGAGCTGAGGTGGTGAAATTAAAAGAGGAAAATGCAAACTTGACATTGCAGCACAAAAAGCCCTTTAGCTACAGAAATCCACAAATGTACAATAACACACAGAAGCCACAGTACAACAGATACAACAACTACAATCGAAACCAACAACCCGCTGTTGTAGTCAAAGAGTATGTACAAACTCAAAAGAAATACTACAGCCCCCACCAGGCCAATCGAAAACCACCACAAAACCGTAATTTTCAGACAGACAACAAAAATGGGGCAAACCCAAGACAACAAACTAATCCCTAATTTGAAAACCAAACAGGGCAATGTTACAATCCAACTACCAAATACAATCAACCAAAAAAAAAAAAAACCCTACACAAGGAGGCAATAAGCACCATCCCCGCAGACAAAAGACTAGGTAAGGTGTAATTATCCCAAAATCACACATACAGGCAGGCAGGGTCCATAAGAGACATAATAAAAAATAAGACACAACCACGAAAGACGAACGCAGGTTTCCCCACCACACTAACAAAAGTAATACAGGCACATTTGGGGGGGGGGGGGGGAATGACGTGTTTCAGAAACCAATTAAGGCAAGCACACATATACAACCAGAGGTCAAAGTCAAATGCATAATTAATGCCTGTGAAGCATTTTTTTGTAACAGAGTACCCATGCGCACATATCCAGATATGCGAAGTTTAACTCCCGAGCGGAAAACATTCAACTGCCATAGAAAGAAAAAAAATCAAGTTAAACACAATTACTCAAAACATGAGAACACGGAAAATAGGTCATCTGGTATTAGGTTTAAAGAAATTAAATGCAGGTCAGGAGAGAACAAGCGTAACTCTGACACCTCACGTTAGGACACGGCTTCACGTAAACATAATACGGCGCCCGTGAAACCCGAGAAGGTAAACATCACGTAAGCAGCAGCACACGCCGAGGTCGAGCCCGGGGAATGCACGAGTCAGCACGATTGTGACATCAGCGCACGCACGGTTTTCATAGGACCGCAGTCGCTGGTGGCCATGACGTGTGTGATATGCATGCACAAGGGTCACCAAGCCAAGGAATGCCCACTTTTCCCAAATCAAGCACATCCATTCAACACAGATATAAATGAGCGATTTAGAAGATTTAAAAGACTTTTGGCATAACTAGTTAAAATATGCATGCCTAAGGCTAAAACTACCATCACAAAAACACCACATGACACTCTTAACATCAACATGGAAAACTGTGGCAGTGATGAAATGCGAAAGAAGGAACTGCGCCACAGATCCGATTCACATTTTACAAACAAGTCCCGGAAACCGGCAAGGACGAATGTAGCATAAGCTATGTGAAGATGTCAAAGCTGCGCATCCTTGTTGGGATTGTGGTCAGATCTTATAACACATTGCTCAACACAGGATGCTTGCGATCATGCATAATGACAACACTTGCATACAAACATAAGAGGAAACCAGTAACTGAACAATTCACACTAGTGTGTGCAACTACATACATAGACATACCCAAGTATAAAACAAACATGAATATTAACATAGCAAGGTATAATATTAATCAGGACTTTCTCTTAGGAAATAATTTGAAATTATATATCATACTGGGAGTTGATTTCATAAAAAAGTATGACATAGTACCAAGACTGTCTAAAGACCTTATGTATGCCTATGCTTACCACAATAAAGACATAATTGAAATACCAATTAATACCACCCAAGTGTATTGCAACACAAACAATTTTGTTGAATATTACATAAATAAAATAGAATCAATGGAGAACTCAAATGAGAACACAATATTAGGAAGCATATACGAAAACCTACCCCCATATAAGAAAGCACAACTTAGGGAGTTACTTGAGAAGTACAAAGATAGTTTCGCTAGCAACATCACCGAGTTAACAGAAACAAAAGATTACGAAATTAAGCTTGAGCTAACTACCAACAAACCCATTCACACATGCCCATACAGAATAAACCCGCAATTACGCAAGCAAGTACTTGAACAAATACAACAAATGCTTGACTCACATGTAACCATGCCTTCTGATTCCCCTTACGCTCTGCCAAGCCTAGTTATTAAAAAATGGCAAGGAGGCAATATGTTTTATATGGACTTTTGACTTCTCAATCAGCACTTAAAAAACGTACAATACCCAATCCCCAGAACAGAAGACATTATAAACACACTTCATAATTCCAAATACATTTCATCCATTGACATGTTTAGTGAATTATTTGCAATCCCTGTGAGGTAACAAGATAGGGAAAAACTAGCTTTTAGTGTCGATGCCGTCTGCTTATACAAGTACGCTTGTATGCCAATGGGGTTGGCCACAAGCCCTAATTACTTTAAACATTTTGTAGATATAATGCTTGGGCCATTACACTGGAACATGGCTGTAGCCTATATCGATTATATTTTCATCATAGGCAACACATTTGAGGAAAACCTACACAACATCAGCAAAGTCATGGACAGACTACGCAAATATAATGTAAAAACATCGCAAAAAATGCCACTTCGCACTAGAGGAAATAAAAATTATGGGCCACTACATCACACCAGAAGGGATCCGAGCGGACCCTGAGAAAATCGAAACCATCAAACGGATGGCACCACCAAAAAACATAAAGAAATTGCGAACATTTTTAGGACTAACTTCTTACTTACAGAGATACATTCTTAACTATGCTAAAATGGCCGAACCATTAACATATCTTATAAAAGAATCAAAATCTTTCCAATGGATACAAGTACATCAAGAGGCATTTGAGAACCTTAACTCAGCATTACTGGAACCTCCCATCCTAGCAAAAGTCCAGGAAAACAGACACACTATATTAGCCTGTGAGGTATCACAAACAGCCATAGGAGCCATCCTTTTGCAGGAAATACCAGGAAGTAAAGAGCACAGCATTATAGTGTTTGCATTAAAAAAACACCTCGCTAAATTAAAAAATTGGTCGGCCAAGGAACAAGAACTGTCGGCCATCAATTATTTAGTTATTTATTTTAAACAATACTTATATGGGAGAAAATTTCCTATTGAAACGGATCACACCAGCCTAAGATATTTAAAGATAATGGCCGAACACAATGTAAGGATCCAAAAGTTAGCAATAGCACTAACAGAGTATGATTTCGAATCAAAAATCGTCAAAGGGAAATGAAATACACTCACTGACACGATGACTCGAATCCCAACAACAGGCAAGCAGAAACAATACAACTATCAGTAGAAAACCAATATTACACAATCAAAAAATAATACATCACATGTGCCTCCTTTTACACAACTCTTACCGAATCAATATTACAAAACCCCAATAAAGATGGACAAGTCAAACAAAGTATCGCCAACTACATAATTAACAATTGGCAAGACATTAAAACTTTCATTAAACCTGACATTTGTACAAATGACAAAGCATGTATAGCCAAAATAATAATAAACGAAGAATATTTGACCTTACAAGCCATTGCAAAGATCACAACAACCTTATATCAAGTAAATCTCGAAATCAGTATTGAAGGCCACAAGAACAAAATCAAATCTACATGTATTGGTCCACATATAAAATGCAAAATTGTCATTACAACAAAAAACACCACACCACACTATCATCCCATTTATATCCACGACCAAGAATATATTAAAGTCGAAGACGATACACATTTGCTACTAGCACTCATTAACCAAACACAAACATCTCCATCTTTGCAGAATATGCAAGAGACCCACGTATAACACAACTAAAAACAGCCCTTACATACCCACAAACTGCGACACCAAAACACACACGTTTAGTGCGAAGATATGGTATCACAGGGAATGGCGAAATATCTCTTTAAGTACACATCCCCACAAGGGAAAAACGGTTAACTCGTACCGCAATACTACATCACAGAAATTATTACAGCACACCACGATACCCTACTAGGTGGAGGGCATTTCGGCGAATTAAAAACCCCGGAGAAAATAAAAAAACAGTACTACTGGGACACCATGGCCAAAGATGTCAAAGATTACATTAAAAATGGTCCTACCTGTCAGAAAGTGAAACATAAAAACCAAAAATGTATAGACCTTATTACACCTATTGAAGCCCCACCCTTATTCCACTCTTGGGGTCTCGATGCCAAAGGTCCCCTCCAAACAGCAGCATCCGGCAACAAATATATTCTTTTAATGACTGAGTTTTTTTTCACGTTACTTAGTAGCTAAACCTATAAAAGCAATTTACGCGAAAACTTGTGCCAAATTCATAAAATGTCATACTTAGATATGGGTACTCCAAATCTATTTTAACAAATCGTGGCACATCCTTTAATAAGGACATTATTTCAGAATTATTGCAGTAACTACAAATCAAAAAGTTATAGACCACAGCGTACAACCGGCTTGTAATGGGTTGACCGACAAATAAATACAATTTTATCACAACAATTGACAGCATGTGCGAACAAAGACCATGCACACTGGGATGAATACATCCTGTAAATAGTCTTCAATTACAATTCTAAAATTAATATAAGTACAAAATTTTCATAATTCTTTCTTTTACATGGCACTGAAGCAGTCCAGTCATGCCACGTTACAGGGCACACATTTTCGCAGTGAGCTGCAGAGTGATGTGAACATCTTCAGCAAGCATGCGAGCAAGCCCTCGTAAACTTACTCGCGTCAAAGCTACAACAGATGATAATTTTTGACAGAAAATTCCGACCCAACGACCTTAAAATCGGGCAATTCATGGATAAAAACCCACGCAAGACAGAAAACCCTAAACTTCAAATATCATGAGCCATACAGGAACCACGATATTCTGGGGCCTTCCACGATATCCATTGAAATCAAGAAAAGGGGTCAGACAAAAATTGACCCGGTCAACACACAGAACATTAAACTCGTGAATTTCAGAAACTAATGACAGTATGTATGTTATAGGTTATTCACCACTGATATGGGAACGACGGGAGTGGGAGTGCTCCACATTGCATCGACATACACTGGAGTACACTTGTTCAAGACCCATAGCAGGGTATATGTTCAACATCCAATATGAAGAGATGATTCCCCGGTATACACCCTACCGCTGCACCAAACGGCTATGCACAGCAATGTCGACATGTGGTACCATCAGGCCTGTGCAACCAAGAACAGCACAGTTTGCAAGAATGCAGACCAATTGAACAAATGCTTTAATGAAACATCAGCAAATATTGTACAACAGTTTATGTCTGAGATTGCATTGTTGTCCAATAAAATAAAACATGGAATTACCTTCCTCGGAGACGTCGCAACATGGTGTTGCGAAATTCTCACAACCCATCACCTGAAATCCCTTCTAACTAATGAGAAAACACTTGCAATGCAAATAAATTACTTGGAAAATGTCACATAGAAAACAAAGTGAATTATCTTAGCAATAACATAGGAGTCATATCATGTCAAATAAGTAATCAGGATAGGGAAATAGAATCCTCTCTCATTCAATCGCAATTGCTAACGAGTATTGTGCTGGAACTTGTAAACAATATTGTTAATGAGCTTAGAATTTATATGTACATCCAGCAATGCCAGCAGAAAATTTTACCTTTACAAGCAGTAACAAAATATGTATTAAAGAAGGATCTTTTCAATTACAAGAGCAAGTCTATGGCCTAGGGTTAGATTTAAGCATTCCCATTAAAAACATTTAAAAATATTGTACCTTACCTCTATCTGAATGCATGCTTTCACCAATGCAAATGGTGATCAAAATACAAATTCCCTTACAAAGCATTAAAAGCTCATGGCAATTCTTTAGATCCACAACAATCCCGTACAAATACAACAAAAAAACGTGCATTGTAGGAACCCCAACAAATATAGTCGCCATTAATGTAACAAGAGAAGAAACAAGAGAACTTTACGATATGCCTGAACAAACCAAAGGCACATATTTTCTTTCCAAGCAATTAGGCGATAATTCACAAACTAAGTGCTTGAAGGCCGCAATCTACCTTAATGATATTAAAAGCGTATTCAAATATTGCAAATTTCAATGCGAGTCAGTCAAGCTATTGAACCACACCACTACGTAGTAACGAACGCACCAGATGAATTAATACTAAGGTGTAGTAATAAAACACTGAGTAAAATAGTTCACAACCCCAAAGTAGGGACTATAGAAATTCAAGTACTGTGTGGATGCTAAATCACTTACAACCAAGACACTATCATTGAGCAATACATGTTTATGTTATAAAGAGCCCCAAACTAGCTATTTCGCACACTAAATTGCCTGTACAATGGCTCCATAGTAATAATTTTGAAGCGCAACAACTCAAAGCTCGCGAAGGGAATTCATTCTATTCTTTTAGTGACACTCTTAATAGTGAATGGAAAATCATGCACACAGAACTCCCTACCACACAGTATACAGAAAGAACGTCGTAATTTCGTTAAACACACACATTTTCCCTGTTAACACAGGAACATAATAACTACATTAGCTTCTCCACGATTATTATCTTGATTTTAGCTCTTGCAGCAATATACTATAAGATAATTAAAATAGCTGTGTTAATGAACCGCAAGGCGCAAGCAGCACATCCATAAGGTAACATACTTCAAAAAAGCAGGCACGCTGTCCAGTAATATAATTGTGCTCTTAAAATTCGATATTGATCGATATAGAGACCTTAATTTCACATGGTAGTACAATAAGAGGGAGAAATGGACATTATAACTAGTCGACATACTTAAGCTCACTGTCATTACAGTTAACTAATAGGCATATGCAAAGAAAGAGCGGCATGCATAAAGCTTTTAAGATAACTGGTAACGTGTGCTCAGATATAAATTTTGCTATAACACTAGCGAAGTATGTTCCTTATTTATGTATCCATATTTATCGACTGGGAATCACTGAGAATTGTCCCACTCAGTGCAGGCAGGGCGCACAAAAAGTTATAGTGCGACAGCAAATCAAAGATTACAGTATGACCTAGGTGCATGAATTAAAAGCACAGCAGCCACGGTTGCAACTACAGGCGTGTTAATGCAGAAATCGCCTGAAGAGTGCAGCAGTTGACTTGCACAAAAGCTACTGCAGTAGATTGAACCGCTCTAGAGAGCGTTAGATGGCAATTCCAATCAGCACGGCATCCGCACCATAGTTACGTGTTGGGGCCCCAAAAATGTATATATCTTCTGTTTAAATCAATGTTAATTTAGGATAAGCTCTAGCAGAAATACATAACCTGTTTTTTTATTACGTAAAGATTCATAGTTCCTTACAAAGAGAATAATTGTTCACTATATATGCCAACACTAGTATGTAAACTATTACCTTTTTAGGACGCCAAGTCACAAACATATAATTCTACTTATGGTACATAAAATGAATACCATGATGTTTTTAAGAATTTTAATGGCCATTCTTATAAGGCAGCCATTTCTGTAATGCATGCCCAATACTTTGTGCCTGACATTGCTTAGGGAGTCTACGTTATGGGGGTAAAACATTTTCAGTCAGTCAGTCGTCACACTTTTTATTATTACTGCTCAGAAGAAAAGCTCTTTCCGGCAGGCTCCACCACTATCATCAGGCCTGGCCGCCTCTCAACCTCTACGTCGCCTTCCTGCGCCGGCCGCCTGATCTTACCCAGCCGCGCTGTTCAACCCTAGTATCTTGCCAGAATCGCCGGAAGCCCTGCCCGAGTCCTGCTGGACGAGAGGGCCACCTCCCGTAGTCCGAGTTCATCACCTGATGAGCCCGCCGTTGAGAGAGCTTCAACGAGACGTCGACATCTGGAGGGTAATTATATTCCCGGGAAGGGCGACTGAAGGCACTTTAGGGCTCGGGACTTGAGGAGGCATTTAAGCTCCATCCGAGTAGAGTACCGCCTTTCCAGCTTAAAGCTAATTGTAATTGATTAAAGGCATCAGCGCCTCTTGGAGAGTTTATTGTTGAAATACAGTTTCCTATTGCAGAATTGATGTTGTATTTAATTGATTCAATAGATGGCATGCTTGATGAGTATTTGTATTGTTAAGATTAAATAAAATTAGTATTTTGTATTTGAGTGCTTTTCCATCTAGCTACCCTTATCCCCCTAGTTAATTAGTGACCTGTTCCCCCTTGGACAAGTCACATCACTACCAAAAACATTAAGTTTACCTAGGTTGTTTTATTTCCTTCCCACATTTCAAAAGGTGTTTTCCTATGGGCTGCAGTTGGTGTCCTATTTTTGGCATGAGCTGAATAACATATTGCGTCCGCCCACATGTCTCTAGGCTATTTTGATTCCACCAGGCAAATTATCGCTTTGTCAACTAAGGTCTTATTGTATCATTCTGCAACTCCATTCAACTGAGGATTGTAGGAGGGACAGTACCGACCATCTTAATACCTCTATGCCTACAAAAATCTCTAAACTCAGGATTTATACATCGTCCCCCATTATCTTATTTTACTTTCAAGATATCTGCACAAAAAATGTTTAGTTTCATGATAATAATACACTTAGAATTTATCAATTACCTCACTTTTACTTTTTACCAAATAAATTACAACAAATTGTGTGTAGTCAGAGATGAAAGTGACAAAATAATTTTATCCATCCCACGATGTTGGACTAATAGGACCACAAACATCGGTATATATCACTTAAAGTGTTTTTACTGGCCTATCATATGTTCCTTTAAAATATTGTTTACTAATTTTTCCTATGATACACGGTTCACAAGCTCATTGGTACTTCCCATGTTTGGAATCTTATATAGGCGCTCAACTAATTTATGTTTCCACAACAACCTTACATTATTATATCCAAGGTGTCCAAGGCGCCTATGCCACAAATGAGCCAATTCGCCAGAATTCTTATCCTCACTATTTGAATAGCTAGTCTCGGGACACTCCAATACCATTCCAATTGTATAGAGTGGTCCTTGCCTGCCGCCTAACATAATTAACTCATTATTCAAGAAAGTCTTAACACTTCCCTTATCAAATATCACTCTTATACCTTTACTTTCTAGTTTAGAAACTGACAACAGGTTTTTTTGTTACTTCAGGAACAAAATAAACATTTATGATAGTGCAATAGATTGGAACACAATTATTATTATTTCAACATACATTAATATTTCCAACACCAATGGCTTCTAATTCCACACATTTTTTTCCACTTAACACTAAATACTCTGAAAAATACTCCTTTGTAGTAACAATATGAACGGAGCTTCCAGAATCCACACAAAATACAATTTTATCACCTTTATCATTGTCATATCCATTCCCAGATTCATCAGATAAGACCACTGCTCGACTTGGACCACTATTCTCTTAGGCTATGTATGATCTGGCTGATGCTCCTCTTCTTGCACAATGATAGCTGTCATGTCCTTCTCCTCCTCTAAAGCTTTAGTCACGACTATATCCCCTGCTTGTTGCTCGCCTCGTTCCTCGGAATGACCTCGAAGATGGTCGCCCTCTGTCGTAACCTCTAAAACTGTATACTTGTGTCTTCTCTCGGCACTGGTATTGTTATGACCTTTTTTCCCGCATGAATAGCAAGAAAAAGAATAACTTCCCGGCTCATTTTCGTCATTAGCGCTTTTCTTCCTTTTTCTCCCTACTCTCCAAGAAGGCGATCCTTCACTAAGTTCATAGTTGCATTGCCCATAAACTCTAATGCCGTGACGATACCCATGTATGATTTTGGCATCGAAAGTAATGCGTAGTTTACATTCTCTTCTTCTGGAAGTTCACCACCTGCATATTTCAATTGAGAATAAATCTCTTTCATTTTCACTATAAGTTCAATGAGTGAATCTCTTTCGGCGTATTTCATACTACCCAGTTGCCGTCTCAAGAACAGTTTATTTCGTACTCCTTTTTTCTTGAAATTGTCTTCCAAGGTTTTAAACATGGCGTACACAGATTCTTCATTGCACAAATACTCTAAGTGGCTATCTCCAACTGCTGCAATTATAATGGCTTGTGCCCTGGCCTCCACAGATTGATTTCCTTCTTGTCCCGCAAATTTGTCGTCTTCAATTGCTTTCGCCGCTCCACTTTCATGTAATATACTTTTAACTCTAAATTCTCAGGCTGAAAAATTATCTCCTGTAAATGGTACCAGGTTATACTTCTCCCTCGATTTCAGCTCTTACTCTTCTCATATTTCATTGCTCGTAATTCCTGAACCACAGACTGCTATGGTGCTACCACTGTTAATTTATTGCGAGGATCGAGTATAATTATATCATACGGCACTATATCTTCTTCAGATATTTATTGTTACAACACAAGATCATAATACAACACAATTCTTTTTATTACTCGCAACCATTGGCATAACTGGGAAGGGGGGGGGGGGGGGGGGTTCTAGTTGTGGCATAGTCCCTCCTAGAAAAATATTAGCCCTCTCTAGAATATATGACACACATTATTCGAAAAATCGAAAGAAATAATATAAATGTCTAAAGGGCTAAGAAGTCCTGTCCTGTGTCCTGTTGAAGGTTGAAATGCATTTAATTACACATAAAATAAATGTTATTAATTTTTATATTCTAAACGAAGTCAAGACGAATTTGGCATGTACACAAAATGCGAATTTTAGACAACTCACAAATTTCGAGTAGTGTTTCTTGCATCAAGGCAACGTCACAGGTAGTGGCCTCTATCTGGAAGCGACATAACGAGACTGTGTGGTAACTATAATACCCTTGGTAGATCGCGCTCGGGTAACGTGGCATACCTGCTACAGCAAGATAAAGGAACTGCTATAACTGTTGCATTCTGAAATATTTGGGTTCCAGCTGTGTTTGACAGAAGAGTAAGTTACATATTGGAGTTCATTGCATGTATTTTACATTCATCAGCAGGTATGTGACAATAATATTCAATTATAATTCCTAAAGTGGTCGTATCACAATTATGGCTGTTTTGTGCTGAAGTAGGAGTGGTAGACGTGATATTTATAAATAATAAGAAGGTTATACACACGTGCATTTTGGCAGTATATATGGGATGTCAGATACCAGGCACAGGCACGCCGAACATAACGTTTTGTCAGCGAAGAAAACGTTTACAAGAATATTGTAAACAAGATCTAAACATAATTTTCGTATCTCGTATGGTTTAAAAGTTACCGTCGACCACGGCACATTTTACTTTGGCATAACACTATAACACTGACAAGTTACGTTTTACGTCATATCTCAAAAATAAAGCATCTGACATAAAAAATGTTTGGTGAAGGAAAGTTTGCCAACAAAAGTATAAAGATATTCCCCTTCGTAATTTATTTATGAAGGGGGATATCTTCGGTCAACTACAGGACAGGAAAGGTTTTCTTCCCTGTCTCTCATCCACATTGAGGCAGCTCACATGAAGGCGATTGGGGTGTAACCAATTCTGCAGGAGTTCGCAAAAAAGGTTCGTAAACTGGACTTTCAAAAACCAGAAGACTCTAAATGAACTATTAAAGATGTATGTACAGGAGTGATGCAAACGAAAAGATAGTTTGTTTGTTTTTTTATTTTTTTTATTTTTTGCTATCAAGAGTGAGAGCTTATTATATATTTGTATTATTTTGTAGTCAATAGCCTACTTCTTTCCTACATGGTAATTCTGAGGCAACTCAGTTATATATCCTAATTTTTTATTGTTCTTGTAGAATATATTTTTTTAATTCTTCATTCAAAAAATTATAACTTAAAAAATTATATATATTTCTATCAGCAGTATATAGAACGTTTAGGTTAAATAGCACCATTTTGCACCTTGAAATCAAAATTTTCCCATTGGAAGCACCCCCAGACCCCCTGTTTTATTTGGGAGATCGGTCTTCCTCCCCCTCCCCACCAAACACGGAGAGGTCAAAGGGAGAGATGGGGCTTTAGCCCCCTCTAGAATGCGATGCTAGTTACGCCCATGCTCGCAACATTAACATTGTTTCATAGATATTACTAGTATATGTATATCACACAACAACATCAATATTGGCTTCTTTGGGACACTTAACCAAAACCATCTCTCTTTGTTAATCTAAATTATTTATAAACGTAAGCATAGTCAGGGAAAGAAAATCCATCACCTATAGGTGTATCGGTTTCTGTTCTACTATTATAATAATTTAAATCCCCCCTTGTCTGATCTGTCGGAAGAAATGTTTGTCTTCTTTCAAAACTCCCAATACTTTTAAAGATAATTTATATAGTAAAGTTTTTTGAATATAAATGCAAAAAAGGAATGATTCAACAAAATGAATTTCTGCAATTAAAACACTGATAGAAAAGTAACGCAATTATTAGAAAAGTCACCATGCTGAATATGAAATAAATAAAAATTAGGACTTACCTTTAATCCAAGAACAACACAATATCGGTAGAGAGGTAGAGGAAGTAGCTGAAGGAAATATAAATTTTATAACAACACTAGTTCCAGTAACAGTAAAATTTTTTGGATTATCCATCAACACCAAAGGTAACTACACTTGAAAGGTAATTATTACCATATTTCAGTTCTCCAAATTCTGAAAGACGAGAACATATAAATAGAAGATTGCAAGAATTCTAAGAAAAAAATTCAGGGATCAAACCATAAAAAGATACTAACATTAACCTCGATAAACAAACATTTGAAACAGTCAATGTTATTAATGAAAAATATGGTTTAAGAGGAGATGGGCGAAATTTCTATATTGATGACACCAAAGTAAATATTGAAAATAACAAACACATCAACAAAAATAAAGAGTAGGAATTAACAAAGTGACTTTCTGATTTGTAAACAGAAAATAAACATAAAGACATTGAAAATAAATATACTGATGAAG
Source organism: Dryococelus australis (assembly GCA_029891345.1). Lineage (NCBI taxonomy): Eukaryota > Metazoa > Arthropoda > Insecta > Phasmatodea > Phasmatidae > Dryococelus > Dryococelus australis. The sequence goes on along the minus strand of CM057009.1, from coordinate 66,617,763 downwards.
ACTATGATAGCTACACTCAAATTCACTACCGAAAATTCAATTTTTCAGGACTATAAACCTAATAAGAAAATAAATTCTAATACATGTGGAAATATATAAACCTAATAAGAAAATAAATTCTAATACATGTGGAAATATATAAACATAATTAAACCAATTTATGAAAAATGTGTTAAAAAACCATTTCAAGAGCTGAACCAAATACACCTGGATGAATGAATTCCCCAATAACACCAAATCTGGCCAATTAATTAAGAAATACAATTATATACCAAAAGAATATGTCTGGATGAATGATGTAAATAAATGAATCAATCGACTATTAGTTATACATGGTGAAGAAAATGCAGAGAATAATAATTATTACAATGAGAAAGTAAGAATTTTATGTATATGTAGAGTAGTAAAATAAATGATTGCATTGTTAACAACCCCAAAGGAATTCGATATCTCATAAGGGTATTAAATGTAATTCCTCATTCATTATAGAGTTCTGAAAATCGTGGTAAAGGAATAATGAATTGTGTACAAAATAATTTATGTTTACCAGAAATACATTTACTTAGGTATAGTTATTGTGGTCTGTTTACAAAATTAAATTTACGATTAGGAAGGCAATATAAATAAATTCGTAAATTAGACGAAGCCTGCAAACAACAGACAGTGATTACACAGATTACAAATATTTAGTATCTAGACATGGCCCTAGTAAATTTTAAGGATAGAAGCTAAAGAAATTGTGTTAGACAATGATACTCCAATTGAAGAAAAAGTTATTCTGCGACTGTTGCTGGAACTTTGTTCGCAAATAGAAAATTAGGAGAGGGGATAATATGTGATAATAAAATTAATAATACCTGTATTAATATTTTATATATAAATGAAGATAATAATGGTAACGTTTGATACACCATTCCATCAACTGAAGGAATTAGATATTGTTAGATATTTAACAGGAGATCAGCTTTATGATAAAAAATAAAAATTAAGGGAAGGTATATTATTGAAATTAATCTTTTCATTACACTGCAATAAAAGATAATCACTGAAAATAGAGGCAGTGGAATACATCATGGTAGATTTTACCATTTTTGATTCCAATACTAAGTGCATTAGGTACTTTAATTGGTGGACTACGTGCTATACACAGTTAAGTAGAACCAACAAGAAATTATAAAAAAATAATTATAACAGAAACAAAGTCATAACTTAGTTATATAAAATAATTCTGTTAATGAAGGAGTTGTTGCAAAAAAAAAAAGAAAAGAGAAAGAGAAAAATAAATGTTGCACCATTATCTCATAGTTATATTAAAAATTACTTAAAAAATTAAAAATGAAATGTTTTAGACAATTTATATTATAGATGAAATATAAAATAAAATGTATTTTAGTGAACATGATATCATTAACTTAGATATTTCATCAAATCCTGGCACTGATTGGATTTGTTATTATAAAACTGATAATGGTATTTATTACTGTGAATCATTTGGAGGTAACATACCAGAATAATTAATTACTTCAAAAATAAAGATATTTATTATGATGATAATAGAATTCTACACTTTGATTAATTTATATGTGAATATTTACGATTAATAGAGTTACGTGGGATGCCTGAGGGACGCATCTGAGTTCGTGAGGGATGGATTTTCTAATGAAAATAAAATAACTGATTTTAATAATTATATTTATTTTCACTGCTACAAACAGTCAAACATCTGTTATTTACCAGTCTGTGCATTCTATAAACTCTTATGATTCTAATTGAGCGCAATAATTAATTACTATCTCCATTTCAATTAATGTATTTATCACAGGCTCCAAACTCTTGGCTCAGAATCACTTACTCGCAGAGACCCGCATGTGGTATTTATACCTGAGATGGATGCTTCTAGAATGTTCTTGGCCATCCAAGTTGTTCTGGGCAAGGTAATTATGATGCCGACGACATTCCTGCGTGATAAATGGAGAAATATGAGCTTCTCAGGGTCAGCGAGGTGCGAGCTGCGATAAGTTAATCGGCATGTGCAGTGACGTCCTTTATGATAGGCTGCTCGCTTCGTCTAACATTACAAATTGGGCCACCAGCTCTCGGTGCCTTCCAACGCTAAGGAAACACTGTGCCGCAAAAATAATTATCGTGTTAACTCGCTTTCTGTAACAGATATGCAGCCATTGGCCTATCACTTGCATGTTCATTCAAAACATATTTTTGACTTGCTACCACCGCTATCATATAACTGTTGTCCTTCGCTTCCACTCGCTCGTGCGGGATGCGAAGCAGCGATCGTTTAACACTTCCCCCTCCTTAAGTCTGTTCGTACTGAACAGACACTACAACATCGGGACCATCGTAGAGTGCCAGTCGGTCGATGTGGACAAGGACAAATCCGAAAGACGACACCATTTGTCCTTCTTGAAATACATCACCCGACATTATCCTCTCATAACAGGTGTTCATCCTGTCACTATATGGTCGTTTGTGCCTTACATAAGGAATAAGGCTTTCATTACCAGTTTGAAAATATGAAACATTTCTAGAATTTCCCCATACATCATCCTTTAGAACATGTATACACATCTGGAAAAGTGCTGGCACTTGCGTTTGATGCTGCAGATTTTTGTTGGATCCTCGTCCGATGTACCCTGAAGCACTTGTAGCTCCTGTCGAGTACCTCACTCCCTTTCTCGAGTTCACGCAACTCTTACTTTGCCCCCATAACGACTTCATTCATGGGATACTATCCTCAGAGCCATCACTGAGGGGGACCATTACATCATTAGCTCCATGCCATGTGTACCTTTCACTGCTATATGGCACAGTGTGCACAGGATTTCTGGACATCACTCGCAGGTCATCATGTGCATTTTCCAACTGTTTTGTGAGGTGTGCAGCTTGCAGCATCAGCTCGTCGATGCGGTGTCTCAGTTGTTGGGCATATTCACGAAGCTCACAGAATTCTTCACACAGATGCTTGTATGCGCTCATCAAGGTAATTTGTTCTTCACCATGCTGTCTCTTCACTGGCTTTTGCTTCTGTTATGAGAAATAAGCTCTCAGCTGCGCCAGCTTTCCACATGACCACCACTCCCTTTGTCTGGGTCCGGGGCGGCGAAACTGTATAACATGAACTCTGCTAACGATGTCTCTCAAAGCCAAGTGCACCTCCTTCAGTGTCTTTGTTATCCTGTCTTCATTTTTTCTTTCAGCATGACTGCATGTACTGGAAGTTGGGTGCAGGCTCCTGTCTTGCTAGCGCCACCTCCAGTTGCCAGGCCAGGGCGTCCCGCATGTTGTGGGTGCAGACAGACCTACCACTTTTTTTTAATAGGGTGGAAAAATTACAGGTTTTTATGCCTAGAAATATAAGGACTGATAACTCGATTGGCCTCCATCATGACGTCTTTTATGTTTTTATCGAGGTTTTGTTTTCAAGGTGATGGAGTCAAGGTCAAGATCACCTGCATCCAATATGGTTGCTGCATTGGCTGACAGCACCAGGATGGCTGACTGGGTATGGGCGAGAGGCGTTGTGGCCTGCCGACTAATTTGTTTTGGTGAGGGGCATGAGGAGAGAACCTTAAGAAATTAATTTTTTTGAATGGATAGGTCTTTGGTGAGTAAACATAGATGTTTCCTCTGAAGGTTCCAGATTACAGCTTATCATGCTAAGGTTTTTTCCACCTCGGAATATTGCTTCGATTCGGAAGTGTAAATGTGTTGCACTGTTCGGGGAATGAAGAGTATCTTAAGTTCGTTACTGGGTAATTTTTCCCTATTTCTGTAATGGGTTGCCTGTTTTCTCTCGCCTTTATTTGGTTTAAAACGTGTGTGTGTGTCTGCAAGTGTTTGTGTGTGTGTTTGACGTATGAGCAAGTGGAGAATGTAATTTTTTTTTTCTTATTTCTTAGTTTCACTGCGGCACAAAGTATCTTTAGTTTCACCCGAATTAAAAAGTAATTTCAAGTTTGATTTTTTATACGATAAAATAAACAAAAGTGGAGTTCGCCTCACAATTTATTTCGGAAATTTATTACAAAGAATTCATTTTCTACTATTCGAAAGGGATTATCATAACTCTACAATTTCATGGTCTGCATAATGCACTGTCTGCTATATTCTCTAATTTTTTCGCACTTGTGAAATCTTTCATTATATGTCTCGAGGTGGTTGAAAGGTGGTGAATGAGAGCTGTATGTGCGTGTCTTTGCTGGACTTCGTATTGCGGTATATTTCTGCATGGTGAACTAGCATCTCGGGAATAGAAATGTGTTTTAGTACGCATAACTCATAAAGGGCGAATACTATTGACACCTGCTGGATTTGAGGTTGCACTTACACATGTTCTCATGTTACTTTTCATTCCACTAAAGTCGTATAGCATTGTTGTGGGACACTGGAGTGAGAGTGTGGGGGCATTTTACCGTGGATCAGAAATATCTTGTAATGGAGCGAGTGCATGCGAAGTGGACTAATTGACATGCATATTTTAATAGGGATTGCGTTAGCCTGAGGCAGTTAATGAATGGACAGTGCAGGGACTTCTATACATCGTATATTTCCTAAATGTTAGCTTTTACTGTGTTTGTATTGATTTGTCTTTTTTCATTAGTATAATAGTAATGTGTGCATAATTTTTTCCATCGTGTACTGTAACGTGTAGAGTTTTTCGTCATTATTGTACTGCGTATTTCCCGTATGTCCCCACCGGTATAATTTTTTCCCTCAGCATGTCTCTGGCAATATATTAGGTCTTTTTTTTTTTCGTAAACCGGTATAGTAACATAATATTATTTATGTTGTACTGTAAAAATTATTTCTCGCTCGATTGCTATGCCTTTATAGTACTCTACCATATTTTATCTTGTTGTTGCTGTACCATAATTAGCATTGGTGTTGTACACCATATATTTCCCGTATGTCTATGAGTTTTTTTTTTTTGGCTAATGTGTGTTGTTTATGAGGGAAACATATCTCAGGGGCCGAAACTGGTCCTTATTTATTCTTAGCTGGGGCTAGATTTCCTCAGTGTATTACATGATAAATTAAGATGTCGTCGCTGTCTGTTGGAACCCTACATATGTATTCTAGTTGCTATGATTCACGTGTGAAATATTCAAGCCTCGATCGTTGTCTCTGGAACATAGTATTCCTTATGGCGGCCAGCTCGTCGGGTGGCTGGCCCCTATGGTTCGCACGTGCGCATCCGGCCAGGTATAACTGCAAAAAATGCCGACGTTGCGAATACCTGCTGCTGTCCAAGTCTAGAGACGATACGATTACAGCAGTCTGCCTTGAGTGCACATGCTTGCTTTGTTTTATAAATTCAATTACATTTTTACGTGTAATACATATATTTGTGGTAGCTATAGTCTGTCTCTCTTTTACTTTACGCTGTACCTACACTAACTTTAGTGATAGTGTGTTTCATTTACACCATTATAAAACTTTTTCAAAATACTTTTTTATAAAGCATATTTTTTAAACACTCATTTAAAACATTTTTCATTACCAACAGTGATGTGTACGTGGGAGCATGACTCGAGATAAAAAATACTTTTAAACACATTTATTTATGTACACAATTACAATATTGTTCGACATTATACAAAGCATCTTTCCCGAGTCTTTAGCACACACGGAATGTTTCTTTCCTCGTAGTATTTTTAAGCGCCTGCATGTGATTGGCCAGTTGAAATCACATGGTAACTTGGTGATTGGCTGGTCGGTGTTCGTACAATGTATTATTGGCGCAATACGAGTGGTTCAATGGCAATATGACGTCATAGGGCTTGCTTATGCATATATTATATGCAGGATGGATAACAGCTGAGAGGCTTAGTTTTACAGCAGCTCCCTTGAAAGGTGGATCGTCTCGGCTAGATTCCGCATATTTGCATCTAGGTCTTATTCTGAATCTGCGATGTCTTCGGGTACTCCAGGATTAATGGTAGCTACAGCAGTGCCATCGACTTCTTCGGGAATGGTACGAGCAGTACCATCGAGTTCTTCGGGAATAGTACCAGCAGTGCCATCGACTTCTTCGGGAATGGTACGAGCAGTACCATCGAGTTCTTCGGGAATAGTACCAGCAGTGCCATCGACTTCTTCGGGTATGTCACCTAAAGCAGTGCGGTCATCGACGACTTCAGGCAAACCGTCGGCAGCGTCATCAACTTCTGCATGGGGGTAACATACGACAGTTCAGCCATCGACGACTTCGTCAAGGCTTCGTTGCTGCTACTGTGACAAGATATTTGCCTACAGCTATGGTGCGAGGAAGCACGAAACAACTACTTGTGTGAAGGGTCCTTCCTGTGTTATGGAACAATGTGTTAAGTGCAAACGACTGTTAAGACGAGGTGATAAGCTGCAGAGACATATCAAGAACTGTAAAGGTAGAGTTATTGCAGCTAAGAAATACCCTGTACTAGCTGTTGGTGGTACCACATCCAATGGATTCTACCTAAATAAATCAGCATTCGAGGGCATTAAAAAATATTATGTAATTGTAAATAACTTTGCTGGTACGCAATACATATGTACATACCTAGGCCACGTTAAGCAAAGGCTAATTAATCAATAAACTGCGGAAGTCGAAGAAGGCCGTATAAAGTATAATGTTTGGTTCCACTGTACCTATGAAAAGACCCAAACTCTTGATGAAGGAATCAGCCGGTGGGCATTAAAGACTACCAATCAAGCATTGTACAATGTTGATAGCATTCCGAAGGCTGTAGAGGTCTTGAGAGAAAAACTTTGTCATGAAGAAGAAGAATATATGGAATAGAGTTCTGGTTGGATGCTTGTTAGCGTATACTTTCTTTAGCTGTACATAAGAAGATTATATTCACTACATTAAAAGTGAGCTTATTGCTGTAAATATCATACATGAATGTATGGAAACTATAGAGCTTCTGTTTTTATGTCTGTAGTGTGACGTACATAAAAATTTATGATTTCAATTAATAAAATAAAGTGTTTTATTTCTCGCTAGTGCCGATGCAACTTCTCCTAGAATGCCTACTTTCCCTGATATCGGGAATATGATGGTCTTGGTTTTCATATCTGTCACTACAAGCCGATACTGCAAGGTAGAACAATAATAAAATTAAAGTGATGTGTCAAATTATAATGTAAGTAGTAGAAAATAGGACTTTGACTTTCAAGGGAATGGGGAATCGGATGCGGATTCGGAGGAGCCGCCATGTTGTTATGTCAACCGACTGCCATCTTGGATGTCATTGACCTTTTACCCCTGACCCATGAACTTTGACCCATGACCTTGACCCCGAGGACGTTTGGCCCCAAAAACAAATCTAAAATATTCGTAAAAAATTCCCAAAAAATTCTAAAAATTCCGAAATATCTAATATTAAAAATTATTAGAAATAATTTTAAATTAAAAAAAGAATTATTAAAGGGGTCCTCAGAAATAATCAATTTTTCTCAGAGCAGGCGAGGGGGACTTGTGACCCACGGTCAGACTCAGGTGACTGGGATCAGTGATTCCGGGCCAGAAGAGCAGGACCTATGACCTTTTACCTTATTCTTTGACCCCAAAATCCCAAAGAATTTAAAAAACTCACAAAAAATTCTAAAAAATACAAAAAGACAATATCTTTAAAATTTATAAATAAATTTATTAAAATTTATTTAAAAAAATTTTTTTAAATTTAAATTTCCGAGGGCTACCCACTCTACGCCCAGCAGATGACTGCCTCCCTCACCACCACTCCCCTCATCTATACTCATTCCGACATATTGATTTTCTCGTTCGTCATTTGTTTATACATTACTGGAGGCCACCATCTTGGCAGGTGATGACTAACTTGGTAGGTGACCACCATCTTGGTACGCGACCACTATCTCGGTAGACATCACCTATCCACCATATTGGAAGCCAATCACCATTCCCTTAACCCCATGACCTTGAATTACCTTAAAAACATAAAACTCGAGAAAAAATACATAAAATTAAGCAAGTAGAACACAATAAACACAACTACCACCATTTTAGATGCAGAATACCTCGACCATGACTCCATGACCTTGAATGACCTTGAAAACAAAAATTCGAGAAAAATACATAAACGTCAGCAAGTATACTATGTTACAGACAACAACAACCATATTATATGCAGACTACCTCGACCTTGACCCCATGACCTTGAATAAACTTGAAAACAAAAACTAGAGATAAATACATTACAGTCAGCAAGCATATTACATAACAGACTACTACCACCATATACGATGCAGACTAACGCGACATTTACCATGTGACGAATGACCTTGAAAACAAAAACTAGAGAAAAATACATAAAAGTCAACAAGCATGATACATTACAGATAATTGCCACCACATTAGATGCAGAAAATCTTGACCTTGACCCCATGATCTTGATAACAAAAACTCGAGAAAAATCTGTGCTAAGACACAGAAACTAGCCGTGACGACGTATCTTTCACAGTAACTGTTGTCAAACTAAGCCTCTCAACCAACCTTCCAACTGCATATAATATATGAGTATGAAAGCACTGTGACATCATATTGACACTGAACCAACCAATCATATTGCACTATAAATACATTGTGCAGACACCAACCGCCCAATCATTCATAATCTTTTCACCAATTTACCCACTCATTTACAATCTTTACACCAATCCACTACAATCATTGACAATTTTTACGCCATCCCATCCAATCTTTCATAATATTTCACAGTCAAGTGGTGGTGGTGGTGGTCGTGATGGTGGAGGAGGATTGCTAACGATTGATGGAAAGATTGCAAAGGATTGGTCGAAGGATAGGGATTAGGATTGGGATTGCAGTGTTGATTTCGGAGTTAACTGCAGAGACTACGGAGCAAACTGCAGAGTTAACTGTGGAGCTAACTGCGGAGCATGCAGAGCAAACTGTGGAGCTTACAGAGCTAACTGTGGAGCATGCAGAGTTAATGGCCGTACATGGGAACTAACTGCGAAGCATGCAGAGATAACTGCGAAGTGTGCGAAGCTTCTTTCGGAGCATGTGGAGCTGATTGCGATGATAACTGCGGAGCATGCGAAGCTAACTGTGATGCTGTGGTACTTACTGCGGTGTTGCGTTGCTAACTGTGGTGCTAATATGGTGCGAACTGTGGTTCTGCGGTGCTTACTGTGGTGCTGTGGTGCTGACTCCAGTGCTGTGATGCTAACTGCAGTGATAACTGTGATGCTGTGGTGCTAAAAGTGGTGCTGCAGTGCTAACTGAGGTTCTCCAGTGCTAAGTTCGGTGATGGTTGCAGTGCTTATTGTGATTGTGGTACTAATTGTGGCGCTGATTGCTGTGCTGATTGCGATTGCGATGCTAAGTGGGGGTGCTAAGTGCAGTAATGATCGTGATTATGGTGGCGCAGTGGTAAGTGCGGTGTGTGTATGGGTCGCAAGTGAAAATAAATTCCGTCTATTTTAAAATAAATTGATATGCTCCTATATCCAAAAACTGAAATGCGAAAATTTCATTTAATAATCTCGCTTTAAAAATGTATATATCCAGGTCGCTCTGTATATTTTATCGCTTCCTGGGTAATCTGTATTTACACTTTGCAATAAAAGTGCCCAGAGCTATTGAACAATGCTGCACCATGGCTGGCCATCACCATGCTTCCCAATTGGCCGTCGTCACGTGAAAAGGAATCTTCGTACGGACCACCCTTCTAATGCCGACATGCATTTTTCAACATAGGTGAAAACTCGTTCGTAGAATCGGCACTGGCGGCAACTAGTTAGCGATGATGCAGGTTCACGGCTCCATGATCGTCAAGGTTAAAAGGAAAGCCTTCGTATTCACAATTTATCTTTGCATTGTTGGAGCACTCTGAGAAAACCTAAATACTCGTTCAATCAGGAAAACATACATAGAACTAACCATAATTATGTATTTATATAAGATAGGAATACAAATAATTATGTATAATTGTATAAATATATAGGGTTATAAACCTGTATAAGTATATATATGTTAAAATAAAAATATTACCAAATAATTTTTACATAATTATATACATATAACTATGTAAATATAAAAATATTTTCAATTTAGTTTATATGTATAGGCATATAAGTATGTAAATATAAAATTATTATCAATTTTATTTAAAAATATAGTTATGTAACTATGAAACATAAAATTCTTTGAATTTAATGTATACATATTTATGTGTATATATATATATAAGGGAATATAAGAATAATTTAAATATCTACATATGTATGTACATATAAATATTGGAATATAAATTGTTTTCAATTGAATTTATACATTATTATGTAATATATATATATAAATTTAAATTTCTACATGTGTATGTAAATTTTCATATTGGAATGTAAAGTTATTTTCAATTCAATTTATTCATAATTATGGTGATATAAAAATAGTTTAAATTTCTATAATGTATGTACATATAATTTTTGAAATATAAAATTATTTTCAATTTAATTTATATCTATGCATATGGTAATATAAACATAATTCATATTTCTATATATGTATGTACATATAAATATAGAAATATAAAATTATTTTCAATTTCTTTATACATTACTATATATAGGTATATATACATATGCCTACAAGCATATCTAAGTACCAAATTTTTATGAAGCACCTGTGTGTTTTCCTGGTCGAATGAGTATTTGGGTTTTCCCAGAGTGTTCCCATAATGTGAAGATAAATTGTGAACACGGAGGCCTGCCTTTTCACCTCGACGAACATGGAGCCTTGAACCTGCATCATCACTAACTGGTTGCCGCCAGTGCCGATTCTGCGATCGAGTTTTCACCTATGTTGAAAAATGCATGTCGTCATGAGAGAGGTGGTCCGTATGAAGAGCCATTTTCACATGACGACGACCAATTGAGAATCCTGGTGGTGGCCTGCCATAGTGCTGCAGTGTTCAGTAGCTCTGGGAAATTTTATTGCAAAGTGTAAATACAGTTTACCCAGGAAGTGATGAAATATAGCCAGGGTCCTAGATATAAACATTTTTAAAGCGATATTGTTAAATCAAATGTTCGAATTTCAGCTTATATAGATAGCAATATACAATTTTATTTTTAAGTAGATGGCATTATTTATCACCTGCGACACACACACAATGCAATTACCACTGCTCTTAGCACCACAATCACAATCATCACTGCACTTAGCACCACAATCACAATCAGCACCGCACTTAGCTCCGCAGCTCCTCAGTTAGCATCTCAGCACCGCTGATGGCAGAGCAGCACCGCAGTTAACATCAAAGCACTGCAGTTAGCGCCGCATCACCACAGCACCACAGTTAGTACCGCAGTTAGCACTGCAGCACTGCAGTTAGCACCACTGCACTGCAGTTAGCACTGCAGTTAGCTCCACATGCTCCGAATTTAGTGTCGCAATCAGCACCACACACTCTGCATGCTTTACAGTTAGCTCTGCACACTCTGCTGTTTACTCCGCATGCTCTGCAGTTAGCTCTGCAAGCTCTGCAATCAGCTCCATATTCTTAAAAGTTAGCTCCTCATACTCCGAAATTAGCTCAACATGCTCCGCAAATTGCTCCACTATTAGCTTTATACACTCTGCAGTTAGTTCCGCATGCTCCACAGTTAGCACTGTATGCTATGCAGATTGCTTCACAGTTAGCTCTGCTGTTAGCTATGCAATCAGCACTGCAATTCCAATCCCAAAACCAATCCCAATCCCAATCCTTTGACCAATGTTTAGCAACCTTTACATCAATCTTTAGCAATTCTCCTCCATCACCACCAAGATCACCACCACTACCACCACTGGTTTGTGAAGTATTGTGAAAGATTGTATGGGATGGTGTAAAGATTGTGAATGATTGCAGTGGATTGGTGTAAAGATTGAGAATAATTGGGTGAATTGGTGTCAAGATTGGGAATAATTGGGGATTGGTGTCCACATAATGTATTAATAGTGCAGTATTATTGGTTGGTTCAAATTCAATATGACATCATAGAGCTTGCATACTTGTATATTATAAGCAGTTCCAAGGTCTGCTAAGATGACTAGTTTGACAATGGCTACTGTGAAAGATGCATTGTCTCGGCTAGCTTATGCCTCTTTGCATAGAATTTTCTTCGGGCGTTTTGTTTTCAAGGTCATTCAAGATCACGGGATCAGGGTGAAGGTCTTCTGTATCTAATAAGGTGGCAGTTGCTTATTATGTATTATGCTTGCTACTTCTATGTATTTTTTCTCTGGTTTTTGTTTTCAAGGTCATTCAAGGTAATGGGGTAAAGGTCGAGGTGGTTTACATCCAACATGGTGGTAGTAGTCTTTAATGTATTGTGCTTGGTGAATTTTATTTATTTTTCTCGAGGAATAATGGTTAATTCCTGAGGATCCTTTTGATAATGTTTTCATTATTTTAAATTAGTTTAAATATTTAATTTTTTGGAATTTTTTGGGAATTTTTTTTGCGTTTTTTGGGGGTAAAATGGTCCTCAGGATCAAGGTAGCAGGCCGAAGGTCATGGGTCAGAAGTAAAAGGTCAATGATATCCAATTTGGCAACCGATGATGTAACAACATGGCGACTTCTCCGATTCCTCATCAGACTCCCCATTCCCCTGCAAGTCAATGCGCTATTTCCTACAACTTATGTTATTACTTAAATATTTGCTGTATTGGTCTATCACTGTACGTGCATTATCAATAATATGGTAACAAATGTATACGTTTAAATGAATTGTATGAAAAAAGAGAGTGGATGAATATTGTAATACATTCTAAGCAGGTTGGATGCAAGAGACTTGGAGCGAGGAGGGCAAAGGTCAAGGCAGGCCTGACGAACAAGAGCAGTGTAGAAAGAGGTGTTAGCCAACAGACAGGAGGAATGGCGAAGGAGATGGTGGTGGTCGATGCTTTTAGTGACTGTAAATATTGAGGCAGCGGCGGAGGGCTCAGCAAGAAAAGGGGGCCTAAAGTTATATGTTCCTTGTTTTTTATAATTTTTTCTAGAGAGATTGTTTTCAAGGTCATTGGGCCAAGGTAAAGGTAGTCTGCGTCCAATGTGTTGGGTAGTAGTCTCTAATGTCATATGCTTGTTTACTCATGTGTATTTTTTTCTCTAGGTTTTGTTTTCAAAGTCATAGGGTCAAGGTCAAGGTAGTCTGTATCTAATATGGTGGTAGTAGTCTGTAATATCATATGCTTGTTAACTTTTATGTATTTGTTCTCTAGGTTTTGTTTTCAAAGTCACAGGGTCAAGATCAAGGTAGTCTGCATCTAATATAGTGGTTGTTGTCTGTAATGGCATATGCTTGTTGACTTTAACATAAATTTTTCTCGAGATTTTTCAAGGTCATTCAAGGTAATGGGGTCAGGGTTACAGTCATGGGTCAGAGGTCATGTTTCAAAGGTCAATGTTCAATTACTAATTGGCACTATCTTCCAAGATGGTTCACAGCTCTCTACCAAGATGGTGGTCACCTACCATTATAGTAGTCGCCTATCAAGATGCCTGACTGTGTACGGGCGAGGGGATGGAGGCTAGCCGACTAATTTTTATGGAGGGGGGGGGGAAACTTGGGAAATAAATATTTTTATTTTTTTAACCATTTTTAATTATAATTTTTAAATAATTTTTAATAATAAATTTCTTGAGATATTTAAATAATTTAAATAATTTTTATTGAATAGTTTAGAATTTTTCGGATTTTCAAGGTCAAAAGTCAAGGTCAAATGTCAATGTCAAAGGTCATGGATTAAGGTCAAAAGTCATCTTCGTGCTGTTACAATATCTCTCTCTAGAAATTAAGTGAGCAAAAAAAGTTCGTTAAGGGATGGAGGTCATAATAAAATAAAAGAATTAACTATAATTTTATAATTTTATTTTCAATAACTACAAAGAAATTCTCTGAACTCAAATTCTCTCAATAAATTGGACTCCCTTACTGTTCACAATTAACACCAATTAATAAAATTTATAATTACCACAAGGAAATCAATGAAATTAAAGATCAGTCCTAATATACAGTTTATCAACCTATTCAATTATTTTATAATTTATGCGACCATATTTTACAGTCCGAATATTTGCAATAAAATCAGTATTACACTTTCATTTAGTCCCACCTCAATTCAGTCCATGTCCCGCTAGTCGCAATGTTCTAGAGTCTTTCAAGCGCCCTCCCGCACACTATGCTTCACTCGTCGGTTTAACACCCTCTCATCCATTCAAGCCACAAACACCTTACTCGCCGTCGTCCCGCAATCTCTAGTCGTCGTCCACACTTCACTTCACTCGCGCACACTCGCCAGGCAGCCTCCGTCAAAGACTGCCGGCCATTGGGTTGCGGCAGTATATATAGGTCTTAGGCCGCCACCTAGAATCTTCCCCAACTCGCTTGATGTGTCGCGGAGAGCTGAGGCGCCAGCCAGTCTCGCCAAAAGATTCTTGCATCGTCGCAAGACGTATCGGAAACTCTAGCAGGCTAGAGGAGGTCTGTGACGCCAGAAAGTCCCACCGCTGTTGGCATTCACGGGATTCCCAGAAGAGGGAAATCAGGAGGCCGCGAGCGCATCGTTCTAGGCAGAGGGGAGGGCGAGGTGTGTCTCCCATTATGGTGCGGGGAAAATGAGTCGGCGCTAGCTGCAGCACGTAACAATACAATATGAATGCAAGATGGCTGACAACCAAGATAGCTGATAGTTAGGTTTGACTCAGATCCTGGATCCTTGTATCGATTTAGCATACCCTATGCCTATAAAGTCAATATAGCTGCCAATGCTGCATCTGTCCTAAGGAAGCCCTCAAATTACTTAAATTGGCCGAAAATTGGATTTGTATGACTTCTTTCTGTACGTGAGGAGCTTCTACCTTTTCGGGGGGGGGGGGTGCTTCTACCATTTTTTAGGGAAACATGGGCATATTTGAGAGATTTTTTGGGGGAAAAAAAATAAATTTTTAAGGATAAAGGAAATTTTTTTATCGTTGTTAAGTCGATTTTGAGGGAGGGGGGGAGGGAAATTTTGAGAGAAGAAATGAAAAAGATGATGGACGGGTGATGTAAAAACATGGCGGCTGGGCAGCTTCGGCTCCGAACGCTGACGCCGTTGTGTGTCAACCTCCATTTCCCTACTACTTAAAGTTCATATTGTTTTATACCCTCGGTTCCCCGGTGTTTAAACCTATCACCTAGGCCTGGGGCGTCCACAACAATATCATTTACCGTTTCTTATCGAAGATCAAGTTTTCTAAACACTCGAACTTAATATTTAGTAAAGTAGTATGTTCTTAGCATGGAAACAACTTAAAACTTAACCCCTGTCCTGCATGTAGAATAAAGTTTTATGTTTTGTTTTTCATAATTTTATAATATGCTTTTTAATTAAACTTTTATGTCATTGTTGATAGGATAGTAGAAAAAACTATTATATAGCATATTCTTGTTGTGATACTTTACTAATGGTCATTACATGTGGTTGATAGTTTTAAATTATGCAATTTACAGTATCAGGTAATTTTGTTAGTACAAATTAATTTAGATTTAAAGTGTTGTGCCATTTTAAAATTTTAAGGCACATTTTTTCCCCCCCACTTTGTAATATTTTGGCTTGTTTTATATTATATACGTGCAGGGAAGATAAGGACTATCAGGGTAAATCCTGTATCCATTAATTTCAGCCTGTTGTTGTCCTGGTGGTTCTTATATTTTAATCCTGCAGGAATACATGGACCTTAATTCAGCATTTCAAGGATATTTATTGTCTCAAAGTAGACAGTATGTTATAACGAAAGAATAGATAAATGATTTTATTAAGAATTTCAATTTGTTTAGTTAGTCGTATTTTTTGTTTACAGGTGAATCTAGTTATCTGTAATTTTATCACTGATCGGTGAAATAATTTGTTTACAGTTAGCGTAATTTCTCTCTTTGAGTAGGGCCAAATATTTCTAATGGTTCTTGTGTACAGTTTAATAAGTACGTGTTGGTACTTTAGTGTATTTTAATGCACTGGAAAATGTATTTGTTTACTAATTAAGAGATTTAAATGGCAGCAATAGTTAAAAGGCCTCATGCACGGTTTATTTCAGTTGAAATCATATTTCACTAGAATGCCTATTTAGTTAATGAATATAGTTTTCAGAGTTTTAAACTCAGTTTTTAACAGTGTACTGGAAATTTTATTTTCCTTTGAAACTTTGTCAAGTGTGTTAGCGATCCCTCGTACTGCACCAGCAGTCGGGCTGGCCACGGCAGGGCAGTTGTAACACGAGCCGTGTTGGCACCGTTCATCACGTGTGTTATTGGAGTGCACTCGCTGTACCACGCACTTTCAGTCACGAATTCGGATGTTATGACGAGCCGGCTGAGATTTGTTGTTTTCGCCGCGCTACACGGTATCGCTGTGCTGAAATGTGTCTTTTCAGCACGAGACTCGATGGAAGAGCGACTTAATGAACCCGTAAAAGCACCTTTTTGCCTCCCCAGTGCCATCTGGAGGTGCGCTTCCAACTAAATTTTAGTTCCATTTCTAGCCACCGAGCAATGGATCTAGGACGCACCCGCATGGCTGCGTCATGATGTACGAACACACTCCTCCCAGCTACTGAAGAAACTGCCATGCCAGTTCGCCTCTCCTACCATTGTTTTCGTACTACGGGATGTAGTCGGCTAATATGTTCTTTAACTAGCATGTCGAATTTTGGTTGCAATGTAGTGTGGTACAATAGTCAAGAAAACTAATTGTTTTATTTATTGGTGGTGTTTGCGATGTAAACACCGAGAACCAGCAGCGCTATATTCGGCGAGTAACTTCATACTTTCCTCCAGTTGGATGGAGGACGTCGACGTCGAAGTCGAATTCTAGTAATTCAACTTACCAGTCAAATGATTTAACTTCCAAATTAATCTGCAACTCGTTGGGATGACCTCAGGGGTAATGCAAATTTTCATCGCGGTTCTGCATTCTCCGCTGCGTTTGGCAGCAATGGAAGTTCGGGTCAACATGCAGTGGCAGCTGTGTTGACGGAATTTAGGGACACACACCATCGAAGGGCATACATATGAGTGCAAGATGATTTAAAATAAAATATATATATAATATTTTGTGTAAAAGGCTTTTGCAAACGAGCAATATTTTTGTAAGAATGTTCCTTATTAGTATTAACTTATATAATTTAAAGATTAAATTAACGTGATGCATTATGCAATTCATGACAGAAAAATAGAGATTGATGTAGGGGACCCCTTTTGTGCACATTAATCTAAAATTCTCGTATATCGAACGAGTTATATACCAAGAGATTGTTATTAACTGAAATTGATGTTAATATAAATTGTGCACAGAAAAGAAAACAAAATATATCTGTCACCATCGCCAATTAATTATGTCTAATAATTTAATGACTACCTTAATGTCGATCCACATTATTTATTTACTCTTTAGAAAAGGTAATTATTCTTCTAGTAATCTTAACTGATTGTACACTACCACTACTCAGCAGGCAGTACACTAAAATTATTTGTTGTTGAATATTTAACATAAGTCAAACGGTAGCAGAATTTGTTGAAGTTATTTAAATGAGGTAATGTGCAGTTCAGTGTTACACTTAATTTTTATATAATTTGTATCTTGAACATCCTAAATATATTTAAGTAATAATAATTAATGTTTTCAGTCAATGATTACATGTTTAATGTACTAACCTTAGTAGGTCTTATATGGCACCTAAAATCTTAATAATGCCATTTGCAATGCTGTCACTTTTTTTTGTACACAGGGCAAGAAATATTGATTATAATTTTGTGTTCTTTATTTTTCTTTTTAATGAACACTAATGGTGTAACTTCTAAGCAAATTTACAATATTATATATTGTAACATTTCACTTGAACCAGAAGTCAAGTAACATATTGGGCGGAGTTTGTAAATTTCATATTAAATTCCAATAGAATATTTCAAATCAATTAATATGTTGTCATTTTTAACTTCTGAAAAATGTTTTATTAAATTAGTTATAACATTTCAGTAGAATCAGATGTGAAAATATTATGTGGATTTAGCAAGCCGAAATTCTTTTTACCGAGTTTATTCTTCCATTCTTCTCATAAAAAATAGACAATTATCACACGATTCTTGCTAGTGAGGATGAAATTTAAAACAATATTTGCAGCAAATTATTGCAACTGTTCATGCATATCAATTACATCTTATATTAACATTTCTTCCCAACACTTTACATTCTTCCAGTCTTGACGGTGTTGATATTCTATTCAAAAAAATACGAAAATCTTAAGACCTTAGCATGGCCTTAATTGGCGCCTCTACCTATTGCTCGCAATATTGTCCGTCTCTTCTACTAAAGCTTCTCCGTAAAAGTTAAAATGTAAAGTTATATGATCAACTGCATTTGTTTTCTTTTGCTGATATGTGGAAATATATATTTTTGAGCACTAGAAGAAAACTAATATCAATTATGATTTCTTAGTCATGAAATGAGCTGTTAATTACATTTCACCCACCCATTACTTTGCTTGATCATACATTATTTGTAACTTGCTTGCAACATCGATTAGGCAATTGATTTTCGGTTAGGTAATAACTACGATAAATTTAGACTCTGTACAAAATATTTGAAAATTAAGCGTTAGTAATTGTATTAGTAGTCTAGCTAGTTTCTTTTATTTCATGTCAGATATTTAAAATGCCATTAATGACGACTAAATAGTTAGTCGTTAATCAAACTCCCTTAACTCGTGTAATAATTGTGATGAAGGTAAGTCGTTAGCTTTAATACGCGGGTCGTTATTTCTTGAACTTATGACAAAGCATTTTAAAAACGTGCCTGATCGGTGGCCTAGCAAAACACTGCTAGTGGAATTTACATCTACCATAAACAGTCACGTATTAAATATTATTGCACCCTATAAAATTTATTCTATAGCAATGAATGTAACAAACATGCAAATCGATGGATAGAACGAAAATACTGAAGTTATGTACGATTACATATAAAATATGTCGTATGGTGACGCTATTATCGCTTTAAGTGTAGCAAACATGAATAGTTATCAGAAAAGCTAAATACACGGCATACATTTTATAGGAGACCGCGACAGACCACAGTAGTAGGGAAATGATGAGTTGGGGACAATGGCATCCGGCACAGGAGCCAGGAGCCGCCATTTTGTTATGTCACCAGCCGCCATATTTGATGTCATAGACCTTTTACCACTGATCCATATGACCTTTGACCTTGACCTTTGCCTTGATCTCGAATAAATTCGCCCCCAAAACATTAAGAAACCCTAAAAATTCCAAAAATCCTCAAAAAATTCCCCAAAAATTTCTATTTTTTTTTCAATTCCGAAAAATATGTTATTAAAAATGATTAAAACATTATTAAAATGATCTTCAGAAAATCCCAAGTTTTCCAGAACAGTTGATAGGGATCAGCGATTCTGGCGACATTGGAGCCAGGTGATAGGGATCAGTGGCCCAGGGGTGAGGATATTTGTTTTTTGACCTTGGTAATAAAAAAATCCGAAAAAATCACATAAATCCTAAAAAATACCAAAGGAAGTTTCATTAAAAATTATTAAAAATTATTTACAATATACAAATAAAAAACATTTACACATATGTACCCCCCAATCACCGCCATTAGTCACATTCGTCCTATCCCCTCACCAATAATCATTCCGCCATCTTGATTTTTGTTCGTGATTGGACATTTTAGTGCAAATTCTGCTAGAAACTGTTTTCTTGGCATGATACTTTCAAGATACATTCTAAAAATTTTTAGTATTGCTTTTCGACTGCCAACACAACCACCACCATCACCACAGCTTCCGCCACCAACGCCGTCACTGTCGCCACCACGACCACCACAACCAGAAGATTGCAGTGGTAACATACAGATCTTCAAGCAAGATGTTACGCTACCTATATGTATTCATGCTGAAGATGAAGATATTTTAAACAAATCGAGACATGGAAGCCTATTTCCGAATACAGTGATGTGCATAATCACAGGATCATCGGGTTGTGGCAAGACATGCTTCCTACTGAGCCTGCTCGAAGATGAGATCGACCTTCGCTTCGAGAATGCGTACGTTTATTCAAAATCGCTCCACCAATCAAGATAAAGACGATTGACATGTGTACTGCAGGCTGTGGAATGTATGAAATATTTCCCATGCATTGCTAATAAAGCCGTCGTACCTCCGAGCGAAGCACTGCGAAACTCGATATTTGTCTTCGATGACATTGCCTGCGAGAAACAAACTTGCATTCAAGAATGATTTAGCAAGGCTCGAGACGCGAACGTGGACTGTGTGTTCCTCGGCCAGATTTATTCGCGCATACCCAAACAACTGCTTCGCCACAACACAAACATATTGGTGCTGTTTCGCATGGACGATACGATTTTACTCCACGTTTACGATGATCATGTTGATACGGACCTGAGTCCATCAGATTCCAAAGATATGTGTGTATTATGCTGGAATTTTATAAATTTTCAAATATTTGTTTAGTAATTAATTTTTTGGATTTTTGTGGGATTTTTCGTTCTGGGTCGCTGATTCCTATCACCTGGCTCCAAGGTCGCCAGAGTCGCTGATCCCGGTCACCTGTTTCGGGAAAAGTTGAGATTTTCCGAGGTCAAGGTCAAAGGTCATTGGGTAAGGGGTAAAAGGTCAATGACATCCAAGATGGCGGCTGGTGACGTAACAAAAAGTCGGCTTCTCGGCTCCTGGCTCCTTTGCCAGTTGCCGTTGTCCCCAACTCATCATTTGCCTACTACTGGCCACTTAGAGGGTTTATTTGATAACCATATATGATTTCAACAAACCATCTGACAGCATATGGCAGCTTCACTGGTGCATTGTATCTCTATCAAGCATTTCCAGATGTCTAGCACAGATAAATTTGAAATTCCAACATTATTTATGTAAGTAGTCTGTACTTTGCAGCTAAAAATATTTTCCCTGATTTGCAGCGGTACCAATAAAAGTATAGTATAATGCTACGGTCTGGCAACGCATTGCCTTAGCGGCGAACCACACTTTTTCTTTGTCAAATGACCACCGTGCGAGAGTTTGGACTAAAAGGTGAGCATTGTAATCCCTGACTTACTATTAAGTGCAGACATATTCTACTGCTGGCCAGACGATCTCTGAAGACATGACATATGATCATAGTTCGCCACTTGTAGTCATTCGATGGTCACTACATGCAAAGCAGTACAGTGAAGACATTGTGCGGTTACATATACTAAATTTCTAGGATTAGTGGCCGGAAGCCGACATTAATCACCAGCACACGCATCTGGTTTCCTAAATATGTTACGGCCGTGTTTTAACGTTTGCGTGACTTCTATAATTGCCGAATTTGTCGGACGTCGAACAGTTGTGGGACGAGGTCGGTTGCTAGTTTCTTCCATGTCGAAATATTTGTGATTATGAGCATAATTTGGAACAACTGTGGGCAAAATCTGCCGCAGGTTACATACGCTGTTATGTAATGCCAGGTCTCTTTGGCGCAGATTCCAGAAATGAAACTGTCCCACGAGGTAATAAACCGTCCCCTTCTTTGCCGTATCTGCGCGGAAAATTGCACTGATCCAATGATAATGTAAGCAATTATTTCTTCTTTATAACCTTTGCACCAAGAAAATTATGTTTGAATTCAGTGGTTTCGTCTTAGGTTAAACATGTTTGCGGCAAAGAGAATATTATAAGTTTTGTGCCTTTGTAATTGTTACATTATATTTTTACCAGAACCCACATACTGTGAGATTTGGATATGATGCTAAGATAAATATTTATATTCATAATTTCCGTAATACTTATATCCGTATGCAAAACATATAATTTCTTTTTTTTTTTTCAGCATTCAGCGATGTGATTCATAAACTATGGCAAGCAGAAATATATGGAAAACACATAAATCCCACGGCATTTAAAAATCAGATTCAGCGTTTTGCCTCGCGTTTTATGGGATATAATCAACAGGATGCTCAAGAATTCTTGCGGTACTTGCTTGAAGGACTTCATGAAGATGTCAATAGAGTTAAAACTAAATCTAAATGCATGGTGATGGAAATTGATGAAAAGCTGAGGTAAGTAATTAGAGCTTGATGTTTCTTTCATAATTTCGTGTGCTAAAAACAAAGCGTATCCAAAAGAGTTGAAATAAATTAATGAATGATGTATGGGTATTTCTACGCATTTTCGATATTACAATACCCTTTTGCAATACAATTGTCAAATTATTTATTTTTCGCAGGATCACTTTTTCAGTGTTAAAATTATAATAGTTTACAAGTTATTGTGATTAAACATATGGAACAATTTATGGTATTATGATAATTTTTCAAGTAATGATTGTTTCCTTAGTTTGAAGGAGCTCTATATAATATTGTGATTAACATGTACATCATGCTATTTTATACGTGGTACTGAGACGCCCTCTCGCCGTCAGGGTGCAGACTACTCAAAAATACTTCACTCGTCTAGTAACAACAACTAACCCTACATCAAATCGTGGGGTGAAAAGCGATCTCGACTTCAATACTTTTGTGCACTAATTTCATGGCTTATTATAAATATAAACATTGTATTCATTATCTAGAAAATTTAAAGCAGCAGAGTCTTTCCTTTCCATACTAAAAAAAAAAATTGCAAGAAGTCAACACTACCATAATTGAGTCTATTGAAAGTTCCTTTTTGGTTACGTTTTATTTATCAAAAAATATTTGCTTTGAATTACACCCATTTTCCTTCAATGGAAAACATTTAGATAAATACCATACGTTAGAAAAATATCTGGCTGCATTACCAAAGTCCCATTTCATTCTAGTTCATATTTACGGCAATGCAAAAATTCCTCGCACAACACAATCATTATCACAGTACTCAATAACAGTTTTGCTATATTTAACTCACAAATGGTAACCACAAATATTATAATTGCCGGACCTCTTACTTTATTTTTAACGTCAACGTTAATTAATGTTACTGCACAAAAATTAACTTCATGGTTCCGGTTTCTCGCTAAGCAAAGTACGTTTGAAGCCCCCCTCTGAATGGGCCTCGCACGGGCGGTGACGATCTTTTTACACACAGAGAAAATCGCTGACGCAGATGCCCACGAAAATTAACGGACGTAGAAATTTCCGTCGTCTCATACCTGCTGAAATTTGGCCAAGCCAAAATGCTTAGTTTCGATGACGAACCTCCAGCTGGTTACTGCAGGCGAAGGCGATTTACGGTACCCAGATGTACCTCCCATTATGTAGCAATTGAATTGGACCACGGATGGCGACAGCAACACTTGGTGAGTCAGGTGACATCAAGTTGAAGCGTCGCATTCCTTCATCCCGACACACGTAAAAGTTGTCACTTCTGCGAGAACGCAAAATATGCTCAACTAACTTCACGCGCTCGTCCAGGACGAATCACAGAGTTTACAGTGCCGGCAACCAAGTATAACGCCTTCGGGGCATTGGCGCAAGTTAAAGTGAACTAAGCTTTCACTCGGCAATATAGTTTGCCCGCACCAACCGTTAGTTTTAGTACCACAAAGTTTGCGTGCAATCGAAAGGACCGTTTCATTACTACACTGACGATCTTTCCACGTAATTGCAGCTTGCAAAAAATTACTTTCATTAACCTGTTTGTATTTTGATCCACAATATTAAACGGCTTTCAAACATCTCTAAAATATTCTATCAGCTGGCGGCGCGCCCGTTATGCCGTCTTGTAAAAATCATTCCTGTCATATTGGCGCTTAATTAGCATCAACGGCGGCCACACACCCAAGGTCGGTGCTCGACAACTTCTGCCCGCCCGAGCCGAACATCTGACTCTCTTCGCCTCCTACCTCGTCTCCCTGCTCAAGCCACGCGATCTCGGTGTAACACCGTGCGTAGGGCGCATTCTGACAGCGACTTTGACAACAAAACACGTAATACTACACAACCTGCATATGGAATATTCATATCCATTAATATATAAGAGTAGCACCATATAAAATATAAAAATATTTCCATTAAATAAATACATAATAATAAGAATAGGAATAGGCCGGCCTGAAAATGTAGCAATATACCACATAGTAAATAACTCACCATAAAATTACTGTACAATATTTTGACCATTATACACAGGTTATCAACCAAGGCTAAAAATCACCAAAAAAAAAAAAACCCAAAAAATACTCCTAGATGATAACAATTGTCTCAGTATGAGACTACAGATTTTAATGGACATGGCTTTGAACTGTTGGCAATGGCCCATTGGTATTTGTTGAATCAGGATGTTAGGTTATCTTACGAAAGAAATACGATAGCGCCCTTTTTATTGAAAGTATAATTGGAGAATTACTACTTTCTTCAAGCAGTCGTAAGCTGAGTTCAGACAGCGGTAAGCGACGATCGGTACACCCATGATCAGACGTCTTCTTAAATTGATGCTCCGATGATGCCGCCCGTAATGTCACATTACCCCATATCGGGTGTCGTGTTGTGTAAATATTGGCCCCATTTACTGGCCGTTGCATGTGATATCTTCTGTTGATTCTCGTAACGTGTTTTGGCAATCATGGCTCCTTTCCTAGTTTTGGATTTTATTGTTCGAATGTGTGATCAGGCAGGCCATTCGTCGAACGCTTGATCACAGTTCGTAATTCTCTGCAGTACGCAAAATCAACAAAGAAGTTGTGCACTTACCTCATTAGGAGGCGCGTCTGTGTACGTCATACATCATTCCACTTCCGACCAATGTCGTGCATTAACTGCAAGTACTCTGGAGCGCAAATGCTTCGTGTGTTGACATCATGTTGGCATGACTTGTTGGCAGAAATGTGCCGAAAGTTAGGATGAAAAGTTATAATATCTTCAACAGTGCAATTGATTAGTGTGGACCTGTGCCTAGAATGTTTTTGTGTTGATTTCTGTATAGACTAGTGGAGCTGTTCATACTGTGTCATTCTGGTCGGCCTGAAAAAATCTTGTGGCCATGTTCAATGTCGGTGACTTTGACATTTGACATGTCCCTGATGACCTTGAAAGTTCCAAATAACTAAAAAATGTTAAAAAATTTCCCAAAAATTATTTGAAAACTTTTAATAAGTGCAAAAAAATTCCATTTTTTTTTTTTACAATTTTACAAAAAATTGAAAAATGTCGGATAAAATAATTAAAAAGAATGCTGGAGATCCAGAGTTTGAAACAAAGACTTTGGAGCACACATCCTCCTGGCACAAATACCAGTAGCCCCCCCCCCCCCCCAATAGCGCGACGGATTAGTCAAGAATTCTATATCCTCTCCTTCCCCAATACACATTTTTATTGGCTATCCGCTATCATCTCATTGTATGTACATCACTCCATCTCCCCTCCCTCTGCACAGTCAATTTGTATTAGCTGTTTACTTGTCCCAATATCCACCCTCCAAACATCAGAGATTTTATTGGTTTTATATCACACATGTTCCCCTTCCCGCGCACCACTCAGAATATATGCTCAAGCTTTCATTACACACCCCTCCCTTCGCCCAGCACACCTCAAGGTGACCACATTCCAATCTCTTCAATCAATTTAGCCTGATTTTCATTGGGTAATTATTCTTTTACCCCTTCTGCTCACCACTATTTTCAATCGACTATCTAGTCGACCCTCATCCCCCCATCCATCCATCTACTCCCTAAAGTTTATAATAAGCTTACCTCACACATCCCAGTTACTCGAATTCGCTGCACATCCCACCCCCTCAGTGCCCTCCCATCATCTACACACTATAACTCAACCTCCGAAACAGCCACTAAGCTGCACTGTTGATTTCACGATGACATCACATTACTTGCCCGTGATTGGTTATTAGTCGCATGATATCTCGTCCTCTGCAGATATTTTCTGAAGTCAAACGTACGCCACATCAGATCATATAAACTCTGCCTGATATTTTGGATACAAGAGGGACCAGCGACCTATTGGAGTATAGGTATAAATGTCAAGTTATGGCTTAATTGTATGGCTACAACCTTCATCCACACTTCGTCTTTGCTGGTATCATCGTTGACATCAGCTGAACTGCCTACATCGTCGATGATATTCACAAAAAATTCAGATTAGGCCCTTGAATTTTGGGATGTACGTAATCAGAAGCCGAATGATCTCAATATATCTGACAATGGTCGGGTCCATTTATAAGCGTACTGGCTTACCGATAATTGGCGATAGAGTAACATCAAGTCAGACCAACCGACCAAATGAAATGGTCATATCAAACAACCTCATGAACCGACCATAATAGCCAGTTATAGAACCCATTCATGCCAGACAAACCAGGCGAAGCACCCTTACTAGCCAACCATAAAATCCATCAATACCAGTTAAAAAATATGCAATTCATACCATCTAACTACACCAGTAAACCATACGAACTAGCCATATCAAACAACCATTCAAACCGATCAGTCTAACAACCATCAAAATTAGGAAAATATTATCACCGATCATGCCGACTGGTCGACCACGAAAAATTGGTAAAGTGATCACATTTGAGGCCCTAGGTAGGCCTACTTTATTCTTCCAGCCATTATTCATACTTTCAGCACTTTTGAAATGAATTTTACTATGTAATTAATAAACACAGTGTGTATATGCCACTGCACTCGGCAGTTAACGTAAGGCTAAAATGAAATATACTAATATAATATAAGTGCTCACTTTTCCATGAATAGCCTATATCCGACCATACCAAAGGACCATAACAAAGGACCATAAAAGCCGACCGAGCCAATCAGCCAATGACTGAAACTCCACCCAAGACTATATCCAACCAAAACTGACACCATGTAATAGTGAATCCACCCAAGATTCTCTCCGCCCAAGACTGATACCACCCACAACAGACGCCGCCCAAGACTGACCCACACCAATACTGGCTCTACCAGTCAACCTGCTGTCGAGAACAACTCCTGCCAAACTGATGATATAATTGGTCAAGACCATCCATCTTTTCCAGCAGACGATGACAACCAATCTCACAAAAGTCACTAATATATATCTAGTTGCTAAACTTTTTACAAAATATTCGCAAAAAATTTAAGCAAGATCTGGTCATTTCAAAGGGCCATAGCAAATTACCAGGCCTACAGACCAGTTGTCAATTATATCTCAAAAACATTCCTAAAAAATATTGCTTTTTCCTCAATAATATTCCTAATTTATAAAAAATATTTCTTATTTCTCAAAATATTCCGTATTCCTCAAAAACATTCCTCATTAGTAGTGTGCTTTGGCCGATCTGGTTGCAAAGGCTCCAGGGTCAGAAGCGGGAGTTACCAGCCACGACATCACGCCTGTGACGTCGTGGCTGGCAGTCTTGTTTATCTCCCCTCTCATCGCTTCCAATCCTCGGGCGGCCATTCGAGCGACCCATAAACCTAAAAATGATTTTAATAAAAACTATTTTAATAAAAATTCATTTTCTAAAAACAACTAATATAATGCATTTTTTATTCAAGATCGGCTTGCTACCTTCGATCTCTAATGATTGACGATTTGTGCAGAAAAATAAATAGCGACAGTGATCCTGCAGATCACTGTGTTTTTTTTCATTGATGTATTGGTTTTATAATTATTTTTTTTAATGAAAGCGAATTTTACTACCACGTTATTAATGGCGTACAACATCCACCACAGACAAGCATCACTAAGGAGTAAATAAAATAAAATAATTTAAAAATATTTTTTTATTTACTTACTAGTTTATTATTAAAATTTTAGAATGCATGACTATTTAGCGTTATTCATCATTGGACTCATACTTTCAAGAAGAATATGATATTGATATCATAATTATTATGTAACCCAATTACAAGTCCATCATATTGGATTAAATAAGTATTCTCCCATCATTACTTCACAATACAAGCCACCTCATCACACTACACTCTCGAGACCTTCAGCTCGCACTGACTTGTTCGGGCAGTGCTGGTGGCTGAATGACCTTGTCAAAAATAATCGTAAAATGATCAAACATCTAGGAGTAGATGCATTATTAAATAATTAAAATGATTTTTGTTTCAATTGATCGCCCAAAATCTAAAAAAAAAATACGGTTTACTGTATCGAAAATGTATTTTCAATGCAAAATCGGTTTAGAAAATTTAAATTTTGTAAAATTTGCCTTTTCCCATGGCAGCTGGTAACATTTTAAAAATGAAAGTATTTCATGGAATTATAGAGACTTTAACATACAGCCTCTCGCATAGGAGTCGGGTGCTCTGACCAGCAACCTATATAAGTGGCGATGATAAGGCATGCTTAAATTTGGTAGAATAGATACCAAACGAAGAGGCTGCATTCCTTCATACAATTACATTAATTAATTACACATTTTGGTTTATTATTTTTATATTATTTTCTCTAAGTGCATATGGCTTATGACCACATTTATTGCAGAGGTTTTTTACTTTAAATTCGTAGTATTTACTATATGAAGAACTTTTCAAGGTAAGTAATCTAATACAGTACACTTCATTTTTTTAGTCAGGTCTGAGTCTTATATCCGATTATGTGCCTATTTACAAATTAATTTT
Organism: Dryococelus australis; assembly: GCA_029891345.1. Classification (NCBI taxonomy): domain Eukaryota; kingdom Metazoa; phylum Arthropoda; class Insecta; order Phasmatodea; family Phasmatidae; genus Dryococelus; species Dryococelus australis. The sequence continues at coordinate 66,589,138 of CM057009.1, read as the reverse complement.
TTTAAGTTTGTTTTAATAAAGTATGCAGCAAACCAAATTTTCACAAGTCAGGTTTCGAGCAAGTTAATATTTATAGCCATATGCGAATATAGTTGGCGATCTCTTAGGGTCAGGCTCTTGAAATTCAGTTTTCAAGCATCATTTGAAGTTCCAGGAATGTGTGTATGTATGTATGTGTATGAATGTATGTATGTCTATATATGTACCTATGTATGCAAAAAACCTTAATAAACGTAGTAATTATCTTATTTCTGTATAAAATATTTGCATTAGAGAATGTTCTCAACACTCAAAATATTGAAACAGGTCGTCTCATTTTTGCACAATTTTCCGACTGCCCCAACGAACTTTCCCACGATGGCTACGCAACTCCATTTCCTTGCCCGCACCAAGAAAACTATACGTTTTTGACCGGCATAACTTCTTAGCCTATTATTGCAAATATTTCTAAGTACATTACTGAAGAGTAAGTTTCTTACCTTAAAAAACCGCATGTTGGTGCGGCGAGGCGCCGATCGATACACGATGTGACCTCAGACATTATAGTGTCACTTAAGATAGGTCACTTTGATTCTCCGCATACTGAACGGCACCCAATGCTTCCCGGAGACCCCGCCATGGAGCGCCACTGTCGCCTTGACGTGCTGCGTTCAATTAAAGACACTAATTATTCGTATATATACACCTGGAGGCCGGTTGCTCTTGGAGAGATGGCTTCTGGGGGCCATCTAAGCTAAGTACTGACATCATGTTACTAGTACCCTTCAGGCATGAAATAGTAGAATTGACATTTTTGCTTCCATATGGGCAACAAATATAATTAATTTCGAAAAAGCCAAAGTAATGGATTAAGGGACTTTTAATTGTTGAGTGTTTTTTAAAAGGCTGTTTGAAATTATTCATAGTAAATGTAAAGTTTATCAGACTTTGAAAAGCTCAGAATGCTCAGTATCGTAATGCTGTTTGCAGATAGGGAAATCTGTAAAGTCAGGTTAAACAAAAGCTCAGAATGTTAAGCCAAGTAACATTGTTTTCAGATAAGGAAATCTGTAAATTAATGTTAAATGATAGAGGAAAATACTAAATGGTTAACGTAATGTTAAAGTGTTGTGTGGAATTATGTAAAGTTACAAAGTTATACGTATTTTTCCTGGAGAGACTCTTTTAATGAAAGGCTGTTTTATACTGTAGAATGTTTGCCAGTCTTAATAAAATGTTAAAGTCTAGAGTTGAGATATTTTGTAGACCTTTTACATTTTGTCAATGCCCAAGAAAAATGAGAATTGTATGTTTTAATGCTACCAAAGGAAAGTAAAGTTCTAGAAAGATTTTGCTTGGAATTGTCCTTTAGTAACGAGAAAGGAAAGACATTTTCCTGCAGAGCTGCAGGGTATAGCAAGGGCTTCATGCTGCGCATTCTGCTGTTTGTAACAGAGTTTTTGTTTCAGATATTGGTTTTTTCGTGACATTGCATGAGTTTGTTTGGCAAACCTGAAATTGCTAATAGTTAATATAGTGTTAAAATCAGTTGGATTCTTTTCCAGGCATTTTTATAAAGGAGGTTTCTTTGTCAGGGTTCTTAAATTTGAAAAATTTCCACAGGATGTATCTAGCAATTAAACAAGGCTGCTATAGTCAGTTTCTAAATGAGGCCGGGAAAGAAGTTTTAGACACCGAAAGCATCACAGAATATAGAATAACAGCCCGCATGCTCATGAAGTAGGGCGATGGGGGAGATGGTGTCACTAAAGGAGCAGTTGTGGGGGGTGAGTTCAGCCCAGTGTTAAGAGCTATCCGTCATATTTCCTCAGAACTAGTCTCAAAGATTCCTGAACTGAAAGTAACAAATTTTTTCGCTGTAGTTGCAATTTTCGTAATTTTAAACACTGTTAAGGCTTTCAGTTTTTGCCCATGTCAGCTTGTTTACACAGCCGCCACTTTCAAAGTACCTAAGGATTTTCAGTCAACTTTTTGTTTAGCAAGGGACGAGAACTGGGATACCCACCATTTGTATAATACCTGTTTTCAACTAATAGCCAGTGAAGTAGCAATTTTTAAAATCAGGTCAAAGTTGTTAGAAAGAAATCAACCGCCCATTCAAACAATGAAAAATTTTGTTTATGAAATTATTTGGAGAGTAGGGATGTTAGGCCTTCTTGCCCTAAAGAGTATTTTACTCAGGTTATGTTTCACAACCTACTTCCCCAAAATAGTAGATTTTCACTTTTGCAATGAAGCCAACTTCCTTAACCCAACTGTTGCTGAGAGAACATTAAGGGATTGTTTGGTTACCAACCACCCAAAGGATTAAAAATGAAAAAATTATGAACTAAAGAGCATTCCAATTCGATCTTGCTTTATATGTGGTAGGAAAAATAATTTTGCCAAGACGTGTTTCTATAAGAAGTAGTTACTTACTATTAACCAGGAGAAATGAAAAGTTATATGGCATAATTTCAAGGTTACTGCAAATGGGGGAATCTGTTGCAAATTCAAGTACTTTAAATAATAGAATTAAAGATGACCAATGCTAATATTGTAAGCAAATAACACATATTAGAGCCATATGTCCCCAATGGGAGAAAGTGATAAGTCATGATTTTTGTAATTATTTAATATGTTACATGCATAAATGTCTAATTTATATTTTTTATTGGGAGCAAGTTGGGTTTTCGCTAGCAAATGGGGGCATTGTTAACTCTCAGTGTGTAGCCAGGTTTAAAATCAAAATAGACTGGTTTTCATGGAAGTTTGAATTCCGAGTTTTGCCTGGAATTAGTAATGAATTACTGTTGGGTGTGCATTTCTTAGGTAAAACCAGGGCAAGTTTCAATGTTTTTAAGTAAGAATTAGTGTTCGTTTTTTGTAAGCATCATCCTGTGGTAGTTACCTCAAAACGCTTTCACTTTCAGGGTGTTACTGCTATAATAAACACTGAAAATCAGGATAGCGAGTTGGAAGATTTACTAGCATAATTTAAGGATGTTTCGCTGCCTAAGTTTAAGGCATTTAAGATCTTAGTTCAAGATTTACAAACCAAGACATTGTTGAGCTATCTTTTAGTTTATACTCCAGCCCTGCATTTTTACTGGCAAAAAAAGCACCAGGTCAGTACAGAATCATCTGTGATTACCGTAAGGTAAATAAGAAGATCTATATATACCCTTATCCCCTCCTCACAATAGAATCAGTTTTTCAACATGTGGGTCAAGCAAAATATTTTTCTATCTTTGATCTCAATTCAGCCTTCCTCCAGTGTGACTTGCACCCAGATTCAAGGAAAATTCTTGCTTTTGTGACCCCCTGCGATCAGTTCCAATGGAAGCATTTGCCAATGGGGGGTTAGTTGCAGACCACATGCGATGTCGAAAGTATTATTTCAGGTTTTGGGGAGCTACCAATATGAGTTCCTGTTTACATACATGATGCTCCTTTGAGGAGCATTTAAACCATCTAATACTATTTGTTACTGCCCTGTGTGAAGCTGGATTGACGGTAAATTCATAAAAGGTTACCTGTGCCAAGAATTACGTAAAATATTTGGGATTTCTAATTACTGATGGACTGTTACTGATGGATCCTGAGAAAATTCGCCTAATAACGAATTTTCCCATATCGGAGAACCTTAGAAAGGTTTGTAGGTTTTTTCCCCAGTTCGATAAACCATTCACTTTGAAAGTTGATACCAGTTCAGAAGCTCTATGTGACATACTCTGTCAATGTGAAAATGAGAACTTAGTCCCTGTAGCATATGCCAGCAGGTTATTGACCCCCACTTAGCAGAAATCTTCAATCTTATGAGAAATAGGTACTCGCTGTAATATTTGGGGTGGAGAAATTCTCAGATTATTTATAGACATGGGAATTCGAATTACGCACTGATAACCAGCCTCTGAGTTGGTTTTTGTCAACAAATAAGCCAGCTGATAAATTAGCAAGAATGCTAGTGTGTCTCATTAAGTTTAAGTTTTTGGTGAAACATATTAAAGAAGTAGAAAATTGTGTGCCTGACTGCCTGTCCCCGCTTGTCTGGTAAAGATAAATTTGGCAAAATGTCATCACCGGCTCCGCCCAGTGTTATGGCAATACATGCGGTTGAATCCACCGAGGTAAAGGTAAATGAAGTAGTGCCCCAAGAACCTTCCAACAAGAAAGAAAAGGTGGAAGTTTTTAAAGAGTTCCCACTTTTTTTTACGTCGCAACAACATCAGGAGACCGACCCTGATTGCCTTACTATTAGAGCAGATATTAGTGCAGAGAAGGCTAGGCAATAAGACACCCGGAATAGGCTGCTAGGGTGCACCGATCCCAAGACTCACTGCTTTAATTTTTTTTGTATCTAAGATGTTAAGGGGACCCATATTTCATTAATACCACAACATGTATTTCAGAGACCATTTGGAGGAAGGATAAGACTGTTTCACGCATACAATATTTGTTTTATTGACATGGATTTGCCAAGGAGGTAGAAGATCTTGTTCGACAATGCGAGTTCTGTCAAAAGTCAAAACCCTGGAATGTTAAGGTAATAACCCTCTGGAGTGCAGCTGTAGCAAAGTTTCCTTAGGAGAGAGTCTGGCTTGATGTGTTTGGGCATTTGCATAGGACAACAGCAGGATTTACTTCTATTTTGGTAGCAGTATATAGTTTTAGCAAATTTGTGTTTTTTACCCCTTTGGTGTCAATGAAATAATCTGAATTTTGTAAAGTGTTGAGCCAACATATTTTCACTTTGTTTGGGTCGCCCATGCATCTGGTTACAGATAACGCTACTTTTTTTTCCCCCACTGAAATGAATTTGGTGTTTACGTTTATTTGGGGTATTAAGATGGTTCAGACTATCCCTTATGATCCCAAGGAAAATTTGGTAGAGCGATATAATAGGAATTTAAAGATCGCCTTAAGGACATTTCAGATGGGGATTCACAAAGAATGGGATACAGTTTTGTATCAACTTAGTTTAGCATTTGATAATGGTGTTAGTGATGCGACAATAAACATTCCTACAGAGGTTTTCTTTGCTAGAAGATTATTCCATTCTTTAATCAGTGCTTTGCGATCGCACGAATTTTTCTGGGATGCTGTAAATAGGAAACATTATTTGGAAGTTGTTTGGTGTGAAGCTACTCAGAATCTTAGGAAGTATCATAAGAAGCTTGCCTCTCGTTAAGATAGAAATAAGGGTACATTGTCTTTCACTGTAGGAGATAAGGTGTTCTTAGAAGCAAATTTCCTTAGTTATAAAGCTGTGCAGTTTATTGCGAAATTATTCCTAAGTGTGTGGGACATTTTGTTATATAGAGATTTTTGACATCTGTTACTGTATTGTTAGAAGATGTTAAGAATTACGGGAGTTTTAATAAGGCCCATCTATTTCAGTTAATATTAAGTGCTGTTGGTTGAAATTTGTAAATGGGAGGTTTGGACAATGATTTCCTGGTGGTTAAGGAATTTGTGATATTGCTAGTCATATTTGTTAATATGTGTTTGTATCGTCATATTTTTAAGGGTTTGTTTTTATGGGTGATTGTGGGGCTTGGTCAGAACCCAGGACCAGCCCTCCACTCATGTTTATTTTCATCTAGGGTTTCATTTTCATTTCTTTGTGGATGTTCTATTGCCCTGTTTGGTAATAGGTGTCCATTCTATCCAGTAGGATAAGGATATATATGGATTAGGGTATCCTCAGGAGACTAGTCTCGTTTGTTTCCTTGTAAGGAGTTCAAAGGTTGATATCTTCCTATTTTGCTGAGAGAAACTACGAGATATTGCCACGTTTGTTTGGTCTGTTTCGATCTATGGAGACTTGGAGCTAAGACAAAACCTTCTCTTCTGGTAGTGATCCGGAAGAAGAGATGGTCAGGGCTCCAGGCGAGATGTGCCATCTTTGACTGAATTCCTGACTGCTGCTGTTTCTGGGACTTCTTCAGTGGAGGTATTCCTTCGGAGCTAGAGGATGAAACAGGCCATCTCATTTTTGCACAATTTTCCACCTGCACCAGAGAACCTGCCCACGATGCCTACGTAACTCCATTTTCTTGCTTGCACCAAAGAAAACTACGCAGTTATTGACCAGCATAATTTGTCGTCTCTATCTGCAAAAATTTCTAAATACATTGCTGAAGAATAAGTTTCTTAACTTAAAAAACTACATGTTGGTGCGGCGAGGTGCCGATAGATACACGAGTGACCTCAGAGAATATAGAGTGACTTGAGGTAGTTCGTCAAATTCGTGCTTTCCCGGCAGCGTAGTCACCCGACACATTGACTCTCTGCATACTAATTGGCGCCCAACGTTTCCTGGCGACCCCACGATGGAGCACCACCGTCGCCTTGCAGTGCTGAAGTGCGCTGCGTTCAAGAAAAACTACGCCACATGTGTGTAATTTCCGAGAATGAACTGATTTCTAGAATGTGCCATAATTGTTATTTGTAGGAATTAAAATTCTGTTGTTGTGCCCCACAGAAGTGGAGGGGGCGAGACTCTAATTTTTCGTGTGTGTATGTATATGTATATATATATATATATAATATATATATATATATATATATATATATATATATATATATATATATATATATATATATATATATATATATATATATACATACACACACACGCGCGCACACATACCTGGATACCGTGTGCTCTTGGAGAGATGGCTTCTGGGGACCAGGATGAGTACTGACATGTTACTAGAGCCTTTCAGGCATGAAATAGTAGAATAGACTTTTGTGCATCCATGTTGCTAACAAATATAATTAATTTGAAAATGCCATTGTATTGGGTTGAATAGGCATTTAATTTTTAAGTATGTGTATAAAATGATGTTTGAAATTATTCATAATAAATATATAGATTATCAGCCTTTGCAAAGCTCAGAATGCTACATAATTTAATGCTGTTTGCAGATAGGGAAATATGTAAAATCACGATAAAAAAGCACAGAATGTTAAGTCAAGTAACAGTGTTTGCAGACATAGAACTTTGTAAAGTAATGTAGAATTATAGAATAAAATACTAAATGGTTAATGTAATATTGAAGTGTTAAATGGAATTATGTAAATATTCGAAGTTATATGTATTTTTCCCGGAAAGACTCATTTAATGAATCACTGTTTTATACTGCAGAATGTTTGCCAGCCTTAATAAAATGTCATAGCCTAGAGTTGACATATTTTGTAGACATTTTATATTTCGTCAAAGTCCAAGAATAATGTCAATTGTATGTTAATGTTAAAGTATTTCGTAAAATTGCAACACATATGTATTATTTTCCCAGAGAGACTATTTTAAAGAAAGGCTGATTTATATGGTAGAATGTTTGTCTGCCTCAATAAAATAACAAATTCTAGAGTTGAGATATTTTGAAGACATTTTACATTTTGCCAAAGCCCAATAAAATTATAATTTTATGTTTTAATGCTACCAAAGGAAAGTAGAGTTTTAAAAATATTTTGCTTGGATTTGTCCTTTAGTAACGAGAAAGGAAATACATTTTCCAGAATGATCCTCAGTGTTTTAATAGTAGGGAAGCGGGGAGAAATGGCGACCACTTAAGCAGAAATCAATTATTCAGTCATAAATCCTGGTATTTTGAAAGTGAATAAAAACATGCTTATTTGTTATGCATTAAATTAACTTATTTTACATTAGCCCATTTTTTCTGAATATAATCTTAAAATATAAAGATGAAAAACTAAATGTACTGTATTGATCGCTATTACCCACAGCGTGGGGCAATTGCGATCACTAGATTGGGCAATTACGATCACAATATGCCAGGTAACATAGTTTTAAAACTAGGATTGAATAAGCATTTTACAACCATTTTGATAGCAACTATAACTATACTTATACATAATTAATTAATAATGTACAGGACAACATCAATTACATGGTAGAGTAATAGAAAAAATGTTATTTGTTGAGAGTAGCTAATACCTACAAATGGTACATTTAAAAAGAGAAGTTTTGAATTACGAATAGTTAACTGATTCTTCACGATCTTTTTCTAATGCGACAAAAACATAGATCACACATATATCCTTCAGGACTTTCACATCCAGTGCAGAGAGAGTGAGCCCAAAGCCCACTAACTGTGCACCTATACCACATTTCATTTTTCATACCAAATTCGCCACGCACTAAGCATTTTCCCTCGTCAAACACAGAAACGTCATCACTTACAGCATCGTCACAAATATCTTTTTCATCAATATTGCCCCATTCTGAAGATGTAGGTCTATCACTTGAAGTAAACTTCTTTTTCAAATTCCTTCTGGATCTTTTTGCTTGTGTTCTTGATGTGGTGTCCACATTTATTTGCTTTCGTTGTGCTGATTCATAATTTACTTTTTTTCCTTTTTTCCACTTTTTCTGCATCTTAATTTCCAAATTCTTCTTCCATGGCATTGCAGTTAAAATCTCTGGATGTTGTTTTCTTCTACCTTTGACAATAGTGTTCACTGATTCTGCTTTTTCAGGCAGAGACGAAATCTTTCTAAAGATACTGTCGGGCTATTTTGCATAGAAGTGCATGTATTGGCCATAGGATCTGCTGTAACATCCGTTGGAGGAGTGGACACAGTAGCTTTTTCGATGTTAGATTCCACCTGCTTTGAGGAAGAAACCTGAGGCACTGTGGTTAGATTTCCAGTTTCTATCACAAAAGTAGAATCGTCATTTGTAAATGTATTAGCATCCAGAGGCATAATCCCCGTGGCTTTAAATCCTGATACGCTCTTGGCAATCGTGGTCACATGTGAATAAATACGATTAAATCTAGCTGCAAAGTCGTCAGGACTAATAATTCTCTGTGCGTTCATCTTCATGAAAATATCACAATCCCTATGGTATGCTTTCTTCAGTGGTCCAAAACATTTTACGTCCAGTGGTTGTAAGATGTGGGAGGAATGGGCTGGAATTGAAACTATGGCAATTCTATGGAGTTTGGATAAGCAATATGCCTCAAGCGTCACATGACTATAATGGTTGTCAAGGATTAAAATAACAGGTTGCTCTGGAGATGATTTCACATGGTCTTGAAAGTGTCGAAGCCAGTCCACGAATATTTTTTCGTTTGACCAACCATTAGTAGAGCATGTGTACATTTCTCCAGGAGGTCCGTCTTGTTCCAGAGTAGGGCTCATTCTCTTTCGAGGGAACACAAACAACGGCGGGACAAAACTACTAGCAGCATTCACTGAACATATGGCAGTAATATTTTTCCCTCTTTCTCAGCTTGTAATAAAACCAATTCTTTTTTGTCCATTTGGTGCAATTATACTGTCAGGTATTTGAACAGTTCTCATCCCTGTTTTATCCATGTTATATACCTGTGAAGGGGAAAACTTATGCTAGACATTACCTATTCAATGTTATTGAAAAACTTTACCACTTCTTCTCTGTTGAAACCATTTATTCGCCCCATGCTAATTGCTTCAGGCTTTCGAACGGAAAGTGATGAGTTCCTTCGCAAGAATCCTTCAAACCAGTCCCGGCCTGTCATTCTGCTTGCTTTATTAAAATTATGAGGAAGTCCTTTCTTCTCTGCAAACACGAATGCCGCTCTTCTTAAATCGACAGGGGTCAAGCCGAAATCATACTAGTTAACGTCTTCACATAGTCAGCTATTTCACTTTCATCCTCGGGCGTAAATGTAGTCTTTCTTCCCAAATAAGGTGGTGTGGCAATTCCAGTTTTAGCACGACCTTGTAACGTCGTATATGGGATCCCTTTCCTCTTGGAAATGCTTCGAATGCTCTGTCAGTTTTCAATACATTTCAGTGCATTCTCCAAACCATTCTGAGTCTACTTTTCCTTCTGAGTTTTATTATCATACGTACGAAACATCTTAAATAAAATTAAAAATAATTATAATGGAGCACTTGTGATTACTTGCGGGGAATGGTGATCACCCTGATTTGCATTACACCAACATGCGCGCCATCATATTTATTACTACAGAAACGTTACTACTAACATTGTTTAAATCAGAGTGGCGTTAAAATACACTCTATATATATATATATATATAAATTCATAAATAACAGTATTTAACGACGATCTGTTAAATTAAGGTACTTACATTTTAAAAACCAAATACTGGAAATAAAAAGAAAACCGTTCAAAACATTACATTCATCTTTTAACACTGGAGAACAAAACGACACAGGCGTAGGAAGAGAAAGTAGTTCCAATATGATAGTAGAGATAGCACCACACGTCGGCGGGCTTCCATCCTCCCTAGTAACAGAGAAAACAGGGTGATCGACATTCCCCACTGATCTTCATTACCCTCCGCTCCTATTTTCAGATGACACGTTTGTGATGTAACTTATTTATGGTGAATATCTTTAATAAATTATTAGAATAAATGGTCTGTATCAGTACTAGATAGCATTTGTTGAGCTAAAGAAATTAGCTCATATATGATGAACCCCACCTGGGTTCAATTAACAATAACGACGTGCAATAAACACTTTTGTTACGTATTTATTTTCAACGCTTCTGTGAAATAACCAAATATCTTGATCCCTTTGGGAGTACATTTAAAATTGAATTAAAATATATAAATACTTAAACCTGAAATGGCACTGCATAAATAGGCCTTCATTAAAATATGCCTTCATAAAAACATTCTACAACAGATATTTAAAAAGATATATTATGGAAGCAGTATTTAATATCACAGCCTCAAGAACAAAATATATATTTAAAATTCCATACATATTGTTGTGACCCACGGGTCTCGAATACGCGGCACTCCTGTAGATGTGCTTTACGTCGTCCATGATGTTGAGGTCATGGCTCCGGCTCCGAAGGCGGAAGGCATGGCGTTTTGCAGAGTGGCAACGACGCCATATGGGCTGCTATATATGGACGTTCAGTTCCGGGTCAGCGCCCCACTCTGTACGATATTCAGGCGTGACGGACTCTAGGGCAGGGCGTCTGCAAGTCGGTGAGCAGGAGACACCAGGCGACGGAGGACGTCAGCCAGTCAGCTGCGAGGACAACTGGATCACACATCCCCGACGGAGGAGCTTCGTGCGTGGTCGACGCATCATTCAGTGGTAGGTTAATCCCGTTCCCAGTGCAGGTCGTCAGTTAGGGAAAGCTACGCGCAGCGTATTACGAGCATTAATGTATGGAAGTAATTTAATATCTCAGCTCTAATATTTGTCTTTTGCTTGCAGAATCTCTATTGATACCTTCAATCAAGCACGTTGCTAATAGTCAAACTTGTTATTTTGATATTATTGTATTCTATATATAATTGTAAACAAGCTGAGAATAAACGTGCAGTTATATATTAACAGATTATCATTTGCATATCTGCCAGCTCGCACCCTAGGTGTTTGCATAGTTAACTGAGAGTGGTTTAGAGTCTGGTTGAGTGACCAGAACAAAATATTACTGTGAATACCCATCACTACCGTTTGACGTGCTCGGCAAATTAATTAAGAGCACTGCAATGCACCTCTTCATAAAAATATAATAAATATTGAAAAGGCACAACAGTGTCCTTTTCCTATTCCCATAGGTAAGCTTTGATATAACTTTTTAAATAACTGAACAGAATTAAGTGTTTGCAACTAGCAAGTAGTAATACGTAACGACCGTTTTTTCAAGGCCAGGTAAAATCACAAAAGCTCTTATAATAATTGCAAACCATGTAATGGTTGATCCACATTCATTAACCATGTCATGTTAGCTGCGCCAGTACACTGCAGCATTAGGATAATATTCAAAGGCCAAATCGACATAACTTATGTTTTTTTTAAACGTATGTAATGTATATACATTCTATGTACTCTCACCTTGATGTTAGACGTTTTACACATCAGTGCAAATATAATTGCCTTTACCAATAATTCATTAAATAGTTGTTACTTATCATTGATGAGGCCATGCAAAATAAGTTGAGCCTAATTTCACTTAACAATTTTAAAGTCTCGAAAAATACCAGGGAAGTATTAAAAACTTATACCAAACTGAATTTAAAAACATACGTTTTTCAATACAGAATTCCTAACATTCATTAAAACGCAACACTCCTTCCATCGCAGCTAGACAAGCCCCTTGAAAGATGGGACGATAAAATTACACATTAAAAAGTACATTAAAATTTATTGATTTCAGCAATACGACAGCCCAAAAATAATACGTGCTTAAGTAATGTGCGGGCTTTTCAAAAGCGCATGCTGTAAAAATTCGAGAACTAGTACACGACACAAGGCAAGTTGTGGAAGGTCACAGTTTTCTACCAAACTTGTAAACAGCCGAGCGCAAGCAAATGGGGCGCAGCACAGTGAAATAACTCTCGGCGCGTGAGTCCTAAAATTATGAGCAAACATTATTGAAACTTATTAAAACTACGCCAAACAAGAATTTAGATGGTGTGGGCCTAAACATAATTTTCACAAAACTCTACTACACTGCACACCCAGCTAAAAACTACGCACGCTCTACAAGAAATGTGTTTCGACTTCCTTGAGCTGGCATGCTGCGGAAAATTACAAATATTAAAAACTGACATCCACAACTCACCATAGTATTCTTCCTCTACTGGCTCACAATAAAATATGATTCAAATTTAAGAAACACTAGGCAAATACAATCGCCGCACCAATTCATTAAGAGTGCCCATAACATGATGAGACTAATTGCTGCTCAGTGGCCGTAGAATCACATGTCCCCGATGAACCCACGACGGGAATCAATCGTCGTCCAAGGTCGGCGGAGGTCGGCAGAAGGATTATTAACAAACGGGCCGCGGACTCACACACCACTCACCCTCTTCGATCAAATTTGTGACGTGCACAGGAGGGGAAGTAGGGGCGGGGGATATGAAAGGAGAATAGAAGCGGACACCGAGAAACCTAATCGAAAACCTATACCGCAGCTTGCGCGTGGTCGTTAATGGAAGCTGTTATAATTCTCATTAGACGGCGGCCATAGTTGGTACGTTTCAACCCCCTCTTCTAAAAATTTCCTCAGATGAAAAAATGTTAATAGAATGTCTCACTCTGTCTAGTATTAACTCGCAAAAAAACCACAAAACAGTACAATCCAATAACACGTGAAGAGTAGAAGAAATTATGATCGTAGAGATGGGAAGAGTCCTTAGAGAATAAGCAGTACATAAGGTAACACCAACAATCAACTAACAATTAACATTGTCTTCGTGTCTTATTAGTACCAAATGAAGAACAGTATCTTCCCCGGGGATGCAAATGGTAAGCGGCCTGGCACGAATGCTGAGTGCCAGAGTTGAGACTCTTCTAGAGTCGATGGACGAATATGTTTGGCAAATACAATTGTGGTGTTACAAAGATAGAATGAGTTATATTTCCGCTGCGTCTCGTAACTCTAACAAAAATAAACCTTTATTTCCTTTGGACATCAGACCAAGCTTGTAAACCACCGTTATTTCGAAGTAACATTTTTTTTTGTTTATTGTTTGGCAGCTAAAACAAGCTGAGAATTGCAATGGAAATGATTCTTTTTTCTCAAAGTCCACATACTTGGTCTAGGTGATAAATTTTAAATTTCTTACTTATAAAAACAAATTTTGGCTTGTAAATATTCAGAAAAATTTGGTTATTATAGAAGATTGTTTGTTTTGTTACAGTCCACATGAAAAATCAGTAGCAGCATGGAAATCCTACTTACGACGTGATAACAGCAAAATCGTAGATCTCTTTGTTGGACAGCTGAAATCCACACTTTCATGCACAAGTTGTGGGAATTGCTCAATCACTTTTGATCCTTTCTGGGATTTGTCTTTACCTATACCTGAAAGGAGAGGAAGCGTTGATATAACACAATGCTTGGATCTATTTACCCGTGAAGAAGTCTTAGATGGTGAAGAAAGGCCTGTAAGTACCCAAAATTACAGCTATTATTTATTGAAAACGCGTCTCATGCATGTCATTATGAAATTATAATTTTTTTCTCAATTAGTATGTTTCTATAAGCGTCAAGCGCAGCGGTTCTAACGTACTTAAAGTTTATGGGAAAATTAACAAAACTAAGATCATGGTTCTGAGACCAAATGTAAAAGTAGTAACAGTTTTCGTTCTTCTTGGCAATATTATATTAACATTTCTTGTGAAGCATGAGGGTGTATTGTTCAGACCATTCGCCTTCAGTTTCGGAGAACGAGGCTCGACTAGCAGCTGTACCAAACACAGCATTTTTGCATGTTGGGTACGTGCGAACGTTTCTGTTGGCCAGTTTATTATCACAGGGTTCTTCCACTTCACACACTATTGCATTCCGTCGCTGTTCCACACTCACCTGCCTTCGCCCGCATCGGCATTAAATATGTTAGCTGTTAAGCGTTACCCATAAATTTCTTACTTCCGTAATGCTTATTACGTTTGTTAACAATTCTTATTAGTAAATAAAATGGTATACTTTATTTTTAAGAGAATATTAGGTGGTTTTTATCCCTATTAAGAAAATTCTAATTAGGCTGAGGGTGGATAACTGAGTGTACTCCATAGACTTCGTTTAACTTATATTAATTTGCAGGCATTCTTTAACATTAACCTCATCGGCTCACATTTGCTCCCACTGTTGGGCCAAAGTTTTGATGTGCTGAATATTTTAATTTAATTATCTTCTAGATTCTTATTAACTCCTTAGTTATGCATGTACAAAGGGATGTTTTAATCCTATCGTCGTCTCGAAGGTTTTCCATGAGCCTTTTACAAACAGACATTGACCCCATCCATTGATTTCTATAAATTTCCCCGCGAATAACTAATATCTATTGACATGTGCAAAAGAACGTCGCAACACTTAAATGCATACCTTTTTCTTGTTACATTTGCTTGCAAAAATATTAATTTGTCAGACCTGCAATTTTGTAAATTCACTCATTTTATTTATAGATTGGCAAAGTCATTTTTGTTGTACACATGTTGGCTACTTTAGTTTTAAGCTATGGATATTATTTTCATCAGAAATGATGACGGGTATAAAAGCAGTGAAAAAATGGTATCATTACTTTAGATATCAACTTTGTGTGGATGTTGATTCATTTATTCATTCTTGCAATATAGTTATTTCTACATACTGCATACCATGTACTAGAAACAGCTGTGAAAGCTGGACTTCGTTCTTGGTTACGATTAACATATGCAGAGGCCACATGCAAATATAAGCATTTATACTTATTTTGCAAAATCTTTTTATATTTAATTTTTTTCGTTACAAATGTAATCAAATTATCGTCTTCTCGAAACAATAAATTTGGCTTTCCAGGTTTGTTACAAATTTATTTATTTTTAATTAATCCAGGAAGTAATTTCTCTCTGTACTTACATTTTACAGTAAACTTCAAAAATTGCAACGTAAATATTGACATTGTGGTGTATTTATCGCTGCGCGATTAATTGGGCACACGAAATTGATATTTCAACTATATTTTAATTAAAGTAACTCTGAAGGAGAACAATATTTAAGAAAACATTTGTAAGTTAAAACAATATAAATTAAAATGAAATTATGTGCATCTCGTGGGACCATTAGAGATGGAATACAAAATAAAAACACATTCAAAAAGTTTAAACTTTACTAACTTTTCTCCAATCTTTGGCTTCTTTGATATGCTGACAAAATTGAATCACCATCTTTATTATAGCGATAACAAATCATCTGAAATGCAATTAGGCTGAGAAAATGGAGAACTTGATTAAAATATGAAAAATATTTCTTTGAACAGATTAAAACACCTGCATGTGTCGGGGCATCCAACTGGACCTATCCAAAGCCACACCCTGCTAAAATTAACGATTTCACACACATCTAAGACTATTCTAAAAACCTAAGTAAATTCTGAAATTGAGAATAGCACCAAAATACGATTGACTTTAATCGCTAAAATTATAAGGTGGGTTACAAGCAAAAAACTCTACAAATCAACGCGAAAATATGTGGGCCGTTTCAACTAGCCTTTAACATCTCAGGCTGCCGCGTTTACAACGCAGTAACATGACTGCAATCAAAATGCAAAATCCAGAAACGTAATAGAGCTCCACAGTGAACAAGTTACACCAAACTGAAGTTAATTCGAAAAATCACCAAATACCCAAACAAGAATTTAGATTGTTACTTAAAACGCATACACGATCTGATTTTCAATCTTCAACTACTTCGCAAAGGTCAACCCACATTAAGCCAGCGGTGCAGAACAATTTCAAGAAGTGGGCGAGCCCAGCGCTGATACAAAGGCCGTCCATTCCCAGTTACGTCATAACAAATACGAGAATAGCACTATCTCGCATGCGTCGAAGGAGGGGATTACGAAGATAATGGTAGGAAAAAGAAGAGGAAGGTAAACAAAGCACTCAAGGCAGGAGAGTCACTGTTCACACATTATTTTTAGAGTTGTCCTCTATAAAACTTGCCGTGTCACAGACACAAGTTGCGAAATCCCCCTGTTAAATTACTCTTCCCCCCAGATTTATTTTCAATTTAGTCAACAACTAGTACAACGCAGTATAATACAGTTCACAGAAGAAGAAATCAGAATGGTTTTTTAGAAGTAGAAACATGCTTGAAGAAAACATGATACAAAACAGTAGAACAGTCTGTCAAAACGTCAATACTCTCCAAGCCGGTGCAATCGTCGCTATGGCGCACCTCAGAGCACTCGTCTTCTCCCAGGAAAAATACGTCAGCGTCTACAACTCGGGGTTTGGTAACAGCTCTCTCCCTAGCGCCAGCACCACGCAACCAGCACAGCATACAGTCCAGGAGGTTTGCGGACTAACAGGCACCACAGCGGCGAGCGCCCAGGAGCATCGTCCACCAGCCAGCGATGCCACAGCATCGACATCACCAGGGTCAGCATCTCTTCATCCTCACCGCTGAGCGCCCACGAATATATACAAACAAAAAAATGGGACGATGAGAGGGGGAAGCTTTTTCAAAAAAAAAATTAAGGAAAGGGACAAGGGAAGGGATACACAAGTGTGTTACAAGATTTAAAAAAATTAAGAAACACTAAAATAAATCACTAACTATATTAAACTGAAACCCTAGGTATATATTTCTCGAGGTGACTCATGTGAGCTTTGCAAAACTTGCTCGAAGACCCGTCAAGCCACAACATTACCGTATTATCATTCAGAAATTTTGAATTCTGGAAAGGACCGACAAATTTTGGAGTAATTTGGACCCGATGTCTCTACCACTATCTGCCAAAACAAAGTTCTTACACAGCACCGGGTCCCCAACGGCAAAAGGAGGAGCAATTCTACCCACATCTAAACGCGCAGCTACATACTTTTTCGTGCCAAGAAGCCGCTGCGCAACCCCGTCGAGGAGACGGCTCATGGCTGTAGAGTGAAGTGTAGAAAAAAGAGAGAGATTCCATAAATTTAACAAAGGGTGTGATGACGGACAACCCAGGAAGGGAAGAGGTGGTTTTGGTGTGAAAATGAGCGATTTTTGAACAAAAAAAAACGAAATAAAAAACATGGTGGCCGGCGGCTTTGGCCCCTCAGCGCCTCACAATGCAGCCTGTGTCCCCGTTTCCCCATGCCCCTATTACTAATATGGTAGCTTAAGTAAAGCAAATGTTGTATTAAAGAATGAATGTGTGACAGGAAATTAGGCATCATCTTTTGGGGGGCTCGTTGAAAGTAATGGGATTTTAGATGTGAAATGCAAAAGTTAGTAAAAATTATCACAGTTGAGTGTGCTTACAAAATAACATAATGTTGGTTACGCACATATTTGAAACTAAAACATCGCATTGGTATTGTTATCAAGATCAGAAACAGCTATAAATCAACCAAAGTGATTTCTCAGCTGTTATAATTTTACCTTGATGCCATGCAACCTGAAATTATCGTTCCGTATCTTTGCAGAAACATGCCATTCCAAGAGGCTGTGTCTGTTATGTTGGCGAAAACATCAAAGTAGTGAGTTTTGTGTAACAGATGATAATGGCATATAATGGCTTTCCATCAAAGTGATATGCCGAACTTGAAGTATTATTCTGTGCGCCTGCAAATGAAGTGAAAAGTGGCATTTTTTACTTAAGAATAATTTTGAGTGTGTGTAGTAAAACTGACATTTACTATAGGCTAGTGTGTGATCTCTATGTGGGGAAAAAAGTTGTTTCAACTGACAACTTGCTGTAAAGATTACACGACATAAATTTTTATCATTTTCATTTCTCTGTTCATTTCATAATCTGTATATATCACAATTTTGTGGTGATCAGCACATACGCTTGTGTACAGTGTCGTAAGCTAATTATTTTACCATCAGTATGCATACATTTTGTGTCGGTACTTCTCGGCAAGTAATGACGTATCATGTACTTCTTCTGTTTAGGTTTATAGGGGAAAACTTTGTAGTGTTTGACTTTTATTATGCTTATTTCGTTACATTGACTTGCTTCTTGCATTACAGGACCGGATCAATTTACATCCAATATTTCTATAAATAAAATTACTATTTTTTTGCAATGAATGCATTTACTTGTGCTATTTTACTGTATTATAAAGGGCAGTTCATTTAATTATTTCACTTGCATTCTTACTTCGGCTACATGATATCTATAAAAAAGCTTCTGATAATGCAACCTTGTAAACACATCTCTCTAAATATATTAGGTAACTATTGCTTACAGTATTTGTTTGTGTCTACATAATAATCATGCTGATATTATATATTGTCTATAAATAATAGCGAGTTTGGGTGTCGTTTAACAGTGGAGGTCTTCAGTGCCTATGAGAATGATGTGAAGTTGGGCCAGCATTTTATGGTGGGGAAACAGGATTATTGTCGAAAAAAAGCTCCTAACAGCCAGTAATGATCACGATGTTGTTTAATTGAAACATTTATAATATTACTAGCCTATTTCATTTTGTCGGATATTCCATTTGTACCTGAATATGCGATGTGAGGGGCAGTGGACTTCATTAAAAAAAAGTAGATCGCATTATAAATATAATTGTGCCATTATAAATAATTTTCAAATTCGTGACCTTGGAGGCTTCCAATTCTGTGGCACAGGGTTTTTCGATTGTAATTTATTTTCCAATACAGGGTTTTTCGATTGTAATTTATTTTCCAATACCATCATAATACATGGGGAAGTGTCTCGCCGAGGCGAAGGACGAGCGTACGTTCGGAGCATAGTAACGGCCTACTAATAAAGATTCACATTGAAAAATTTAAAAGGCACAGTCTCATGAACTGTATCAATGGCATAAGTCTCAAAAGTTTTGTACACTATCGACCAAAAAGTAATTGGACACCCGTGAAGATATGTATTTCAGTACATCAGTTGACTTTTGTGGCCGTCATACGCTGCAGGCCGGTGTAGAACCAGTTGACAAGGAGATGGCACGAGTTACAGAGCTGTCGGACTTCGATAAGGGCGTGATTGTGAGCTGCCATCTCAGAGGGCTGTCTAGCCGGGCGATTGCACGGAAGGTATACAGGCCCAAATCAACGGTCGCATTCGTCCTGCGTAAGTGGAAGGTCGATGAGCATTGTGCCAATACTGCACGTTCTGGGCGACCTCCAATCTTGACCGACAGAAACCGCAGAACCTTGAAACGTGAAATTGATTGTCAAAAAATAGGGCTCAACCCATGGCTACCTACCGACAGGAGTTTCATGCAGCAACAGTAGTATCGGTTTCCATTGGAGTATTGCGTACATAGGCCCACCGACTTGGATATTTCGTAAGAGCAGCTGCACTTACTGTTGGCGTCAAACGTTGTGAGGGCTGGACCCCCTAGTCCTAGTTCACCTCCCGCTCCTCTCGACCACCCATAGGTTTGTTCTGTCGCGTCCATCCCTTCGACCGCAAAGTGTACTGTTGAACGACGTACTACGCATCCTGCAAATATTCCACTGACCACTTCAAACAGATGAGTCTGAAAGGTACATCAACGCGTCTATCGCTGACATTTTTGTTTTGTATCCTAGTTTGTTGCGAGCTGGCGTACGGTACTAGATGTTCTGGGTTTAAGTCCCGCGCAAAGCGTGGCTGTATAAATTTTTTTCAGCTGCACGTCCTTTAAAATGTATTGGCATGAATACTCAATGATTACAAAGGCGATAACATTAATATCATAGCCAGTACTAGAAATTAATAAGTCATATTTTTGATCAGTTTGGCAAAATATTTTATTTTGTATCAAGTGCTACCAACAAAAAGCATTTTAACATAAATAAAGTTGTTTCACTCTAATTGCATGATATTATTTAAACTCCGCATTAAGATTAAAAACCAGTAAGCGAGTCAATAGTGCGAAAATATGGTTTGCAGGGGTTGATGATACAATCGATAGATATGTCGTTACGAAGTTAGTTAACTTATTTGTTCGCCAGAGTTAGTAGACTATTCCGAAAAGTGGAATTAAAAATAGTCTACCTATAATAAAAATCATTAAGTTTCCACAATTTAATTGAATTAAAGTTTCAGGCAATCTTACTGTATGTAATTTGTTTCTTTTTTTGTCTTAACTTTTTACTGGTGCAGTTACGTAGATGTTTGCCTTTGCTACCACTGAAGTACAGTAAATATTCATATATTTCAATACACAATTACATAAACAGTTGCAATTCTATCTTAAATATGTGTACAAGCTAACTGGTAATGTTAACTGACTTACTATAAAGTGTTATCTATGACACATAATGACTAATTGATTGATCGATACGTTTGGACGAGTCTTAGCATAAGAGGTCTTCTAAGCCACTGTGGTGTAGATGAATTGAGACAGACATGGAGCAGCGCCTGAACGCAATGTTGGGGGAAACAGTAGACCCCCTAGACAACCCACCAACCACTATTGCCACATGCAAAAATTCTTGTTTACATAGCCAGGAACCGAACCCAGATCGCAGTGGCGGCAGGCTAACGCTCTGGTACTACCTTAACCGCGGCCCTCAACATGCTGTGATAACATTTGTGAATTAATGCTTTTTTCAAGAAGCAGCTTTCAGAAGTCAAACCGACGAAAATAATTTAACAACATTAATAGTTAACAACACTAGTTCACAAGTGATATACTCGAAATCTTGAAAATTACTCACCATAGATTGAACAGACAAAGGAGGATGAATAAAAATAAAGAAATCACTTGGCTCAAAACACAAAATTTGAAAATTGCAGTTACATAATCAGTTAGCATCCACCGAAGTAATTAGCAATTGAACACAGTTTGATAGTATATTTTTAGGATATGAACAATAAACGACCCAAGATTATTATGTGACAAACAAGCATAACTAAAAAAATACTGAGGTACTAGTATTCAGTTGTAACCAATTATTACTGAACAAGATGTGAGCATATAATGGTGCGGTACACAGTTACTATGAGAATAACCAATGATACCAAAATCATGGTGTGGGGAACAAAAAGTCAAAATAAGGGGAAGTATACTGAAATGTTCAGCTTAAATTGACTTATTTACAAGTATTTAGAATTAAAACTATTAATCGGTCAAATGAAACCATTAAACATTCATGATTCCAGTTGCTTCGGCACAAAAGGATATATGTAATAGTATAAGTAAAAATAAAAGAAAAATAATGTATGCAATAGTATAAGTAGAAACAAAAGTAGATAGCAATTTTACAAACTGATAACACATACTACGGATATGTCTACACATAGCATTGTTAACGTTTATTAACTGTTGTTGAAGAAGCTTAGCGAAAAGTAAAACTATTCCTAGCTCACTAATTAAAAAATGATTAAGCAAAACAAATTTATTACACTATAGAGTACATGTATCAGTAAGATAGAATCTAATTTCAATATTTACAATGGCTGAGCTAAGCAAGAGATGTTGCTATCACATTCACTAAAAATTTCTTGCTCACTGCAGCTGTCATGGTGTGAATTTTTTTTCGCTTTCATAATCTGTCTCATCACTGTCACTGTCCAGTTTGATTAAGAATTCATCTACTAATAACTCAATGAGGCAGTCGTTCTTCCAGTACTCTTATTCAATTCCTTCAACGTGTCTGCAATATCCCACCCAGTTTTCCTTTGTTACAGCTTTTACGACTTCTGTTGTTAGCATCTGTAATACTTGCAGTGATACATTTCCAGTTGTGTTGTGAGCTCTGATATGACGTTTAATCCTAGCCCAGGCTAGTTCTATGGCATTGAAATTGCACATATAAGTGGTCAATCTAGGTACAGTATAGCCATGTTTCTGGAATACCCTGTCAACGGCCAATATTTTCTCTCTTGGTCGATGTTTTTCAAGCAATTCAATGAGAGCAGCTTTTCTCATTGTTTCCTCTCAAGAGACCCCTTTTCCTTGTAGCCACGCTACTGTGCAAAATTTACAATTTTTAAATAAAATCTGTTGAATGGTTTGTTTGACTGAAAATAATACTTGCATATTACTGAAAAGTCACGGATGACTATTTACTATTGGTGCAATATTTTAAAAGCATACCACTTCAGTTAAGAAAATAAACCTTGTCTTTGATAGTGTTACGTGAGGTATTTATGTTCATCTGTCAAAGTGACTAAAAATGAACACAAATTCATCACATTGCAGATGTAATAAGGGCTCCAATTGGCTGGCGCATGAAGTGTTTTACAAGGGTTTGGTACAAAATACATGATTCCAAAACAGTTGGATATTTTGTAATGGCGTCCATACACCATGTTTTCATTCAAACTCCAAGAATTATTTTTTGATGTAAGAATGGCTAAACGGGTGCTTTCAGAAACAGTTTCAGCCACAGATTTCTTATACTAAATCTTAAGAGCTGTCTTGAGAAACATATCGTACTTCTTTCTTATTAGTGTGCCTTTAAAATATAAATAGGTTCACTGCTGAAAGTCATGCCTAGGCGAGTCGCCAGCAGAGAGATAGCATGCTAGTTGACTGCCTTGTGACGAAGCTATTGAGGAGTAAGCAATAGTTCGCATTATAAGAGTCCACCAGTTTTGAGGACTCGATTGCACAAAACAATTGCAAGAAGCCGGAATCCTTAATAGAAAATACGGTGAACAGTGTAAGCATTGTGTTCTTGCCTTCGCTTTCCTGGAGTTGTTTGAGACTCGCCAGGACTCTCTCTGCTTTGTTTGCGAATTCTCTCGATATACGCCGTACTTACTCCCGTGTGATTTGCAGCTCTCTTTGTTGCTTTGTTGATAGGAACCAATAAATATCATCATAAGCTTCCAAAACACTCCTGATGACTTCTCTTTCCTTGCTGTGTATAACTTGATTATACCTCTTGGGCCGCGTGCTACTCGCCATTGTACACAGTCCGTCACTACTGCAAGGAAAGATGAGTAATGTGTTTTGTACGGCAGGTAGCACGGCGTGGAGGCGTGGCCACTTTCTTCCTAAACCCCTAACTCCCATTGACTAGGGCCTTCCTCACCCCGCGCTACGAGCCTTCACGAGTCTTGGCGACAACAGTAAGCCCCATATTACAAGCAATAAAGCTCGGCGACTCAGGTGGTGTTTGGACCGTCGCAACTGGACACTGGGGCAGTGGAAATCGGTTCTATGGAGTGATGAGTCGAGGTTTACATTATTCCAGTACGATGGACTTGTATAGGTGTGGCGTCTACCCGGGGAACGGCTTCTGCCGGAGCGTATAGTGCCAACTAGGAAATTCGGTGGTGGTGGTGGAGTGATGGTGTGGGGCTCTTTCACGGCCTTCGGCGTAGTACCGCTGGTGTTTGTCCGTGGTAGCATGAACACAGAGGCCTATTGTAACATGCTGGATAATGAAATTCTCCCAACATTGTGACGTTTTTACGGAATGGACCCGTGTTACTTCCAGGATGACAATGCCATGTGCCATGCTTCAAGGGCTACTATACAGTGATACGCCGACAACAATGTTCGCCGATTGGACCGGCCCGCCCACAGCTCCGACCTTAACCCTATAGAACATCTTTGGGACGAATTGGATCGCTGGGTGAGGGCTCGTCAGGCGCGGCCAAAATCCATTGCCAACTCATGAAATGGTTGCAAGAGGGATGGCGACGAATCCCCGTGGATGTCCTGCAAACACTCGTAGAGAGCATGCCATACAGGGTGGCTGCTGTTATAGCCGCAAGATGTGGCCCTACGAGATTCTAACGGGGCGAAAACCGTCGAGCAAACATTGTGGACATGTGCCCAATTACTTTTTGGTCGATAGTGTATTATAGGTATTAAGGACATACGGTTACAAAATGGTGGAAGTAACTGTTCTTACATAGGGGCTTAGTGCATTATGTTACATACTGCAGTGTACATGGGTCGAGATTGTTACATAGGAAATTTTTTTAAAGTCTCATACTCAAACTATTATAATAGGGCAGGCAAATATTTTTATAAGAAGGCTTAAGGAAGCATGCATAATATTGTCTTTCTTGTGGTCCAGATGAATTATAATGGCTGTAACTTCAATGGATAAATTTGGTAAACAAATATGTTTATAAGAAGGCTTGACGCATAATGTGCCATATTGTGTGTACATAGTCGATAGTGTTGTCTATGATATGAATTTGGTGGCTATAAATTCAGTTGCTCGAAAATAGCAAGTATCTATGCTTGTAAGTAGGCAGTGGCATCTCACTTTAACAATATATTTCATTAAATTCTAAATCAATTCATACTATCTTTTTCACAGGAACAGAAAAATGGATAACAATGAGATTTTCAAAAAGAAAAAATTCAGAGCTAGCAATTTATCTGGTAATGTTTTATGCGGTGTCTCTGGTATCTTTATATTGTATTAAATCAAACACGGTGAGCTGAATAACTTACTGCGTATGAGGAATTCACAAAGAAATAGCTTCAATCATTCATATTTCAAAAGGTACAGCCACCAACATTACTGAATGTATTACCACCAAATATAGTAGAAATTTCCTTCTTCTTAGAAATATTTAATATGCACTTTTTTTAAATACCCAAGCTTTTGAGGATTTCTTAAATTTTCTTACGTATGTAGACAGAGAAATACTGACTAAGGTATGTTGATAGATGTTGGTAGAATTTTATTATTAAAATAGTGTACGAGACATTCATATACATATATATATACACAAAATCTCTTAAATAAGCATAAATTATATATATATAATTTATGCTTATTTGAGGGATTTTTGGCTCGAATTATAGTCTTGTATATATTATATTCACAGTAGTGTTGTCTATATGATTGGATAGGTAAATTTTTGTTGTGAACATTTGTTAACTTTGTTATCTACACATAGTTTGTATATTCACTCTTTAGTGGTAAATAACTTGTAATATTCTGAATTTAGTCGTATGTTTTATAATTAATATGTAATAATTAAATGTATAAACTTTAAAGCAGTTTATTAATATATCTCGAAGAAAATGTAGTGAAATACCTTTACTCTTCTTTCTGTTGCAGGAATGCTCGGCGTGTAAAAAGCGTCAGAGGAGCACGAAAAGCTTTTCTGTTCAGAAATTTCCGAAGATTTTAGTTTTACGTATCCTTTCTTATGCCAGTAACATATATTTATCAGTGCCTCAAATTTCAGAAGATATGTTAGAATAAAGTAAATAAAACACTCGACATATAGTTCAGTTATGTCATGTAAACGTATACGAGGTGAGGCTGAATTCGACCAACGAATTTCGTGAGGTGATTCAGTGTATAAAATCATGTTGCAAATTTATAGGACACTTTGGCCTAAACTTAATACTAAGGGTGAAATAATTCCTCGAAAATGGGTATTTTGGAATGCATTTTTGCGAAATATCGGAAACTAGGTGAGATGAAAGTACAATTCGTGGAGCATTGTTTTTTGCTATCGGGATCTTCAACCTAAGAGCAAAGACATATTAATAACACTCCACGTTCAGTTTACCATGGTTACCGAAGTCACTCTAGGCAAACGCTGGGATGGTTCCTTGATAAAGGCCATGGCCGAATTCTTCCTCAGTGCCTTTCAAGTGCCTAGTTGTATGTTCCTGTTTCTAATGACCTCACTTTCGACGAGTCATTGAACGCACATACCAAAAACTTACAGGTAGCCATACTGCATTATTAGCACGTAAATAAGTGTTACTTTTGACAAACGACGTGTCGAATGTTGAAAGTAACGTTCCCATAATGCAACACTGTCAGGTGTTTTCGAACAAACATGTAACTAGGTATCAGATACACTATGTAGTATAAAACTTGTGTGTACAGGCTGCACGAATGGTCTACATGTCTGGCTCTAATAACACACTAGGCAGCTCTGTACGGTTTGACGGGTTCAATTCCCCGCATGGCAAGACAGTTATCACGGCACTAAAATCGCTATAGCGAATGTGGCCCATTAAACCCCGAGATGAATTGTATAACATTTCTGAGCACTCCATAATGTATTACTTACATTTCTGTTAGTCAAGGAGCATGTTGTGTCTACAAATTGGCACGCTTTACGTGGCCAAAACTGATAGATATGCTACTCGTTTATGGTGCAGCAGAGGGAAATGGACGAAATGCGCAAAGAATGTACACGGATCGATTTCGCCACAGACAGCAGCCATACCATACCACATTTGCATCTGTGGAGCGACTTTGAGAAAAAGTGGATGTTTTGAGATGACACGACCGAATGCAGGGCACAGACGGACAGTGAGGACATCCAAGTTTGAAGAAGACATGTTGAGGCATTTTGAGAATAACTCACGTGTGAGTACGCATAATTTTGCAAGAGTACTCAGCAGAAGGCGCCGCACCATTGGTCGAGTGCTTAATCCGCAATTACTACACCAGTTCCATGTACAATGTGTACATGCCGAGGGTCCTGCGGATTATCTTCGACGCGTGAGGTTTGTGGCATTGTTTCTGGAACAACGCAGAACACACCTTGACTTTTACAAATACATAACCTTCACTGACGAGGCTTCCTTCCAATGTGATGGTATACAGAATTATCTAAATATCCACGAATGTGCGGATGACAATTCTCACACCCCATTCGTCTACGGGGATCAACAGCGATCCAGTGTCAGCGTCTAGGCGGGCATAATACATAACACGTTGGTGGATACCTACCTGTTACCACATCTTCTCACTGGCAATGTGTACGCTACATTTATGCGGGAATCTCTACTGACATTACTCGATGAAGTCCCATAACAAACACGAGCGGCCATGTGATTCCAGCACGACGGCACTTTAGCCAACAGTTCGCGACGTGCGCATGATCACCTGAATCTCGTATTCCCTGGACGATGGACAGGCCATGGGGTCCTGTTCCCTGGACTCCACGATCCCCTGATGTGAATCCATTAGACTATTTCTTCTGGGGATACGTTCGCAGCCTGGTGTATGAAACCCCAGTGGAATCCGAAGAGGACCTTGTCGCCCGCAACGTTGTAGCTGCCGGGATTATTCAGGACAATGAGGGTGTTTTCATACGTGTCCGACAATCGTTGGTACGGCGATGTGAACTGTGCGTGAAACACAGAGGCCGTACCATCGAGCCTTTCCTACAAAAGTGTTTGTGACACATGTTTCTACAATAAAACCTATGGAATGGCCCAGCTTTTGTGATAAAATGTAATGTGATGCCTTGTAACTCCATCACACTACGCTGCTGCACCAAATGTTTTAATTTTCAAAAGCCCGTACATTATACCGCAGCAGCAACACAGTTCCTGCATGGAATCACACACCGACTGTAGCCACAAACGAACAGTTGTGTATGCTTATTAATGAATGGTACTTGTTTACAGTTGGTGGTAACATTGTCCACCACCATTGGCTGTGCAGTGGTCATACAGACATGTAGGTTGTACTGCGTGCATGCGAGGCGCTGGATCGCTACATCGGAATCTAGCGGAACCTTTGTGTGCGTTTTAATGAAAACGGCGGGTCCTAGGCAGTTGTTACAAGGGGACCATTTTTGTTTCGTAGGTCATACTGTTCCATAAACAAGCTGAAACGTTAATTATTCCCAACGGCAACGAATTTGCCGGCAATAAGAGTGAGGCCACACCTATTAATTTCATAACGGGGAGTGTTATTCATGTGAGTTTGCTCTTAACGATCCCGACAACATAAAACAATTTCGTGAATTGTACTTTCATCTCACCTGGTTTCCTATATTTCGCAGAAATACATCCAAGAAGCTCCATTTTCGGGGACTTATTTCACCCTCCATATTTAGTTTAGGTATAAAGTGTCCAATATATTTGCCACTTGATTTTGTATAAAGAATTGCCTGACGAAGTTTGTCGGTCGAATACAGCCCCATCCTGTATAGCTACGTTGAGTGGAAAACTTAAAAGATATAATTGCCAAGGTGGAAAAAATTTAGTGTCATCGAAATGATGTATGTGGCCGCACCAATGTACACAAAAATGTAATGTTCTTGGAACAAAAAATTACTATTGAGGCATTTCTTTCAATGTTTATGTTGTATTAAATTGAATAATGTTGTGACAATTGTTAATAATTTTAACTATTTACAAATACTTTTGTTACTATAATGCTAATATACTATTGAAGTGTTATTAATAATAAAGCCTCCAAGTAATGTTGCTGCAACCAAAAGTTGTATTACACTAAAAATATTGGGAAGGAAAAATATTTTTTATTGCGACATTAAAGAAATGTCCAATCAACACAAGTTCACGCTGACTTGGCGTAGTAAAATTTCGCATAGAAGTGAACAGTGATAACTTCGTAAAATGAAACCACTGTACTTAACGTTCACAGCAAAGTATGATTACTAAATATAGCTTAGACCAGTTCTCGAGCCTTTCAAAGCAGTTTACGTGTGAAAAGTATAATCTATTTCCACGTAACGAAATAGAATTGCAGTTTGTCGTTATGTTCTACTTAATACCGATAGTACAGTGGCGGCTTGATACTCCGGAAGTAGGTGAAGTGCCATGAAAAAAAAACCGAGCGAGGTGGCGCAGTGGTATCTCACTGGACTCGCATTCGGGAGGACCCTGGTTCGATTCCCGGTCCGGTCTTCCTGATTTCGGCTTTCCATGGTTTTCCGAAATCAATTCAGGTGGATGCTGGGATGGATCCCTAACAAAGGCCATGGACAATTACTTCCCAATCCTTCTTCCCTGTGTAACTTGCACCGTCTCTAATTACCTCGCTGTCGACGAGACGTTAAGCCCAGTTACCTGCCGTGATTAAAACGCGAGGGTAGAATTTGGAGTTCACTGGGTCAAAAAGGTGATGCAACTAGATGTCTATTACTAGAAACTTGTAATAATTGTGATAGTTAAACTGAAAATCATATATCATACACAGTCTGTAAATAAAGAACCACCCGATGTCACAAGGCTATAACATTTACATGAATGAAGATAGTGCAGCGCGGCAAATTGTAAAGTACACATATAAACGAAAAGATTCCCTTGGTGCATGTTGCACTTCACCAGTTCACTTGGTTGCCGGTAGGTGTCGCCCTGGTGGCTCTGCAGCCTGTTGTTGCGTGCTCGTTCAGTATGCGTCGGGATGGCACAGCAACAAAAAGCCGTTTCAACAAGGGTCAATCAGTTATAACAGTGCAGTGTGATTTCTGTCGACAGTTTGTCACTGCACCTCCTATTGCGTAGAGCATCCGATGGTGGCACGAGCAGTTTTAAGAGACCGATGTTTATGTAAGGGGAAGTCCACAGGTCGCCCCCGCGTACCTGAAAAGACACAGAGCGCCTCCGGCAGAGTTTTGTACGGATTCCACATAAGTCCACTCATTGTGTGGAAACCAATAGCTTGCCATTTTCCATTTGCCTGTCTGGCGTATGTTTTGCAGCTACTATTGTTTTTTAAACAATACAGAACTCAAGTGCCACAAGCCTTTCGTGATTGTAATAAACAACGACGTCTTGAGTTTTGTGAATTAATTCTGCGCATGGAGATGGAATATGAAAACGTTAGTTCACGTTTGGTGTTCAGTGATGTGGCCACGTTCCATTTAAGTGAAAAAGTGATTCGCCACAACGTACGAATATGGGGAAAACAGCTGCCAAATACCATTGTCGAGTATGAGAGAGAGAGAGACTTTCTAAAGCTGAATGTGTTTTACGCCATTACCCGAGAGCAGGTGTACAGTCCGTTCTTTTTTTCGACAAGCAATGTTACGGGAATGTCATATCTGGATATGTTGGAGATCTGGCTGTTTCCACAATTACGAGAACATTCCGATAATGTCGTTTTTTAACAGAACGGAGTACTACAGCATTGGCACCTGCATGTCAGATAATTTCTTAACAATGAGTATTCTGAACGATGGATCGGCCGTACGGGGCTTACAGATCGCACATTGCACCACTGACTTCCAAGTTCGCCTGATCTCAGTGTATGTAATTTTCTCTTGTGAGTGTTTGTAAAAGACTCCGTCTACGTGCCTCCCCTTCCTCCAACTGCGGGCGAACTGCGAACGTCGCATAGCAACAGCAGTTGCAGCGGTAACACGAGTATGGTACGAGTTTTGACTACTATTTATATGTATGCCATGCGTCTGGTGGAGGGCATATTAAAACATTTATGAAAAGTTAAATAAAAACTCTGTATTCTTTTACGTATTTTAAAGTTCACCCAAAAGTTTTATGAGCATGAATGTAAAAGTTTTTGCCTTGTAAAATCGGATGTATCTTTTGATACACGCTGTGCATACACAGTAGACACACACACATACACACACAAAATACAATATGTAACTAGCCTAAATACCCTATTTAGCCGATATCACAAGTTCAATATCGTTAAGCTCATTCAAAATAACATGTTGGTATAGGCCCTTCACGGTAAAGTGAGCACTTTTTTAATCTGTTTCATCAGACAATTATAACCAATAAATACATTTCATTATGGCCTCGCACTTTTGATTTTGGATATGGTTAATGTATACACTGTGTTTATTACTTGCATGGCAGGATTTACATTAACAAGTGGTAGAAGGATATACATTTGTTGAAAGAAAAAAGTAACTAGAGCTTCAAAAGTGTTCACTTTATCATTAACGGCCTATATACAGATCGTTTTTGGTATAAAAGGTCTCCTAATTCACGACTCAGCGAATTGCCATATTAAATTCTCTTGCAATTAAATTGAAATCACGTAATACCTATCTCAAAAACGGCGCGTCTTAAAAACATTTGTGGAACGAAAATGTCGGCAAATACATAATAAACAATAAAGGCCTCTGCAGAATTTTCCGTGCCTATCTTAGACGTTTTCTAATATATCGGCAAATAATTTCGGGTCGGATTTTTGTTAAGTTCGATCGTCTTATGACTTTAAAATTGTGTAGCCTCACTTCCGTTTTATTTTACGTATCATTGTATATACAGAACACTGGCATAACATATGCAATATTTTCATTTCCGATTTTTTTTACACCGTTTTAATTTTTGTACCAAGTCACATGATCAGTTTGTCTCACGTATTCAAGTTACACGAAGCAAATATATGTAAGTAATTCCTGATAGCTTCCAGCAAGCACCACAACAAAATGACAGTGGTACGTTACAAAACTGCTCGGGGCTTGTTTTCTCCCCGAGGGCATAAAATTAATATAACTGGTTCAAGATGTCTTGTGACCGTGCATGTGTTATGAAATTGGCGATCAGCTGCAGCACTTGAGTGCGTGTGCAAAAAAGTAGGTCACAAGAGTGTTGAGAAAGTATTGGAGTGTCAAGAAAGAAATCTTTTTGAAGAGACGGGGTGGGGGGAGGAGTGAACAAATGCTTTGTTATTGTGCAACAGAGCCCCTTAAGCACTGAAATACGTACCGAGTTTAATTTTGAACAGAAAACAAGGGGGAAAAATAAACACTCAAGATAACAGCTGCAACACATTCACTTATATTCATCCTATCACGGAGTTTTAATTTTCCTAACGAAATGCTGCATCACTTTTTCTTCTCTGCACCTTTGTCTCCTGGGTATGGTTGGCCACGAACACCTACTGCGATGTAGAATCAGTATATCGTACAAAAGGCGAGGAGCAAACGACAGCAGAGAGTGAGTAAATAGCAAAACTGTAAAAAAATAATATGTTGTAGCTGCTACAAAATGTTTTGTTAGTATTTCTGGTGGCTACAAAGTATTTTGTGTTTACTACAAAATAATAGGCAGGATGAATACCAATAAAATATTTTGTTGCCGCCATAAAGTATTGCTACTTGTCGCTGGTCTGTGCCAGTGACCTTGGCCCAACTGTGCAAGTGGATGGAAGAGGACAGAGTAAGAGTAGTGATATGATAGCGGGCGGCGAGTCATTAAGGGAACGGTTGTCTGAGTTTGCGGATACTGCATTATTAAACAACGAAGTACAAAGCACAAAAAGGTGCTTTATTATCAACCCCCATTCATGAAAAGTAATGGGTTGGCAACACATTTGTGTAAACAAAAATATTACTGAATCATTTTCTTTGTTTTTTGTGTGGAATTGTAATCTACCGTACATATCAAACAGAAATTCCGTCTTGTGTTTTCAGCAAAAATACCACCATTTTCGAGAAATTGATTCATAATATTCCAACAATTAGCTGTAAAGTCTGACACATACTAACACATCTGCTGTTCGTGCATGATGTTGCTATTTTAAATGACACCATGTAATGTTGGAACAAGTCATGTGTCCCATGCTTTACATACCTACCCCAACCAACTATCTCTGGTATTATGCAAGGAGAGCCCATGGTGGCGCAGTGGCCAGACTGCTCGTCCACCACCACAGCGAATCGGACTCGATTCCGTGAGGGGTCAAAACGAATATATTCGTTTATGGGAGACGTGGCCATATGTTGCAATTGGCAAGTGGTTTTTTTTTTCGGTAAACATCCACTTTACTGCTATTTAATATCGCCATTGCTATATCCCCCCCCCCCCCAAGCCGCCTTCAACCACATGAATAATTTTCTTGAAAATGGCGACAGTAAGCTTAAAAACACAAGATGGAATCTTCGTTCACCATGTATGGTAGATTACAAATCCACAGGAAACAAATGGTAAAGAGAAAGTCACATTTTTATTTGCACTAATGTGCTGCCAACCTCTGAATTTTCAATCATGGGTGTTGATATTAGAGCCTACATATTTTTCTGTGCTCTCTAATTCTGCAATGTATCAAATAATAACTCCCTGGTGTTAGGATGCACACACATTTATTAGATACTTCGAGCCATGTGCTCGCCTCTTACAACCACAACAAAACCAGAATAGGATATGTTCATAGATAACATAGATATCCGGTACAGTGCCAGCTCGATACACTTCAACACCTTCCCTCCAGGCTGGATAACCATTCTTAGCAAAACAAACACCACATTCCAATTTTATACTAATACCACCTAATCTAGTCGCATACTCTCACTTCGATGTTAAGAACCGCCCAAATCTCTTCACTCACTCACACATACTCTCTCAGATACATTCTAAACAGTACCTAATAGAAATCCTTATAGGCTATGCCTAACTGGAGGCTTTATGGTTCTACAGAAGGGTGATCTGACTGGCTGCTGCTCCACAATAATTTCCCTGCCTGTATCCGGGGCATGACCAGACCTACCAGGATGCATCCCTGCTTTTGTGGTTTGGTTGTAATGCATTTTCCACACGAGCCCCACATCGAGTTTTTTAACAGATAGGATTCTGTTTCCAGTGACCTGCTGCACTCTCCCTCTTTTCGACTCCTTACGCAAGGGCCTGCAGTCACACATACCTCCTCACCTATTGCAAACTGCATTTGTATTTTCCCTTCTGCCACGATAGGCTGTTTGGGCCCCCTAGTGTCCTAGGGCCTAATCAGAGCGAGCCTAGTCCTCACAGTTCTACCAAACATGAGTTGGGCTGGACTAACCTCAGTCGTACAGTGAGGTGCACACCTGTAGAAAATTAGACAACGACTAAGCAGTTACTTCTGAAGCACATGCATTAACTCCACCTTTCAGTGCTTTCAACAATCCTGCCTGGAATGTTTTGACGTTTTCTGCTGCCCCATCACTTACAGGGTGATAGGGAAGTGATGACAAGTACTAAATGCCACTGAACTGGCCAAAACTCTCAAATAGCTCCGAAACAATATTGCTGTCATTATCAGAAACGATGGTTCTGGGCAACATGTACCTGGCAAAGGGCTCCTTTAGCTTGCCAATACATGCATTTGTAAGTAAGGAACTCATCGGGAATACCTCCACCCACTTTAAAAATCAATCTGCGGTAGTCAAAAAAATGTGTACCCTTTACCAGCCCTAAAAATCCAGTTGTATTATCTCAAACCATCTTTACTCTCTGGCCACTTAACCTCATCCAACTTGGGGTGATTTGCCCTTGCTGACATACACACCTTACATGATATTATGTACTCTTCCATAGCAGAGTTCAAGTTAGGTCACTACAAATAAGACCTACATAATTTTTTTAACTTTACCATCCCTAGGTGTGTAGAATGTCCCTCTTCGAGCATTCTCATCTGGAAGCTTTTGGGAATGATTACTCTATAGCCCCATGTGAGTATCCCTTGTTCGATGGACTGTTACTCTCTCTCTCTCTCTCTCTCTCTCTCTCTCTCGAGGAAATAAGGTTTTAACCCATTTGACACTGTATGAAGCCACCCATTCTATGTATGCTACCACTGTGAGTAGAATCGTATCCGCTTCAGTCTCACTCCTCACAGTGTTTGCATCAGTTGCAAAGGTTTGCTCGACAAAATGCAAATACTCTCCACTGCAACAACATGGTTAAACTGAACTTCATCCCCCAATGGCAAACTTGACAGGTCATCCGCAACATTGAATTTCCCTTTCACAGGTTTGAAGGTGTAATCAAACCCTGACATGAAAAAAGCCCATCTTCGAAGTCTTCCTGCCACCATCCACGGGATTCCCTTATTTTCCCTTAATAGTGCTAACAATGGTTTGTGATCAGATTCCAAAATAAAATGCCTCACCAACAAATACTGAGAAAATTTATTGACTTCCCTATATAAAGCTAATGCTTCCTTTTGGATCACACAGTAATTGCTTCCAGCCTTAGAAAAAATCCTAGAAGCAAGGCAAATTAGTTTTCCCACACCACCATGAAAAAACATGTTACAAAACAGCTACTATTCCCCTTCGTGGATGCATCATAGGTCAACTTAACTGGCAAATCCATTTCAAAATGGACCTACACCTGGGGAAATAGTATAGCAGCCTTAACCATTACAAAATATTGCTCACACTTATCGGACCATTGAAACCTGCTCCCTTTATTATAAAACAAACCATACAATGGAAATAGGATTGTTGACAAGTTGGGTATAAACTTCTGGTAATAATTCGCTGTACTCAAAAATGGTCTTACTGTACCTACATCCACAGGTCGGGATGCTTCACTAACAGCCCTGGTTTTGTCGGAGTTCTTTCCTATGCCCTCTTTGTCAATGACATGAATCCAATACTGCACCTCCACCTCAAATAACTTACACTTATCTCGATTCAGCTTGAACCGTGCTTCCTTGAATTTCATAAAAACCTTGTCTCAAGTTGTCCAAATGCTCAGGCTCTGTAGCACCTATGATAACAATGTCATCGAGGAAAGAAACAGCGCCCTTACAACCCAACAGCACCATCCCAATAACTATGTGAAATATGACACAAGCAGGTTTCACCCGAAAAGACAATATATTCGCAATAAAAATACCCTTGCGTGTGCTCTAAGCTAACATATTACCAGTCTCCTCAGTGACACACAATTGGTTTTAGGTATTGGAAAAGTGTATTTTATAAAAAAAAACTCTACTTCCTGTAATGCCACAAACAGCTCCTCCATCTGAGGAATAGGGTTATGCATATTTTCGAGAAAATCAATTACTGTGACCTTATAATTTCCACACACACTAATATTACCATTTGCCTTAACAACTGGCACAAGAGGAGTGTAACATTCGCTAGTGTCCACTTTGCTAATTAGGTTTTCTAGTTTCAACCTTTCAAATCCAATATCTACTTTTTTTTCTGAAAAGCAACTGGGACAATACTTGGCTTGAAAAATATTGGTTTTGCATGAGATGAAATTTTTAATTCTTTATTTCCATACCTGAAAGTGCCCTGCTTACCAACAAATAACTCGCTAAATTCCTTCAACAGCTCTGTGACCAATCCCTTGGGAGGAACACTAAATTTGTTGACACTAGACCATTCAACCACTTTCATTGCTGCGATCTAACAGAGGAGCACCATAGATTTACACAACAATCAATCTGCCCTGACTGGTTGTTTCAGATAAAAACCCACGTCCATACTAATTTCACCTACTGGGTTCAAAATCTCAACATCATACAATTTTTAGTTTCACTGTGATTGGCCTCAGTTTGCAATGACTAAAATCGTCTTTATACATTGACAACAGTAATAATGAAATGACCGCTCCTGTATCCAGTTCCATCTCAATCAGTTTTTAATTGATCCCAACCGGAACAATATGGGATCTGCTGGCCCTACAGCTTCATGGCCATATATTACCTTAACCTCAACAACATTTACCACTTTACTTCTACATACCTTGCCTATCGGATAGGTATACTTTGCACATGTGCAACAATAAATGCTTCCATGTCATTTTTTCATGTCTGTATCAGCATATGTACATGCATGGGAAGTGAAATGTGGGCATTTTAGAAGGTTTATGCTTAAATGGTGCCAGGGAACTGGAACCTTTACATGTGCATGAGTATGTGTTCTTACACTATTTTCTCAGGCCAGCAACTTCACGGTGCTTGATAACTGAAGTCTGCACATGTGCATTATTATATGCTTCTACACCATTCCTTCAGGTTCATATCTGCCCATGTCGGGTAGCCAGCCCCTGTACACATGCATAGATAACATGTACAGATTTTAGAATTTGCCAGCTACATGCACAGTGTCGTTATGAACAAGACTTTCACACCAAGATGCAAGCAACCATTAGGGTCTTTACTCTTACATTATGGAGGGCAGAATTTTAATGAATAATAGTTTGTTAAATGCAAGACATTAGGGCACTCTTAAAAAATCTTACTTGCCCAGTTCGCACAAGATAGTTTCTTGAATGTCGAAAACAATTTTTTGGACTTGCATGTTTTTAAAATTTCAATTAATTATTACCGATATAGTAATGTAAAATAAACATAAAAAGTATTATTATAAGGAGTCGAGTGTAATTTTTCTACTCAGTTTAAATTTCACACTCTAGATAATTTTATCTAACTCAGTGCGTTAATTTTCTGTCCCTCTCATAAGTATTGTAAGATCATAACATTCTGTTTACTAATTTTATTTTAAAATACAGTATCATAAAGCCATCAAGTTCTTCTCTTTCATTTAATTTATTTTATTTACTTAATTGTGTAACCTCTTCTGTTTATTAATGTTGCAAAATTTCAGTAGTCTTTCGGTTTAATGATTTGTAACACGTTTTCCTTTATTCATAATGTAATGTTTCGTAGCAATATATACACCATGTGGAATGTTCGTATCGATGGTTTTGGGCGCAGTGGATACATGACGGCACACACAAATTACGGACCGGCTCAAGATGGGCGAGGTCGACCACCAGTCGAGGGAACCTACGAATTATGCGCCAGGTGCGGAGGAACCCATAGCGCTCCGGTCCATGACTCAAATCAGTGTTGGGGCACCTGTGTGTCCCCGAACTATCGGCCATTAACTGTAGAACAGTGGGGGATTCGTTTGCAAGTGGTGCCAGGCGAGAGGTGTGTGGAACACCACAGACTGATTATATGTGTGGTTTGGTGATGAGTGCACCTTCGTTGTGGGAGCTGATGATTACCACGACTGGGTGTGGAGGGCCTCTGGTGAGTGCCACAATGTTAACCTTGGTATTGGATGGTACACTTCTCCCACAGCAGGTGTAATGGTCTAGGAAGCTACAGGCTAAAATGGCTGATCCACTGTCGTTGTGTTACATGGAACATAGATGACCCAGAGGTATGTGGATGAGATCCTGCACCATCTGCTCCTGATTATGGCTCGTATTCCAGGTGCGATATTCCAGCAGGATAATGTGTGGCCATACATTGCACGGTTCGCCCAGGACTGTCTCCATCACTTCCAAATACTACCATGGCCTTTCGACTCCCATGACATGTCCCCAATCGAGCATGTGGAATACCAGTTAAATGCCAGATGCCACTGTACCACAGTATCAGGGAATTTTGACACCTTTTCCAACATGTTGACCTGTCTGTCTTAGGACATCATCCAACATCTGCTGGACTCCGTGCCAGACCATGTCAATGCGCATATCACAGTGTTTGGTCGTGTGATGCATTATTGAAGATGACTGAATGGTGTATTGTAAATTAATGTGTATTTACCCAGCATATATTATTTTAATGATGTGTATTGTAAAGATTCATTATAATACTATGTATCTTTCGGTGTGCGCTATTTTTATTGTGCCATTTCATGAAAGCACTTAAAAACAGGGAAAATTAATTTTTTTTTGCGTTATTTGCCTTAAGTTAAAGTAGAGTGATTTAATTAGTTTCATTTTGATTTCCTTTATAATGGATTTGGTGATAATTGACATTTTAGTTTGACAGGGGGCCTTTCAAAATTTACTGTTCCTAACCCAGCTTCTCCAGTCCTGTCTGATCGGCCGTGGCAAGGCGGCTGTTACATGAGCCGTGTTGATGCCTTTCTCACGCGCATTATCTGAGTGCAGTCGCCGCTGCGCTATGCGCTTTCAGTCACGAAGTCGGGTGTTATTACGACCCTGCATGAGCTCGGCAGCTTTCGCCTCGCTACGCAGTAAAGGTATGCTGACAAGCTATTTATCAGTAGTGATGGGTAGTTCACGAACTACCAGTTCATTTTGAACTGGTCTTGAAAAAAAAGCTATGTCCATAGTTCACCGCGACAAAAAGAACTAGTCTCTTGTGATATCGGTCAGTCATTCTCTCAGTACCAGGAACTACGCCAGGTGCGCCACTGCGCATGCTCAGATAATCCGTCGGTCGTCGCTCCCTGCAGCTTTCCCCCCTTCGGTTATCCCTCCCTCCGTGACTGGCCACATCGCAACGTGTATACTTCTTATCTATCTGCCTCTGTCTATCGTTCGTTCAGCACTGCCTCGTACTGTAGGGATCGCAGACCTACCTAGTTCAATAGTGACATGAGTCGCAAATCGGTCGGGAACTGCAGGACACACAACGCGAGACAGTTGGCAGACCTATGGCCATGCAGCGATCTTTCGTTCTTTCTCACTTTCTCGTACCGACCCCAATTGCGTAGTCGGTTGCACACCGGACTGCGGTGCGAGGGACCCCGGGCTCGAAACCCAGTCAGGGCATGGATGCTCATGTCGCCCATCCATATCGCCTCATCCTCATCGGCACCAAAGACCCCGCTGTTACGGTATCGCAAAACCCTCCCACTCACTCGCACTATAAATACGATGTTGCCAGACATACGGAAATTCCCGTATCTGTAAGAAAATACATCCGATAACCGCACTAATACGAGTATAGCTACGAATGTAAAAACTAGAAAAACGCTCATTAATGTAATGTCAAGCTTTACACACACACAATAACGATGTGAAAAACTGCTTTTTTTATAGTATATTCACTGAATACTTTATAGCTTTTTGACATTATTTATATCATATCAAAATAAGTAATTTTTGTAATTAAAGTTCTGTTAAAATATTTCTAATACTGGTACGAATAAATCCAGTTAATCGGAACCATTTTTGTTGAGTTTGTACACGCCTGGCTTAGAAAAATAAACGGCACACCTGGTTGTCTCTCGCAAAACAGCCTATTATAATATTGTTGTCATTGCTATCAGTGTCAAAAGTAATTTGGTGTTATATTACACATAATAGGCGTGGATAAACACAGTATAAAGATATTTTCACTATTAATTCACCTTATATAAAAAAAGAAGTAATTTCGTCTACACACAATAATGCACTAATTCTTTAGCAATTAATTCACAAACATCACTTATGTCAGCTATGAAGTAAGTTACAAAGACTATTTCTTTAATAAAATACTGTAAAATTGAGAGTAGTAGTGATTAACATCTGGAAAACAAGACTTTTGCAAACAAGAATATTAGTCTATGTTGCTATGCAGAAACAAAAGTTCGGATATTTTTGAAGATGACACGCGATTTGTTCTTTCTGTAAGCGTTTGTCCAGCTTTGCAAAAAAATGTCCACATTTTCACTAGAATGCGCATGTACTATATCCTCAAAGTGAACTCCCCCTCCACACCCCTCCAACGTTTGCAAGTCATTGCGATCAATATTTTCTCTTATTTCTTTGTCCTGTTCCTTTGAACACTAACCCTCCCCTCCTGGCATTCGACGAATGAAACGTGGTTGGCTCGGGTGACAAACAGCTGCGGCTAATACCTTTATTTGCTTCTCATTCCGTTTCACACTTGCTTAAATTCTTTTGGGGAGGAGAAATGGGATTGTGAAAGAGGAAATCGAGAAAGACCTATCTAGTTCTCGGACCGACCTACACTTACGCTCTGTAGTTCGCCAGCGCGCGTGATCATTCGACCGTGACCTATATAGTTCAAAAGAACGGTTCCCAATGAACTGTTCTCACACGTGACTAGCTCCGAACGACCTAGTTCATTCTAGTGAACTACATTTCTTATCACTAGTTATCAGTACGAGACTCGATGGAAGAGCAACTTAATAGCCGCGAGAAAGCACCTCTTCGCGAACCCAGTGCCATCTAGCGACATGATCTTAATGCAAGTTTAGTTTGTTTTCTCGTCACCGAGTAATCGATCTCGCACGCATCCGCGTAGGTGATGCTGGACGTACCGATAGTCTTTGTCGAGTTCCTGAGAAGACGTCCACGCTAGTTCGCTGCTCCAACCTCTACCTTTGTACTACGGAATGTAGTCAGCTAATATGATATTCTAACTAACTTGTAGTTTGATTGCCGCAATGTAGTTTAGCGAAAGTTTTATTTTATTTATTTATTTGTGGTGT
Source organism: Dryococelus australis (assembly GCA_029891345.1). Taxonomy (NCBI): domain Eukaryota; kingdom Metazoa; phylum Arthropoda; class Insecta; order Phasmatodea; family Phasmatidae; genus Dryococelus; species Dryococelus australis. The sequence continues at coordinate 66,548,168 of CM057009.1, read as the reverse complement.
TGGTGACTGAAACACCGGGAATCGGCGGCACTATATTTGACAAGTAACTTCGTGCTTCCCTCCAACTGGGTAAGTTTTCGTCCAACCATTTATTAATCGTTTCTCTCGGGGCTGGCGAGCGTAATTAATTAATTCTTCTCTATGCGTTAATTTGTTGCAGAGGGTGCAAGTTATGTACATTTAATGTAACGTAACTTCTATCTACGTTTTCTACACTCGCCTTCCACTCGTTTGGCCACCCTCAGCGGTAATATTGTGTTTCATTGCGGCACTGTGTTCCTCGCTGAGTTTGGCAGTAATGGAAGATTCATGTCAACAGGCAGCATAACGGCTGCACTGACCGGATTGGCGGACAATCGCCATCGACGGGCAAACAGACATTAACACCTCATTATTTAAAGTTTTACGAACTTTACTGGACTCTAAAGAGGTTTTTGTGTAAACAGTTCTTGCAAACGAGGAATACACAAAATTATAAATATACTATCTTTGTTTTTAATCAATTAAAATTTTTTTTGGTGGTTTGCAAGCATAGTTAAAGGTCAAATTAATGAAATAATATTATGCATGACACAAACCAAAATAAGAAGGCAGTAGTTGATAAAAATGAATTTTTTTTATATAGATACATAACTTATTCATATGAGGGGTCCCCATTTTAGTGCGCAGTAATGTAACCTTATAGTAGTTTGAGATACAGAGAAGCAGGAATGTGTACAATTTTTTGTCTTTTCGTCTTCGTTACTGTGCGAAATGGGAAATTTTCCTGGCCAGTAACAGTTCCGGCGAGCGAATCCCTGGAGGTTGCAAAACATTTTTGGGACAGTGCCATAAACGAAAAAAAAATTAATGTTCGGCAGCGTATTTTACAGTGGGTTGTGGCCAACCACATGAAATTTCTTGTCGCTGTCATGAATCCCTCTTTGGATGTAGAGGCAGAAGCTCTGCAGGCCTTTCACTAACCCCTACGAAGCAGCATGTGTAAAGAAGAGGCGCAACCTTCGAAGCACTCTTTTCATGGAAGGCAGTCCTACGTGTCTTCGTGGAGTTAAGGTACATGGGTATGTGCTTTTACACTGCAGAACTTCGTGTGGGGCATAGCTAATTAGATATGCTTTGGGTAGGTATGGCAATGCTTCGCATATATCCAGCACGGACAGGGACTTGAACTTTCCGGAACCCAATATGGCAGAAAGAATTTTTCATTCGCTCGGGCAACACATGCACATTGCTATGAATAAAGACATAGCACACCCCTCGCATTCATTGCCTTATGAAGTCGTGGAAAAAAAAGGGGGTGAAAATAACGAATAATCGGTTAGAACCAAGGCTTGCGATAGGTTAACCAATGAAATTTTGGAGGGGTGTGGTCATGTGTTATGTAAATCCAATAAAATTTTGGTAGAACTTAGTGAATATTCGTAGGAGGGGGAGGAGTTGAGTGAAAGCGAGTAATTGGCCTACTAAACACCCAATAAACTTTTGGGGAGGGTGGTGAAGGGAAACTGACTAATAAGTCGAGCGAATGCAATAAGGGAAAGGGGGAGGTGTTTGATGTAAAACTAATAAAATATATTGGTGATAAAGTCGAGCGAAAGCAAGTAATTGAAGTGAAGACGCATAATTGGCGAAGGGGTCTAGTGTGGTGTAAAACCAATAATATTTTGGAGAGTTGGAAGCTTGCCGACTAAACAGATAATAAAAATTGGGGCTCAGCCATCTGCTGGTTATCATGCCTGGATGATGTGTGCTCCACCATCGTTGTTTCGAACACAAGACCTGCATACATGTCTTTAAATTGTTTTAAAAATTTCCGAATTTTTACAAATTTTTAAATGTTATATATATATATTAATAGTGTGGATATTTATATTACTGTATTTTTAATTTATTGTTTTTTGGGTGGTTTTGAAGTTTGTTGGTTTTCTTGGGTTCAAGAGCATTTCAAGGACAAGGTCACCCTAAATGGCGACCAGATGACATATCATGGCGACCAGGTGGCTCCAGGCTCATATGCCCTATGCCCTTATACCAGAACATACCAAATAATTCTACTGAAATATGCCGGGGCCCTGGGGGCTGGGGTGGAGCCAGACGGGTGAATTGAGTAACCAGCCTGTAATGGGTGTAAGGCTCTGCCTGGTGGGACAGCCCGCAACCCATGCGGAGCGGTTGTTCCTTCTCGTTCATCCCTCCGGTGGATATCTGTTACTGGGTTGCACGAGCCTGGCCCGTGAGTGCAGCTTGGGAAGCAGGTCAAGCCCCATCCCCTTGAAATGGGGTAAGATGCGATTATATAGCCTCTCTTGCTCAAGTCCATCTCCACCTCCACGATGGTAAGGGCTGGAAACACAGTGGACAACGCTGTGGCTGACGGAGTGAGGACGAAGTGCTGGGCGAGTAACGGCCCCACCCGTGCACGGGTGATCGGTCACAGCGAGAGTACAGGCTGCTTCCAGTGGCAACTTGCATTTCTCGTCAGCGGTGATGACCCGCGAGCCGGCTGCACGTCCCAAAACCGAGGCTTGTAGTGGATCTCGAGGTGACGGAGCATCAATGAAGGGATTGTCTGGCGTCCCCGAGGTGTTGGGCTTTCTCTTGGGTGAAAACTCGGTGTGCAGCGCACAGCAATGTGCAGAATAAATCGTGGGTGCCCAGGGGATCAGCGCTATTAGCCCCGGCCTTGGCCGTGCTGATCAAGGGTTGGACTCTGGGTGGCAGTGGTTGAATACCCTAATGCTTGGGGGAGACGTTTTGGAGGAAAGCCCTTACTAAGGTAAGGACACTTTCCTACGAAGGGGCGCAGGTCTGGTCCGCCAAAAAGAAGACACATTTACTCAGTGAGTGAGTAGAGGTTGGATATGCCTCGGCCCCATCAAGGTGGTGTTTGTTGGCAAACCCAGCAAGCACTGTTGATAGGTGAGGTGGTTGCACTTCCACCCGCCGCGATTGGAAGGAGCGTAACTCCTTCTATTGTCTGCACGCAACTGCAGACAATTAAAAAAGCGTGATGGCTGTTTACAGTACTGGCTTTATGAAATGTCTGGCAAGAGGATGACCTGACCAGTCATCCTCTTATTTTGTTGCTCTGGATGTTCTACCCCCCTGTTATACCCTAAGGGCTCAGTCACGGGGGGGGGGGGGCGGATTCATCAGGCAACGAGGGTAATAGCAATATATGACATATGCCGGAACCAAACACAAAGGCCGACTCTTGGAAGAAAATGATCATTATTATATGCCTGCACTTGTTGAACATGGTATGAATAAAGAAGTTGCTCTTTGCAAAACTCCCCAACTGTCACGTATATTCAATGTTCTCTACTGCTGCTTTTCTTTTGTTATTACTGCCACGATTTCCTTCAATGTGCTGCAAAATCCACTCTTCGAGGATACCAGTTTGAGCTCTAGCGAGTTTGTTACTATCTGTCGCACATTTTCATTTAATGAGCCTGTATCTCGTAGCCGCTCAAGTAATCGTTGGAATGTATTCTTGTCTGAAAAATGTTTATTAGGAAAACGATCCGCATAGAGATGTCTTGTTTCTGGTTTCAGTAATTTGTCATGCTCCACTCACAGTACATCACATCAGTTTCTGTCGTCAGGAGGACAAACAGGAATAAAACTTATTGTACCTAGTAAGCAGGTCGAGAAATGCTGTGTATGTGGTTTTAACCCGGAAACAAGGTCAAATAGGCCACAGTTTACCTGAACATTTTCACTCATCCCATATTTTCAGTGTGTAAAGGTAGTAAACATGTTTTCAACTTTGACTCAATAATCGCCAATAGAAGTGTCAAAAACTGATAGCGAAATATTTTTTTTTTCAACAGACTCACGCTTATATGTAAAAATATTTTGTATAAATGTAATATATTATATTTTATTAATACTCAGCCAGCGAAAGGGTATAGAAGTTCCAAACATTTATTAACAGCATATACAGTTTTCAAATGTATAATCAAAAAACATTATTTTTATACTCCTAATGGCAAAATGTAAGTCCGCTGTTGCGACACAGCAGTTGGTTGCAGTACTGCGTGCATGTCAATCTGCTCCATATTACATCTACATTTAAATGTCATTACTGACGGATAGTAGGTTCAACATGAATACAGTGATCCAGATGAAGTTGGAGATATATATGCAGATAGTTAGGTAGTTCAGGTAGTGCTTGCTCATGCTATATCTCTGCAAATGTGTTTCTCTGAAGCTGCAAGTACATATTTTTAATCTTACATGGCAGTGAGTCCCTGAAACTTCATCACCATCTTCCCACCGTGGCACTTCTGAGATGAGACAACTATATGGTCCATGGCCAGCTACTCCATGATGAGAGCCAGGTGTCCAGGGTTTTCCTTCGAGCTCTGGGACCAGATGACGTTAGCAGTGAGTTCTGCCATAAATTTCTAAATTATGCTCTCCAGCAAATAGGCCATTTAGTACTAGTATATTGGAATGTGCGTGCTTGAGTCCAAATAGCATGGCCTGGAACTGGAATCAGCAGTGATTAGATGTAATGACTTTGATTTCTCTTAGTAATGACATCTGATTGGAACTTGCCGTTCGCCAGATTTTTGTGTTATGTGAAGTAAAGGCTGTTCACGATAAAGTGAGCACTTTGTGATAACCTTCTGTGATAATTTTAATGATTCATTTCGCTTTCTGTTTTTTAATGCATTAATGTGTAAACATTGGCAGATTTATAAAAAGTTTACTTTTATAATAATTTCACAGTTTCACTTCACCGACGCATGAATAAAGTGATGAGGCCCATGGCAATATTAATTTTACATAAGGCGGAAGAATACACAACTTGCAAACAAGCAGATATTAAGCAGGGATTTCAAAAGTGCTCATTTTACCATGAACCGCTTTTATATGAGTGCATTTGGCAGTTCAGCGAAAGTTTCATCCACACTGATTTGCAGAGGTGACACACTCTCCCTTAATGTGGCCTGCAGGGGGAAGTTCTGGCACGACCATGATTAGTATATTGTGATTGTTCGACAGCTCAGTTATTACTTCATACCGCATCTTTCCTGCTTGCTAACAAATAGTACACTTTTCCTTTAATGTGTACTACTCTTGTGGACTGCAGAGTTGGCTGTGCATGTTTTAATTGGAACTTTTCACATGTTAGAGATTTTATATCCATTTGAAAGATTACGACACAAATAAACCATGTTCTCGGAATTTTTAAGCATTTAAGCTACACAGTAGTATTATTTTATCTTTCGGTATCAAGAAATTGGAGCAGAAAATGATATTTTGATATCAATGGATGCATGCATACGCTCAAAACGGAAGTTAAATTTTCCTCGAGATAGTTATATATAAAATTTACTTTGTTCTGATTAACACAATTAAAATAAGTTTTTTTTGTGGTTGAAATACTTATCTTTGATTGACCGTACCAATTAAAAATGTGTTTTGTGAATATGATAAGTTTTATTACAGTGTACTTCAGTGTACACATTACAGGATACATATTATATATAGTTTTTCTTTGACTTACCATTATCAGATCTGAAGAGATTTTCAACTCATCAGGAAGGTAACAGGAGAGGGAAGTTGAATTTGAAGGTGGAATTTCCCGTTAATGATCTCGACCTTCGTGCATATGCAGCGAAAGATAGTCTGAATTGCAGCTACAATCTTTATGGCGTAGTCTACCACTCTGGAACAACAAGATCTGGTCATTATGTATCATCCTGTAAACACCCATACTCAGGAAAATGGCATGAATATAATGACACCAGGTGAGTAAAAAATTAAATTACCACATGAAATTTACCCAATTAATAACCCCTGTTCCGGAGTTTGCTCAACTATGGCACAAAATTAACCATATATTATGAATCGTAGTTGTGCTTACATCGAATGAGGTTGCAGTAAGTTCTAATCCAAATGGTTAAACAACTGTGATAATATTTTAGAGATTTGTTAAACCGAGAAGTGAGACATAGTCACATCAAAACTGTCTGAGTTGTGTACACAGTGGATGAGGAAATACAAAAGGCGAACCACTAGCAAATAGAAAGAGAAGAGTTTAATCAAGTTTCACTGCAAACAGTGTTTCTCAACAGTAGTGTAATAATGTGGGTTAAGGGAACAGGAGTCATGAGGCAGGGGCCGGGGCCAACCACCGCCATTTTGGATTAAGTCATTTCCGACAGCCGCCAACTTGGATTACATAATTTCCAGCCGCCTTCTTGATTTACGTCATTCCTGGTCTCCATATTGTTAGCCAGTACATCGCCATCTTGGTACCCAGTATGCCAATTTCCATTATCTATCAGTCCATGTTGCATCTGTAATTCTGTGTGTTTTATCCGAGTGCACCCATTTTTTCATGCTCTTGCATTCCACTCATGCAACCGCCATATTGTTTTCTACACTTCATGCTCTATCATTCCATTCATGCGACTTCCACCTTGGAATACATATCTCCAAGCTCTATCATTCCACCTCGACATAAACCACATTGGATTCAATTTCTTTGTGCTCTATCATTCCACTTTGACATCAACATCTTGGATTCCATTTCTTCCTGCTCTATCATTACACCTCGGCATCCATCATCTTGGATTCCCGAACTTCCTGCTCTATCATTCCAATAATCCGACCGCCATATTGGATTCAACTATTTTGGATTCCACCATATTTAATACCGCCATATTGTTAATCACTTTTGTTCGATTAGTCATATTCACTCCACCATCATTTTGTGCTTGCACTTCATGCTCTATGATCCTACCTCGGCATCCACCATCTTGTATTTCATTTTTCATGCTATATCATTCCACCTTGGCATACATCATCTTGGATTCCATTTATTCATGCTCTATAATTCCACCTCAACATTCACCATCTTGTTTTTGCATTTCATGAACTATCATTACACCTTGACATCAACCATCTTGTTTTCACGATTCATGCTCTATCATTCCACCTCGGCATCCACCACCTTGCATTTCTGGACTTCCTGATCTATCACTCCACCACCTTCGATTCCATTTCTTCGTGCTATTTCATTCCACTATGTCACCCACCATTATGTATTCCATTTCTTCATGATCTATCATTCCACCTTGTCACCTGGTTTCTTAGATTATATTTCTTCGTACTCTATCATTCCACCTCGTCGGCCATCATTTTGACATCTGTCAACTTTGTCTGCTACCAGGAGCACTGTAGGCATACTTTAGTGGTTGGCCACCAGGCCAGGTATCTGTGTAGTTCCAGCACCCTGCCAAGCTCAGATTTTGCAATATGCTACAAGGAGTGCTAGTGTTACTGCAGCCATCTTGTTAAGTTCTCGAGTTGGTCTCTAGGAGCGATACATTTTTTAGGACTCAAAATATTATCGGGGAAATGGTGGAATCGAACTGCTGAACCTTGGATCGCTAGACTATCGCCTTAGACCATTCGGCTACCAATACATGTAGTATGCCAAAGGTTTAAATATGCTATATACAAAAATAATACTTCAATTTACTGTGTGCTCTAGGCAACCATCTTGCCAGTATTCTTCCTTTTTTGCGATGTAACACCTTCTCATCCAAAAACATATCAGGAAATTTCGTGACCTTTATATCTTCCGAGTAGAAAGCTTCATGTAAAGGTGGGTGATACATATCTTCCAAATAATATGTGCGAGGATAGTAATGTCGTATGTGAACAATACGAAAGAGCTCTGTAGACCAGTTCCCTGCATTTCCCTAGGTAAATATACTTTTGTGTATGCTTATGTTCCCATCATTAAATATAGCTTTTACTTTGCGAGGATGCAAATTTGTTTTAACTTTATATGCTGTTTTTAGCAGTGAGTTGTCTTTCATGTCCTTGAGTCTCGTGCCAATCGTTCGATATATAGTGGAATTTTTGTCAGTAACCAGTTTATATTTATTCACATATTTCACACAACAAACATAAAAACTGATAACTTAAATTTTCCCACATCTTTCATGTACTGTCTTTACTCCAGCATGCTCATTTTCCACCTAGAGAATATAATCTACTTATATGCAGCTCAAGACAGTCTATGTTAGAGAGTGCGCAATGAGAACTCTTGGCCAAATATTCTTCGTCGTTATAAATTTTCACGAACGCCATTGTCAAACAAAGCTTTCTCACTGGAACCTGGTGGCTTACATAGATACCAAGCCAGCGTATGTAACACATTAACACCACCTGCTCTACCGACCAATACCAGAATAAATATACTTACCATACATATTAGAACTCAAGCATATCTCATCCTATACCCTCTAAAATACACCAAAATGTTAACATTAACATATTTGTCATTGCCATCAGACACCAATAAATTATATACCCAACATACCATACATCATACCCAAGTGTACCAAGCAAATCCTATAGTCCAGGCCATCTCACAATGCAAACATTCTTACCATCTGTCAAAACATCATTTTTTACTGATACCAGACCACCCCACATAATATCACCTATAACCAAAGAAAAACTCAATCATACTTCACCACACAATACACCAAGCATAACATTTATTATAACCCGAGTCATTCTACTGCTGAGACCAGCCCATAACCCAACACCCATTCTACCTGTTCTGCCAATCTACACGACCTAAACTTAACTGCCATTCTACCCACTGTAACTCTGGCAAACATCAACCATGCATCCACCATGCTCACTAACACTTGACAAAATACACTGACAACCACACCAAACACATTTTTTTAACTGAAGCACACATTAGCCTTATAGGAATCGTTAACACACAAATACTGTCTATGCCATTCGATATTTACCAGCAATCATAAGACCGATACACGAGAAAACATATCACGCAACATACCATCCATGATAACGAAACAAACAAAGCTAATTTATAGAACAGACCAACCTGCAACACAAACAATATTACCATCTGTAAAACCATTACTACTTACCAATACCCGATCAACAAACATCCCCAAAACCTATAACCAAAGTTAAATTCAATTCAATGATACCACCCAACACATCAATCGTACTATCCATCAGAACTCAAGTCTACAGAAAATAAAGAGTTCAGACCAAACCAAAACACAATTATCCCTGCCATCTACCCTAGCAACTAACACCAGACTAAATATACTCATATTATAACTCGAACGCATCTCAGCCTGAACTCAGCATACCAAAAATTTACTTACTGCTCATACTTCCTGCTCTACTGGTCCACACTAGCCAAAATATATACTAGTCACAATACCGCCATACAAACCATTATAACCCAAGTCATACCAGAGCAGCAAACACCCCAGATCCTATAACCAAAGAAAAACTCAATTCAGTCATGCCACCAAATAAAACAATCTCAATATCCATCATAACCCAAGCAACTATACAAGCTGAGACTAGCCCACAATCTAACATCCATTTTACAATAATGAACAACAGAAACCACTTACACCTTCCGACCATACCACCCACTATAACCCTAACATACCTCTATCATTCAAACACACAGGCCTTATAAAGTAAACATAAGGCCCATACCAATGAGACAATCAACTTCTCATACCATCAACCATGCTGACTAACACCAATCAAATACACTAACCAACCATACCAAATAATTTTAACTCAACCATGCCTTAGCTTATAGGACTCACCAGCACAAATTTAATGTCCATACCATTCATCATGTACCAGCAATCACAATACAGATATACTAGAAAACATATCACCGAACATACCGTCCTTGATAACGCAAGTGTACCAAGCACATTTATATACCAGACAAAAAGTCAATACTGACTGATACCAGACAAAACCAACTTACCATCACATTTAAACAAAGAAAAACTCAATTCAACCATACCACCCATACCATCTGCTCTACCAACCGTTCTCACATGAAATATCCGCACCAGTCAAACCAGAATTCAAGCATACCTCAGCCCACACTCACTAAAATATACCAAAATTCGTAACTCCAAAATGCTTGTCATAGCAACAGACACCTTCCAAAATATAATTCAAGACATTAATATATTACTTTATCAACCATCCATACCAAGGAAAAATGCTGACAATCACACCTCAAGCATACAAAAACAAAATATGAGTAACCCTGCTGACCAGTAGTACTGGGTACTATACCAACCATAGCCCAGAATACTTCAGTCATATCACACAGATCAGATTGTATAGGCAACATAATAACTACCCATTTCATACAACAACACACCATCCATTAACCCCCATCATTTATATCATACCAGGTAACATATTTCCAGAAAACTTAACAATCATATCGACTACATATTGGTACTGAATACCAAAACTAATATAATACCTTTCAATGTGACATTAGCTTGCCTCAGCCATGCATCATCAAAAGTCATACAACCCAACATACCTACATATTATGCCATCTGGTTATATCACTGAACCACCACAGCAGGTAACCATACCAACCAAAACATACAGCCCCAAACAATATCATTCACTATAACCCCAAGCATACCTCATCCATGTAGTTAACAATACAGACCATATCAAACACCATACCTCAGGCTTACCAATCAATCATAACAGTCAACTAGATGGACTGTTATTTCGACGCATCTAACTTCACTTGTTACACATATAAACAAGCCATTCCAAAAGCCGAGCCATTAAAATATTCCAATCGTAAGCTCCAACCATGCTATCATAAGATCAGTACTAATAATGTAAGCATCTCTGACATCCATCCAGTCATAATTTCCAGATGCCATCCAATCATACTAACCAACCATACCAGCTAAGCATTCTGCCCTCTCGTAATAACATATCAAACAATTCCGCCCTTACAAACTTGTCATGCAATCAAACTCTGCTGCAATACGTAGATGTAATCAATTGTTGAAGATTTACCATCTATAACGCTGTCAGCATCGTCAATAGATATGAGTCCTGAAGAGTCACTGCCAACATTAAGGTAGCGGTGTTACTATTGTGGAAATACCTTCAGTAAGAGTTGCCATGCACACCATCATGAAAATGGACACTGCTTGTTCAGCCCAGCATACAAGGCAATCCACTGTGATAACTGCGATGCTGTAGTCACCCTAGGCGATAACCTGTATAGACATATCAAGAAGTGAAAAGGAAATATTCGCCCATTGGGAAGCGAGTGAATGTATTGTGGCAAGACATTCGCCAAGCATGCTGGTGCCAGATGTTGTGAAGAGAGTCGCAGTCCATTTGCCACCATCTACAAGACCTACCCATGTGTTAACTGCTGTGTGGTATATGCAAATGAGAGTGCCTGCAATGCTCATGGCAGGAAGTGTTCTTCAAAAAACTACCACCATTAATGTTTTGCTCGAATGAAGAATATGTTGAACATGTATCACATATTAGCTTGTAGTCTATTGCCATGTCTGTAAAATAAAGGTAATGTGTATAATGTATATATATTATATTCATCTAACACCTCCCAGGCTAATATTATGCCTGCCGCCATCACTAGAAAAAGTACCAGATTTTAACTAAGTCTGAAAAGGAATCTAATATTTATGTATATTGTCAACTCTTAAACTCAGCTACCTACCAATGGTTATTTGAGCAATACATACATACACACACAGGTGCTATCGTCATCTTTGTTTCTCCAGTCGACAGCTAAAGTGCACAACCATAATTTGCTAGAGTCGTGAAGGTCTTCGACCATCTTCGTTACCCTTGTCAGTGGGTGGATGCCAAAAGCGAGCACCACAATTGGCACCGCATGCACTGTAATTGGCACTGCACGCATCACTATTGACACCACACATGCCACAATTGACACTGCACACACCACAATTGTTTCCACAATTGGCACTGCACGCAACACAATTGACAACACATGCACCACAATTAACACAGCACACACCACAATTGACATAGCATGCACCGCAATTGACACCACATGCCCCACCAATAACACCACATGCACCGCAACTGGTACTGCGTGCACTGCAGTTAACTCCCCATCCTCCGCACATTTCTTGGAATGCTCCACTCACCTCTCTGCACCCTCTGCATCAATGAATTATATATATATATATATATATATATATATATATATATATATATATATATATATATATATATATATATATAGAGAGAGAGAAAGTAGCATACAGGTTATTAAACAGGACTTAAGTATGACTGTGAGAGTTCCGAAGTTAGAGGTCAACATGAGCGATGTCTGAAATGTATGATTGGGACATTGTAGTAGTTTTGGTTGATGGTAGGAGGGAGTTTTTTTTATGGAACTGCTTTGTCTTTAAGTGTGACATGCCTGTATGGTTGTTAAACAGGAGGACCAGAGGTGTGATTACAGGCGTGATGGTTAGTTTAGAAAGTCGACATGTATGACTTAAATATTATAATGGTCAGTCTGATAATATTAATTGTATATAGGCTCATCATTGGTAGGGGTATTTTAGGATGTTTGTACTGTATGACCTCTCTGCATGGATGTTATATGTAGCTTGTTTTGGTAGTATAACTGACTAGTGTGTTAGTAAGGTATCTTGGAATAACTGAAATGGTGGGAGTAACATGATTGTATTGTCTGATGGTGTAGGCTGCCTGTATGTATGTTTTTTTTGTGGCTGGTACAACTTGATGGTTATACCTATTGGAATGACTTGGTTGTACAGTTAGTTTCTTGTATGTTTGGTATATCCATTATGTATATTGGTATGACTTGATCACATTATCGGTTGTTTTGGTGGTATGCTAAAAGTGTATCTTCGTAGGTGTGTTGGGAGAATGGTTTGATTGTGTGGTAAGTTTGTAAGGGCGCAATGGTTTGTTAAGTTAGTATGAGAGGGCAGAATGATTAGCTTTTATAGTTGATTAGTATGATTGAATGACATCTGGGAATTATGATTGTATGGATGTCATATATGCTTAAATTATTAGTGCTGATCTTATGATAGCATGATTGGAGGTTATGATTGGAATATTTCTATAGGCTCGGCTGCTGTTATGGCTTGTTTATGTGTAACTGGTGAAGATAGATGGGTTGAAATAACAGTGAATATAGTTGACTGTTATGATTGATTAGTATGTCTGAGGTATGGTGGTTGATATGGTCTATATTATTAACAGCATGAATGAGGTATGCTTGGGGTTAAAGTGAATGATATTGTTTGGGGCTGTTTGTTTTGGTTGATATGGTTACCTGCTGTGGTGGTTTGGTGATATAATCAGATGGCATAGTATGTAGGTGTACTCGGTTGTATGCCTTTTGGCGATGTGTGGCTGAGGCAAGCTAATGTCATGTTGAATGATATTATATTTGTTTTGGCATTCAGCACCAATACGTAGTCGATATGATTGTTAATTATGCGGGAGGTATGTAACCTGGTATGATATAGTTGTGGTAGTTAATGGGTAGTGTGTGGTGGTATGCAATGGGTAGTTCTTATGTTGCATATACAATATAATATGTGTGGTATGACTGAAGTATTCTGGGTTATGGTTGGTTTAGTACCCAGTACTCCTGGTCAACAGGGTTACTCATATTTTGTTTTTGTATGCTTGAGGTGTGATGGTCAGCATTTTTTATTGGTATGAATGGTTGATAGAATAATTCAAATTAATGTCTGGAATGATATTTTGGCTGGTGTCTGATGCTATGACAAGCATTTTGGAGTTACGAATTTTGGTATATTTTAGTGAGTGTGGGCTGAGGTATGCTTGAATTCTGGTTTGACTGGTGCGTATATTTCATGTGAGGACGGTTGGTAGAGCAGATGGTATGGGTGGTATGGTTGAATTGAGTTTTTCTTTGTTTAAATGTGATGGTAAGTTGGTTTTGTCTCGTATCAGTCAGTATTGACTGTTTGTCTGGTCTATAAATGTGCTTGGTACACTTGTGTTATCAAGGATGGTATGTTCGGTGATATGATTTACGGTATATCTGTATTGTGATTGCTCGTATATGATGAATGGTGTGGAAATTGTGTGTGTGCCGGTGAATCCTATAAGCTAAGGCATGGTTGAGTTAAATATTGTTTGGTATGGGTGGTCAGTGTATTTGATTGGTGTCAGTCAGCATGGTGGATGGCATGAGAAGAAGATGATTGTCTCACTGGTATGGGCCTTATGTTTACTTTATAAGGCTTGTGTGTACGAATGATAGAGTTATGTTAGGGTTATAGTGGGTGGTATGGTCGAAAGTTATATGTGGTTTTGGTAGGTTGTTTTTGTAAAATGGGTGTTAGATTGTGGGCTAGTCTGAACTGTTTAGTTGCTTGGCTTATGATGGATATTGAGCTTAGTGTATTTGGTGGCGTGACTGAATTGAGTTTTTCCTTGGTTTTGGTGAATGGAGTGTTGGGTGGTCTGGCATGACTTGGATTATAATGGATTGCATGGTTGTATGGTGACTAGTATATTTTTTGGCTGGTGTGGACTAGTAGAAGAGAAAGTATGAGCAGTAAGTAAATTTTTGACATGCTGAGTGCATGCCGAGGCGCTTTCGAGTTATAGTATGGGTATATTTAGTCTGGTGTTAGTTGCTAGGGTAGAGGGCAGGGATAATTGTCTTTTGGTTGTTCTGAACTATTTATTTTCTGTAAACTTGAGTTCTGATGGATAGTACGATTGATGTGTTAGGTGGTATGGTTGAATTGAGTTTAATTTTGTTTATATGTAATAGTATCTTTTTGGTCGTCTGGTATTGGTTGGTAATGATGGTTTTACAGATGGTAAGATTGTTTGTGTTGCAGGTTGGTCTGTTCTATAAATTAGCTTTGTTTGTTTCGGTATCATGGATGTTATTTTGCATGATATGTTTTCTCATATGTCTTCATTTTGATTGTAGGTATATATCTAATGGTGTAGACAGTATGTGTGTGTCGACGAGTCCTACAAGGCTAATGCGTGCTTGAGTTAAAAAATGTGTTTGATAAGGGTTGTCAGTGTATTTTGACAAGTATTAGTAAGCATGGTGGATGCATGGTTGATGTATGCTAGACTAACAGTGGGTGGCATCGCTGTTAGGTATAGATGGTGTAGATTGTTAGAAAAGGTTGAATGGGTGTTAGGTTATGGGCTGGTCTCAGCTGTAGAGTTGCTCGAGTTATGATCAATGTTATGCTTGTTGTATTGGATAGTGGAGTATGATTGAGTTTTTATTTGGTTATAGGTGAGGGTGTGTTGGTTGGTCTGGTATTATTCAGAAATGATGGTTTGACAGATGGAAAGAATGTTTGCATTGTGAGTTGGCCTGGACTATAGGATTTTCTTGGTACGGTTGGGTTATAATGGGTGGTATTTTTGGTTATATCTATTCCCATATGTGTTTTAGTTGTGTCTGATTACAATGACAAACATGTTAATATTACGATTTTGGTGTTTTTTTAGTGGGCATAGGATGAGATATGCATGAGTTCTAATATGAATGATGAGGATATTTAGTGTGGTATTGGTTGGTAGAGCAGATGGTGTTAATGAGTTACATATGCTGGTGTGGTATCTTTGTAACCCGCCAGGTTCCAGTTAGGAAGATTTGTTTGATGGTGGCAGTCGTGAAAATTAATCGTGAAGCAGAATATTTGTCCAAGAGTTCTCATTGGGCACTCGCTAACATAGACTGTCTTGATTTTCGTATAAGTAGATAAAATTCCGTAGGTGTAAAGTTATCATGCTGGTGTAAAGACACTACATGAAGGGTGTGGGAAAATTTAAGGTTTCTATTTTTGTTTGTTGTGTGAAGTATGTGAATAAATATACACTGTTTGCGGACAAAAATTCCTCTATATATCAAACGATTGGCATGAGACCCAAGGACGTGAAAGACAACTCACTGCTAAAAACAGTGAATAAAGTTGAATAAAATTTGGATCCTCGCAAAGCAAAAGCTAACTTTAGTGATGCGAGCATAAGCAGACACAAAAATGTATTTACCAAGGGAAATGCAGTGAACTGGTCTACAGAGCTCTTTCGAGTTATTCACGTATGACATTACTATCATTGCACATATTATTTGGAAGATATGGATCACGTTCTTGTACGTGGAGCTTTCTTCTCGGAATAAATTATGGTCACAGAATTTCCTCATATGTATTCGGTTGAGAAGGTGATTCGTCACAAGAAAGGAAAAATACTAGCTAGACGGTTGCCTAGAGCAGACATTATTAAAGTATAATATTTGTATATAGCATATTTAAACCTTCGTCATATTACATGTATTGGTAGCTGAGTGGTCTAAGGCGATAGTTTAGTGACCCAAGTTTCGGCATTTCGATCCCATCCTCTTCCCGATAATATTTTGAGTTCTAATAATGCAGCACTCTTAGCGACTAACTTGAGAACCATGCAAGATAGCTGCAGTGACACTAGCACTCCTTGTAGCATATGGCAGAACCTGAGGTTGGCAGGCTGCTGGAACTACACAGACAGCTCGTCTAATGGTCAACTACTAAATTATAACTACAGTTCTCCTGGTAGCAGGTAAAGTTGAAATGGGTCAAAATGGTGGCTGATGAGGTGGAAAGATAGAGCTTGAAGAAATGTAATCCAAGATGCCAGGTACAAGATGGAATGATAGATCATGAAGACATGGAATACATGATGACAGGGGACGAGGTGGAATGATAAAGCATGAATAAATGTAATCCAAGATTGTGGATGCCTAGGAGGAATTATAGAGCAGGTAGTCTGGGATTCCAAGATGGTGAATGCCGAGGTGGAATGATAGAGCATTAATTGCGAAAACAAGGTGGTTGATGTAAAGTTGAAATGATAGAGCATGAAGTGCAAAAACATGATGGATATCGAGGTTGGAATCATAGAGCATGAAGAAATGGAATAAAATATGGTGGATACCAAGGTGGAATGATAGAGCACAAATAAATAGAATACAATATGATGTATGTCAAGGAAGAACGATAGAGCATGAAGAAATGAAAATCAAGATGTTAGAATGATAGACCATGAAGAAATTGAATCCAAGATGGTGGATGCCCAGGTGGAATGATAGAGCATGAAGTACAAGCACAAAATTGTGGCCTAGCGAACACGACTAATCAAACAAATATTAAGTATTAATATAGTGGAATAAAAAATTATGGAATCTAAAATGGCTGAATCAATCATGGCTGTAACATGACTGGAATGATACAGCAGGAAGTCCGAGAATCCAAGATGATGGATGGCGATATGTATAGATTGAGCAGGAATAAATTGAATCCAAGATGGTTGATGTCGAGGAGGAATTATTGAGCATGAAGAAATTGAATCCAAGATGGTTGATGTCCAGAATGAATGATGGAGCATGAAGAAATGGAATCCAGGATGGGTGATGTCAAGGTGGAATGATAGAGCATGAAGAAATGGAATCCAAGATGTTGATGAAGAGGTGGAGTGATAGGGCATGAAAAATGGTATACAAGATGGAATTCGCATGAGTGGTATGATAGAGAATGAAGTGAAAAACGAGATGGCGGTCGCAATACTGAAATTAAAGAGCATGAAAAAATGGGAGCACTCTGATAAAACATGCAGAATTATAGAGACAGCATGGGATGATACATCATGTAAATTGTCATACTGACTACCAAAATGGCGGTGTACTGGCTAACATGAGGGTGACAGGAAATGATGTAGTCCAAGATGCCGGCTGTCGTAAATGACGTGATCCACGATGGTGACCAGAAATGACGTAATCCAAGATGGCGGCGGTCGTCCCTGGTCCCCACCTCCTGACTTTTGTACCCGAACCTACATTATTATACTACTCTCAACAAATAACCAATTACAATAAGGCAGGCATCCCAGTGTCGGGTTAAGCAGTGGATTCCACACTCGAGAAAAGTTTTCTATTTATGCTTAAACTAGTTCTCGACAGTATTCTTTATGCTCCCATCGTTGTCGAATATCCGTCGCTTTGACATCTATTTCAGCATCAGAGTGGCGTGGAGTGGAGACATTTGGGCGACACTTAGCATCGGAGTCTTGAGAGCCGATGAGGGTGTAGTGAGGTGAATATGGAGCAGGCGAGGGAAATGGGAGGTCCCCGAGAAAACCCGCCGATCAGCAGCATCGTCAGGCACGATTCCCACGTGCGAAAATCCGGGAGCAAACCCGCCGGGAATCGAACCCGGTTCGCCTAGGTGGGAGGCGAGTGATCAAACTACTGCACCACCGCGGGCCCTTAAGCATTAGCAATTATCGTAGTTACTTAGTGATAAATATAAACGTTGTGCCTCTGGCTATAGTGTGGCAATTCCGCTGTTTCCTCCGGGCTTTCGATGAATATTAGTGAACATTAATTAATTGTTATTGTCTTCGACATTCACTTTTCTCCATACACATATTACCACTGGCATGTATCCCTTAAAATTATGAACTGAAATACCGCTTGCTGATTCTGCTTTGATGGGTCTGGTACCGCACCAGCGATCATTCACGCAATGACATGCATCTAATAATGAATTCTGTTTAAACATAAAGAACACTGTACATGTGTCACACATGTAGATACACTTTACTAGAAAATTCTAAAACTCAAATGTTAACATTTTCTTTATGTACTTATAATATGCCTCTCAGTAAATATTTTGTCACCCTAACAGCCTATTATGCATTTTGTGAGAGATGTAAGTAAGTAACATTTACAATATATCCTGCCTTCAATGACACTGAAGTAACGGACATGGAAGTATTGGTTCTGTTGATATACAAAGGCAAATGTAAAAGTTACTATTAAAAGACTAACTGTGAAGTAATAATGATGTAAAATTGAAGTGTAACTTGTTACTGTTGGATTAACATCGATTCTCACTTGGTTATATTACATATATAGTTTTGTTTCATGCACTGAGATTAAGATATTAATGTAAATTTTGCATTGGTGGAACTAACGTTTATCCAGTAATTATTTTAATCTGCACTGTCCACATATAAGTATAATTTTTCATGTCAAATGAAATTATAACTTTTGGTGTATACGAAATATGTTACAGAAATGAACCATGGTGAGTAGTTTGACCATATGAAACATGCAAATGATTCGTGTTTCACGCTCGGTCACAAAGTGATGCCAGCAATGGCAGGCCTTGCTGCTGTACCTGCCGGACTATACAATATTGTCCACGTGTGCATGCTTATCAATCTGAATTGTTCTTCCATGTCTGTGGCTGCCCTTCACAGAGGAGTGACGCAGTGACGAGTTCGACAGCAATTATAACTGTTCGATGCATTCCAGAGGGGTCGCATTGTAAGGCTCCAGGGAGCGGGATGGTAATTTCAATGCAATGCGCTCCATAATACTGTTCGTACGGATATTGCTGTAGCATGCTGTTGGGGCCAATGGATAGAGGAAGGTAGGCAAAACCCGAAATGCAGGATTTGGGAGACCGCCCTAAACCACACTGAGGAAAACCGATCGATTGTCCGGCATGCGTGGATTGCCGTAAACGCCACGAATGTGGACATTCAGCGAGCAGTAATACCCATCATACTGCATACTGCAAAAAAAAACATTATTGTTGGCAGAGGGCTGCAAGCTTCAGGACTACATGCATGCAGAGCATTGAGGTGACTGCATTTAACGCATCGACGTTGCCATAGATTGCAATAGTTTCGTTACGGACTGTAATAGGGCCATGCAGAATGTCAGTGGAAAATCTTCAGTGATGAGTCCTGCTTTCGTCTTGGTGAAGATGACCAACGCATCCATGTGTGAAGGCAACATTTACACCACCAAGAGTAATGGTTTGTTATCACACATCACAAGTCCAGACAGCCTGGTGTCATGGAGAGAGATGGAATTTCGTAAGTTTCCCCGTCACCATTCGTCTTCATCTTGGTGTTATGAGCTAAGCCCGCTCATAAACTAGCATGTTAATGATGGCTAGTAGTAGGAAATAGGATAAGCTAATAAGAAGACTAAATATTTAAAAATAACTGAAGCATTTACTTACCATCTCAAACAGTTACAAACTGCTACAAGAATAGAGACAAGCGGCCAAAGGAAGAAAAGGATGAAGCGGAAGTTTAAATTAGTTAAGAGAGAGAAATCTTAGCAGAGCAGGAACTCACCCGAATCTTGCACCCTTGACTAGTCGCCCCTAGGTCGGACTTCGCCGCACCAGATCCCGCAGCAGACCGGCCCATTGACAATCGCCGACTATATCGCTGACAGCCCTCGCAGCCCAAATCCATTCTTCGCGCCCTTCCACATGTGTGGATTGACGCAATGAATTCCGATTGGCTTTTGTTGTGCACCGCAGGCGGAGTCTGGTCGTGGTTTGTTGTAATTATACAGGAATGTCCTGAGGTCTGCTGGATTCACATTTTCTGTTCTCGTCACATTTCTATGATAGTTAATACATTCCCCTTCAGCCCGATTCCTTCGCCGTTATTGTTAGGTGGTGTACAGTGGGGTATGTATAACATATCCACCAAACTGACAAAAAGAGATCTTCTCATCTCTGGAGGGATGGTGATGAAAGAAATAGACTGCAAAGAAAGGTTTGTGATGTGTCGGGGAGAGCTAAATGTTGGTTAAAGTCCATGGTGGCAGTGAAACGGTGTAGAAAGAGTTTAGTAATGATAGTGTGTCCTTGAGTATTGAGAATATTCTGGGGTAAATGTTTAAGGCTGGGCCACAATAGGGTTAATTGTGAAGTTGGCTGTACTGCAGGCGTGATGTAGGTCGATGAACTGGCGGCACATGGAGGACTGGCCGTGGAAATGCTGACTGGCGATGTCGGCTGCCTTCCTGGTCGTTGTTCGTGCGAAACGTAGATGAGTATATGGAAGATGGTGAGGTGATGTAGAGTATTGACGTCTATTACAATTTTTTCTACTATATATATACACATATATAACACTAAGTGGCTTTTTCTTAACTATTTTACGTCTTCTCTATATTACAAATACAGTTTTGTCCCATCTGATTTACACTGAAATAGCATACTTTAAACTTATGCTAATTTTCTGGATGAATTTCTTCGTCTTTTTTATCTGCGTGACTGCTTGAATAGAACTGTATTGTTTTTTCACCATAATAAAGTTTTACAAACAAAATTGTAGCATCTCTGCACTATAGTTAATTTTTATTAACAGAGAAACATTTGAAATAATATCAATCTCCTGTGTGGTGTACTGTGTAAATTAGTCCTTAAAATATATAACATATTGGAATTTATACACTATACACTATACAGATCATTAATTTTAATATAACATACTTTGAAGTGGATGCTCTGTTTGCTATGAAGTTATTTACATATTTCCATTAATATTTATAGTCATAATCATATTATTAACATTTTGAGGCATTACTTATATTAACGAAAAACACTTGTCATCTAGGTAAATAACATTTTATATTTATATCTTGCATAGTGGGTTACATTATTATATTTTGTCACTATCTCTACTTATAAAAATACATATTACATGTTTACTCTTTTATTGACTGGTCATTACTGTATTAAAATAATAAGTTACAATATCTGTATATGCTTATGATATTACTATTGGTATTATGCTTATTATTGTTAATATGGTGCACCACGAGGGAAATGATGAGAACGATGCATCATAGGAAATTACTAAGATTTATCATTAAGTGAGCCTACTATTTTAAATTTTATGTATTATTTTAAATATTGTTAAATTTACTTTGTCTCCCTGCCGACAGTAAAATAGACTCTTTTAACCACATATCATTTATTTATACAATTTAAAGAATCGGTCTTAAATAAAAGAAGTAAATAACAATGAAATAGTTACTGTATTGCATAAGTTAAATAATAATAATAAAACATCTTCATTAAAACACTGGTATCCATGTTTCAAATATTACATACTTATTAGACACAGCCTGACATATTCACTCTGGCCTGTCTCACATAAAGACGGAATTAAAAGAAAAAATAAATGATTTACCAACGGATCACAGCTATGTTTTGTATCTATGATGACACTCCCATGTTATCGATGTTTCATAAAGACAATTATTGTACAACTGATAGGTGTCTCTATTTTTCCTTATTTTAGTATTTGGCAGATAGCACTTATTTTATGTCGAACACAGCAAACACTAACAATTAATTAATAACACATAATTAAATGCTGCAGTGAATATCTCTCCCAATCCTCTATCATACAGGTAGCAAACAACCATTCATACATCCTTTTTATTAGAATTGCACGAGGACAAGGGCTGGGGGCTGTGGCACCGTGGTGCTATCTGCTATCTTGGATGATGTCACAGCCAACATCTTGGATTCCGTCACCTTATGTCATTGACCTTGACCTTTGTCGCCATCTTATTCCCGCCCATCATCTTGTTTTCACCCGCTATCTTGTTTCCATCTGCAACCTTGTTTCTGCCCCCATCTTTTTTCCCAATTACCCACCTTATTAATTGATTTCAATTGTTAAATGTCAAGACCATGACATAATCAATAATTGCAGAAGTGATGTAACCAAGTTGGTGGTTATAGGGGATCGAGAAATCAGCAGATTACTAAATCGAGTTGGAATGGCAGAGCATGAATACAATGTAAATAGGAGGGTGGAACACAGGTAACTTAACCATGGTGACAATATTAATAAAGAAGAAAGGGCAGAGACGGGAAGGAAGGTAACTACTAGGAAAAAACGAAAGCAAATTCGTGAACATGGTATTACAGAGCATGAGAGAATGTTTTAGTCAGCTCGCCTGGTGGCTAAATCGAGAAATTAGCACCCCTTAGATGATGCAAATTGAATCCAATATGTCAGGTGCAGACAGCACTACCTATACTTTAAAAAATATTAACAAATATGGCTGCCACCTGGTGGCTATATCGATAGATCGTCTGGTGACAAAATCTAAAATTAATATACTATTGCTACCTAGGTGAAAAAAAGTTAAACAAATGACAAAATAAGAATCACAATGGCTGATGGAGTGTATTTAACAGAATGTGTATGGTTGAGGAGGATTGAGACCTGTCGACTAATTAGCCAATGATATATAATGGTCTGGGAAGGAAAAGTTATGACAAAGTGATTGGTTGGAAGAGGGTCAATCATCTGCTGGACATGGTGCTAGGGGAACCTGCAGAAAAGTTATTTTTAAAAATAAATTTTAATTGAAATTTTTGATTCTTGGTTCAAGGGTCTTAAGTCTTGGGTTAAGGGTCTTGAGCCTTGAGTCAATGGTCTTGAGTCCGGAGTTTTGAGTCAAACATTTTGAGTCTTGAGTGATGAGTAAAGGGTTTTGCGTCAGTCAATTTAAGTCTTGAGCCTTGAATTTTGAGTCAAGGGTTTTGAGTCAATCAATTTATGTCTTGAGCCTTGAGTTTTGAGTCAAGGGTTTTGAGTCAATCAATTTGAGTCTTGAGTAAAGTATCTTGAATCTTAGGTTAAGGATCCTGAGTCTTAAGTCTTGAATCAAGCATTTTTAGTCAAGGGTCCTGAGTCTTGTCTCTTACTTGAGCCAAGAGACTTAATTCTTTAGTCTTGAGTCAGCAGTCTTGAGTCTTGGGTCATGGATCTTGTGACTTGAGTTAAGTGTCAAAGAGTGTCTTTAGGAATTTGTTAAAAAAATTTTGGAATATTTTTGGGATTTTACATATTTTTTAATAATGTTAAAAATTCTATAAATTTTTTTTGGTATTTTTTTGGGTTTTTGTATACTTTTAAATAAATTTTGTATATTTTAAATAAATTTTTTAGCATTTTTGTTGTTTTTGGGATGTTTTGGAGATATCTTGGAATATTTTGGAATATTTTGAGTTCAACATCATACAGGGTCATACGTATGGAGTTAAGGTCGAGGTCACCGACATCTAACATGACGGACAAGATGGTTGTAAATCAGGTCTGACTCCAGACCCTGGATCCTGTGTATCGATTTGGCATACCCTATGTCAATAAAACCACAATGGCTGCCACTGCTCTGTCGTCGAAAATGTTCCCCCCAAATCCTTACGATGGATAGGAAAGTGCTTTTCGGGGGATCCTTTTTGTAACTAGTGATATAGGTGCTTTTTTGAAGGGAAAATGGGAAATTCTGAGCGAGGAAGAGAAATTTTGAGGGAAAAGGGAAATTAAGATGGAAATTTAGTCTATTTTGAGGGGAAAATGGGAACTCTTGAGGGTAAATAGCCGTCGTGCAACTGGAATGACAGAGCTTAAGCAGCTCCGATGCTCCTATCCCCCACCCTTGCACCAAACTCCCCATAATCACTACTTTAATGGATTACATGTATGTGCAAAAAATAAACATATTCCTGTTACATTTCACAAGTCACTCCAGTGTATCAATCCCCTGCAGTGTCCCACGTTATATCAGTTGACATTAATATATAAATTCTCACTTGTTATCTGAAGTTCCAAATTTTCCAATAAATTACTAACTTAAAATATTAAGGTGATATATGTATTAATGCCATTATTCATTTCATTATCATATATATATATATATATATATATATATATATATATATATATATATAAGTAGTGTAATATAGTCCGTTCGGGACCAGGAGTCAGGAGGCGGGGGCCCGGGGCCGACCACCGCCATCTTGGATTACGTCATTTCCGGCCGCCATCATGGATTACGTCATTTCCTGTCAACGTTTCGTTAACCAGTATGCCGCCATCATGGTAGCCAGTATGCCAATTTCCATGCTCTATCATGCCATGTTACCTCTATAATTTCGAATGTTTTCTCAGTGCTCTCAATTTTTCATGCTCTTGCATTCCAGTCATACGACCGCCATATTGGATTTCCAGACTTCATGCTCTATTATTCTACCTCGGCATCACTCATCGGGATTCTCAGACTTCATGGTCTGTCATTCCACCTTGACATCCACCATCTTGGATTACATTTCTTCATGCTCTATCATTCTAATTACACCACCGCCATATTGAATTCCTGGACTTCCTGCTCTATCATTCCAGTCATGCGACGGCCATCTTGTTCGATTAGTCGGATTCGCTACACCGCCATTTTGTGCATGCACTTCATGCTCTATCAATCCATGTTGCCGCTCTTGCATTCCAAGGGTTTTCTCCTTGTGGTACCATTTTTTATTTTACTTTCCTCTCTTCCGTTCTGCTTCTTTCTCTCACCTTAGTCACTCCACGGCCGTGTTGGATAACATTATTTCTGGCCACCATATTGTTTCTTAATTACTCACATTCGTTGGACCACCATCTTGGATGGCATTATTTCCAGTGATGCCATATTGGATTTACATTAATTATGCTAGTTAACTTTCGGTCTTCCTTTGTAGTCTGATCCATCTCTTCCGCCCGACTCTTCTTCGATGGATTAAGCAGGTTCGGACAGGTTTGTCACAACCCAAACTTACTGTCGCCACCATTACATGACATCACAAACTCGTCATCCATTGGCATTACAGGTTCCGACAGGTTTGGTCACAAACCAGACTTACTGTCATCACCATGTCGCTCCGTACACCTTTCGGTACAACCCCATACCATATTTGTTCAAAAAATATTTAAAAGTAACCAGGATGACTGTAAGGGCATTTTTTTTAAATCTTTGAATGTCGTAAATGTTTTTTAATGTGCATTGAAAGTATTTAATACCAACCAATGTACTTTTAAAGTCTATCAAAAGTTTTTAATAAGCACTTTACTATTAAAAATAAATAAACCCCATTTAAAAAGTATGGGAGTAGTTATTATAAAACCAAAATTCTTCAAACAATATATTCAAAATTATATTGTAACAAAAAAAAATTCCCAAACAATATATTGTAAAACCAAAAATCGTCACACAATATATACATATTCTGATCGACCTTATGAACTTCAGCTCGCTATTTTCAAAATTGTGTTTTGTCCAGTATTTAGGTATTTACTATATCAATTGCAAAACTAACAATACCATGTTTCAACACACCGCAACTTTGTCCTCCCCATTTTATCTGGGCTTGGAACCAGCAACACTAAAATGGTGTAATGTAGGCAGTGTTACAATGCTATGGCATTTTTTTTTGTTTTTTCTTGTCAAATATAAATGCAAATATATACAAATATATACACTAGGTACTACAGCCCAAACTTTTAGAATCTGGTAATATTATCTGTATGATCAGTTCTCTCCAGTAGGCTAACCGTGCATCTAACGAGTTATCTTTACCTGTTTTATACCAATTGCTTGTTTCCCTTCTCCTCTTGCCACCCAGCAAGCTACCGAAGTAGACTTCCCTGGAATGGCCGTCTGGATCATTGGGTACTAAGCCCTACCACAACAAGAAGAGATCTCATCAAAGTTATAAATAAACCAATATCATTCAAAATATATACATCATTTGCAACATGCACCCAACAAGATAATTCTTGAACAGACTCTAATGTGCAGCAATGCCATTTCTTTTAGCCGGAATAGCCATATGGTAGAGTACAAATTCCATCATCCATTATTATACGCTTATCATCCTGCATGTTAAACCTAGCTTATTGCTAGACTCTGTGTAAACTTCGTGGTGATGAGACCTGATATGAATTATTTGTACCGGCATTCTTGTTTGCTCCTTTTGTACTCTTTTATAGTCCTCAAATGTTATGTCATTTTTATGGAGAGTT
Source organism: Dryococelus australis (assembly GCA_029891345.1). Taxonomy (NCBI): domain Eukaryota; kingdom Metazoa; phylum Arthropoda; class Insecta; order Phasmatodea; family Phasmatidae; genus Dryococelus; species Dryococelus australis. The sequence continues at coordinate 66,521,576 of CM057009.1, read as the reverse complement.
TTTGAATGCCTTTTGCTCTCTTAACAGTTTTTCCATTGCATCTATATGCAAACATTTTGGCTCTCAGCCCAACAAACTCCTGCATTTCTTCCCCATCACACACATCTTTAAATTTTCCCACCACTTTCTTGTTGGTGGAAGAATACCACGGGTGAGTGAAAGAGTAGGAACTTGTGTCGAATGCCATCATCAATTCTGGGTCTGAGGCCAAGTCTTGATAAAAATCTTCTTTTTTAATTTCATTTATGTGGCTGTCTATTCATATATACCAGCTGTATATTATCATTATATTTTTCCTTCATTATGCTATAGTGAAACAAATACATTCAGGTCTTGGACAAGTCAAGTACTGCGAAGCCTGCATGTATTGGCTTGTCGAACAGAATGTTCTCTGTTTCCATTTTTACTAACGACAGCGATTCTTTATATATTATTCGGTCCTTGAATGTTAGCCATGCTACAAGCTTCTTAATTCTCTTTTTCTTGCATACCAATTCAATGTTCTGATTCTTCCTTTTAGTTTCAGTTAGCTTGCCAAATACTGAATTATTGGCAAGCTTAAAAAGTCTTTTTCGAAATCGTTGGTAGCAACACGATGTTTGGAGGTATTCAATTCAATGTATGGCTTCAGCTAAGCCTCCTGATTAAACTGCAGCACTCGATTAATTTTCTTTAACTTCAGACCATCTGCAACTGCCTGTTTTAAGTTCACATAATGAAAAATATAATTTATTTGGCCTGCAAAAGTGTTCATCAACTTTGTCTGCTTAGTTCCAGGGGGACATTCACTGACAGGCAAGAATGGTAAGTCTTTGTGGGCATCGTGGATTTCATCTGGATACTCCACATCCACTCCCAGATATGTATCCTTTGTCACTGTTGTCTGATATGCTCAGTACATCCAAATCTGTGTCTATCCATTTAAACCCTGAGATTGGGAGAGGCAGCGACATCGCCTATCTATATAGGATATTGGCATCAATATATTGCAGATACATCGATGGCATCCCTTGTTCATATACCTCAGGAGCATACTTGTAATTTGCTACACAATAGCAATTGATACATTGAGCGACTCCACCACAGATACCGACTTCCACAAACAGATGCATGTCGTCATCGACCATCAATTCCAGTTAAACCTTTGTCTTGTGCAGCATTGTATCAAAAGAGAATGCGGGAGCTCTGACATAATGGCAACAGTCCAGACCATATTTATTCATGCAAAGATCTCGGAAATTCTCGAATACATGAGTCATGAGCAGGTAATCTGTCACCAGGTACAAGTCGGCATATTCTTCCATCGTCTTACAGCCAAATTTTGTCCGCACATTCTTTGAAGGAGAATAGTCTTCAGCAGCATTGTGGGAGTCAGTTAACCTGTTATAAAAGGCTTCCTTTGGTGGCAGTTATATCTACTTCAGCTTCTCTCACGAATCAACATAGTCGTAGGGGAAAACGCCTTTCCTTGACACCAAAACCACCTCTTCTTCAGTGTAAAATTTCTGCATTGTAGCAAACTTAGAGGTAGGTAGGTTCTTTGCCAGGCATGCGAGTCTTGTAGACATAAAGCGAAAAGTATCTATAAACTGTATGCTGAAACCATCTTCAGTATGTTTGCTAAATGTAATCATCTTTTCTTCAGTATGTGGTATGATGAATATATCTTTGTTGCCATAGTCAAGTTCTTTGATAATAAAATGCTCATCATAGCCAAGATTATGAAACAGCACTGGCATCCTCATTGGTTTCCATAGTAGTTTATTACATTCGTTGCATGCTGGTCCAATATAATTGCCAGTAAGATGATAGTGGCCATCCACGTTTCTGTTCTTTGGTGTAAATGAAGTGAAGCAGTAACAGAAAGTTCTTTATTGCATATAGTCAGTCTCTTCTTGCGATGTCAGCTGCCTCTTCGGCTCGCTCACACTATAAATGGCATGAACCTATTGGGCAATGCCGACAATGTAAGACATAAAGTGCTCGGATGCATCTTCGCCATTATATTTCACAGGCTTCTTTGGCAGGTTCATGGTCTTTGGTGCTGGCACAACACCATTATCGACTTTCACATAAAAACCATAGCTGTATTGCTCATGTTTTTGATATGCTCCAGTATACGATGTGCTAGGGTCAGGCTGGCAGGAATGAACAGGTACTAGTAAGGCTTCAAAATCAGCATATATTACAATTAGAAGCTTCATAATATTTTGATACCTCTTGAATTTATGTACAGGGGCACTTGTAGAAAACAATAATCTCGTCACCTGACTGGCCAGACACTCTTAGCTGGTCATCATAATATCGAAAGCATCTCTTGCAGACATAGATCACCTTGCTGTGGGCTGTAAGCTGTGATCGGACCAGTCTCGAAAAATTCTTGATGTATGTGTAATGTGAGTTCTCTTCATGTGTGATGAGGAAGAGGTCTAAATGCTGGCCCTTTCCTCCCCTATCACTCGCAAAGGAACAATGTTCGTCTCTTAATTCAAACCATATACATTAACGCTTACTCCAGGATTCATCTTCTCAAATAATTTCAACTACTTCAGTGGTGTAGGGAACTTCAGACCTTCAAAATCGAAATTTTACTCTAAGTCATAGTATCTTCTATCCACACGATACAGGTGACTTCCCTCAAAAAATCTAGCAAATAGAGTCCACTTGAAACACTCATGGTCTTCTAGATCTTGTGGATTGATTATAGCCTCTTTTCTCTTGATTGTGCAGGCAGATCAATATATGAGGAGGTCCGAAGAGGATCGAGCTTATTTATTCGTTGTTGGAGTCTTTTGACAGCTGTAAGTGTCCAACCTAATCCTTTGCCCATACACTCTTCATCTTGATATAGGTTTTGTATGCAGGCATCGACAGCTTCACCTATGACAACAACATTATAGATAGGTGTATTTTTTGTTTTAAATGCCCTTGCATCAGTCTGGTCGTCATGGGGTTCAGGCTTGCTATAATCACAATCGAGCCACAAGTTAAATTTACTGGTTTCCTGTGTTTGTAATTCATTTTTAAGTCTTACCATCTTACTTTTCATCTCACTAAGGTAAGTACAAATGTCCACTGCAGATGTGGATGTGTTCTCAGCAACATATGTCTTTAAATAGCCACGCTATATATGTCTTTAAATTGCCACGGAATGCAGTCTCTGCCTCGACAAAACCAAACTCTGTCGCCAACCCATTCCCAGCTACGATTTTAGGACAGGCTCATGTTGGCAACTCAGACTCTGCCACGATTTTCGGACGAGCTGTTGTTGATTGAGTCAAAGGGCATAGGAATATCTTCTTAGGATCAGGCTTTTTTCCTTTACAGACCCTTTGATGCATGAGCAAATTGTCACAACGAGTAAACTGAACAGCGCAGTGATGACATTTCAATAGCTCACTCTCAGAGTTGAACATACACCCTGCTTCATGTCGACGAGCATTGTCGGGGCGAGCAAATTGCTTGTTGCAAAACTTGCAGTTGGTGGTCGCTGCTTTCGTAATAGTACCACTGCAGCTACGAAGATGTTTGTTCAACTCGTCTACAAGCAATTGTTTTTCAACACTTCTCGCACATCAGCTGCTCTCCCTGATGCGCGTTGAGGCTACATATCTTCTCATAATGCAGCATACCTTTTAAAGGCAATAGCCTTACCACAAAGCTTGCACACGATTCCTTCCATCACTAAATGACTAACGAAAAAAAAACTAACTGTTGACATAATAAACCGAACACGTTAAAGAAACTCTACCAACTTCTTGATTAAATTAAACCTAATTTGCTAAACCTACCCCTAAAACTCTGGATGCTATTAATACAAACTCCAAGCCTAACCTAAAAACTCTAGCTAAATAAACCTAAAACTTTTGATGTTCTAAACTATGCTAAAGATATCGAAACGAAGAAAATAATCAGTAAACGAAGAAAATATACTAGAAAGAATACAAAAAAAGCTATGACTAAAAACTGAAGAATATTACAAACACAAGGAAGTATCGCTGAGAGGTCTGCACGCAATGGCTTCGTCACAGGAACTGAAATACAGAACGAGCGTGCGAGTATATATAGCCTGGGGAGGGTGGGGAGGGTGAGACCAGATGTCAGGGTCTAACTTGCATCGACGTAGGCTACCTCATGACAAGAATTCCAGGAAAAAGTATGACGATGATAATATTTTATCTTTGCAAACACATCTGTCGTTCCACATGACAAGAATTCAGGGATAACGTGTGACGATGCAGAGGCAGACAGGTTCTAGCTTGCATCGTTATAACTTCCATATAACTAGAATTCTAGAAAAATGTGTGACTATATATCATCGTTGGAAACGCACTCGTCGTAATATTCCCCATGATCAGAATTCCAGGAAAAAAGCGTGACGTTGCAGAGACAGCCAGTCCGTATCGTCATGGAATTCCGGGAATAAAGTGTGACGATGGCAATATTTCATCGTTGCAAAGGTACTCGTCTATGCATTAAAATTTCTAGACGCACAAACGAATCGAAAATTACAATCGTTGCTAAACAAACATCATGTTACATACGTTGAGAATCATGTGTAGCTTAAATAACTGTACGAAAGCAGGCATTTAGTTTGTAAAGTAAAATTAAATTCTATAATATAGGGAAGGAAATCTCAGGCACTACGAAGCAACTCTTAATGTGATCATGCTGTAAATGGATGAAAATTCTGTCCATGGGAATTACTTTGTTTGCGAATCACGTACGTCTCACGACCGAGTAGTAACGATACAACAGACTTTTTTTCCCCGAGTAAACAAAAAAAATGTAACTTTGTGTGCTTTTATCCAGTTGTGCGGGAATGAAACAACAGCATTAGCTTTGGACAGTGGATAAATATCCTTAAAATATATACATCGACTTAAATGTTTATTACCATTTAGGTCGACGTGGACTGCCTGCTGAACGGACTCTCTGAGTCAGAATTCCTGGAAATTCCAGAGATAAAGGGGCATTGCCCTGTCGCGAACTCACGCTCGTGTTGAGTCTCGCTCTCCAACTCTGATTCCCGCAGCATAAAAAATGTATTCTTTATCATAACACTTAGCCATTATAAACGACTAAGCGGTTAGTCAGTCGGCTGGACAAAAGTATTTCTCTTTAACATTTCATAGGACACAACAGTTTTTTTTTTCCAGTGCAATGATATTAATGTACGTGTTCTGATAATAGTTTATCGTTAACCGCTACGTCAAGATAGTGACTCGCGGAGCAAGGTAAGAGATTGCCCTGCGCGTAGATTGGTTGGAGATAAGCGAGCCCGCTGGACTTAGCAAAACATTAGTCACTACCGTGTTTAGATCTAGTGATCTAAATTCTTGGAAGTTTACCCGGCGGCGAACTGTCGGGATTCATACGCTCATGTAGCAACAAGCACCGCTTTTGTGTTGGTAGATTTAAATTCTGTTCTCTTAGACAACAAATTCTTTCGGGAGTCGTACTGATAAATCTGTAAAAATGCGTCCTCGTACGAACTATGTATCAAGTCATGTAGAAAGCTGCTCTAAACCGATTAAAAATTAATCTCTCCAGACATTAAATTATAAGAACATATTCTGCCACAAATGTGCATTAAACATGCTCTTGTAATTATAGTACGTACGTACAGATGTTGCCAGAAAACTATTATAAACTGTTCACAGTGAAATCAATCTTTGAATAATTTCACTGTCCCTACCTGTGTACAGACACGGCCCGAGTGACATGTGGACGGTAACAACGGAAATAAAACAAGTCCCATGTATTAACATTGAATTTAAAAATGCCAGGTAAACATTTCCTTTCTATTTTTTTAAATAAGTATGAGTAATGTTTGCCTTTTATAATTATTCCACTTGACTGATACACGAATACAGTGATCAGGCACTATGCATTAAACACTTTGCTCATGATGGGATCAGAACACTCGTCACATGTGCGTGATGCCTTAGCAATCACGAAAAAAACAGTTTAGCTTAACACAAAAAAATGATTCTGTTACTTTCCATTCTACACTTCCTTGCATGACACCTTTGCAAATATATTTTAGAAATAACTTTATCATTCTATCGAAATCATGTATTAAAATTATTCAGGGAGATGGTTAAATGGCAACACATGTAAATAAATGTTAATACATATATTTGGAATATATACAGAAACACATCAAACAACATATTATTCTGAAATAATTTTTATACTTAAAAAAAAAAAAGAATTATACAGTTCATTTTGAAAACATGTCGCATTTTAGAGTTCACACTGAAAACATTTTTATACAAAGCCCATGATGAAAACATTTTTTTTAAAAAGTCCATTCTGAAAACATGTCACACGCAGAGTCAATTCTGAAAACATTTTACACAAAGTCCATTATGAAATAATTTTATACGCAGCCCATACTGAAAACATTCTAAACAATCCATTCTGAAAACATGGACACCTTAAAGATTTGAGTAGCGTAGCACACAATGACCTTAGTGTTGCACGAATTATATTATCAATATATTTCTCTGAGTTATTGTCACCATTTACAACTGGGAGAAGCACAGCACTTTCGGTGTTTCTCTTCTTGTTGGATTGCGATGGTTGTGAATTTAGCTTACGTTTGCGCGCAGTCTGTTTGGTAGTGACATGAATATTTGATGAAACAGGAATGGGCGTTGTCGTAGCGGCAGGCAACGAAGATGTAATAGGCAGTGGAGGAGAGTCTGTGATGTCACACTCAGATGAATGCAAACTAAAACCAATAGCAGAATCTTCAAGCCTTGCATGCTCAGTGACATCAGCAACGGTCGCAGGGAGTTTCGTCGATTTTTTTAAGGTGGTTGACAGCACATCGACACAGTTCTTTGCAGTCCTCATTTTGCTGTTCAGTGTCGCAGGGACCTGGGTTGAGAGTGGAATATAGGTGAACAAATCCATCACAGCACTCATAGTAATTTTTGAGCTTCCTACAGCTCCAAAAAGAGTAACTAACACAGCTGTCGCCGACAATAATGTTAGCATATTGATACAGTGGATGAAATAACATGCTGGTACTGCTCTCTACGATGTCTCAATGCTGACTGGGCTACAAGGACAGGTTTAAATAGGCTCGGATGACGTCATTTGTAGGAAGCACGAAACTGAAGAGCTTGGGTCTTCATATCTTCCAGTGTAGTAGGTACTTGTAGCAGTGGAGTGCACAAGTATGCTGGGCAAGTAATGCTGTCAAAATGAAATGTCCGTTCCAACTGTATGGTGAAAAAATATTCCAGTTTAATCTGCAGTGCCTGTTACCACTGCATGCTTCAAAGTAATGCAATCTAGTACCATCATCATGGTCGATGCCATACTCTAAACATTGCAGGTGAGGAAACACATACACATATCTTGTTTCTGTAGGATCGAACAATAAAGCTGGGAAATGATTTACCTCTGTCAAGTCTTCTGGACCAGACTTTTTTTTTATGTTCACTAGATGCTGGCTCGACGAGAACTGATTGCAGGAAGCCATGACTCATCGGCCGTATGTTGACTACCTTCCCGATGTGAGTCATCACTGCTGAAAATCAAATCTAGGATGTGTGCGATAATGTTGAGACAGGAAACTGCAGCTTCATTACAACATAACTTGCAATCACAGTAGCTGGTCCATCACAGTCTCGAATGTTAAAACTTGCTTCCATTTTGCAACCGTTGACCATACTCGCTTCCATCATTAATTGATGTTGTAGGGTAAACTTAGCCTCCCATAAAAGTCGTCTTCGAAATACTGGACAGTAATTTTTATCACAATAATTAGAATTGTGTTTTAGCCCAGAATTCCATGTAATTTGTTATGCTCGGTACCACTGCAAAATTATGAATGAGGTCCCTTGCTGTTTTCATTGCATTTTATATTATATTCTCCCCAAACTGGTGACAAATTCGAAGGCTGAACACACAATTGCATTTCCTCAACTTGTAGTTTCATTGAAGCCAATGTAGTTGGTAACTTCATTCCTGTACGACAGAGTCTTACTGCACAGTTAATGCTATCGCAGTCCTTAACATATTGGGGCTTAGTAGGACAACCCATAATTTTATACCTTAAAGGAAAATGTACATTATTACAGCACTGTTCCACATGACATCCGAAATCTTCTTCCAACCAGTACTCGATATTTTGGTAGCCTGCATTCGTAAACCAATACTCGCACTCTGGATCAAATTATGTTCTCTCCATGTTAGTCAATGTATTACTGAGATAGGATAAGTAGTAGGGGGATTGTTAGTGTTAAGTTAGACAAGGTTGAAATATTTCAATGGTGGAAGATTGTTAGCTTAGGTAGAATGATATACATCACAGGCAAAAGGCGAGCATGGAGTGGTCCACATAAATTTTCCTCGCTTTAGGATAGTACAGTGTTCATAACCAGTGCAGCGTTACACCCAGCAATAAACTTCGTCAGCACATCGCAGCTTGTAGGCAATAGTAGCATCTCTGTTAACTTGACATGCCACTTCTTTCATTGCACTTAACTTGAGTTCTTCTGTAGATGCAGGCAGCTTGGTGTCTGGTCGCATGTAGTATATTGGATAGTTATCGTAATTTCAGGTGATTGGAACAACATAAAATATATCGTTTTCAGTATATGCAACCCAATGTTCAAGCATGTTGCAATCTTAAACTTGTGGAGGCCCATCTTTCGGCGTGAAACTTATACGCCGGTACCCTATCACCACATTACTATATAAGTTAATAACTTCAGGGACAAATCTGGAGCACATTTTTTGTGTCTTAATTTTTCAGGTTTTGATATATATACTGGACACGAAAAACCGATGCAATAAGATACCCAATTACAACGTTCTGGAACATAGGAGATTATCTAATGAAAATCTCCAAAACAGTATTCATTCCAGTGTATGACTGTGTCGGTGACTGGATCTTGTAGTTGTCGTGACACTGAATGCTGGCCATACACTTCACGCAGCTGGTACTTGATTCTTTGTAGAAGGAGCTCTTCAAATGTACAAGGCAACGAGATGCTTGGAATGATGTGAAATACTGGACAACTTAGGAAGTCACACTCATCAATCTTCACACTGAACTCATTTCCATAATCGTCTGCCATGTTGCAGCATTACAAATGCATTAAACCATTACATCTTTGCATTTGCTCCACTCCACCAGGCTTCCAGAAACTGATGCGCTGGTACCCCGATGTAACATCCTGGTACAAGTAGCCTTCTTCAAGCTTGATCTCTTCAAACATTTTTATGACCTTCACCACAGACAGAAGGAACACGTCTGGTTCAGGCAGGTTTTATCTTGTTCGGACGACTCATCGAGTGGGCACAAACAGAGTCGCTTCCATTATCTCTCGAAGATGAGTAATTCCACGAAATAGAGTATGACTTATGATGATGTGTTAGCGATATGAAGAAGTCATGATCGAACTTGCTGCTCATACCAAATTCTCAAAAGTGTAGCATTCTCATGAGAACTTGCAACCCTCTGTTTAATGCTTTTATATTACTGGAGTAGTTTATTGAATGATGGGCAATGACACTCTTTCTGTAAATCTATTATATTATTACAGTATGGTAATAACAATCTTGCCTGATCGATTCCACTCACAAATACATCTCCTTATAGTTCAGCACATAAAACATTTGATATTTCGCTGTATGGAATATCACCTTGATCCCAAGACAGTCCGTGTAAATTCCATGTAAGCCATCGACTGGTTTTCTTACTTTCGAAATCTAGTTTGTGCCAACCAAATGGCGGCGGGAATGTGAATGCCATAGTGTTACCATCCGAGTAAGCTATGCTGAGTTCCTTGAAAACGAATCCATACTGATACTGAAAGCCTTGTACATTAACAAACATGATGACAGTCAACCATCGACTGAACTAAATTTACGCAAGTACTTTGGTAGTCCTGTCTCTAACGTTGTACTTTACTACACGATCGTGAATGATTAGCAGGTAGGCCTTTGTGTTTTCAAGGGAACATTTTCACCGGTATATAATTCGAGTCTACAGTCCACGACACCCGTACTTATTCGATCAGATTGTGAACTCGCATCAAATACTATGAGCGAAGCATGTTCCTTGAAGCTTACAGAGTTTATGATTGGTGATGGAATGTGGTCGTAGAAAGATCGCTAAAAATATATGTACATTTTGTATATGAATAAATAATTTCCATTCTTAAATTCTAAATTCATGTTTGAATACAGATAACTTTCAGAGTTGAGATAAATTTTAGCATTTTTCAATTTTATATGGTCGAAACGTGATTTGTCTGCCCCTACATCGTTCTCTCTACCTGTCTGACACCCCAATATGCAGTAACGTGGTTTTTTTCGGGTGAGAAGCTAATTTTCATGTTCCAGTTCACTTGTTGTGACCGAGGTAGACTAGGATTTATTTCCATACTCCATGATTGAAACGCAATGTCGATATGTTTTCCCTTCACAATCTTTAATAGTTTGGCACGTTCACCCATGTTTATTTGAATGTGAAGTAACATCCACTAGAGGGATTCGATCTTTAAACTTGCTGCTTCTGGTGGGTTTGCAGTGTCTACGATAGCATTGCTTTGGGTGTTTGATAATTCTATAACAAATTTTTGCTTAACATTGAAAATTATATATCTGTAATCTTCTGCGAAACCAAGTCTGGTGCTTAATGGAATACATGCTTATAATTTACCATTTGCATGTATAGTTAAAGCATAATTTTATTCAATACTCCATCTGGCCATCTTGGCCGCAAGCAATTCATTTTGTGTAAGTGTCAAACAATATTTGAATGTAGTGGTCATGCCTACATCTCTAGTCAAATCTATTTGTACGCCATTCATTTCATAGGCTATTTCGCTAAACATGGAGAGAATCCCATTACGTGAAATTTGAGCAGTTTGGTGTAATTCGCAGTTTAATTTTCTGAATGTACCACGAATCCTATAGGACGATTCTGTTTGAACTGTAATGATGTCTTGATTCTGTACCGGTATCCTGACTTCAGATGACAAAAAATGTGGACCTGGAACATATGGATGATAAATATGTATTTGTGATTTGGTAATAGAGTCATAAAACACCGAAAATTCGTCAACTCTTAGAATGCTGGTGTCCATTTATTCGTACTTTATGTCCTAAGCTCTGTAGAAACTTGAATTTTGACAGTGTTCACATGCCAGATGTTCGATGCCTACTAAACTTTTGTTTGGGGCCAAACTTGTCTTTATTGTAACCAACTCTCCTAAACTTTAATCCCATGACTTTTTCAAGTGTAAACATAATGTGACTCATTCATTCCTAAAATTAACCAGTCGGTCTTCCTAGTCGACGATTCTTACAACGACTTCCTGTTCACACTTAGTGGCGACGGGAATGTAAATGGGTGAATTTGGTATTTCAACAATCTAGAAACCTGGAGGTACACGAGGACTGAATTCATGCAATGTATCGTTTGGTCTGTCATTAAGATACATACCACCTGCAATACTACAATTTATATGTAAAATGTTAACTGAGAAAATTTTGACTGATTGTGTTGATATATGAAATTTATTAGCTCCATAGATTCCAGGCTCAAAACCTAGCATTGGACCTGTCATAATAGGTTTGGTAAAATCTACACTAATGTTTCTTTTTATGTCGCACTGCAAAGTGTTTGAGTTTCCACGTAGAGTAAATATAGTGTCTGGTGGTAACTGAGGTTTGATATAAGCTGAAATATCTTCGATTTCGTACGAATCAACAGGTATTGTTATTTCCTTCGTTTCTCCAGCTTCTTTAATGTATGTAAATTTACAGTTTTCCTTATCTTTGTTCGGGATTGTTTGGTATTTTTGTAGATCAACTAGAAAAACTTACCACTCACCATCCCCCTGTAATGGTGGAAAACATACTGTACATAACTGTGAGCTACATCAAGTAATTATTAATGTAAGTGACATTGTTTAATCATTGACTAGAAACTTTAAACATAAGTGACCACAGTTCCACATATTCGAATGTTGAACGTTATTGCAATTGTAAGTTAGTTTAGTATCGTGCAAGTACTTTTGAATTTCGAGTGGAGGATATAAACTACCGAAACCTTCATAGTATTCTACTATGTTGCAACATATATGATAGGATATCCAGTCTGTGCCAGGTCCCCTGCTGCTGTTGAGATTAACTATAGCAGATTCTTTAACATAGGGCTTTCGAGGCAGATTGTCATGCATGAACATGTCACAAAATAAAGGGTTGCTTAATTTATGCACAAATTTGACTAGATCAATACTTATGAGTGGTCGATTAGGTAGACACATTAAGATTTTTTCTTCCTTCCTCCTTCTCTTCGTTTCCGGCGTTTCTTTCTGCCTCCAGATACATGTGGTCTGAGATATAGTCCTTCTCCATTTTTGACTTATTAGCCTTCACAGCATGTGCGATTCTGCTAACACCGCCAATAAGACTGCCAATAGCTCCTAGAGGAGGGAGAATTAATGGTTGAAAACTGCCTTATTTCTTCTTCCTATGTTGTTTCCACTTGTAGGACTTATGCTGGCCCATTCCACATTTAATTTTTGCTTTAATAATTTTAGATATGGTCCACGCAGCTACCTTCTTGCCGATCTTAGTACCTGAAGATTTGGAAGTGTTTCTTGCTCTGTCTACTAGGATCTTGCCTGCACAATGACGGTCTTCCAACTTGTTCGAGTTACTGTAAGCAATATTATGGTCCTTGCACTCTCTGTCCAAAGTATAATTTCCTTGGTCTCCATGTGCTAAATGTTTGGCTATCTTTGTTTCTGGACCACAGTAATTTTAGCCTGGTATATGAAGTTCAAATGGTAACTTGTTGATAAGTTCATTTACCAACCCACGACTGGACTTGGTCCTTCCTCTACGAGGCACAATATGCAACTAACTTCTAACAGTCCAGCACACTGTACTTTAAATCAAATGTTAAGTCTCTTGTAGTTACGAACCATTCCTAAAACTTCCTTACTTATGTTTGGCCATTTTGCAGTAAATACTGTCAATTTATTATGCATAATGAGCATGATGTAAAAGATACCGAAAGCAAATACAAGCAACATTAAATACATAATGATGGTAAAGACTTTATCGATGAAAGAATTGATTACACAACACCAACTCATTGCTACAAAGCCTTTTGCACAACTAATGATCTACATACATGTACACTCTATTGATACAGTTTATAGTCAGTATGATTGAATTCGTCAAGCAAGACATAACATTACCTGTGTGCATCACCAACGAAGACATGACTGTACATCGTGAATCGCGACATGGTCAACTATTACCTAATACTGTTCGATGTACTGTGGTAAATCTATCAAATTGCGGGAAAACATGCATAATTTTAAGTTTGCTGGAGGAGCCGCATGGTCTATGCTATGAGAATATCTATTTATATTAGAAATTTTTGCATCAACCAAAGTACCAATGACTTGCACAAATTCTACGATCTGTGGAAAGAACTGGTTTTTTCACGTTCGACGACAACAAAAGTGTTGTATCGCCTAATGAAGCCAAACCTAATTCAGTATTTGTTTTTGATGATATAGCTACTGAGAAACAGGGATTGATTCAATCATGTTTCTGTGTGGGCAGGCACATGAACTTTGATTGTTTTTGCTTAAACCAGTCTTATGCACACATACCAAAACACTTGTTGAGGGATAATGCAAACATGCCAGTACTGTTCCAAATGGATCATATGAATCTTCGACATGTTTACGATGATCACATGAATGCAGACATTATGTTTGAAAAATTTAAAGAAATGTGTTCATTGTGCTGGAAAGATGAGTATGGGATTATAGTTTTAGTCAAGGATTTCCCCTTACTTAATGGATGTACAGGCGAGGATTTGATCATTATATTATCACATATCAGTGAATGAACATTAACCACAATGATGAGTTACAGTATTTCCCAATTTGGTGATGGTGTTTTCTATCATGGTAGTTCTTTCACAGATTCACATGATGGACAGTACGATGTCAATGGGAAAATGATACGTAATCTAGGAGCTCCGATATACAAGGATGATCTGGTTACAAAATGTAATGTTGATCACGTTACTGCTGGAGAACTGGAAATCATGCAAAATGCTCTAATAGGTGAAATTTACAAACTACAATAAAGTTTATGTGAACTGAAATCGAAGGTTGATGTTCTTGTTGCTGGTAGTCAAATGAATCTCTTACAACTAACTAACGAAATACACAATGTTGGTACAACATTACATAATGGCTTTGAAAACAGACTCACCATGTTTGAAAGTAACATTGGTGTTATGATCACGCGTAAGTTGGAAGAGCAGCTTGTAAACATTAAACGAACTTCTAAGTATTCATAATACTGATTACAAGATCGTTCAAGAGCTTAGTAAGATGTCAGACATTGCAAGTGATATACATTGTGCGATTAATAGTGTTCAGGCTTAATACATTCAGGTAAAACAAGGTTGCTTAGAATGTGAAAATTTTGTGGAGGAAATTTTCCAACCTAATACAACCTGTGTGCAATAGTCAGAAGTGTGGGAGTTACCTGTGTTTGAAAAGGAAGAAACTGGTGAAACTACCATAAAGAAAAGCTTAAGTCGGCGAAGTTCTACTACTGAGAAATATCTAACATATCGAACCTCATGTGATTAGGATGCTACATATGGTGTTCACAAACATAAGAATAATTGGTTTCTTGGTAATGAAAAAATACAATTTCTACCATATGATGTCAATTGTGTAGGCAATGGAGAATTTACATCTGATGGGTCGTATGAACTACTGTTTAAACATCATCCAGGACAGTACTCTGAAGAAGCATTACAGCAATATAAACATTTGCTGGAACTAACAAATGCACATTACCGAGATAATCCTTCTACATGAACATATCAGAAGAATAGATGAAAAATTTGTTATTATATGACACCTATTTCCTCACATAGCTGAAGTTAGGGGTAGTGGTATGAGTAAATCTGAAGAAAGAAGAAACTTGGAATAGGTTTTTTGGAGCAATGTAAATGAATTAGTTGATAGGCTCCAACTGCTTATGGCCTCTCAAAGAGCTGGCAACACAGCACATGATAATGAAATACTCAATATTCTAGAAGAGTTATAAGGGGAAGGTTACATACAACGAGCAGGTACGGCATTGCAAAAGAGTTGCATGCTCCTGCTAGAAGAGTGTATCCACGACATAAAGTTATCACCTATGGTAAAGATGAGATGTGGGAATTAGACTTGGTAATAATGGCTTCGCATGCCCATGCAAATAATGGGTATAAATATATGCTTACTGTAATATATGTATATTCAAAGTATAGCTGGGTAAGAGCTGTGAAATCAAAGACTGCTCGCGATGTGTGTCATGCTATGAAGGATGGTACCCAAGCACCTGCATACTGACCAGGGTACAGAATTTTTCTATCCTTCATTAAAGTCATCAATGTCAAAATGTAAGCTAAATCATTACTCTACATATGGAAGTGATATAAAAGCAAGTGTTGCAGACTGCTTTAATCATACTTTGAAAACTAAAATGTGGAAGACATTTATTGTACAAGACACACACAAGTGGATAAATATTCTACCTCGACTGGTGGCTGATTATGATTCCTCTATTCATCGAACGATGGTATTGAGACCCACGGATGTGAAAGACAACACGCTGCTAAAAACAGTGTGTAAAGTTGAAAAAGTTTAGGATCCTTACAAACCAAAAGCTAAAATTGACGATGTGTTCACATAAGCAGACAAAAGAGGGTAATTAGCAAGGGATATGCAGGGAACTGGTCTACAGAGCTTGTTAGCATTGTGCACATAGGCCATTACTCTCCTCGCACATATTATTGGAAGATATCGACCACGTGCCTTCTACTCAGAAGAAATCAATCTCACAAAATTTCCAGATACATATTTTGGTTGAGAAAGTCGTATGTTGCAAGAAAGGAAACATACTGGCAAGATGATTGGGGCAACCAAAATCTAAAGACAGCTGGGTGGATATGAAATATATACGGGACAAGCAGCTTTAAGTTTGACCTTTTTGCTGATTTTTGCTGGAGGGAGGGGTTCAAGATAGTTGGGGACAGTTTTTTCACACCATTATTTTGTTCGTAGTCATCGTGGCAAGATGTCTCTGGACGAGGTTTTTGATTGATTGAGATCTGACTCAGTTTGTAAGCCAAGTGGTTCACGCAGAAGCAGAGGCTTCAGCAAAGTCAACAGTGACATCACCTTCAATGTTTGAACCATTGCCTTCGAATCATTTAGATACACTCGAATACCGACCTACTGGAGATTCGGCATCGTGGAAGCGGTACATGTGAATCACCATGTCTGTCAACACCAAGAAGTCCTGACAACTGCATGTGCATTCCTGAAATATATTGCTGAAGGCATGTGATGGAAGAGCAAGCTACTATGATGGACGGTGTTCTACAGGAGCTGTGTGAGCTTCAAGAGACCCTTGCTACATTAAATACAGAAAATGGATATCAAATAAATGTGTTTTGGGGGTTATGCTGTTTTGCTAATTCTGTTATACATGGTGGACATGAACTGCAGAAAGAGATATGTGTTTGTATTTTACATAGAATAAAAACATATTTTGTTCCTTATACTATGTGTTTTATTATGTAGTTGTAGAGCCTTTGATTTCCATACGGCCGATCAGAATATATATATATATATATATATATATATATATATATATATATATATATTCTGATGATATATATATATATATATATATATATATATATATACTGTGTAATGATTTTTGGTTTTAAAATATATTGTTTGGGAATATTTGGTACAGTATAATTTTTAATATGTTGTTAGAAGAATTTTGGTTTTAAAATAGTTACTGCCATGCTTTTTAAATATGGTTTATATATTTAAAAACAGTAAAGTGGTTATTAAAAACTTTTCATAGACTTTAAAAGAAATTTAGTTGGTATTAAATACTTTGAATACACATTAAGAAAGCATTTACAACCTTAAAAGATTTTGAAAATGCCCTTATAACATCCTGGTTACTTTTAAATATTTAAAAAATATATAGTATGGGCTTGTACCGAGAAGTGTACAGAGCGACATGCGAGTTGCGATTAGCTGGTGACGACAGTAAGTCTGTGTTTTGACAAACCTGTCCGAACATGCAATCTCCATGGATGACAAGTTTGTGATGTCATGTAGTGGTGGCAACTGTAAGTCTGGGTTGTGATAAACCTGTTCCAACCTGAATGGTCCATCGATAAAGAGTCGGGCGAACAAAGGTGAGAGTAAAGAAAGAGAAATGAAGAAGGTAAAGAAATATAAAGAACAGGAGCACTAGGAGGAAACCCTTGGAATTCAAGCAAGGCAAAATGGATTGATAAGCATGAAGTTCAACCACAAAAGGTGCAGTGTATCGAATCTGACTAATAGAACAAGATTGCCAAAGGTAATCCAAGATGGCGGTCGTAAGACTGGAATGATAGAGTAGGATATCTGTGAATCAAAGAGGACAGTTGCATGAATGGAATGATAGAGCATGTAGTGCAAAAAATGGCTGAATCAAAGATAGAAGTTGCATGACTGGAATGATAGAGCAGGAAGTCCAGGAATCCAAGATAGTGGTCATGTGATTGGAATTATAGAGCATGAAGAAATATAATTCAAGATGGTGGATGTCGAGGTGGAATGAAAGAGCATGAAGTCCAGGAATCCAAGATTTTTATTTCGAGGTGGAATGATAGAGCATGTAGTCCAGTAATCCAAGATGGTGGTTGTATGACTGGAATGCAAGAGAATGGAAAAATGGGAGCACTCTGAGAAAACACTCGGAATAATAGATGCAACATGGAATGATAGAGCATGGATATTGGAATACTGGTTACCAAGATGGTAGAGTACTGGCTAACTAAATGGCTACTGGAAATGATATAATCAAAAATGGTGGCCAGAAATGACGTAATCCAATATGGCGGTTGTATATTACATAATCCAACATGGCGGCAGTCGGCCCTGGCCCTGCCTCCTTACTTTTTGGTCCCGAACCGACTATATTACACTACTTATATATTAATGAGCGTGTGTGTGTTTGTGCGAGCGTGTGTGTGGCACTGATGATGCAGGAAAGCCCATACTTATAAATTGAACCTAATTAATTTTCCCACGATGGCTAGCAAAAATATTCCTTATAATGTGGGTGGAAAAAGTACTGTGGAATTTCCCTGAACTGATATATATAACATACACATTATAAGGAATATTTTAGGCTGGCCATCATGGGAAAATGAATTTGGTTCATTTTATAAATATGGGTTTTCTTGCATAATCATGTTTTGGGGATCCATCATGTTTAACTCGGATTCAGGTAATATTCTGTGGAAAGTAAATATTCTGCAGATTCTCGGACATAGCACTGAACGCTGTGCTCCGGGTATATTTTTATCGGCACCCATGGCATTGTATCTTACGAAGGGAATTAGTATATTACTGACATATGTCTAATTTACAAGATCATTAATCTTTGCTAAGAACCACACAACACTCAGGTTTTAATAATTTCATACTGGAAGACCTGAAGCTAACTATGGAAGTTTTAACCATCACCTCTGGTAATTTTGTTAGTAAAGAAAGTACTGTAAACAGAAAGATGCATAGTTCAACTATTTAAATTATATTAGCAAGTAAGGCGCAAAATTTGAATACCAAATACACAGTGTATAATTATATTGTGTGTTACCTATTATATCGCACACATTCTTTTGTTTTAAAGACAACGTACAAAACACTTTTCTAAGTACTGTAACACATTAACTAAGAAAATACACTTTGTAAAGATCAGAACAGCACATAATCCACAAAAAAAAACTTAAATATTTTCAATTACTTTGATAATACTACAGTCACTACTATACAATCTGTGATCGGATAAATACGATAGTTTTTAACTAACAGTACCGGTTGTTGCAAGCAATAATGTGTTAGATGATTTGTGGATAATTCGCTATAATTTTTCTCAATAGGAAACTTAAGTTTTTTTTAGAAGTTGTTAAAACATTACTGTATGAAGTTCACACTTTGGCATATTCACGATAGCATTTTTTTTAATGGCAGTTTATTATACCTAACTTTAAAAAAAAAAATTATAAGGCATTGGCATGATAAACTTGTCATATATTTTCACACACGTGGAATTTAGAAATAAATGTATTTTAGATGTTAAGTAATAAAATATATTTGTCTAATTTTGTCTTTTTTTTTCTACTTAGAGTTTCTCCTTTGATGACGCACAGCATCGCCACAAATGAAGCATATTTATTGTTTTATGAGATGATACAGAAGAAGTGAAGCAGTTAAGAAGAATCCTGAAAATTCCAACTTGATAACTGCAAATGGAAATATCAGCTTTAACCTTGAAGATAACCAACACAAATTTTGGTTAATGTATTAAAAAAAGGCATGTTAATTTTTACTTCATATCTTAAGAGTATATATTTTCCATTACAATTATGTGTACCACATGCTGCTCGATGAAACTGGAATTGTAAACAATTAACATCTAGACTATGCATATTTTAATTTTATTAATTTCGCGATTATTCTAATCAACAGTTAGCGCTCTGCATGTTTTAACGTATGTAGGTACAATTAACAAACTTACAGTTCTCTATTCTACATGTTTTATCATAGTAACATAAACTTTATGAATAACATCGTTCTATGTAACATACACTGTCACATGTGTTCATCTTTACGAAGAAGCTTATATAAATCGGATTGAAATAGACATGAAAATGTTTGGTACTGTTAAAAAAACAAATTAATAACTGTTTAACCTCTGGTTTAACAATAAGTATTAAATAATGAAGCATATTAGCCTGGATGAATCTGGGGAGAGTAATTTTAAAGCTATGCCAAGAATAACTTAACAGACACGCTACACTAGACCTATTACTGAAAGCTGAAATATATTAAAAATTGATTTATTTTCTGAATATATTTCGTCTAAATGTATTATACTTATACACATTCATCTTCAGTTTAAAACATATTAACAAATTATACATCCTGATTAGAAATTTAATCAGAAAATTTGTTTACTGTAAAATGTAACATTTTAACCGGTATAGCTTTTCTGTGTCTATACCTTTGTAATTTGATATATTTTACTATTTCTTTATAGTAATTTAATTACATAATCCATTTTAACACATTAAATTTTACCAGTCTTCCAGAAAACTCGTACAGCTCTTTGTAAGAATTGATTTTTATCTTATAGAACTAAGAAATATTTCAGAATAATAATTCGAATTATTGTGGGTGTGTCAGTGTATGCACTGACGTGTATGTCCCCTCCTGTTACAACTCAAGACATTTTGAACAGCTACACTGGTACTGAAATAACTTTTAACCGCATCAACTAGATGCATGATTCCCAAATTTTAATTGCGCACCGTACTGCTAAACTTAAAATGATATAATAAAAAACTCTTAAAGTTAATTAGTAAATATACAATAATAAAAAAAAATATGTACCACTTCAACTTGAGTTAAATATGAGAATTAGGAAGGAATATAAAATTAATCTTGTTTTTAAATTGCAAAGTGATTTAAGTTGTGATTTATTGAAGTGAACTGCAAGTACACTCCATTGGGGCAAAGTGGAATGAAGTGTTTTATTTTCCCCTAGACAAAGTGTTACAATGCCACGTGATTTTCCGTAAAGAGTATTTTTAAGCTAAAAACCGATACATTATATATTTTAAACTGATATAGCTTACTAACAATATTTGCACGGGCTATGAGCACTGTCAATGCATAAATGTACACATTCATTCATTACATTGCATACAGAAATGAAAATCAATAAAAATCCAGTATTTTCGCGTTGCTTCTTTGGCCGCCACGACTGATACACTACCCAAACTAGTAAAGGAGGAGATAGTTACGGCAATAATCATTTAGTAACAGCAACACACAGTGCGCAGTCCTCTTTGTTCCTCGATTCACATTACTCCATTCTCCCTACTTCCTGTTTATGTATATTTATGGCAAGCAGCCATCCTTCTGAAAACCATTTTATTTTAGATATTTTAATTTTAATTTATGGTTTGTAATTTGTAAATAAATTCAGTTAGGGTCACAGTCGTACCAATTTTAAATTCGGAAAGCAATATTAAAGAAATGATTATGTAAATTTTTCCTGATAGGTATTTGAATTTATCGTATCGTTATTGTAAAAATCTGCATAATGCTATAATATAATGTATACTGCAGGAGTAAAGTTTTTATAAACTTCGTTTAAGTTTACGTCAGTACCGTTAACATCTTATATTATTATACATGGTAGTTAATATGAAATTAAAATACTTAATTATGCGTACAGTAGGTTAATAGGTGCATACTTTAAATTCGATAAGCGTAGGGCGTATTATTGTATATTATAGATATTAAAATTCCAAAATCTACAGTCTCCGTGTTTTAGTTTTATGGTATATATTTGAGTTTTTATTTCCCCTGAATTCCTTAAGTACTTGTCGGCATACGACTTTAAACATAGCCCAAAATTCACCAACAATTCAGTTAAAAAAATTTCCAGTGTCAAACAGAATAACAAACTGTTCTAAGGAATGATGCCTTACAAAAGTGGGAGCAATGGAAAATGAACCCTCCGTTTGATGTATAAACTCACAGTGCACAATGTAAATGAGAGTACTTAATTACACGAGCTAATGTGGCAAAACTCTAAGTGACTCAGCTATTATCCATTAGGCAACTTCTGTGTCCAACAAACACGATATAAAATATTAGGACATACAGCTTCGTCACTCTAATGAACAGGAGAAGAGTGAGAGTGTAGGCATCCGAAAGAAAAGATTACAGTACAAATATTTTATTTATCATGGAATATCTGGATTCAAACGTAACAAGGAAAAAAGAAGCCGTTGTATAAGACATACTACAAAGTGCCTTCTGCATCAGGTGCAGTTAACTTTTATATATATTCACTTTAGGACAAAATAACACAGACGTTGAGAAAAGTTCTTTATAAAAGAGGATCTATGATCTGAAGCAGGATGGTAGCTGAAAATTTACTTGTATTGTTAGTTATTATTTATTGAACAGCTTTTAATCTTATAAATACTTCCTTACTTTTTTAATGTTCCTTAGATACTTTCTTTGCAATCCATGCTCTTAAATTTACCACTAATTTTGGACAATTACATTTTGTAATTCCGTAGAAGTTTTATTAGATGACCTACTAAGCACTTGTCTCAGGGCATCACCTGCCACAACCATTCACTTCCAACCCATTCAAAATATCTGAAGGTTTTATACGTTTATTTTTGCTCAGTAGCCTTTTCACTAATAACCAAATTTTAATGGCACTTTATTTTCCAGAAATTCCCTTTAGGTCAACATAGGAAATCGTTTAGAATCACCACTGATATTATTATAACTGTACCAACTTTTAATCGTAAATGTGTGTGAGGCTACTGCTATCTGATTAAAAGATCATAAACCAGAAATTTTTCTAAAACCACTCACCACAAGGTCAGGAAACTGAGCACAGATCCTATACATATGTTTACATCACTTCGCATGCCATAAACGTGTATCATATACAGCTACTCATCTTATTCTAATTAAGTCGTAAATAATGCTTATGATTTCCTCTTAGCCAAGTTTTAAAATTTTATTCCTCCCGTGAAGAGCACATTGACTTATAAAGACAGTAAGTCTGGAAATTATATGCGACTGTCCAGTACTCTTTATTCTTAAAATATATAGTTATAATATGTATTAACCAAACTAGAACTCGAAATTACTGTGAAAATCAATCAAGTTTACTTACGGAAGTACATAATTAGTCACAGATTGAATTTATAATATATGTGTTGTATAACAAGTTCGATTGTTTCTAACATTGTATCTTCGTTTTTATAATGAATTTGTCCTGTAGTTTATTAGACTCTTGGTAATTTAGAGTAAGCACGATTTTTCCCTTGCATTGTTAACGTACAATCGGAACCGTTATTGTGATTTGTATTTTTTGATCATGACGAAATATTAACTTTATTAGTTCCATCTGCTTACAACTTCTGTTCAAATGTTTTCTGTATCTGTGCTGCAATAGTCTATGCTATAAAAGTTATCTTAAATAAAAATTTTATTTAAAAGCTATTAGCATATAATGCAAACTATAAGAATAAAAGAAAGTGCAGAAATATATTCTGCAATGTCGGCAGTGTAAATTATCTTCCTGAATTTGTAGCTTTTATATGATAAGGAGAACTGCGCTAAATTTCATCCTTGTAGGTGTAGGTAATTTTTTTAGGTTAATTTTATCGAAACTAATAATATTATTTACACACTGCTGGCAGTGTGATGTAGGAGTTGAATATTTTACTATTATTTGTCAGTGGTAATACTGTGTTGGTAACAACAATGAAAATAACTTTATTTTATCCACTAACATATCTGCCCTGAAAATATGAAAAGTCATGTCGATGTATGTATTTCCCTTACCTAATTGTCCCTTTTTAAAAAGTATTAGACAGAGAGTGTCGTTAAGTTTTTAAACATATATACCATCGTAGACTATGAAAAAGTGTTGCTATTAGGCTACCCTTTTCGATATAACTAACATCGCCTTGAGATCGTGCGTGGCACATGTGGTTGCATCACCACTCGAAAAACGCTGTATCCTGTGTTAGCTGAAGATCCTGTAGTACCAATTGACTGTACAATACACGCCGAATCAAATTGAAAATGATGACTGCGGACAACAAAACACTATGTTCTGATCGTTTGCCTCCATATTGCAATCAATTAAAAAATGGCTCGTTCAACTAGGCGGTTTCCGTTATGAATAAAAGTAAGAGTTCTCAATTTCACATTTGGTTTAGAAAGCAAACTATTTCCTTTGTAAGACTAGATATTTACATCTTTGCTTCTCCACATAAAAACGTTTCTCTCAGCGAAGAGGTTGCTTTTTTAGCATGAGGGTAGTGTAATTAACTTACCCAATTCTAAATTACTGAACTAATGGGAAAGTAATTTGTGTGTGACAGCCATATCCAGTGCCTTAAGTAGATTCTGGGAATAATGGGATTCTACCCTTTCTTTGAATATTTGTGTACATTGCAAGATTTCCTTCCTGAAACGCACGCGGAGTCAACGGACAGAGAGAGCCATACGGAACAAAATATTCCATTTGTAAACTAAGCTTTGCAAAATAATATCACACCAGTTTCCTCGCTGACAGCACCTATCACAAGGAAATGAAAAATGCGTACAAGAGCGTTGCTTAT
Source organism: Dryococelus australis (assembly GCA_029891345.1). Lineage (NCBI taxonomy): Eukaryota > Metazoa > Arthropoda > Insecta > Phasmatodea > Phasmatidae > Dryococelus > Dryococelus australis. The sequence goes on along the minus strand of CM057009.1, from coordinate 66,497,254 downwards.
AACCTGACTGTATGAGCAGGAGCTTAGAGAAATCTCTTAGAAAATAGAGCGGATTCTAATAAATTACAATAAAAGAAATATCAGCAAAAGAAAGGGGAGATTAAGACGGCCCAGCTATAAAGGAAGTGTCCACAAAGCACAAGAGAAAGTCATCCTTAACTGCTGACTCTTCCGACGAGCAAACAGTGGTGGTTGTCACTTATGGGCTATCGGTCAAATTTCTGGTAAATGGTGGCACATATAAATATAGGCACGGAAATTTGATGTGCCAAGCAAACAAAAACAAACACAATTATGCGTTCTTGTAGGCCTATGTATGTTGGGGTGTAAGATATCTAATTAAATTAAAGATTAAAAAGAAAAATTACATATAACTAACTACTTACTTTAAAATTCCACGAGTAACTTATATATATTTTTTGCGTTGATATTTTTATTCTGTAGAAGTTCAGTTGAAGAATATTCATTTAGCCTATAACGAAATTAGTACCATTCTCTTTGACGTAATTTGGTTTATTAGTATTTTATTTCTTTTATCTAATTTTTATGTGAATCTCACTATGAAACAACCGCACTAAAATCAATGCTCTTAACATTACCTACCGTAAAATATGGTTAGTATAAAGTATTTTTATCTTTGGGTATTAATATCTCCGAAACTATGATTATCACCCAAGTGAAATATAATGCAAGTTTTTGGTGAGAAAAATATAATTTTAATAGTGTCGAGGCTTTGTTTTCAAATGTTTTAAAATACATAATATTTTATTACTATTCCTCTTCATCTCATATGATGCGGTGAATTGGAATAGTTGATAATTTCAAACTTGTTTCTTCTTCAGGCCTCTAGACATGTGACAAGGTACAACCAATTAGCTTTTAAATTTTTAGGAATGTTTTTAATAGGTAATTTTATACGGAACAAGGATTGTGTATTAGCAAGCCTGTAAACTGAATTAAATATAAAAAAATTCACAAACACAAACATAAATATTAAATCAACAAAGTATTATTTTATTAATTAAACACAATATACTAAAAATCAAAGTTCCAACGCCCTACATGGCTGACAAATTAACCCCAAGCTTCAATTGACCATTCCGCAATAGGTTAGGATGAAGAAGTTAACAGATACTTGTACTATTCTTAAAACTTTTGTCTTTAATATTGAGAATATTGAAAATTACAAGTTTTCGAGACTTCTACATAAATCAAACTTCGTAAGTAGTTCCTGGAACAATGCCGTGCCGTTTGTATTCTGTCTGACGAAAAGGTTCGTACTTTTCAGGATTAAATTTACCACTACATAACTCGTAAATTAAAAATGATCATGCTTATTCTGAGTCAGCGTATTTTTTTCCGAAATATTTAAATAGAGTTTTACACTTTTATGTGATTAATCTGTAGACAAACTGATATTCCAGTCTTCATTTGAGAGAAGAAAATCTGCTGCTTGTTCGCGTCTTCCAGGAGCAACTTGTTGTCCCGCCCGACTTTACCTTTGTGAGATATTAGCAATCTGGGAGACAGGATTGCTGTGAGTCCTAATGTTTTGATGTGAAACAATAGGTTTCTAAATTTTGTTGCTTCATCTGCACATAACTGATGCTTTAGACTTCAATTCAGTTTTGACAAATTGCTGTTCTTTTTGCTTCTTCCACGAACTATTCCAAATCTCCCCACTTCTCCAACTCTATTTTTCCAACTCAGGAACACTTATCACTTTTTCAGATAATTTAGTCAAAACTTTATTTGCATCAAATGGAAATAATGCCAATCTTTCGGAAACAAGATCGCATGTTTTCACCAAAATGCAAATCTCAATGCAATTTGTGGCAAACCTGAGGTAGTACGACATGAATACATAGATTATCAACTGGTGCTTTTGTGGATTCTATGCCTTTAGTTTTAGTTTTCCAATACAGGTCCCCAAGCTTTCTTTAGTGGCCGGAAAACAGCCTTTTTGAGAGGCTGGCACAAGTGAGTATAATTGGGTTGACGGTAAACAAATGCAATTTTATTTTCCTTCCCCTGTGTTACTAACTTCTGGCTCAAATGGGAAAACAGCGTGTCCCCTATTATGACTATCTGTCCTTTAAAATCCCTAGCACAGGGAATACGAATAGCCATTAACTAGTCCAGACATGCTTCTACTTCCATCCAAACAGAGGTATTCCTATTTAACCCAGTTACTTTTGGACCGTCATTTGTCTATGTTGTATATAAATGCTGTATACATCGTTTTACAGCTGTCTATATACTCCCCAGTTTTATTTATAGAAGAAGAAAACAATTGTGTTACCGATTATGTTACTTCTTTGTACAATACCACGTAATCAACTAAAATTAAATCATGTTAACAATACGAACACATAAGATGGAAACAATATTTCCTATTCTGTTGCAGGAAAAAACAAATGTCGTTGATGAGCTTTCATCACATTCAGAGAACTTTTTTTACATAAGCAACACATTTTTTTGTTGGTAGCATTATAAGAAGTGTTTCATCATAATTTACAATTACGTGTGTGGGTTCATTTTAAGTATATTACTCACACTTAAAATATTAGGCAATATAACTTGTAAATGCAGTTTTTTTTTTTTTCCTTTTTATGTCTTGAGTCACTCTAGAGACCAATTTCTTCTTGTGCCTTCTGACAAAGCTTTTATACCGAATCTGTTCTAGGTAAGTTGTTTCGAAGTAATTTGGTGTTGTACCCGCACCTGTCAAGATCTTCTTTAACTAAACAGCGAATTTCAAATTCATTCATTGCGTAACCCCAGTATACTCACATGATAATTCGCTGCACAAAATCTTTTACAAAGTATTCTGGATAACAGCATTGGCCATCCTGTTTTTCAGCCTTAAGTTTTACATCTCTGTACAATACTGCGGTAGGAGTTCAAAATATTCCAGAGGCTTTCCTGTTAGACATGCCATTTATAATTGTGAGGATATAATTTTCAAACGCCTTTCCGTTATGTTATTCTTGTGCCAATTTATAACCGAGGGATATTTTTTCTTCACGTGGTTGTAGGCCCACAACTGCCCGTATTCGCCACACTTACACTAACATTTCTTCATTTCATATAGATACCATGTTGAAAATAAAGTTAATTTTATTGCAATTATGTTATTTTTACACTGCAGCATAAAAATCTCGAGTGAAAGGAATAATATTAGCGAAAATACCATTACATCATAACAGCACAGAAAAATTCGCGACACATTTGAAGCACTATCATAAAACACAATTCAAATGTTAATAAGGGTGCTAAATATGAATGGTGCTAACACTAGCTCGTGTGAATTATGTTCTTGAATATCAATAGAATTAATAACACATATTTCACCGTATTTGAGACCTTTGCATTTGAAGTGAAAAATATATATTGTAATGTAAAACATGGCCATGACTTCATTAATATGTTTTATAAGTCAAACAGTATATGAACTTACAAAAAAAAAAACTTTCAATCAATAATATATTTTAGATTTATTCGATTTAAAATTAAAATACAAAAAAATTCAAAATTGGTAATTAGGAAATGATGTCACTCACATTATTTTCTTAGCAGTCAAGCTACATGATTAAATTTCTGTTAAATATGTCACCTTGTTGAATATTATTTTTTAGTTGCAGAGAAATAACATAATTTAATCTTGAGTTCGAAAATAATTTAAGAGTCCATCGTGCAACTTATAAAATATTAATAATTAAAAACAATCTATAAAATTATTTTGGCTTTGTTCATATCTGCTTGTCCGTCCCACGTCCAGAAACATCCGGACATCAACAGGAGCCACGATAGCCGATGAACTCCACGTTGTCCTTGAGCACCGCCGTCCCTAAGTTCAATCAAACAAGAAACTGAAAATTCGGTCATCCAAGACCACAAGAACTCGAACAAATACTGGAAGTCTGACTGGTACTAGGTCTGGAATCAGGAACCTATTTTAGGACATGAAACCATTCTAACCGAAATTGGTTATGGGAACTAGCATATTACAAAAGAATACAAGATCCATTGTCGGAGAGCGTACCCATTATGAGGATTTTGGAGAAACTTGCGTGAAGGTGTGCATGTCCGCACACAGCCGTTCACGAACTGAATAGAAAAAACTCTATTCGTGTATGTTGTGCTAAACTGCATTTCTTCAATGAATATACGATCTACATCGCCAGCTGGTAAACGTGCACTTTGTGACTGCATCCTCTTCACAAGAAAGTACAGCTCCTGCCGCCGCGAGATGTACCTACGTCAATTAGTCACCAAGGCCAAGACAAAAGTATGCCTGGAAGAGCGCGTCACATGCGGAGTGATACTCGAAATAGTGTGTGCCAGGTGGAGGGATAGATTAGAAGTTTAGTTAGCGAACTGCCAATAGATGGCGCTGGGATGAATAAACGCTGTTCTGGACGGTGTAAAGGGCACTTTTTTATGTGGCGACGCGTACAGACTGTGGACACTGCGCAAATTTTTAACGTGCTGGGAACGGTTCTTCAAGACCTATGACGCAGCGCTAAGACGAGATGCTGTACGAGAAAACGACCACGGCAGCATCCGGGCATATGATACCAAATGCGAAGCCAGCAAGCGTTCTCAGGATATATGCACTTCTTCATAACTCTGATAAATAATTTGTCATTTTATTTACAAAACGAAATAGTCATAATTAAACTGGGACATTTTCAGGTATGCAATTGACTCATAATTAGTTGATGATAACTTGCAGATTTGAATGAATTGTTGTAATTGTATTCCCCAGTTTATGTGAGGCTACAAGATGAATAAATAGCTAGTGTAAATGAAATATGGTGCAGTTACCCTACTTAATCTTTATAAAAATGGATAGGCTTTGCGATACAAGTACTAATGTTTTCTTTCAAAAAATTACTTTAACGCTATTAATTAGTACAGATTATATTATCAAGCACTTCCGTTCCGATACAAAATATATTCATACGTATTTTCATACGCATACACCCTGTTGGTTTACAAATATGCACAGGATTCGTAAGTTAACGCCTACACCTATGTAGCCGAGAAGCAGAGATAAGCAATAAAAAACGACAATCATATTTTACGTGATATATTCCTCTATATCACCTACATAAACCCTCGTTTGAGGCACTTACATTCTCGAGGGCAGTTGGAGGCGTGCCAGGCAAATACTGCGAAGACTACCTACATATCTAGCAACAGTGATGATCCTGAGCTCGAGCTACAGGATATCCCGGCCAGATGTTTGAACCTAATAAAAGTTCTTCTGTTACATTTACGCTATTGATACACTAAATGATTGACACAACATTTTGTATATCCAGAGGCGGTCAAGTGGAGCAACCCTACCGAGCGACCAGCTGCGGTGGAGGCTAAAACAAGACGGGCGAGAATGGAGGCTACTCTCAGCAAGCCCGAGATTCGGCACTAATTCCCTATCGTGAAGATAAAATGACAAAAACGCATAAATGCTCTATCTGTAGAGCCTTTTAAAATGCTAAATGTCTGACACATAACTGCTATATAATTAATACATTTCAACACGATTTTAATTAAGCAGGTTGTTAGTACCCTTACTAAGTACGTAATTAAATATGGGGCCAATGGCTTGCGTCACTGTTTAATCGCTGTTGATAGGTGTAAAACACAATTCCCTGATATATTAATTTAAATTATTTCTAAAATACAGTTAAAACTGGGTTGATTACAGTTGCTTGTGGTGGACAAATCCATGTCGATTACAGGGGTGTAGTACATCCTTTCTCAAAACCGAATCACGAGGGACACTATTTTTTACGTTTAATTTTACGTTGCAATATACAGGGATAATCACCGCTTGGATACACCTTAATTACGTCACGACGCGAGCACAAATAATGTGTAATCCATTTCTTAGAGCGCCCTACGACAGTGGGAACCCACTAACAGTCATGTCTGTTTTGAAGTTTCATGGACATAAAAGTTACCTCTTAGAGCTGTATAGTCAGGACTGTCACTTGGGCTGTGTAGTAGCGGCAGGCCGGAAGGTTTTTTTTTGCGGTATACTGTACTGCCACGGCCTGCTGCTGGTTGCACACCATCCGTCCTGCCGAACCATGTTAGCGTGAAGTGATTTCTTCTCAAGATAAACGATCACGGAACATATCGTGAACGGTTGGTTCACGTCTTTGTAACAGTATAGTCTACATTTAACCAGTTGCAGGTCAACGTTTATTTACTTCATTGCGTAGTTAACGAGTTTTGTTTAAACATATTAATTTTCCACGAGAACATGCAAATATAAACAATTGAATTAACTCATTTTACTACTGAATATATCTCAGTTATAAGAAATTAAGAAATTAAATGCCCAGGTACAGTGGCCTACAAAAATACCACCATTAATGATAACTATTTGGATGCGACCTTCAAGACACAATTGATTCTGAAGTATATAATTACCATATTTAAAAAAATGCGAACGTGTTTTCAGTTTCTGTTTTGAAATTTGGTGAAAGTTTTATTGAAACCTACTAGCATAAGTAGGGAGAGAGTTGAGTGGAGAGTTTTGGGCTGCTATTTATATGGGGCTCTTGAGATAGAAGCATTAGTATCGTCACCTTACTTCATTCTCTGATGACTATAATATCGTTTTTAATATCTATCAAAGCAATGCATGTATTGTGCCTATAATGTAAATAATGTTGATCCAGTTTCTGGGAAAGCATGCAAGTGATACACATACTTTATTACGTAAATGTACTTAATTTTCACTAAATGTATTCTATTTTAAACGTGAGTTTGAAAAATTTGCCATGGAAAGGAAAACATTTCAAATTTGTAACCTAATTGATATTTTAAAGCAGTATAGTATTTCATAAATTGTTTAATGATAAGACAATGTGAAATAAACAGTTTTGAAAAAAAAAAATATATATATATATATAAAATAAAACAGCCTCTTAGACTCGTTGGGCATTGCAATAGAAATCTTCTGAACTGAAGATTTAGTCCTTCAGTGCTGCAGTTAAATATTATTTTTTTAATTAAAGCTTTACAGTTGTTTATTAACTACAGTCATTGTACAGTTGTTTGCTGTAAATAAATAGGTATTTTTGAACACTATGTATTTATTATACAATTTGTGTTGTTCCTTTCTTATCCACAACTTCCTGTAAGGATTATTGATAGGCATACGTTTCGTAGAACCGACTAGTTTTGAAAATAATTTATTTATATAAATGAAGTGAATTTATTAATATTACAATACACATTCTCAGTTCTGTAGACCTGCGTATTGTAATTGTGTAGCTAAGCCAGCTTGCCCAACTGATTACATCCTGAGATTCTGATGCGTTCTACTTACATTTTTTTAAAGTTGTAATACCAACTAGAAGATATTTTAATAGAAGAACATTTTTGCAGAACCTTTATTCTTTAACAACTATTGTTCTTTCAAACAAAAATTAAAATTTAAGCACAAATTTGCATTGCTTTTTTGTTTTGTTTTATAATTTTTTTTTTTTTCTGTATGTTTCATTAACATGTGGCTGAAAGTGTTGCGTAATCCCTCGTCTCTCTTTAGACCGGTCGTGTCATGAGAATAAGCAAAGAAAAAAATGCGTGGAGAACATGGTTCAATGTAGTGACTCCACTTCCTCAGTGGTATGGAATATGTCCACCACAGTGGCACACACCTTTCTGATATGTTTGCTTTTTGCATCAGAGAGAAAAACAATTTTTAGAAGACGAAAGAAAGACCTTTCATAAAAAAATATATGTATAAAGGAAACACGCCAAAAAGTAGTGTGTAGTAGTGTTCGGCGTATTCCGTACGACTGAGGTCCCCCACCTCAGTCGTACCTCATTGATCCAAACTATTCGCGCAAAGTTTTCATCGATTATTCGAATGAACCCACCCATGGGAAATTGTCCAAAGGGATATAATTAAGGAGTAATGACAGTATTCCTGGAATGGTGACAAACAGTAACACACAGGTCGCAGTGACAAATAGCAGTGACTTTGTCACTGATTGTAGCTACATTTGTGGGCGTATTATATGCCACTGAGGTTGTGGAGACACTTCATTGATCCACACTATTCACGCAAAATTTGAATCGATTATTCTCATGCCACGACCAGTGGGCTGATGTCCAATGGGATACATATTCCCTTATTTTATTCGCTGTACCTCACCTGAGGGGAGGCAGAGTGGCTGATCGGTTAGCCTGCTCGCCTCCCACCAAGGCGATCCGGATTCTCGCATGTGGGAATCGTGCCGGACAATGCCGTTGGTCGGCGGGTCTTCTCGGGGATCTACTGTTTCCCCCGCCCCTTCATTCCAGCGCTACTCCATACTCACCTCAATCACCCTCATCGGCTCTCAAGACGTTGATGTTAAGAGCCGTCCAAATCTCTTCACTCACTCATCTGTGGCATCCTTTCTTTTTATACCACAATAATAAACCGTTCGGATAGCATTTGAAACACACTAAACAGATAATACAGGATGAGTACTTTAAAAGAGGCCCCGTGGGGCATGTGTGTAACGGAACGAGGGAATGACGAAATACAACAACATATAGAGTAAGGTGCTGGAAGTGCAGTTCTGTGGGTGGTTTCTGTCCAATATTGCTCCGGAGGTGTTGTAGAATTGTTGGATACGAATTATTTTCCGATGAAGCATGGTTCCATCTGTCAGGATACATAAACTCCCAGAACACCCGCCATTGATCAGGTGACAATCCACACGTGTTGATGGAAGCTCCACTGCATACTCAGAAACTCGGTGTTTGGTGTGCCGTGTCATCACGCCGCATCATCTCCTTGTTATTCCATGAGACTGTGAACTCGGCTCGTTACATCAAACACATTTTCAAAGTTTTTTCGGAACAATTAACGGAGGATGAGCGCAACAATGCTTACTTTCAGCAGGATGGAGCCATGGCGCATACTGCACATGCAACGATCGCGCGCATTCAGCCGGTGTTCAAGCCTGATCGTGTCATCAGCCGTGGAACAAACTAACCTATGCCACCCCGTTCTCCAGATTTATCCGTCTGTGACTCCTTCTTGTGGGGAGCTCTAAAGAGATAGGTCAACAGCAAAAACCATCACACTCGAAGAACTCCAGGACAATATTATTGAAGCTATCGATGCCATCCCGCAACATGTCCTCGCCCGTGCCTTTTACAACTTTTGGTGTCGTCTGCACACCTGCCTCAAGGTCAATGATGGCCACTTTCAGCACCTACTCTAGGTATTTTGTTGTCGCACCTAGCTGTATTTCCTCATTCCCTCGCTCCGTTACACACAAGTCCCACAAGTCCCACCGGGCCTCTTTTAAAGGACTCACCCTATATATATATATATATATATATATATATATATATATATATATATATATATATATATATATATATATATATATATATATATAGTGTGTGACGGGATGTCGTGGTCTCAGGAATGGGGAGAAGGAAGGTTACACTTTAGGTACCAGGTTTTCATAAGTGGTTGAAGAACTTCTAAAGGCTGCCGGAGCAAGAGACTCATCTAGGGTGAGGGTCGTTCGCCCACATGACTCTCCTGAGATCACCCAGCGACGAGATTACGTCGTAATGATACAATATTCCTGTTACGCCTACCTGAAAGAGAACGTTGGCCCACTCATACGCCACTAACTATTAAGTGGGATTGTTGAATGGCCCCCTCACACGCCAGAAACACAGTAGGTTGGTGTGTCGTTTTAGGATTGCGGTAATTCAGTAGGTAGAGCACCCATAATTCACACTGCCGTGAAGCGGCCGACAGCGAAATAAAAGTACACGCGCTTTAGAATCCACTGAATTTACTCACTGTAATCCCTCTTATGCTGGAATAATAATACCCCGATGTACCCGACACGACAACCTCGACACGATGAAATCTGAGTAGCAGTAGTGGTAGGATTATGATGAGTGTGGCACAAGGGCACTTGGGCTCGGAGCATCGGAGCTGGGCCGGCCGTCATGTTGCAACGTCGCAGTACACCATCTTGGAAGCAAGTGCCCATAGACCATTGACCCATTACCTTTTACCCTTGAACCCTTACCAATGTCCTTTGACCTTTTAACTCAAAACCGCAAGATTTTTTTAAAGTTCCAAACAATATTTAAAAAATTATTTTTAATGTATTATCAAAATTTTTATAAATAGTATTATGTAATATTAAAAGTTTTATAAAAATGGTTGAAAATTATTTTTAAATGATTTTGAAATTTATTATTAAAAATTCGTTTCAAAATTTATTTTAAAAACTTTCCATTATGGCCACCATATTTGTTTTTTGTTCGTCATTAGGTTATATATTTTGTCTCTCTCACTTTAGTTCGATAGCCATATATGTTTTTTTGTTTGTCTTTGGTTTATATGTTACTGGATGCTGCCATCTTGGTAGACATCACAGCCACGATATTGGTATGCTCTCACTGACATTCGGCCAATTTGTCATCTTCGTTTGACTCCGTATTGTTAAGCATAATTTGTTTCGAAGTTCGTATTAATACCGAAATTCATGACTGACATTCACTAGAACGCCTTGGTGGCCTTCCAAAGTCTAATGATTAATGAAAATGTGTTCTGACAAACACAATTTAAAAACGTGTATTAAAACCAACGAACCATCCTCGGTTCGTACCATTTAAAATTATTTCACACAGGTGGGTTACCTCAAATTGTATCACCATGTTGCACTACTTTCAACTATAATCTAAGTGCAAGGCTACACAAAACAGAAAACTCTAAGGGTCACATTCAAATAAAAGTTAAGCCAAAACTATAATTTAAACACTGCGGGCACAAACTTGATTTATAATACAAGCTACATGCGCAACCCTAGAATTCCATGAGTAGTCCACACTAAATCTTAATTCAAAACTCAATGCATTATATGGTAAACTCACCTATGCTTCTCGCCATCAGCCATGATGGTAATTCTAACTGTCATCAGCTACGAAGTTGTAATGCGTAGCAACCTAACATTGCATGAATACCCATCTGGGCCAGGAACAGAAATTAAAGCGAAGTTACTCAAAAGCTGGCTGGTGTAGAAGTAGAAGAGCCACCTTCCAACTGTAGCCAGTGACCAATGAGAGAGAAGCTCAACGCGCATGCGTGGTAGAAGGGGATCCATAGAGGTGGGAAGGAAAAGGAATCAGGTAGGTTGCCAAGACAGCCCAGAGGCGACACGGTCGAGCGCAGCAAAGTCGTTATTGTTTGGAGCGCAATCTATACTTTTCAAGTGTCATTTTTTTTCAACACCTAGGTAGTGCTAGTGTATTAGTTTAAGAAATGGATGTGCTAATTACCCATGCCAATATTTCTCATTGACTAATTACTAATTTTCGTTCGACTGTCTGCAAGCCTCCAACACTTCCATTCGACTCCCGCCAATAGTTCTCATCGACTAATTAATTGCTGCACCCCTATTACCTCCAGTTGATAATTACTGTTTAGTCGGCAAACCTATATCCCCTCCTATCTCTCCGATTAGCAATTTTTTTGGGTGTCTTCAGAAACATTCGTTCGATTAATCAGAGGCATTCGCTCGAACTCTACCATCCCTGCCAATACTTCCAATTAGACAATTGCCCCCACCATTCTCTCCGATTGGCTGATTGCCAAGCCAATAATTCTCATTTGCAAATTAGTCGGCAAGCCTCCCCCATATTCTTTCGATCCAATATATTTAACTGGTTAATTTTCTGGGGGGTCATTCCGACCAATCGGCGACCCCTGTCAATGTTAATCATTAACTAATTAGTGTTTAGTCGAAAATCCTCCACCAATTAATCACCTCTGTTAATCCCCACCAATGATTCTCATTGGTTAATTATTCCGCCAATGCTTCGCATTAGAAAATTACTCTGGTTCACTCAACTGTCGACAAGCCTCCATCACCACCAATCTCTCCAATTGACTAATTACTCACTTCGTTCTATCCATTATAGTTGCACGGCGACATCATCCCCACTTAAACTCTGGTTTTATAAGATGCATCCTGATCCCATGATGGAAAAGTTTTACCTCGCTATGTCGAGAGGATAGCCCAGTGGTCATTTTGAAACTTATAAGATTTCAAACGTCTGTTACAGTAGCCATGTTGCCAAGTTCAGAAGAAACCATCAGCAACACAGAAAAAAACTGGAGATAATATCCTTCGGATCATCCGCACGATATTGGCACGAGGAGCAACTTCGTCCATGTCATCGACTGGCAAGAACACTAAACCATCAGGCAACCCACTACTACTGGATAACCCACATCCATCAGTCAACGCGTACCAGCCCTCGTATTCGGCCTACAGTGTATTCTCGCCCATTTTCACAGAGAACCCCATCAGCTCTGGCTCCGAAGACAATGGCATCGATGAAGAAATGGAAGTGACCATCGCCGAATTTTCTCCATTTAGGTCAGAAGACATGAAAAAATACAGAGAACTGAATAGGGGTACCAATACATAGTTTTGAGAGGCTAGAGGAATTCTGCAAATTAAATTTTCTGATGGTGCAGTTCACTGGCTATACTGCATAGGATAAGTTCGAAGGCTGTTTCTTGCTGAAAACATTATCGTGCGAATATAAAAAAACTGTTAAGTGTACCATTTATGTCCCGACTCTATGCTTCCTTCATCGCTTGAGGAGTTGGTAAAAAAAAATTGCAATGTTCACAATAGCAAGGCCAGGATATATGAAAGTGTATTGTAAGAACTGTTTCTAGCTTTGAAAGCGACACTACAATTTTCTGAGCACTTTCGAGTATTTCGTTAAGTATTACTAAGAATTCCGAATTTTTCTAACCTTTAATTTTGTGTTTCTTTGCAGTTTAAGAGATTTTGCTATTTTCAGTTATGTGGGATATTTTTGGCCTCGCTTTTCCGAAAACTATTTTGAATATTATCCCTGAATATTAAATTGTATTTCATCGTTTTACTGAAAGTTTTTCAAGCCCAGTTATTACCCTGTGTCGCGAATAATTTTTAGTCGTTATTTTGCTTGTTGAGACACCTATCGGGACTTGTCTAATTCTGTTTCATTAGTTTGTGTGTCAGTGGTTTTGGTGCATCCCATAGTAATTTGCTTGTGTTCGTTTAGCCCTTTTGCATTCAGTTTGCCCTTTGTGAGTTTCGTTTCATGGGATATTTTGATAAACTTAGTTTATTTTCCAACATATAATTTTATGAGTAATTTAACTCGTTCGTGTTTAAAACCTGTTATATAATTTTGTTAATCGCTGTTTGCCTTTGTGTAGTAAAGATAATTACTCGGTTTCACTGTTAACTTTGATAGTCACTGTTCCTGTGACCCAGTGTGTTACTCTAGTATTTCTTTGGCGATTCAGATGTCCTGTTTTGTGTGTTAAAATTTTGTTTCTTCCAACATACATTTGTCATTGCTGTTATTAATTTATTGGGTCATTAATTTTTCTTGTCTGAAATTTGGTTAAAACTTAAGTTTTGATAAAAAAAAATATTATGTGTGTCAATAATGGTTATTGTCAATAAGTTTCATTGGCAAAATAAACGACAATTTAATTAGAAATTTACATCCATAAAATATTTTGCTTATGTTTACAATATTATTGTTGGATTAATATACTACGTGAGTTTGTTTTAAAAGAAATTATTTCATAGATTTTTAAGACAAATTATAACGCCATGCTGTATATCGATTAATACTCTAAATCCCTCAATCGATATCTCGGTTACGACCACTTCCGGGTATGACGACTTCTTTCTGGTTCACCTAAAACATGTCGTGATGTTACATGCTTTCACTGGTCTGAAGAAAATCTCCATGATTACTCGATAATAAAATCTTTGATTCGCCGCTTTGGGTAAGTTTAGTTTGTAGCCCCGTTTACGAGTCTCATTTTGTTCTTTGTATTTCTTGCGACATGTCTCATTTTTCACTTTAAATTTCTTTTTTGGCGGTCGCTGTTTTAAGGCATTAAAGATGTAAGGCGTGGTGAGCCACATCCTCGTATCCATCCTTTTGCCATGATGGATATGTAGTCATCCTACTTGCCAGGAGCGTCCAATGCTGCGGGCGTGTTCCTGCTTCTTCGTTCAGGCCATTTCTTAATTTATTTAGCATGGACCTACTAACCTGAAATCATGCGATAAAGAAATATACAAACTGTCTCGGCCGTTTTTGGCAAGTTGCTAATAGTCAAAATGGTGTCTTGCACAACTTGATCTCGGGATCCCAAATTAGGATAAATACTTGATTATAAATACAATAAAAGTATTATATTATTTTGTTGTTGAGAAAGAGAACGATATTTACAAAGCACGTGTACAATATTTTTTTAATGCACTTTCATGTTGTGTTTAGCCTATTTGAAACCAGTAAAGAAACATGTTGTCACTTCGACACAAGTTTTTTTATTTCTGAATGTAATGATCCCCTTTCATTAACTAACTAGTTGTTAAATATTTAATAATATTTTCTTTTATTTAAGTTACAAACTAGTTAGATATGTTTTGTTGAGAACTGGCTATGCCTCCTAGAGTGTTGTAAAATAAATCTTTAAATTTGCCGAGCTGGCCCAGTGGTCGGCCCTGCATTTACTGGTATTTTGTACAGATGTTGGTAACCTAATATTTATGTTCGGCTTGCATACTACTATATTACATTTTGGCAAGTATACGCGCTGTTCACAACCAGGTCCACAGACAATTCTGTTCTCTTCATTTGTTATGGTTTGTGTCGGTATTTTGGGGCGTTTGGTTCTTGTGAGTTTTTATTATCGCGTTTCCGAACCCCTGAATACCGGCACAGTGAAAAGGCAATAATTTCCGAACTGGACATCCAACTGCACGCTTTTGCGTGGAAAGCGTACCAAGTCTCGAGGCCGAGACAGTCCACCAAGTCTTCTCGCAATGATGGAGCACATCCCGTCGACAAGTTTAATCCAGAGGAAAGATACGCAAGTATATCACCTCTACTGCTTGGTGTAACATACATGGACCAGCCGTCTGCTACCATTGAATAAACAGTGCAAGTTTGCGATAAAGACGAGTGTATGGTTCATTTGTGCAGTCCACAAACAATGTTCCCCACAGACATTGCAAATATAAAAAAAAAAAAAACGTTCAACTAAGTATGGCAGGGAAATTTGTGAAATTATTCACGAAAAAAAAAAAAAACTTTTTAACATATTTTCAAAACGATGTGACGGTACTTGGCACAGTTTGGAGGTTATTAAATCACCGAACCTATGGCCAGATGTGCTCGTGTGTGCATGTGCATATGAGCTTACCTATATCTATAGAAAAACTAAGGTAATGAAAACCTCCCATTCCCCTGTAATTTTTTGTAGTGGAAGAAACACTCCGTGTAAAAAAACTCGACATGCGTGATTTATATTTTGTATGTTGGGAAAGAAGTATGTTAGGTGTAAGAAAAAATCATTTTTGGTACAGAGAAATAGAGACATGTTTTATTATCTCATCAATTTACTATTTTTCTTCAGTAAATATGTTTGTCTTGTAACATATTTTCTTTCATATGTGTTGTAAAATATTTTCTTTCGCGTATTTTTCCAAGCTTTTTTCATTTAATATACACACACATACACAAATTGCCACACAGACGACGGTAAATATTATTTAACCGATCATTTCTGTGCACTGATGAAGAAATATTACATAAATCATTATTCCACATTCCCTGGGTTCAAGGTTAGCATCACCAAGCATTTTCACAGGACTCTATAAGCTAAACTGTGGAGACATTTCATGGCGAATGGAAACTACAAGTGGTTGACACTACTCCCAAAACTTGTATGCAAGTATAATTCTACCATTTATTCTACAACGTGCACAAAACCTGAAAACGTGAAGAACGACTCCCTACTTCGAACATCGTATGCTTTTTCGAAGAGGATGGACCCACGAAAGCCTAAAGCGAAGATCAGTGACTTGGTGAGAATTTCGAAAAAAAAACATTGAATTTTCCCCAAAGGCTTCTGCCAGAACTGGTCTGCAGAGCTGTACAAGGTGATGAATATACGACATGCGTACCCATGCACGTTTACCTCGAGGACCTATGTGGCGAACCCATCATTGGTGGATTTTATGCTGAAAATATCTGGCGTACACAGTTTCCAGCCATGTACTTGGTAGAGAAGGTGCTGAAATGATGTAATGGCCATGTGTATGTTCAGTGGCTGGGTCACTTGAAGCATGATGATTCCTGGGCCGACGAGAAATACATTTTGTAGTAAAAATCCTACTACAACTATCCTTCAATGTAAATGTATAATTTTTACTATAATAAATATTTGTATGTTTGCTGAAATGTTCGTTATTAAAGTTGTATCCCTCAGAATGACCGTGGGGCTGTTATGTATGTGCTCATGATTGCGAGACAGGTACGTGTTTATAGTAAAATCTATGAAACTGATATATATTCTTAACTTGAGATGTACATGTAATTCTTATAGAATATAAATTTTACTTTGGTGGTATGCGTAGTGGTCGTCAAAGTTTTTTCTTTTAGCTGCCCGAGACACCACCCTCCTCGTCCCCAGTGATAGCATCGCCTGGGGAAGCATAATACTGCACTTAACCATTTTATAGGCTTCACGCCATTTTCTAGTATAACCTTACCGGCCAGTGTAGGCCACAGAGCCTTGTTCAATAAACAAGTAAGTACACATTAAAAGACTTTCACATGGAATTAATTTCGTGACCTTTGGGCTCTTCAGGGCATGGGCCCTCATAATACCCACCCAATTTCAAAGTGTTATAATTACATATTTATTTTGCAAGGGGTTAATGTGCATCCATCATAAAGTTTGAAAACGTAAGGTGTGTGACTAGCCTCGGTAAGTCATTGCACAAAACACAACAGGAAATATTCGGAAAGATATTGTTTGCAATGTCAATCAGTAACATGGGTGTGTGATCTGACCCTAAGAGGCCACAGCACACTACGCAATTGGATTACTTTCATGGCATAATTTACAAGGAGCTGCAGTCCAGGATTTAGGTATGGTCATGGGTCGAACAACTCTCTAAGAATCTGCTCTACCAAATTCACACTGAATTGTCCAGAAATGCCTAGCGGCCCAGGTAAAATCTTCCAAAATCAACCTTAAAAATCTTTTCCAAAAATTACATAGCTCCTCGGATTCTGCCTCTACCCACTGAGGCACCATGGCGCCACATCAAAATGGCTTGCCCGAATGTGCGGCTGATCCCGACCACCTTCCTGACATTTTGACAGCCATCAAAATGGCGCCCAACTTAGTTACTAATCCTGGAAACCCGCAAATCCAAATTTAATATTTTTCCAAATTGTCTCCAAAATTTTCCTGCCAAACTTTCCTAAATTTACCCGCAACAAGGGAGCTGTGTGGTCAACATGGCGACCTGTACAGCAAGGGACAGCATCAAGATGCCTCCCAGATGCCCACACGATGCCAGGAAGTACACCCGTGGTTACCGAGAAAAACCACACCAGAACTACAAAGCAGTCACTATTGCTTCGGCAAGGGCAAGGTAGGGCTATGAGGCGGCCATCTTGGGGTGGCAGATGTGACGTCACCAGCACGACACCCTGTCGTCGAGCAGTGAGGACAAAGAACCAGGGGAGCATACACACGCTATCCCTTCCCACCCGATGTTGCCACTCGCCAGTTGCTGCATGCCAAGGAGGAGAGGGAACGAACAAGGAGAAAGGAAACAAAAGAGGTTCTTCCTTCCCGTGCTACCAGCTCACTGCTCGCCAGCAGTCAGATGTTCACCTGCCATCCCTTAAACCCTGCACCATGCTGCACCATGCAGGGCTGCCACTCCGAGCTCACTGTCCATGCTGCACTTCCACATCCACACCTCCGCATCCATGCGAGGGCAGTTCGTCAGACCCTCACAGTCACCAAAGACACAATAACACAGGTTAGCAGAAGAGTGACTACAGTACAAGAAATGTCAGTGTGTTCGCTGCCGCAGACCAAGTACTCACCTGTGGACCAACACCAATTAACCCTGCACCCACCGCAGATGAAACAACCACGAATCATACCATGCTAGTGCCGAGTGTGGATAGAAAGAGTACGGTAAAATTAATACACAGCTCTTGCACGAAGTCTGCGCAGCATGCGCAAGTACAGTTACAGCAGCGCAAATGAAAAATTTCGCAGCACCATAGCGGCAAACAGACACACCAACAGTTGTGCAGGCTGGCTTGCCACATTGCTGGGGCGATTTGGGAGTTCTGTATGATGGTGTTTATTTGTAAACACCGCTCAAGACATTTCACACAGGCACAATGCACGTGCCCACGTGTAAAGTTTAAACAGGTCTCCCGGCCACCAAGGCCAAGCAGAGTGTGAGCAAGTGGATTTTTCTGGGGTAAACATTGTTCATTTTTTTCTTTTATTTTTGCAAGTGTAATCATAGTGCATTCCAAGTTTAACCTGGTGTGAAATTCATTCCTGGAAAGATGTTTTCAAAGCACTGCAAAGTAATGCATTTCCTAACTCATTTACACCTGGTTGTTTTGGTCCAGCACTGTGTGCATTGATAGCCATGCATAATGACATTCGGCCCACTTATCCACGCAATTCATGGTGCGACGGGAAGGGAAGTGCATTCCACCCTACACACCTTATCAACAACTCAAGGCCATGGAGTTGAGTTCACTTCAGCCACCACCGAATGCACTAACAACGTGCACAGGATCGTCACACTGCCCAGTCAGCAGCACTTCCATCAGCACCACTTCATAAGATTTGCAAAAGGACAACGGAGGAAAAACAAGCAAGTGAAAATTCAAGAGGAGGAAATTTCGGCCCCGACGACCGTTGATGGTGAAATCGCTGCCGAGTTCAGGAGGAGAGCAGGAAGTGAGGAAGATAGGCGAGCATCTTCGCCAGATAGGCCCCTACCTGATGTCCAAGTGCTGTCGATGCCAGATGTCGCAGCACGGGAAACGGAATAAATGCAGGCCAGCATTACTGCCCAGGAACTGCAAGGAAGAGCAACGGATGATCAAGGAAGTGAGGGAGGTGAAGTGTAAGGAATGAAGGTGGAAGCAACCCTGATGATGCTTGCTGGTGAGGTGCCGACAAGTGCCACTGTGCGAACATCAGTGCCGCCACCAGCACCTGCATGTACAGCAGTTACCACGTCAATAGAAGCACCAACACCCATCAACATAGCACCGCTGGGAGAAAAGGCAGCAGAGCAAGAGGGAACAGCAAGTGGAGCAGTGCAGGCCAGTTACGCGGGTCACACCAGGTACTGGAAAAGCAAAAGAGGAGGGCGCAATCAATAAGACAGCACTTGTAGCAGTGAAGGCGAGGGCAGCGAGTCGGCCGGCTCGTACTGCCCCCAGGAGTCACATCGGCGAAGGAGGCCGCCAACGACCTGTCAAACCTGCGAGGGTGTGAGTTCGTCCTGCAACCAGCAAAGCTGGAGGAGGAGAGCACCAAAGCAGGTGCTTCGAGACCGCATGGAGGCAGTGCATAGCACCTACTAGCTACATCCAAGATGGTAGGGAGGTAAACACTGCCCCTGCTGTGTTAGATGGTGTGCGTTTACAAACAGTCTCGAGGAGGAAGGGGCATTTGACGTGTGCCACATTTCCCGAAGTCCGTTTGAAAACTGCAGCATGACGAAACTGTGCAGTACGCATGCACACTCAATGCAAGGTGCAGTGCAGTGAGGTGCGTCACAATTCTAAGATTCAGTGCAAACGCAAAACACAACACATGATGTCAGAGCAGCACGTGCTGTAGCGGGCGCAGGAAAAAGCAAATAGACCCGATTTTAAGCGTAAACCAAATTAAAAGGGTTTTGTATGTGAATTCGCAACACATGTGTCCACGTGTGTACTAAGTGCGTGCGATGAAACAACCCAATCTGCATGCAGTGTAATTATAAAGTGTATTTTATAGTGTTCTGTCCATGTACCATTCCTAATGTGTGCCATCCTCACATCATTTACCCAAATCTAGCATGGTTAGTTTATGCAGAGTTACAGTTGAGAAATATTTATATATTTCAGCACCAGGTAAGAAGTGCAAAGTGTTTTTAATGTATCCGATGTAACGAAAGTAGTTCAACGAAGCCCGCCGGCCCGCCAACCCCGGCCGGATCGCCACGGCATGCAGTCAGTCAGCTATGAGCATTTAGGGGGTGTGGTTATGTGTTACCGCGGCTTGGGTTTCGCATGCTCGGGCTGCACTCAACTATTGTCTGTAATCACTTTCATTTCAATAGACGTTAAATATACCGGAACCGTTGTTCTTTTAGCCACCCAAGACTCCTTCTTCCCCAGTGCTAGCATCGTCTGGGGAATCATTATACTGCACTTAACCATTTTATAAGCTTCGCGCCATTTTTGTAGCATTAACTTACCGGCGGGTTAAGTTCGGCAATGTCTAGTAAAGTGTAAGCTGCAGAGCCTTGTTCAATAAACGAGTAAGTACACATTGAAAGATTTTCGTGTGGAATTTATTTCGTGGCATTCGGGCTCTTTATGACACAGTTCCACATCATAACCACCCAATTTCAAAGTGTTATAATTATGTATTTCTTTTGTAAGGGTTAATGTGCATGTATCGAAAAAGTATGAAAACTTAAGGCGTGTGACTAGCCTCGATAAGTCACAGTAAAAAACGCAACTGAAAATATTCGGCGAGCTTTTGTTTGCAACATCAATCAGTAACATGGGTGTGAGCTGACCCGAACAGGCCACATCACACTCTGCAATTGGATTACTTTCACTGCATCATTTATGAGGATCTGCAGTCCATGATTTAGTTATAGTCGTTGGCCGAACGACCCTGTAAGAATCTGCTCTACCGACTTCACACAGCTTTGTCCAGCAATGGCTAGTGCCCCGGGTAAAACTTTCCAAAATCATACTTAAAAACCTTTTCCAAAAATGTTATCGTTCCTCAGGTTTCGTCTCTACCTACTGAGGCACCACAGCGCCATGTCAACACCTATATATATATATATATATATATATATATATATATATATATATATATATATATATATATATATATATATATATATATATATATATATATATATATATATATATATATATATATATATATATATATATATATATACACAAATCGAAGTTATATTTATTGTATTAGTTGACAGGTTGATAGGACATAGTGTTATTGGGTTTTAGCGATCATTGGAAAATGTTCCTTGTTATGACAAACACTGAAATAAATTACTTTTTGAGGAACAATATATTTTTTTTTAATTCGGCAAGCCTACAATTACCTTGCACATTTATATATAAAGGGAGTGCAGAGGTTTCTATAAATTATATATTGTCTACTGATTTTGTCATCAGCATGACCCCTGCCTGTAATGAACCATATGTCGAACCTGGACCAGGTGTCGAACTTGCCCTCCTGTATGTTATGTCTCATCATGTAGGGTGACGTACAATTTTTCATAACTGTATGTTCCACATATATAGTTTTTCTCGCCAGTTTGTTCCCCTGTCAATATTTAAGCATGCATTTTATTCTGCCTGTAAAAATTTTTTTTATGTTTGGCACCATATTTTCCTAACCACTGCTGTGCCTTGTATAAATTACTCTCGTTGTTGTTCTACCATTTACAGTTAGGCATCGGTGCAGTACCTCATAATATTCCCGTATCTCTCTGTGTGTATTTTTTTGGCTAAGTGTCTATGGCTCACCAGGAGTCGAATTTGGACCTGTTGTTTGTGTGCATACATTCTCGACTGGGACTAGGATTCCCTAGTGTATTGCAGTTTTTTTACGGAGCTCCCCCCTCTTTCTAGGGGTAATAGTAATTATGTTACACATGTCAAACATTTTTTATCATATATAGCTAGCATGAATACAGTTCTTGTCATTGTGAAGTTGTCTCTATAACACTGCTGTAGGCCGACAGGTAGTAAGCTTCTGCTCAGGTGTTCTGCGATAATTGCTGATCGACAGAATACCTCCTGGCCTCACCCGTCTCGCGAGATGTGACAATTGCAGCAACCTTGAGATGCTTTTCCTTTGCTTTAAAATTCAGTTGGATTTGTACATGCAATGTATGTTTGTGGTCTTTTCTTTTGTAATATAACTAAACTAAGTATACCTTAACAATATATACATACACTATTTAAAATATATATCTAAACATTTGTTATTGATATTTCAAATCTCATACAAATAAATTTTCTGTTTCTTTACTAGCAGTGTTTTTTTTGTACGCTAATATTAAATATTTTAAATTACCAATAGGAGACTAGGACTCTAGAAACAAATTTTTTTTAACACACTTATTTATTTACACGTACTAAAACTAATACAAAGCTTCTTCCCAAGTCCTTGTAGTTTCTCATAAAATCTTTTTTTTGCAGTCTTTGAAGGCATTACACACCAGTAATATTTTTAAGTGTACTGCATATCCCTCAGAATACTAGGGTTTGGGCAATGCATGGAGTTTGCAATGAAACACGTCCTGCGCCATGAAGTTCGCGAGTGTACGAAAGCTTGGTTTCGTTTATACCTGGGACCAGTTAATGTGAATCGGAAAAAAATATGTCAATATAGTAGATGTAGATTTTACCCACTAAAATATATGTTTTAGACATAAATACGAGTTTTTTTATTTATCATTTGTCATAAAAATTTTGAAATTTAAATTACAAATAAATGTATTTGTGTATCAAATAATTTTATAAGGTCCAATTGTACTTAATTAGGTATCTTTATAAAAATAACTTTCTTATAATAGGTTCTAATGTTTTAAATAAAAAAAACTATTTAAATATAATAAGTAGTGCATGTAGGTAAACTGTTGATTGGGAAAGCCATATTTTTTGAAGGAAAAAAATTATAGAAATGACACAAAATTTCAAATCTTTTTAGTCTCTAAGTATGAGTGATGCCACCTCACCTGGTGGCTGAATCGAGAGTTTGCTATGCACGTTGAAAATAGAATCCATCATACAGAGGGTAGAACGAAGGTAATAGAGGCTTGCCAACAGTCGAACGAATATGAGTAATTACTCAATGGGAAGTATTTGCAGAGCAATTGGAGGTGATGGAGTTCCACCTAGTTGAAAACAAATTATGTTTGCCAATATGGCATCGAATGAAGGTACAAACTTCGAAAAAGATTATGCTTACGAATATGGTGTTGAACGAATTTGACTAATTGGCCGAACGTAAGTGAGAGCATATGACAATGGTGGCCATGATTTCTACCAAGATGGCAGCCTCCAGTAATGTATAAACAAATGACGAACAAAAAACCAAAAGTATGGCTGTAGAACGAATGTGAGAAAGACAGTAATGTATTACAAAATGACGAATAAATAGACAAATATGGTGGCCATGACAGAGAACTTTTAAAATATTTTTTTTAATGATTTTAAAACAATTTTGATTGTTTTTTATTAATTTATAAAAATGAATTTTTGTAAATTTTCTTAACGCGATTTCAAATTTTTTTAAAACATTTTTTTATTAAATATTTAATGTTAAATAATTTAGTCATTTTTAAAGATTTTTCAAAATTTTTAATTATAATATTTTTATAATTTTATTGGATTTATTTGATATTTTTTGTGTTTTTAAAGTCAAAGGTTGGGTCAGGGGTCAAGTTTCAAAGGTCAGGGGTCAATGGTCACAGAGCAATGGCTTCCAAGACTGCGGACAGTGACATTATTACATAGTGGCTGGTCCGGCTCTGGCACTCCGATCCCCGGTGCCTTTGTACCAGACTTATCGTAATCCTACTACTAGCAGCCAATGAAAAGCAAGTTTACTGTTATATCAGTGCGACAAAATCGCAGCCCCAACAGGCCGAAAAAGTAGGTTCTTTTTCTACTTTCTGTCATGTTGGGCTCTCCGTGGCGTGCAAAAATGTAAATACATAATTAGAAAACAAAATATTGTATTTCCCTACTGTAGTACATAATAAATTAATTTGGCACCAAAACAACATCCATCAAGCTCTGACATCATGTCGGTCTGTCGTGTCGTGTTTGTCGGGCTATTGTAAATCCAGTTTAATGAGGCAGTGACATTGGTGTAGCATATATGGCGAGCTGCTCACCTACTCTGTATAAAGCACATGGCCATGATAATGGATTCCTGGTAAAGTCATGTGTCGGGCACAATTTGAGCCGGCAGGGTTGCGGAGCAGCACGGTATCCGGGTTAAAGCGAAAAAGAAGTGATGTTAATCTCCTGAAATGAATTAATAACCTATAGAAAGCTGAGGGACAGGTGCAAAAAGTTGGATTCCCAGAGACACACGATGCATGGCTGCTCCTGGTAAACGCTAGAAGACAACTACTGAAACAACATGGCGGAGTCTGCCAAGATCACCCCTCAAATGCGTACCTATTTGTTCAGAAAATGGATAGACACTTTAATAACAAAAGCACATGAGCACAAACACATTTAAAAGATACAAGAAACACTTTTTGTATAAGCAAATTATGTGTAAAAATGATATGTGTTGGTATCAGATTTATTCAGCATCATAATTTGTATTGTGTCTGGCACTGTCTTTCCTAGGCCATAGCTTGTCATAACACTTTATTGATACCCTTGGCACTATTCTAAAGCAGTAACAAAATAGTATTGCAGCCTTGTATAAGTGAATTAAAGGGTGGCAGCAGACAGCTCGCTGTCGACGAGTCCATTCTCACCCCTCGTGGGTGGCCATGCTCAATTTGGCTGAAAACGAAGCTATTTTTAAATTATTGTAAATTAACATTATTTGACACTGGCTTTATATTTCCTAAATTATTATGAGTTGATGACACACACCACGCACAACACACCCTCAGGGACATAAACATGAAATGAAGGGAGGCACACGAGGGGTTGCTGAAGCTCTGTAACCATTGTGACCCCACCCCCCTAGCTTCATTAATTTCCATGGCGATATCCTTACTGAGGACTTCTCTTGGCGGTGTTGGTCAACTCCGAATTATCACGCCTTCAAAAGATGTCTTTTGAGGGCATGAAAGTGGGATGGCCAACAGACTCTGGTGGTGCTTAAAGAGTGACCAAGATGGTGTGCACTCTAGCACACACCAGCGTTGGAGTCGGGGAGGAGTGGCCACCACATTCGGGTCAACCTTTACCCAGTAGCGGGCACATCGTAGCTGCGCTTATTTAACGGGACGAATGGGCAAAGGGAGGAGAGATGCGGCATGCATCAAGTGTGTACAATATAACTTTCCAAATATGTATTACCAAACCTGTGCCTTATTTCAAGGAATTTGTCCCAAAACGAAACAATATGTTTAAGAACTATGGATAGATGCTTTTACGATATATGAAAATATGATTTATAAGACGAATCTAAAAGAATTAATTATTTAAAATGTGTAAAATTGCTCTTAAATTTACTATTGTAAATATTACATGATATTCATGCGATACCTTTTCTATGTAAATACAATTAAAATTATTCCTGAAGTATATATATTTTTTATTTGACAGGCGCATACATAAGAATAACTAGTAAATTTATTTTATTTGGCTCGAAATGTTTTTAAAGATTCTTTAAATGTCAGTTATTTGATAATATTTGCAGATTTTTAGAATGTGTTTTTTCTTTATGCCATTCCTTTTTTAGCGTAATATTTCGGAGACATCAGCGAAGCGATGGCATTCGGAATTTAGAACACCGAATAGCAATTCTTTATAAATAAATCTCTATTAATTAAGCACCATGTCAATTTTAATAATACAAACAATGTAATATAGATTCTGTAAATGCAAATGAAACAGCTAAATGTAACAAGATGTACCAAACTAATAGAACCATGCCTGCTGAACTGCCTTTGCATAGCTAGCTACCCAAGTAGCAAACAACAAGCAGTTAAGAGTTGGCCAACAGTCAGCAGTGGTGGCAAACGTTTGCATATATAACCTTCAGAATTACTTATATAGTTGACAAATAGGAAATTGAAAGTTACTTTACCTATATTTTTATACAATTATAATGTGGGCCTATAATCTCACAATTCTTGTTAGAAGTCAACAGAAGCCCAATAAGCAGACGATATACAAAATGTTATTGGAAGCAAGTTTATGAGCCATTTATGGCATGCCAACTGTTGCTTTCTGCTGGGTGCATATTAGCAGCAAGCTTGTAGGCCACTTATGGCATGCCAACTCTTATTTACTGCTGCCTAGATATTAATTGCATGATAATGGAAAAGTTATAGTTTGCCAATAGTTAACTTACTGCTGGGGAAATAATAGCACCATACATGATGCATGTTGCCAGAATGTATATTGTACCTAAGCAGCACTCTGCCAGAACGTACACTGTACTGTGCCGGCACATGTCCTACACCTTGTCTTCACATGCTCTGCACACAGTCAGCACATGTTTTGCACATAACCTACATTTCAACAGCACGAGTCCAGCACATTGCCAGCTCCTGCACTGCATCTCTACAGCTTATGTTCGGCACATATTTAGCACTTGTCCTGGCCATCTAGCATATGTCCTGCATATGGCCTGAATGTACCCTCCGTGGCGCCAACACATGTTCTGTGCCTCAACTGCACATTGCCAGATCTTCTCCTGCACTCTAAACCATGTTGTCAGCATGTCTTCTACAAACTCTCACAATGTGTTATGCGTATTGCTCACACACATTCTGTAGCTCAACAAATAGTTGCCAGCACCTCTTCGGCATATGTCCCGCACTTCTGCTGCAATTTTTGCCAGCACCTATCCTGCACCTCTCCAGCTCATGTTGTGCACATGTACTGCACCCCTCCAACAGGTGGTCAGCACATTGCGACTAGCATATGCCCTGTAAGTATCGTTATAATAATTTCATGTACATTTAACATGTGCATGAAAATATGTACATATAAGGATGACACATAATGTTGTTTATAATGATTATACTTGTTTTGCATTTAACAAAACATACTCGACTCTATATTAACCAGGTTTTGTTTAAGTAGTTATTTATCAAGTAACAAACAAAATCCATTATTTTACTTTCAAAGTATAAAAGGACAATTTTGTTTCTCTATTCCATGCCCTCTATGAACCATGTGCATAAGAATACAATTTCCATTTCAACATGTATAAATGTTTCATAGTAACACAAGCCAAAGCTACAAACCAATATCCTGAATGTTGTTACAGCATCTCCTGAATATTAGTACTTTGCCTGCAAGCTGCGAGCATTGGTATTCATGCAGTGGTAGATTTAAGCATTCACATTGGAAGAGGAAGGGGTAGTGTATCTTCTGGCATCCTGCAACTATGGAGCTACAAATCTTCTACTAGCATCATCCAGTGATAATAATACACTTTATTGAGCAGTCATGTACTGTGTGTATGAAAGTGGATATTCAGTGCTTACTGTTTTGTGTATTTGTCTTTTTGTGAAATCCATCGTACCAAACCACTTGATAAATGTTATGTTTTCCATTTAACTGCGAAGAGACATGGGCGTCAGAAAGGTATTTTCCAAGGGGAGGCATAGGAATAAGAAAACATTTCCTTCAGAGGAGTGTGAGATCTACAACTGGGTTTGCCATAAAAGCATGCTACAGATGTCCACAACATGCAATGTGAATAAATTTGTTTATCGTTAACAAAATAATATTAAATACAAATGAACAAACAAATAGCAAATTAAAATAATTGGAAATCCGGAAAATCTCAATTCTTCCTCCTGGCTGGAGCTTGTATTTTGAAGTAACATAGATAGCAAAATTTGTTTGTTGTGAAAACCGTTATCTCACATTTCATTGAAAAAGTAGTTTCCAAGGGAGGGTAACGGCCCCTCCCCATTTTTTTTTCAATTCTTGACTATTCCTGGTTATGTTCATGCTTACAGACAATTTTGAAATGTGGTATCGAAAGTAAATGGAACAGATACATACTGTATGTAAACAATTCTAAACAATGTATTTTATGCAATGGAAATATAGTTTTCTTCTAATTCTGTAGTAGTGTTGGTAAATTATGGTATTTATTAAGAAAACTAATTTTAGTTAGCTTAGTTCAACCAATCATGGAAAATTACTTCCACATAGGTACTGGCGATGCACATGGTGCCTCACTGGATAGAGGCGGAATATGAGGAGCGGTGAAATTTTTGGAAAAGGTTTTACTGTTGATTTTTGAAGGTTTTACCCAGGGCGCCAGGCATTGCTGGACATTGCCGTGTGAAAATCGGTAGAGCAGATTCTTACAGGGTCGTTCGGCCAACGACCACAGCTAAATCCTGGACTGCAGCTCCTCATAACTGATGCCGTGAAAGTGATCCATTTGTGTAGTGTACTGTGGCCTGTTCGCTGTTCAGGTCAGCCCACACCCATGTAACTGATTGACATTGCAAACAAAAGCTTGCCGAATATTTGCTGTTGGGTTTTGCACCATGACTTATCGAGGCTAGTCATGCGCCTTATGTTTTCACACTTTACGATACATGCACATTAGCCATCGCAAAATAAATACATAATTATAACACTTCGAAATTGGGTGGGTATTTTAAGGGCATGTGCTCTGATGGACTTAACTTGCTGTTAAGGTAATACATAAAATGGCACGAAGCCTATAAAATGGTTAAGTGCAGTATTATACTTCCCAGGCGGAAGAGGGGGGATGAGGGTGTGGTCTCTCATGCAGCTAAAAGAACAATAGTTCTGGTATATTTAACGTCTATTGAAATGAAAGTGATTAGAGTCAAAAGTTGAGTGCCGCCTGAGCGCGCGAAACCCGAGCCATGGTAACTCACAACCACACCCCCGAGATGCTCATAGCTGACTGACTGCACACCATGGCAAGCTGCCCGGGGTTGGCGGGCTAGCAGGCCACGTGGAACTCCTTTGGCAACATCGGGTACCCTTAAAACACTTTGCACTTCTTACCTGGTGCTGAAATATACATTAATAATACTCAACTATAAATCTGCATAAACTTACCATGCTAGAATAGGGTGAATGAGGCGAGGATTGCACACATTAGGAATGGTACATGAACAGAACTCTATAAAAGACACTTTAATAACACTGCATTGCCATTGGGTTGTTTCCTCGCACGTGTTTAGCATACACGTGTTGCGAATTTACATACAAACCCTGTAAATTTGGTATACCCTTAAAATCGGGTCTATTTGTATATTCCTGCATCCTCTACAGCACGTGGCACTCTGACGTCACATGTTGTTTCCATTTACACTGCATATTAGACTTGCATAGCACCTCACTACACTGCACCTAGTATTTAGTGTGCATGCATACTGTGCAGTTGTGGCGCTCTGTGGCTGTCAAACGGGCTTCGGGACAAGTGGCACAAATCAAATCCCCCACCTCTCTCTGAATTAATCTGTGGCCACACGCCACCAAACACAGCAGGACCTCCCTGTCGTCTTGGATGTCGCTGGTAGGTGCTCCGCACCGCCTCCATGCTGTATCAAAGTGCCTGCTGTGGTGCTCTCCTCCTCCAGCTCTGCTTGTTGCGAGACATGCTCATGCTCTCACATGTGTGACAGGCTGCTGGCGGCCCCCTCCGCCGATGTGACTCCTGGGGACAATACGAGCCGGCCTACCCGCTTTCCTCATTGTGACTGCTACTCCTGCTTGCTTCCCTCTTGCTGCTTCCTCGCTTTCTCTGCCAGTGCCGGGCACGACCCTTGCAACAGGCTACCAGGTGGGGTTGGCCATTCTGGTGCGGCTCTCCAGCCTTGCTGCTTCACATGCTGTTCCTTGCATCGCATTCTCCCCATCTCCCAGTGGTTATGCTTCGGTGGGTGCTGGTGCGTCCATTGGCGTAGCTGCTGCTGTATGTGCAGGTGCCAGTGGTGGCACTGATGCTGGCATGGTGGTGCTTGTCGGCACCTCGCCGTCAAGCATCATTGGGGTTGCTTCCTCCCATGTTCCTTGCACTTCACCTCCCTCATTTGCTTGCTCATCCATTGCTTTTTCTTGTGGTTCCGTGGCAGTAATGTTGGCCTGGATTTCTGCTGCTTCCTATAATGTACCCTTGCTCGGCCGATTCCTGGGAAATGTTGCCACGTCTGGTGTCGACGGCCCATTAGGCATCAGGTAGGATCCCCTCTAGTGGATGTGATGACCCACCTCCCCCTTCACTTACTCTCCCCCCCCGGCTGGGCAACTGTTCCACCTTTGTGGGTCTCCGGGATACTTGGTCCATTCTCACTGGGGACATCACCAGGTGCCCTGTGCACGTCGTCCCGGCGAACCTGTACCAGCCTCCTGCCCACTTGGACCATGTAAGTGGTTGATCCCATGCTTCTAACTATTTGCTGTGGATTGCTCCACTTCGCAGCCAGACCTGCACAAAAGTTCTGTTCAGCCATCAATTGCAGGTGTGTGCACAGATAAACTCTCTGCCATTCTTGTAATGCCGGTGGTGGTCACGTGGTTTCCGGGACCCACCCTGTGGCATACTGACGGTGTTGAAGTTGTTCATGCCGTTCTCGTCGTCTCCTCTCCCACTGTTCTGTACTACTTTCTGCACTGTTGTTTGTGTTGTTTCTCGGGCATTGCTTTTCTCCTGGCAAGGCCAGGTTGTGGTCTAGCAGAATCTGTGCTGATGTGCTCCCTGTGGCTGCATTCACACACTGGCGGAGCCATAGTTGCACTTTCAACTCTTGATTATGGTGCTCCATGGGGTTCGCTTGAGGGTGGTACACCGCCGTCTTCAGGTGATACACCCCACCAGGTGCATTTCTCTTGCCATTTTCTGCCAGTGAACTGGGTACCATTATCCGTTAGCAGCTGCTTCGAATAGCCCCAGCGGACGAAATATTCTTGCTCGAGTACCTACACAATGTTTTTACACATGAGTCACTGAGCACGTACCTGTGCACCCAGCACGAATAATTGTCAGTGGCAACTAAGATAAACTTCTTCCCGCTTGATGTGAATGGATATGGTCCCATGAAGTCGGCAGTCACTGTCTGAAATGGTCGCATGGGAAAGCATGGCTGTTGTTGTTGCCAGCCATTGGTTCTCCTCACTTTAAAATGTTGACATGCTTCACACCTGCATACGAAATCATATGTCTTGTGTCACACCTGGCCAATAGAACTGCTTGCGAATTCTTCGCATGGTTTGTGCTGTACCAAGTTGTCCCACAGCCTCACTCGCACGTGCATGTGTTAGCACCAATTTTCTCTTGCTGTCCAATACAAAGTCTCCACTATGCTGGCTCGTTCGCCAAGCAAATTTCTAAATGGCAGTCCATTGTGTGCTATTGCTCTACTGGTTGCATTGCACACTTCGCCCTTAACTCGTTTGTACACAAACAGTTATTTTGCCCTGCCACTACCTCCCTCCACATGCCACTCACAAGTAAATAATTTTCCACTGTGCTCATCATGTTAATATGTGCTTCGTGCAGGAGATCTGTGGTGTCAGGAGGCCAATACAGTTCTATTTAAGCAGTCACACAGATAAAAAAGACGAAGAAATTCATCCAGAAAATTAGCATAAATTTAAAGTATGCTATTTCAGTGTAAATCAGATGGGACAAAACTGTATTTGTAATATAGAGAAGACGTAAAATAGTTAAGAAAAAGCCACTTTGCAACGAGGAAGATAGGGCAAATCAGAAACTTTCATCCATCCACATATGAGCGAGCATGAGATACTCGAGGTAGTTGCGTCAACTGTAAGAGCAGAAAACAGGCTAGCAATGGCACTGATAATTCACATTAGTGCAGAGGACTTCATGCGCTCTGCCGCATTGCTGGACCAAGCCAGCCGAGAGCAAAACACTGCGACTAAAGAAGGTGATGGGTATCATTCACGCCGGAGAAACGACGCAGAGCAGGTGGAGCGGACAGAGGAGCAACCGGCAGTGAACAAGGTAGTAGGAGCATGTGCGTTCCGGACAAGAACATACCCAAACCCAGGATGGCAGTGCGAACATCAGCAACCTCGGGCATGGTAGGATGCCCATGTAAGCCGCCATTTGTGTGCCTTTATTGCACAGGAGAAGGAAAACTGAATTGGCACAATCAGTGCCCAAAATGCAACCTACCGTAGAATATCAACAAAACACCAACAGGAAACGGACTGTTGGGGTAGGCAAGCCGGACGCTCACTACCCCAGGGTAAAGAGCCCCGTGGTACACTGCCTCTTCAACAAGTAGAGCAGGCAGAAATCAAAAGTCAGCAACCAAGCATACAACAAATCACAAAATAGAATGATTAGAATTGCATTATATTTAAATCAGGAACCATGCCATGCATTAATAGACACAGCAGCCAGTCATAATTTAGTGCATGTCGGATTCGTGGACACGAGAGAAATTACACCGACTTCACATGTACTACACCTTGCAACGAAGCAAACATGGGGGAATCAATGGGAGACACACTGATTACCATCCGGATTAGAGATGTGGACACTAATACCACAGCCCTCATATTTGTGGACCTACGGGAGGATGCTATCTTGGGTATCCCCTGGCTCAGCAAACAAAAAGCCATTGTTGAGCCAGCCGCCTGTAGGATCCATTTCGGCCTGAAGGAAAGGCGAATGGTGTACGACAACAAATCCCGACGCACTGGCAATGAGCCCAGAGTACAACTCGATGAAATCGACCATGCAGTCTCTCCGGAATACAGGGAGATGGTGCAATGCATACTGGATGTGCGATACAAAGTATTTGTGGCAGGAGACCCACATCATCGAATGACTGTAGCTGAGCATTGTATTACAATGGAACATGACCGGCCAATCTACTCTGGACCCAGAAGTTACCAGTCGCATCAATGGCCATAATTAAAGATTAGATTGAAGAAATGCTAGCTGAGGGTGTGATTGAACCCACCCGCAGCCCCTACAACAGCGCGATCACCTTGGAACCCAAAAAAGATGGGACATGGCGCATCTGTGTGGATTTCAGAGCAATGAACCTAATCACACTTAGCGCCCCGCCTCCCTACATAAGTGTCAAGGATGCATTGCATACCTTGGGCAAGGCTAATGTCGACATCATTGGACCTGCACAGCGGGTACTGGCAGGTGCCAATAAAACCTGCAGATTGACACAAAACGGCATTCACATCCTTAGATGGGAGAAGGTTCCACTTCCGTGCCATGCAGTTTGGCTTGAAGTGCGCACTGGCCACTTTTCAGACAATGATGGTCCAGGTACTCGACTGGTACAGTGTAGATTTTTCTGTCGCATACATAGATGACGTGGTCATCCGGTCCAAAACCTAGGATGACAACATCCAACACCTTTCACTAGTCTTGGAAAGACTAGCCATCAACAAGTTGTCGTGTGCGAACCACAAGTGTCACATCAGCCACCCATGCATACAGTTTCTTTGGCACATGGTTGATGAGCACGGAAGGAGAAGGTCAACACAGGAGCATTTAGCCCTCATTAACGACTACAAGGTGCTGCGCACGAGGAAGCAACTGAGGAAATTATTCGGGTTGGTGAACTAGCTGCAGGAAAACATACAGGATTTTGCAAACATAACCGCACCACTCACTGACATTTTGTCACCCAACATAAAGTACGTGTGGACAGAACACAAAAAAAGTTTTCAATATATAAAGAGCAAGTTCAGGGAGTGCACGAAATTGGTTCGACACGACCCAAGTCGCCACGCAGCAACACTAGACAGATCAACATTAGGCTGCTGTCTCGACCAGAGCAGGTTGACAAGAACTACATTTTCACTTTCCTTGACGCCCTGTAACTCGTGGCCGTGGGTCATAATATTTAACATTCATTAAATGAGGTAACTCTCGTGATGAATGGATATGTGGCATAAATCAGCATGTACCGTGAAGTCATGACCGTAAGATGCATCAACCGTTGGACAAAACACTGGTATAAGCGGCGCCGCTTATTCCAATAGCTTTCCTATGTGTGCGATGTCGATGAGCTCTGTAGCTGAATCCGGAGTGCGACGTAGCTCCAAGTAGTGTCAAAAGATGGGAAATCACATTCCTGCAGGAAGTGTAAAGTGGCGAGCTGCTCCCTTGCAGCATTAATTAATAGGAGAATATTTAGGCATTTTTAGCAGTGATTGCACCACAATTGACTAGGGAAACCACCCATGCCAGCATAGAGAGTAGATAACATATCGTAGAAGTCCTTGTGTCATCACATCCATACGTATTCCTGTAATTATAACCATTATGACACACGCAGATATTAATATGTTAATTAGATGAGTGTACATGTAATCATCTATCGAGAATCAGCCACCTGAGGAATCATTTCATTTAATATCACCCTTCAAGTGTAGTGACATACTTGTGACATCACATTCTTAGACATATCTGGAGATACGGTGTTCACGAGTATGTCACCAATGTGTTTTAGTTTAGTAATCATAA
Source organism: Dryococelus australis (assembly GCA_029891345.1). NCBI lineage: Eukaryota > Metazoa > Arthropoda > Insecta > Phasmatodea > Phasmatidae > Dryococelus > Dryococelus australis. The sequence goes on along the minus strand of CM057009.1, from coordinate 66,462,882 downwards.
TTATTTAGAATGTCAGTTCATTTTTCATGTTAGTTATTAAGTTCCATTTTTTCATGTTTTCATTTTTGGCGCAGGATTCGCCAGACGTGCGGCAAAGCTGACGCCATGTCGTAAGTCATACTTCAGCATTCCAAACAACTGGCAGGGCAGACAGTAAGCTCCGCGTACCCCCCCCCTCGGCTATTCAATCTAATCTGCATTTCCTTTCATCACATTAGTTAACGTAACTCAAGAACATTTAAGTACTTTTAGTTAGCAGAGGGAAGGTCCCCCTTCATCCTGAAGTAGCATACAAGGACCTCACGTGTGGGACACGTTTTTACGCATTCTTACTTAAGGCCTACGGCTTACTTTCCACAGTAGTGACCACCGTCAGGTCCACAGTGCTGGGTATGCTTAACCAAGGGTAAGCATTCTCATGTGCAGCAACATTTTGTTGTACCTCTGCGGTAATAAACCAGTCATACCCTAATTATACGTGTTTTATTGCATTGATTCTTCCGAGTTCATCTGGTACTGGACCCTAATAGCAGCATCAACTTTAAAGTGTATTTCAGTATATGCGTTTCATTTACGGCGCCTGCCTCCCTCAAACAGAGTGAATTCAGTGATATTATAGGCGTGCAAATTGGCCGACAGCTTCACCCCAATTTAATTATTTTACATCCAACATAATATAACCGACAATTAAATTAGCTCTCCTTCATTTTGACCGTGTATCCAGAGTCGCTGTAGGAAGTCGACCGTACGACCCGATTCAGCATCGTTCACCCTACCGAACGTGGTGCCGGGCACATCATCAGTTCCTGTCCTACACCTCTTGCTAGGCACGACACGAACACATCACAGCACCTCTGGAGGTGCACTGTGTCAATGCATATTTAATCAAACTGAGACGCGCACACATCACACTGGCTGTACACGATGTGGACGGTGGTGGTCAGCTGGCTTGGCGGGTTGTTCCTCCAGACGTGGTGAACGGTCTAAGGCTGGGATATGTGGCACACGTCACCTTGTTCCTAATTTATGGCACAAACCTCCGACATATGCCACGCTACCCTAACCTTATCCTGATCACCTCGTCCGCTGCATACACCACCCACATGCACAGAGAAGCAGCTACAGTGCAACAGCTACAGTGCAACAGTTACGTCAGGCGTATAGTTCCTTAGCGCCTCTCTACCTCATCAGTGGCGTGTGTTAATGTGCATTGTAAAGTAAAGTGTAATATTTGGCTGTAGAATTTTTATTTGTTTGCCATGTGTAAAGTAGAGTCAGTGTTTTTCAGTGTTATTTAAATATGTTTTTTTTTACATCCAAGTGCCAAATGCTGTGTACACCTAATCTGTGAATCAATGTTATGAATATCTGTTGACAAACCAGTGTGCACTGTTCTTCATGCCATCATATATTTTCCCAGGGTATTGTTCTATTTTTAAGTGCTATGCTAATTTTCTCTTGTATATTTAATCTGTGTATAACCCGTTCCTAATCATAGTGTACAGCGCACAATGTGCATGAGATGTCACTTGATGTACAGATGCACAGTGAGTGAGTGGAAATAACACCGTCATATGATAATCAGTGTTCAGTGTATTTGTATTAATTTTAAGAGGGTTTTTGTTGTTATTAGAGCGAGCTGTATTGCATGTGTTGTGCGTAAGACGTTTCATGTGTTTATTGAATCCCTCATATCACTGTGCTATGATGCACATTTAACTTTTATTTCTAGTAATTTTATTTAATATGCAATTCGCACACAAACCTTTCAATTGTAAGTTGGGTTATAAAAATTATATTACGACAATAGTGGCCAGTATTTGCTCAGAACAGTACAAAGACCACACCAGGAGGTTAGGATGCCTTATGAAGAAGAGTGCCAACTTAAGACTTGAGCACGTAGCAAAGTTAACCCTACTTTATTGATTTTTATATTTGGAAATTGTTTCAAAGGTTTTCAGTTTTAACAACGTAATCTACACCATCCAATTAGAGAGCTGAGATAATAGGTTTTAAAAGGGACATAGTAATTAAGACATTCAACATGTGCCAAGTCGAAGAATGTGAACACTATCTAAGTTAAGTACACGACAAGTGTGACATGACAAGTCTCACATGTTTTTGTATTTTTATATTGCCTTTAGTAATTTTATGAGTGTTATGTAAGAGCTTGCCCAGCGTTTCACTTCATTACGAATCATATGCCATCAGTCATTAATTTAAATACAGTAAAACATTGTGAATAACTGGATTTTATTTCCCCGTGGGAATGGAAAGCCAGTGAGAGGGTTGCACGCCATTACCCAGTCAGTTGCGTAATCGCCTCACCATTGAGCAGATGTATGGTTCGCGTCCTCCCCGAACCTTTATGTTTTAGCTTAACCATGAATATCAGTAGTCATTTTTAAAGCCAGGAATGTTTGAAGTTAAATTTTCATCCTGGGAGTGTGCTGCTAGACAACCCAGTTTGTTTGTCTGTGACTGAGACATAACATACATGTAAATCACTTGTTGGTGTTCGTACCCTTTTTTGTATTAGAGCACTCCGTGCTACAGTGGAGTTTTTTTCATGTAAGTGCCTCATACGAGGGTTCGTAATTGAATAAATCTGATTGTTGTATAATCACATCAGTTTTTATTTATTCTGTTCGCCTCTCAGCCACATTAATTGTGAACGAATAACATCGCAAAGTCTTGGCGTGGGGATGGCCTAAACAGTTCCTGCAGTGTTTTTGGATGAGCGAATCGAGGGAGTTCAGATATCCTCGACTATACCAGGCATTGAATTATAGCACACAGGACAACTGCAGCAGTGATGTAAGCATTAGGGGGCCACATTTAGGGCGATGGGCTCATGACCCCAACTTCTTCATAGTGTTCTCAACTGAGCGAGGACAGGCGCCCCCCTGGGCAACTTGAACCTACAGCATCAAACATCATAACCTATAATCATTCCCTGATGCCCAGTTTAAGATCACGTCACCTCTTTAGTCTTGGTTCAACGGGCATCAGGTTAAGTCGCATCCATGCAGCTCAGAGGTGAAGCAACTTTGTAATTAATCATTTCTCATTGCAATGGTGTAAATTGTCTGGAACATATTTAATAATCTTCCGTGCACCTCTCGAGTAAACTTCCCACTGGAGCAGACTCGCTCCCTTCCTGCATACTTAACCTCTAATTATTTTTCACGCTTAAAGCATTTTAGCAGCTTCAGTCCATGCAGGGCTTTGTTCTGCATGCCTATAAAACCACATTGTAATTGTGTAACATCGCACTTGATTTATTGTATAATAACCCTATTTATTGAACTGAAATGTTTCTGACTATTCTCGCTTGCTGAGGTATTTCAAAATTAATAAAAGTATTATTTTCTGAATTATCAACCACATGTTGCTGACCCCGTTCTTACAATTGTTCCATGTATGTGTTTGCCATCAGGTTACTTAGCATTGGTAAGGAGTACTGGGGAACCACAATATCCCAGTTCGCGTGCAGATTTACATAATTTCAACATATTCAGTGTTCTTTTGGTAAGGCATGCTGGGGAGCCACAATACCCCATTACAATTGTAACTTATATGTATTTATTTATTTTGAACGCTATCAATCACCACCACAACCAGATGCTAGGGAACACAGGGTCATTTTGCCTGGATTTTTTTACCACTGTCCACCTCAAGAGTCTCGTGTTCACCCGAGCAGATTCCCCTCCGAGGTTAGCTGGTGCCCATTAAATATTGTTATTCGTACTCGAGGCCCTGTGACCACCCCATATAGTGCTGAATCGGAACATACCCATACTTGGGCTTCACCATGCCGATCCCTGCTAGATTTCAAAGTATTAGAAATATAATAGCAGTTTACCATGATGATCTCCAGCCAGGAGTGGAGATGCCAAGAAACGAGACGCCCAACCAAACGAACATCAACATCTGCCTATTCTCCCCCACGATACCCACGAGGGACGTTAGGGAAGAAGAAGTGCACAAGGGAGAGCTATCCATGTCAGAAGATAGGATCAGTATAGCAGACAGTATCATTATCCCGGAAGGGCCATCCTGCAGCATCACAGCACACTGTGTCGCGATGCCTGTCACCAGAAACATTGCTGAGGACGAGTAAATGGGACACGTGTGAGCCAGAGCTCCCCATAGCAGGCTGGCTCTCCCAGCACGGGGCACCCGGCAAAGCGACAGGGGGAGTGTAATTGGCGTCCATAGCCCTACATCGAGGCCCTCTCCTCCCCTCCCCAAGGCAGCACACAGATGAAACAGAGTAGTGGTATGCCACCCCTCTCCGCTGCAGGGTCTGTGGTGAGGACTCTCCCCGCCCCGCATGCATGTCACAGCAAGCCAGCACCGACGGGGTCAGCACTCTGGACTGGCAGCCAGCAGAGCCAACCTAGAGATGCGGGCCTTACGCCCTGAGGCCACGTCGGAACATGAAGCCGCTCACCACCTGTTGTGCCTAACAGCGTGACTGGACATCTTGGGGGTCTGAAGCGGTTACCAAAAGGAAGGATGTTTGACTTGAAACCACACATTCGTGAGCCTTTGTGACCACTTCGACCACTGCAGTCATTGCAGCACATCAACCGCTCTGGGCTGAGTCGAACATCAGGCCAGAGTGCGTAGTGAGTGCAGGTTTACGGGAACAGAGCTTGCACCTACCTAGTTACTACGTGACTCAAGAGATGGTTTAACTTTATATAAATTTGTAAGCAATACGAAATGGTGTTTAACTGAAAGCCACATACATTAGGTGCATGGGCAAATGAATGTGACACCAAGAAAAATTGCACCGTGATGCCCGACATCCACATTCTCCACGAGTAGTCAACTCATCTGCCAGCCAGAGAATCAGTGATAAGTGCCCCCCAATGCTTCAGAATAAGTAGTGCCAAATATTTTTACGAGTGTCATCCCAGTACAAAAGCAGCGTATAATAATAACAGTGGTTAACTTTCATTATAATTTGTGATATCCTGTGTGGCTACTCACACCCCTTTTCCAAGGTGAACTCGCCAATCCCCACAGGAGGCGACCACTCGACAATTTTGCAACCAAGTGAAGTACATTGACGTCAGAAAACATAACCGGAAATGATTTACAGAGACATATTAATTATTTGCATTTATTTTGCAAATTGTAGTTAATATTGAAAATATAACAGTGTATTTTTGTTTCGCACCACAGCAGACTGCCTATAAAGGCCATATTTTCTTTATTACCATTTATAGTGTGATGACTTTACCCAACAAGTAACTTCCATCAAACATAAAAGAAATTGCCCACTAATGGGAATATCACCAAAAATGTTTGTTTAATCAGTGTAATTTTTTAAATGCATGTATTTTCATTTGCAAGTCAAGTTGGGTTTTAACAACTCAACATTTGACGCTGACTCTCACAGCCTGTGGCAGAATCCAGTGTCACTTGTCCAGTTCTTGCTCAACACTCAGGCTGACCAGCAAGGTTGGGAACTCGTTCCACAGCCCCCTCTTTACTTTAATGTAGGCTGTTAATCATTTTCATTACAATAGACATCACTCTGGAACATTTATATTCGCGCACTCTGGAACATTTTTATTCGCGTACCGAGGGGAAGACCACCTATATAAAAAAAACTACTTAAAAGGAAACTCTACCCCCGGAATAACAACAACCTACGTTCATTGAAGTACTTAACTTGAGTACTCATATTATTAGAAAACATGTCTAGCATGCTGAAGCCCCGAAGTACTAAGTGGTGTAGACACAATCTATCGTCGACCAGCCCACGCAACTCGATGAGGAACACTGCACACTTGCTTGGGTTGGGGACGAACGTTTATACGTGAATACGCGGCTCTGGAACCGTAAGAAGGTGGCGGGGAATAGTGGAGAGGCATATGGAAGGTGCCAGAGTGTGTGAGGCTGATCTCGTTGCCAGTAGAAGCCACCAGACAGCGCTCGGCCGTGCCAGGAGTGCCACGCGCCTCTCTTCAGTATAGCTCAGCGCTTGGAAGCATTCAGACGTGCGCGATCTGGGGAGAGGGGGGAGGGGTGGCAAGAAAAACAAAGTACCTTTTTCTGCAGCAAAAACACTGCTTCTTCAAAATACTAACTCCTCTTCAAACAAAATTATAGTTTCTTAATCTGAGCTACCAAATACAGATGTGGCAAATAACCATGCAGACTTGCTAACCAACTTCATCAACGTCATATAGTTCTGTAAACACACCAACCCCAAAATAGCAGCATTTAATCATACTCCAGAAAATTGTAGGCATCACACATTTCACCAGCTGGCGGGATGAAAAATAAATCGTTCAGGCAGGACAGTCTTTGGCAGGACACGAGTACTCACAAAATTGCTTGAGTTTGCTAATTGACACGTGTGTCAAACTTGAAGCAGGGCTTCAATCCTCCGACACACTGGAAGAGAGCTGCAGGAAGAGAGCTCCAAACCCGGAGAAGCTGATGAATGAGGCCCACAGTAGAAAACAGCCGATGGCGAAGAAAGAGTGGCCAGGTCCTCTGCCGTATCTTCTGCTCTTGAAATCCAGTTGCTCTGGCAGGGTGGAAAGGAATACGGAAAACAGGAAAAGGAATAAGGAGGAGATGTCCACCTAAACTAACATACAGAAACTTCTAATAACGCCCCCTTGTGTTTCTTCACCGTAAAAAAATATATGAGGTAGATATCCTTTGCCTACTAATCCATAAAAACAATTACTACTTGTAGCTTTACTCCTTTTGGATATAATTTACACATATTTAGTGAACAGCTTACAAAAAGGAAAATAATATTTGCAGTACCTTACTTCCAAAGTACATTACCATACAGTGTGAACCCTCCCCTAGTGGCGACAGTGCTCCTCTTCAGGGTGGGGGGGCTGGCCGATCTTCCGATGGCTGATGAAAATTCTCAATATTAGAGACAAGGCTTTTTAAAAACCTTTCCGTTGCTGAGTCTTACAACAACACTGACATTGGGGTAAGGAAACTAACAATACAATATGGGCCATCATACTTAAGGCCTAATTTAGCTCAGAAGGAATCAACCTTTCTAGATAAATAATGAGTCTTTACAAGTACTAAATCACCAACCTTGTAAGAAACAGGATCATACTGCTCGTCCTGCACCCTACGCATATGGCGATAGTATTCCTTGAGATGCTTGGTAGCATCCTCCCAAAATTCATTTCGCTTCCCTACATCTACATCAAAATGTAAGCCCCAGGCATTAAGAAGAGGATGCAATAATCTCCGACCAAAGAACACTTCTTGCAGCATCAAACCTGTAGCAGCATTTACAAAGAATTCAAGGCCAACGTGATGACATGGATCCCTTTATCCCAATCTGTGTGAACATCATAATGAAAGGCAACAAGTGCAACCTTAATAGTACGATTATACCACTCTGCCATATTAGCTTCAGGGTGATAAGGGGTTGATAGACCAAACAAACTCCCAAGAAAAAGCTAGATTTGATAACTTGGTGGAAGTTAAGTTTCTCGCATTATCAGTAACAACATGGGCGGGTGAACCAAAATAACAAAACACTTGTTCCTGCAAGATCTTACAAACAGTAGTGATCTTCTGGTCTCTCATGGGGAATATCAAAACAAACTTTGAAAATCCATCAACCAGAACCAATAAATAATTAAAACCCTTCTTAGATCTAGGGAGAGGGCCAAACACATTCATATAGACTTTTCCAGACAAAACTAGGTAGTGAACTACTAAACTGTCCTTGGGCTCTACTATTAGGGGCCTTTACCTGCTGGCACAAAGTGCACAGTTTCACCCTATCTCTAATTTCTGATTGCATTTCTGGCAAAAAAAAATGCTGTTAAATACACTGCAAAGTGCGTTATTGCCCCTGATGAGCACCCAAATAAGAGTTATAGAAATAATCAAACACCATTGTCCTCACTGCCTTGGGTACATAGGTCTTGAAAACTCCCTTACATGAAGCTTTGCCAATAATTCCCTTCTTCACAATAAAACCAGTGAGTTCACCTAGATGGATTTTATGCCACAAATCTGCACATTCATCATTGTTTTGCTGCCAAATCTTAATGTTCAAATAAGCCCCCGGAACTTGCTTCAAAATATTTACCTGCTCCTGAATTTCTCCATTACACACAAACTCGTCAGGGCAAACATTCTAGACAAACTGTCTGCTACACAATTGTCTTTTCCCTTTAACTGAACTACATCAAATGAAAAATTACCAAGGCGTTTGATCAAACGGCCTAATTTACCGACAGGTTTTTTGGAATTCCAAAACCATGATACGGCTTGGTTGTCTGTACACAGCTTAAAATGAGCACACTCCAGATAATCAGAAAATTTCTCAACCCCAAATACACAATCAAGAGTTTCCTTTTCATAGGCCGAGTACTTTCTTTCGGCGGATGTTAATAGCTGACTAGCATAAGCAATGGGAAAAACACCATCCTCATATTCTTGTGACAATACGGCGCCTAACGCCAGGGAGCTTGCATCTACATTCAATAAAAACTTATGGTCAAACTCAGTGAATTTAAACACTGGCGGCGAGGTTAAATAAGTTTTTATTTTCACCAAAGCCGCCTCTTGCTCGTCTCCCCACAAAAACTCCTGGCCCTTATGTTTTAAAAGATTAAGGGGTTAGGCCAATTCGGCAAGAGCTGGAATAAATCTGGCATAGTAGCCTATCAGGCCCAGAAAACGCATTACACAAAGTTCTTCGGATGAGGAACAGAAAGCACACAGCTAACACGATCAGCAATTGTCCTTCACTCAGACGAAATCCCAAAAACCTCACATGCCGGCTACACCAGCTGATTTTCTCTGGATTCATGGTTAATCCTGCTTCCAAAAGCTTCTGTAGGACTAACGTGACATGTTCCTAGTGCAAATTCTTAAGTCTCACTGTAGATCACAATATCATCCAGATAGCTGAAAACAAATTCAGCTTTATATGGCAACAAGATAGTCTATAAAGCACGAAAAAGTACCTGGGCCCCAAACGAAACACCAAAAGGGACTCTGATCCATTCAAAAACTCCCCAAAGAGTAACAAATGCAAGAAATTTTCGTGCATCTTGGTGCAACAAAATTTGGTGAAAGGCCTGATTCAGATCTAACACTGTAAAATACCTAGCCTTCCCTAATAACTGAAAAACATGGTCTACTTTAGGTAAAGGGTAAGGATCTAGTTCAATTTTTTTATTGATACGTCAATAGTCTATCACTGTACGAAATTTACCAGGTTCTTTTTTGTTTACTAAAACTGCCGGGCTCGCATAACTACTAGTAGAATGTCTAATAACATCCTCATCAAGCAAGTCGTATAGCATTTTTTAAAAGCTTGTCTCTTAGCTGGACTTACACTATAGGGATGACACCTAACCGGGGTGTTGTCGATCAGTACCAAATCATGCACATATTGATTTCATATGCCCAGTTTGTCTGTTATTACAGATGGGAACTTCTCTCACATTTCTTGTGCAAAATCCCTATCAATGGCATTTACTTGCTTACATTCCTCCTGCCCCATCAAGTTTACCACTTCTTTACAAAAAGGAAAACTCAATGTGCCATCATGCAAATTTAAATAGGCACAAGTACTGTGGAGGAAATCTACGCACAAAATTATATTGTGAGTTAAGTACGGCAAAATGAAAAATTCCCTCTTCCATGACAAATTACTTATGTGCATACTTATCATCAAACGAGCATATGATTGCATCAAACCTCCATTTGCTAGACTAAAAACAGTTTTCTCACTGTATTCAACAGCCATAACACCTATGAGGTGTTCCCTAAACAGCTTATTGCAAAAGGACTGATTGATCAAGGTCACTGAACAACCACTATCAATCATGGCGGGTTCTTCAACTGAACCTAACATCACTAGGACAAATGGTCAGTTAATCTTTCCTTGGTTTTGAATTTTCTTCTTTGACTTAGGGCAGTTCCTTCTTTTGGTACTCATATTCGTATGGAAATTATCCCCTACCCTAGTCACTTTGTTACCACTCACACTTTGGACATGCAAAATCTTAGGTTGATCTTGATTGGGACATTGGGCTTTAAAATGACTGGGCTTACAGCAGCCAAAACACGTCACAGGAAATCTACTTTTTTTCACTAACTTAGTCTGAGAATTATCTGTGGGAACCACACGCACTTTACATTGGTACACTTTGTGATTAGGTTTATCACATTTAAAACAAACAATCTTTTTTGTGGACATGGGGAAACTTTTATCCTGAATATGAGTCCTAATAACTGCAACTCCTTCACAATCCTTCACCTGCATGCGCACGTCTACACAGTGAAACAACTGTCTCAACAAACTCAAGGTTTTCGGACTATCAGCTGATAATAGATAAAGCTGATATTGCGGCAGCACAAGATCGATAATGCTCTCTACAAACTCAGATTCCTTATATGGCAAACCTAAGATATCTACCAGACATTCTATTTTGTCTATATTATCTCCTGGCTGTTGATTTTGTTGGAGAAACAAGCGTTGTAAATGGTCATTAACACGCTCACTATCAAAAATTTAAATACTTCTTTAACTACAGTGTCCCAAAGTGAGCGCATTTCTCTAGCTCAAATGAAAATAGGCTGTAGCTCACTAGGAACATGAATCCCCAAAATATCTTGCATAGGAAAGGCCTGCGATTTTACTATTACAGTAACTTGTAGAAACTTTACCACTCCGACTGCAGCACAACTACTAAGAGTAGGAATATCACCCAAAATTTTCGTACATGTTTGCTGGCTACCGAGGAAAGTATACCAACACTGGGAGAAAATGCAGATGACTCACCACTAACTTAATTCCCACCACAAGCAGGATCCCGTGCCAAAAGATGAACTTAAGTCCTCAACTCGTCCAAAGTCGCTTCCTGCGGCAAGTCTGGAATATGAAGTTGTTAGAGCAGCTGCGTTAGAGTCTCTTTGGACAGTTGCTGCAACCAGGTGGTACCTTTAAACATTTTCAAATCAAGAATTAATTTCCAATCAATAACAAACAAAGCAAACAAAGGCCAATAGAATGCGTTCAACTCTGCCTTTAGCAGAGTGGCGCAGTTTTCTGTTACGCCCCTTTAGGGTGTAGCAGGGCTAAAGGAAGGCAAGAAGAAGGACGCACACCATTAAAAAAAAAATCAAGAAAGCATGGACCCAAAGATTTCAAAATCAATACAAACATATTTAAGCCCATCTATACATTATCACCAAGAACAACAAATTTACAACTTGACATGTAAAAAAAAATTGCATCTGTAAATTTCTGATGCTTGCTACCAATCAGTGAACTAGGGGAAGGAGAGAACACACATGGACTGGAACAAACAGAAAAACAATATAAATATATCCTGAGAAATCACCCAACCTGAATAAACACTTGTGAAATCACTTTAAAAAAGGTAAAATGACTCCCTGAGTAAAGCAAGCACCATTACAACTTTAAAAGTAAAGTATGCCTGATGATTCACTAAAAAGTACATGAAATACTAATTTCAAGAATACCATTGGAAAGGAGCAAAAACCCTCATTACACTTAACCATAAGCATACAGGAATGCCATAAAATCTTCCCTCTGCTCCTTAACATTAAAATTATTTTGCCAAATAGTAGTCCAGGAGACCATTCCTACAACACACAAAAAAAAAAAAAAAAGGAGGGAAGAAGAATCCACCTCTTACAAACATTCCCATAAAATACCATATTCAAAATTCACACAATCAAAACAGTGAAGAAACACTTCCCTACAAAAATCACTATATAAAAAAAAACACTATTTAAAAGGAAACTCTACCCCCAGCATACCAACAACCTACGTTCATTGCAGTACTTAACTTGAGTACTCATATTACTAGAAAACGCGTCTAGCATGCTAAAGCCCAAAGTACAAAGTGGTGTAGACACAATCTATCGTCGGCCAGCCCGCACAACTCAATGAGGAACACTGCACACTTGCTCGGGCTGAGGATGAACATTTATACATGAAAACGCGGCTCAGGAAGATTAAGGAGGCGGCTGGAATATCGGAGAGGCGTATGAAAGGTGCCAGTGTGCGAGGCTGATCTCGTTGCCAGTAGAAGCCACCAGACAGCGCTCGGCCGCACCAGGAGTGCCACACGCCTCTCTTCAGTATAGCTAAACTGTTGAAAGCATTCAGATGTGCGCCACCTGGGGAGGGGGGGGGGGGGGGGGATAAAAACAAAGTATCTTTTTCTGCAGCAAAATTATTGCATCTTCAATAACTAACCCCTCTTCAAACAAAATAAAGTTTATTAATCTGGGCAACCAAATACAGATGTGGCAAATAACCATGCAGACTCGCTGACCACCTTCATTAATGTCATGTAGTTCTGTAAACACACGGACCCCATAATAGCAGCACTTAATCATACTCCAGAAAATTGTAGACATCACACATTTCACCAGCTGGTGGGACGAAAAATAAATTGTTCAGGCAGGACAGTCTTTGGCAGGACAGGAGTACTCACAAAATTACTTGAGTTTGCTAATTGACATGTTTGTCAAACTTGAAGCAGGAGTTCACACTAAACTTAATTAACCATGTGGCTGACGCCATTCTTACAGTTACAGCTTTTGGTAGGCCTTGAGTGCTGAGTCCGTTTAAGTTTCATTTACGTGACTGCATCTCGGTCATATACATTTTACATGAAGTAAACAAATTTTTAAAATCTACACGCTAGTGTATCTTCATTGTTCTCCAGGATGCTTAGAGCACTGCACTCACTTGCAGTAGAACCCAGTGTTAAACCATATATCCCTTCATGTCTAGTCATATGGGGCTCAGCAGTGAGCACTTAATCCTATCATACCCAGGAACTCAGACTCTCATTTTAGATTTAACCTAGATTAGAAAAAAATCCTCTATTCAGTTAACACTGCAGCTCCAATGATACCTGCTGCAATGTGAGGCATAACATCAGAGAACATTTCCAATGATGTGACAACATCAAAGGCCAAGATAGCTCTAAATGACAAAAGCTGCAAAAGCTTGCAACAATTTTTTTTCAAAATTATTGTTTTGGTAGGCATTCAAAATTCTTTTTAACATTACTAAACCGCTTCACTGCAGTGTCATTTCCCATTTTATTTTATTGTGTGTTAGTGGCCGTGCCATTGCTAGTCAAAAGTTAAATAATTTTAGACACTACACTTGACATGCTGCAGTTCCAGGGCTGATGATTCTGGTTCGCACACCACCTGATACAACAGGCTGGGGTAAGAATTGGTGATGCTGCCCAGCACCATAATTTGGTTGGGTTAATGATGATTGGGTTGTGTGCCGACTGCCTTAAGGGACCCTGGAGATCTGCATCAATTTACTGGTGTTTTGGAAGAATTACAATTACAGATACTGACGCTATATAACAGTTTGTACTGCTACTCTCAGACAAGGCTATGGGCCATCTTTCACACGCTTTTGCATTCACTGATGTTGCTTTGTATGTGGGTGCAGGACCCATATACTCCCTAGGGAAACAAACACTGTGCACTGATTCTATATTTCTGCCTTCAGGATGCAGAGTCTAACATTACCTGGAGAACGTAGTACACCAAATCAAAGTCCAGGTCATGTTTTCAGAACTTTTATTGATCTATTGCATGTTACAATACAGACACACTGTATGTACAAATACTTAGGTGGACCCAACACTGAGGTCTGTTAGTGACCGATGCTACAACAAATGCTTACGCCATGAAAATTTCTAGTTATTTTAACAAATAATGAATACAGCTTAATGATGAGTGTGTTGAGGGGGCACACACAGATGAACACCTGAGCAGCCAGTCACGTTGATTGCTGAGGTCAGACTGCAAGAGTGGCGTCAAAATGGTTGGAAGATGGCCACCAAGGTCATTCTCAGAAAACACTTGACATTTTCATAATTGCACTTGAATTGAAATGTTTAGATGATTGATGTTGCTTTATAATATTACTTTTTGATTCTAAACACATTGGTGACATTCCTGTGCATGTCAAAACATTATTTTATGTTGTGATTGTGACATCAAGGGAGTATAATCACTCTTACAGGGTGATATTAAATGAGATGAAGCCGTCATTGGCAGTTCACTGACAAATAAGACGCATATGCCCTTTTACAATATCCCTTAAGTCTAATTATAGAAATGGCCCAAAAAAACAGTGTTTTGTTCACTTCCCTTTATCTTGATGGCGCTGTTTAAAGTGCGTGGACTGCAATTAAAGTAACTGCTATTTTGGCATCTCAAACTGCTTTTTTTTGTTGGTCGGGTCAATCCCTGCAAAAGTGTATTAAGTTCCATGCTGATTTGCACTACTACAAAAGAAACTCACTGGCTTTATGTTTTGACATGAAATAAATGCTGTGGACACTATGGGAATATTATTTCCTATTGACTTGTAACACTTGGGGCCACATAGCACTGTAGATACAGCAAACAGCCCCAGAGAGACATCTGGCATTGTGGCGCAAACAGATTCGACGTTCCCTCCTATTGCTGATGAGTCTGATGGCTGTGGCTTTCGTGGGGACACAGTTCTGGACAGCTTGCTAATATATTCCAAGAGTTACCTTGTGGAACAAATTAAAGCAAGAAGGCCGCTTGAGTCACATAGTACCTGTCGGCGAGGTGTGAATTGCCATTCCCGTTGACCTGCACCATCGTACTCTGGGCTGTTCTTGTCGAACCTGGTGTAAACTAAATGAAATAGTTGACTGCCGAGGTGCAAACAGTTAAAGGAGCATTCGTGGATGCTCATGTTCAGGTTACACTCTTGAACCATTCGCTGCACAACATTAGGTGCTGTTTTAATTACTTATTTTAACTTGTTTTATTGGCATTTGTTAGCGCACTTATTTTGTGGCGTGTGTAATATTAGTAATAAGAGCTTTGATTACAGTCCATCAGGCAAGCCCCCTCATTTCTATGCCTTATATTTTATACTTGTCTTATTTTAATGAGCGCTTTGTTAAGGGTCCATCCAACAGCCCCTCATTTATGATATTCATGCAACTATAATCCTCTGTAACTTATAAGAGTTATGTAGCTCTTATAATTTATTGTTTACTTATTTTTCTGAGGGTTTTGATTTACACCAAGGTTGTCAACTTTTATACAAAACTCTTTGTGTGAAAATGATCATGTCATGTAAACTTTGTATCCATTGCTTTAAATTAAATTGTGAATTCAGGTTGTATGTGTCTAGAATTATTTGTGTATGGCACAAGTTGCTGTTGGCAGCACTGATTTAATGTATGCTTACCACTCCGACAGCATCTGCTGTGCTGGGGGAGCAGACTATTTCCACTCTATCTCGTCTGGCACAATAGTGCCAGCGCAAGCGGCACATGATATTGGATCATCTCGGTTCCTGCTGCTCGGGAGGCTTTTCCCAGGGAACACTTGCCATGGCGGAACCAGGAATGTCGGCCGCTCCACATTGGTTGCATACACCATCTCCCGGTGGGTGATTCATGGTGGGATGATGGACAGGCAAAAGGCCTGTAATTGGCTTAAGGCTTACGCCCAGTGAGGTCTTAAACGGTCCTCAACCACAATCTGGGTGTGCCAATAGATGTCTTTGTTGCCTGGTGCACTAACAGGTGGAAGGGACTGCCTCTGTCCGTCAAATTCTCGCCACTGGTGGAGCAGTTGGTCACCGAAAACACACTAGTGCCAGGGAAAATAAGTGAAAGCATGGGCTGATAAGTTCTGCCCCACCAGAGGTTCTTTCTAGTGTACCGATCACTAGAGGTTGGACTTGTGCTGGTAGTGGTTAACTCCATATGCTGGAGGTCTGGAGAGATCCCCCCTCTTAAAGAATACCCAGGCGGTGAGCAGTAACACGCTCTGGCTGTGTCCTGGAGAGACACTATGGGTATGGATAAAACCCTGGCTGCATCACACGATTGGTATCTGAGGGCGAGGGTCTCAGAACCTTGTGGTAGGGTGCTCTTTGCTGTACTTGTGAACACTATCTAAGTGTTTGCTATCATGAGTAATCAAAAAGTATTGTGTGCATTTGGAATACTGAAGGTGACCACATATTTGAACATTGAGTTGGATATACTTCTCAGCAGTTAAAAAAGCCTTAGTTTACTTTTAATGATGTGAATATCCATGAACTACTTTGACAGGTCCAAGACAATAATCTGGACCAGCATGTAATGTGACCCGATAAGACAGCAATGTAAACCATTGCAGAAGACCTTGTTGCAGCAAAGATAAAGAAAACTAGCAATCGGGTACTCACCAGGATGTGACAGCACTTGGTTTTCATGGTTGTTCCACTATCAGGAAGCTACTGATCACATATGGTAATGCCCCATGTCATTTGTACTAGCAAAATCACAAGGTTCCAGTAAACTATGTTATGTCTACTGTAAACTTAAGTGGTTGAACAAAGGTGCAGGTTCTCGTGACACGACATGCATGCACTCTCTACGCCCGCTAGGATAAGATGGCCAGGCACCTGCCAGCAATCTTCCGCCAACTCCGAGAGAGAAATTTTATAAAAGTATATTATTACAACAAGTACACTGTAACTGAAATAGAACACAAGGAAAAAACCGAGAAGGTTAACAAAATAATCTGGAAAGCTTATTTCCGTGTTTGGAGTCTCTTAGTTCACTTACATAGTAATTAGTAATTTGCATTAATTACGTTACTTAAGCCAGAATGGGCCGGCAAGGCACATGAAGGCGTTAAAAGAATTAATGTCTCAAACTGAGGTCGCAACAAGACATAGACACTGAAATTAAATTATATAAATACAACATTCCAAAACAGGAGATTTTAGTTTTAGCCAGTTGGCATGGTGGAAGCAGGAACTGCTAGAGTGTTTACATGTTGATTAAAATAATGCACTGAAATTAATATTGCCATTTTAACAAAACAAAACCCAAGACTCACACTGTAAAATTAGAAAAAGAATTATGAGAGTCAATACTTGCGTCTGGAAGTGGTTTTCACTCACAAGCTTTTCTTCATGGGGCAATGATCCGATTGGCACTGCACACGCATAATGAAAAGATCACTCTTGTTAATCTTGGGCCAAGTAGGTAGTGAGCTGGTTCCTTGACCTGGTTCATGCATGAATAACTGTGATAACCCGTGCACAAGGCGTACGGACGTGCACGCCCGGTGCAGGAGCAGGGCAGCAGTGACCTGCCTCTCGAGCGGAGCAGTGAAGGCAACATCAAAGTGATGAGCCATGATACATGGCCTGGTGCTTGGATGTATATTTCTGCACCTGGCAGATGTCTGGCAAAATGTGTTTACCTGATTGTGTTATGTAAACAGTAAAATTTGGTGGCAGTAGTACAATTGTCTGGGGCTGTTTCTCTTGCCTGGGATTAGGCCATAGTTCTTAGCAATTAATACTCATATATACAAGACATTTCTTTCATACACTACGATGCTTCCAAGACTGTGGCAACAGTTTGTAATAGCCCCTTTCCTGTATCTGCATAATTTTTCTCCTGTCCATACACCAATTGCATTATGATTTAAAGACAATTAGGTAGGACTGCATAACTGGGATGCTAAAATCTCTGACTTGATCATAACACAACATATTTAGATCAGCTTGAGTGTAATTTGCCTGCTAGATTCTTTTGAATAGAAGAGAGATTTCAATTATTCACCGTTCTGTAGGAAGAATAGAAACAAATTTGGCTGGCTATGTGCCAGAACTTACTAGAGAGCCTTCCCCACAGGGTAAATGTTGTAATAATAGTAACGGAATGTTCCTAAACATTGTAAGTTATACATGGCTGGCACCATTATAACCATCAGCAATGGATGTTTGGTGACTTTTGAGTAAACAGTGAAAATCATACTATAATAATTAGTTACACCAATTCACTAAGCAAAGTTCAAAAGAGGGAAGTGCAAAAGGAATGCTATGGTATTTGCAAAAACGTAGGTATTTACTCTGTTAAGTGGTACTGTTTCCTTTTGTTCAACAGTGCAAGGTAGGCTACATGTGTAAGTATACATGCCAGAAATTTGGTAAAAATGTTCTAGTTGATGATGTTATATTATGGCATAATTTTAAAAAAATCCTCTTTCTGATCACATGCTAACATAATCCACAATGCAAAAACAGATAAATTTTTGAAAGCTTAAACCAGTGATAATTTTCTGGCTCACTCATTGGTATATGCATAAATAATTAAAAATACAGCCTCCACATATACTGTTGAAACATTAATTGTCACACTGGGTAGTACCCAAAAAATTTAAGTTGGGTGCTTGCTAGTTAAATTGATGGCTGACATAAAATATAAGAAGAGAGACTGTTTACTAAAACAACACTCTAACCAACTCACAAAGACATATTTTTATTTTTGGTAGCAAATACAAGGAGAAAGTTGTTAGCATACTATTTATTTTAAGTGCTCTACAAAAAACTACTACATAAAGACTGACAATAATTGTTGAAAACTACACAACAAACATCCACAAACTCCATACAAATATGTCACTGGGTATGTCCAAGATGGCCTACATCCTAAAATGACAGTAAATTGAGAATACAGTACAATTTTAATCAACAACCTGACACATAATTCACAAATTATCTATAATGCATGCTACTAATAAAAACTATCACAATTCAAACATTATTGAAAAGTTGAATAAAGTTCCCTTTTTTGGTACAAAATATTACATGAAATGCTATTTGCTAAGTCATGGACTCTTCTTTTATGTCTATGTAGTGTACTTTTGTATGCAAATTTTTTTTTGCATAAATTGCATGAATATGAACCAACTCCACCTTCATGTAAACGTTTGTGTCTTGATAAGCTGGACTGCTGTGTAAATGATTTGCCACACATGCACCTATAAGACTTTTCACCAGTGTGTGTGTTTTTGTGCTGTAGCATAGTAGACATCTGTGTGAATGCACGCTCACAAATTGTACACTTGTACCGCTTCTCACCACTATGAATACGCTTGTGACTTGCCAACGTGTGTTTATGAATGAATGCTTTTCCACACACATCACACATGTAACTTCTGATCCCAGAATGGACTATCTTATGGTGTGTCAAAGTATAATTATCTGCAAATGCACGTCCACACATATCACATACAAAAAGTTTAAGACCAGTATGACGGCGTTCATGATTTGCTAAAATACTACTAGTCAAAAAAGCTTTCCCACATAAATGACAAACATGTGATTTAACACCAACATGAGTATTTTTATGGTATGCCAAGTTACCACTTTGAGAATAGCTCTTATTGCATAAATTACATTTAAAAGGTTTAATCCCTAAATGAAGACGTTTGTGGGCATGTAGGGTATTCACATTACTAAAACCTTTATTACAAACATCACAAATGTGTTTCTTTTCTTCTGTGTGCATGCGTGAGACATGAATTTGCAAACTAACAGCAGATAAAAACTCTCTACTACAAATGTGACATTTAAATGAATCAGAGTTTTCTTTCTCTACATGCATCAACTTATGGGCCATAAAACCCAATTTTGTGGCAAATACATCACTACATGTACCACATTCAAATTGGACATTAGTTTTTTTACTTTGACCATGAGTTAATGCAAATGTATTTCCCTGATCATGATCATCCACAACTGCATGTACGTCTTTAACATGGGCAATTTTCTCTTTTTGTTTCAGACATGAATTATTGATAAATACAAAGTTCAAATTTTTCCTTTTTGTATGTGTTTTCTGCAAATGTTCTCTGAAATCTGAAAGATTAGAAACTATATAATTACACTTCTCACAACGGAAAGGAATTTTGAACACACACAAACACACACCTGCTAACATATTTCTGCCACATCTTAAACAACTTTTAACCATACTTAGTCCTGGATCCATGTTATTTTCAATTTCTCTGCATTTTCCTCCCATGTTCTAGTTTCTATTTTACTACTTCAGCCAATACCTCAAAAGTATATGGTACTTCCATAATTTTCCTCTAATATTTTGCATTTATGAAAATTCAAAATTTCATTTTTTGTTTAGTAATCAACGATATGTAGCTACCTAGTTAATCACTGCATCTCTTGAAACCCACACTGTAGTATTTTTCAACACTGCTGAAACAATAAAGAATAATTAATAGTACAAAAGTGTCTGGGTAGGTGAACTTATAGTAACATAAATTATAAAATAAACTATTTATGGAACTCTGCAAAAAAAATTATATTCTTCAAGATCAACAATTTAATTACGCTCAAAACTCACAAAAATTGCAATTTGTTTTTGCAAATTTACTATATACCGATGCTGGCTAACAGCCAGCGGTGCTAGAGATCATGACGGCACTCACGTGTCACATGTTTCACACGTGCGCAAAGAGGCCGATAATTTTGAACTTTCCTATAAATGTTAATTTCAGGGTAAAATGTGTTATATTGTCTCTACAGTGTTTAATATGTTTTAAAGTGTTTGTACTAATTTTAATTGTTTGGTTATGAATATTCAAAGCGCCCGCGGCACCGAGATTAATAACACTTAATATTCTGACATGAACGCTGTCATAAAGAGACACTAAAATAATATTGAAATTCATAAGAAAATTAAAGAATGTAAAACAATATTAAATTTAATTTGTGCCATTTTATTTTCAATAATAAAATATTTTACTCGGCATGCATAGCACTTCGGCTTATGTGAAATAGGCAGCCATGGTAGGTCCGTGCGACACTTGTCTCTGGACAGTCTGTCGAGGAGAGCTGGTGAGGTCAGACCCATGTCACGTACGCACTACAACTTTTGTTCACTGATTTAGGTTTCCATAGTCAATTTAGTTTACCGGTTAACCTTCACTTGTGTACGTTTTTGCCAGACATTTTCCCCAGCATTATGCGTCCGCTATATTAATTTCTTGTGCTGTTGTGGCATTTTTAACTTAATCGAGAAGGAGGACAAAAATGTCGAAAAGGTCACGTGACCCGTGCAACTTAAATCAGGTGCCATCCACCTATGTTTATGGTGTTTCATTGTAACTTCTGCATTATTGCTACATGCATTTTTAAGAGCTTTATTTATATGTATGTATTTGAGGGTCATTTTTCCTATTTGAATATTTTATGGCAACAACATGTATAACCACGTGGCCAATTGACGCCAAGTCTTTATATATGCCATCGTTGCGTTTGAGTGCTTATTTATGTAACATTGTATGTGCAATAATTTATTTCATGGTTCTACGTCAATTTTATTCACAGTTCAATGTATTTTTCATGTAAGTTGATGCTTTTTGTACTTGACCACGCGGTCACAGTAATGTTTGACTTTACTGCCATCAGGCAAGTAACATGCCTGTAACCACTGCAATCATAAAGAGAATAATTTTCTCAGAAAGAATAATCTTTTGTCTGGCTTTAATTTGCCATTTCCACGCAGAAATATTGCCATTTCACCTGCATCACGTGATTTGCTATGAACTTCATCCAGCGGCATCCGCTCCGTCTAATCTTGTTTTCACACATGTGTGTGTTTATTGTGAATATTCATCTTGTATCCCATCTTATTTCATGTATCATTCAAGGGTTTATGTAATTTTGTAATTAGTGTACAGTGCAATTATTGCCGTCCTAGCCGGATCTGTATATAGGTCATCACCACACTACCCACGTGCTGGAGGGCGAGCCCCAATGAGTTTGCATTAGTGATGCAGAGTAATCACACGTGTTAATATGTTTCATCAAAGGTTTCATTTGTAATTCACAGTGTCCTGTCTTCGGGGAAAAACCGTCAGTCAACCCTAGCGACTGTCGGCCCTCTTCCCTTGTGGAGGCTGTACTTTCATGCACCTCAGTGAGATCATCCATCTAGGCGTGTGCTAGAGTAATTGCAGGCTGGGGCGCAACCAAGTGGAATTGGCTAGTCATGACTGAGATTATCATTTCATTGGTACATTGATGTGTATGCATAATAACAATAAAAACAAGTCTACAGTGAACTTACCACTTTTATTCAGTGGTGACAGTGTCCTAGCCACATATAATTTTATTAAGTGTTTATTTCAAAGTGATGTTTAGTAAAAGTTTAGTATTGGCTACGTGTTTGTAAGTACACACGAGTGAGATGGACACACAGAACCCATAGCATCCCTGAGAACCCTGAGTCTCAATAGTGTGGTGATTGGGAAGCAGCACTGGCATCCAAATTACCAGTAAGTATTTGTGTCATAATTCGCCTAGTGTCTCACCCGACGGCGTCAATATTACCTCATATGTAATAATCCACATCAGAGTTTTCTATTTTTATCACAGGGTAGCATAGTCAGATAACTAACTATCAGGTAATTTTATAATTTTTCTCATCAATTAATAAAACAAGGGGGGAAAAAGAAACAAAAAAGCTGCTATCTTATTACAGCCAAATAAAAACACAATTCCTAATTAGAATACAAACAGGTTTAAAAATACACAAATAAAAAGAGAAAAACAATTCAAGGATATAGATGTACAACATTTAAACAACTTGTCACAAGACACTGTCCAAAAACCAAGCAAATTAAATCAATTTCAAACCTGACAGCATTTGTTCAAATTCCTGCTGGGAAAACATCTTCAATCCTTCTTTCCAGACTGGTTTTGTTAAAGTATGTTAGTGTACAGGTATGCTATTTTGTCCACCCATTTGGTTTCCAGAGAATAGCTGTGCAAATTAAAAGGTCTACTCAGTACTTTTGTAATAATACCTTGTACATTGGTTACAAAAATTTATTGTACAGTATTGTTTGCATTAAATGTCTTGCAACTTATGACACATAAACCAGTCTGCAAACTCATCACTAGACCACTGCTCTCTGCATGGCCTAATGCTTGATTAAGTTGAGAGATGTGAAGTTTGGTCAGCTATAAACAGTGAGGTCTTAAGTACCAGTGATGGAAAAAGTTTATTTATTTATATTTACTGTGTATGACAACAGCTGGGTGGCGTTAGAAGATACACACAAAGTTAAGATTTACAACAAGTACACTAATTTTACATACTGCATATACAATACATACGTATGTACATATAACCCAAGATCCAATCTGGAAAGAATACTGGTGAAGTTCATCCTGCTGTCCAGTTTCTGTCCAAGTTAGGTCTGCATCTGTAATACAATGAAAAATTGAGACATTACATACCAATCTTAGAATTATTTTTGATGAAATCAAAATTATTAAAATATTTGTTAAAATTACCAATACTTCTGTATAACATGAAATTTGTCAAAATTAGTCTCTGCAATAAATTAGAAAATATGATACAATATGCCGGAATTCTAAATCCTATAGTGCTTTATTTGGCACAATCTATTATGTTAGATATTATACTGTGGCAGAATTAACCAACTGAAATATCTCTACATATTTTAAGTGATTCTGAAGAGTCTTTTTGAACTACTATAATAAGTACCTAGGTCAAATTTTAAAATAGGGGTAGATAAACCTGAACGGATTCGTACAGGAATAATTACTGCAAGTAAAAAATTAAAATGTGTATACAAACAAAGTAAACATACAAACAATAAACATTTCCTCGAATATTACAGATCAAACAAAAAATTTATTGTAAAGTAATGAATGCAGTAAAAAAAAAAGTATAACAGTAAAAGAATAAGAGATTGTATGTAAAAACTAAGAGTGGTTTGGATAAATAATAAATGAAAAGATTGGAAATAAACCATCAAAATCGAAAGATAAAATTTAAGTATACATTAATGGAAGCTTAACAACTTCCGAGATGGAAGTTGCAGGTGCCTTCAACTCTTACTTTGTAAATATCAGTGAAAATTGAAATCCAAATGTTGGAACAATTAAATAATTCAAAGAAAATAAACATTTTCCAAAATACATCACGTTTATTTCATATTCAACAAATTAAAAAGAAGTAAAACAATGGGGTTTAAAAAACCAAAAATCACAAGTTATTCATGGCTTATCAAATGCCATAGTTATATGTTACATGAATATATCAAAGCCTCTAAACATAATAATAAATTGACGTGGCCTCACTGCCCTGCATGGGTAGCAGACCAATGCTGCTTGATGTGCATCAGCCACGCACAGCTGTGCATGTCGTGTATGGTTCACCTTGCCATTCATGTGGGAACCGGTCCATGACCTGTTTAGTGATCCAAATGGCCCGCTCGCCAAGAAAGATCTTGTGTGCCTATGATGAGTGTAGTGTTCTTCTGAAAGCAGAGCCTAAAGTAAATACGGGGTATTTTCATCTCCCGTTTTCTTCCCCTCAGAGCTCCGTAAATAATTAAAGAGTGTCCGACCACGTGGTTAACATAGTGAAAGAGACCTACAATTGGAAACACTCTAAATTTAACACATAATTTTTGAGAGCTGATGATATAGTGAAAGAGACCTACAATTGGAAACACTCTAAATTTAACACATAATTTTTGAGAGCTGATGATATGTTTCTTTTGTTCAAAAAGGGCGTAGATTATGTTTTCAGTTTTATTAACGTAAACAGTAAGTTGAACTTGGTAGTTCTGGCAGCCGCCATGACAAGCGCCTATACTTCAATTCCTAGCACTTTCACTAAATTAATGTTTAATTTAATGAAACGTTTTTAAAGGATTTTCTGAGTGTAATTTGTGTTGTGTAATTTTTATGTAATTTTCTATTTGTTTTGCAAGCCCGTTCAGACTTTTTCAAGTGTTATTAATTTTACCAGACATGCATGGCAACACAAGGAAACTGAACATTAAAAAAAAACAATTAATGCCTTAATTCTTCCATGTGTTTTGCGGTGCCATACTCTGTTTTGCATGTACTTGTTAGTAAGTTATCTGTAATTGCTTTTTCCCTCACGGAGATGGTGGGAAATCTCCACTTGGTAACGGCATCTCCATGCCATCCTCCTCGAACATTTAATATATTTCTTTTACTCCCCTGCACCGCACGCTAATCTCAGTAGACTCGCAGCCCTGGAGATTTTAAACCGGTTAGGTTTCATGCGCTAGAAAGTGCTTTTTGCAGAATTTGAGGATGGCAGGCCTTGTGCACCATGCCTGCTTTATTCGAGGGATTCAGTATCACTGAGTATTAGTACGGTTCTCCTCCTTCAGTCAATACATGTATTTCAGTGACTTCCATCTTAATTCATTCTAACGATAATTTTTCTCAGGTTCTAGCCCACTCCAGAGTGTTAAGTCCATGAACTCATTTATGTAATGTAAAGGCATCCATGACTTTTTATGTATTTTATTCGTAAAAGTGAGCTACAAGACAGATACACCACATGGCTGTCTACCAACTACCGTCCTGAGAACCAGAGTCCTCGTGCTTATCCGTGCTATAGATGAGCTGGTGCCCTTACGGAATTTTAGACTTTTCTGTGATAATTCACCATGCACCCAGGTTTCTCTCAAACCAGACATCCCTCACCTCTCGCAAGCTGCCAATCCACGTAAGATGGTGCCGCAACTAGTATGGCTTGAAGACAAATGTGAAAATTGAGCAAGTGGTGAAAGATCAGT
Organism: Dryococelus australis; assembly: GCA_029891345.1. NCBI lineage: Eukaryota > Metazoa > Arthropoda > Insecta > Phasmatodea > Phasmatidae > Dryococelus > Dryococelus australis. The sequence goes on along the minus strand of CM057009.1, from coordinate 66,437,382 downwards.
GTACCAGAAGTCTGCCACTGTTCAGGAAACCAAGTGGAACAGTGAGCCGACCGCCATCTTGTGCACGTATCAGACCCCCTTGTGGTCGGAGGACGGAGATACCCATGACATCATTGCGTATCGCGGAGTTTCCTACGACCTCACTGCATGGTTGGTGCTTGGCATGCGTGCGTATGTGATAGGGTCTGTACGCTGACCACTCACCCCACCAAGCCAGATCTACCAGGTGGCTACCCGAAGGAAACCTTTGTCCGTGTGGGTTCTCATACAACCGCGGACAACAGCAGAATGGAACTTCTAACCAACATGTGGGACACCGAAGAAATGTGTACTTAGTGTGGGAAGCCAGTATCAATGGACCCACACGAGAAATACAATCTGCAAACCAACATCTGCAGTTGTGTACCGAATGTGAGAAGTGTAATATTTGCTCTAGCAATAACATCTACTAACATGGTAACATGCTGTTCACGCACTGCATGTGACGACCCTAGCAGCAACACAATATGCTGTGAGCTGTGCGACAAAGGAGCACACTTAGCCTGCCTGACAGCTGAAGAATAGCCGACTCTGCAACATGACGTTTTCAACTGCCAGAACTGCATATCTGAACATGAATGTACCAATATCCCCGCCAGCCAGCCCATAATGACACAGCTGATTGCACCAACGAATTCCTACCTGCAGCAGAGCGTGGAACAAGTGAGTGCAAGGCTAGAGTGTGCAGCTGAGAGGGACATGTTATTATCAATTATCATATGTAACTAGTGCGACAATAAATACTATCCTAAGTGTGTGTAGTACAGTGACTGGAACAGTTTTTGCGAAGGAACATTCTGCTGTGAAGAGTGTGTACCAGTCCTTGCCAACAATAACAGTGCACATGTGAATGTCAACAACACCAATGACGTAACGCACATGCCGCAAAGGGGGAGTGTGGCATGCATCTCAACCACATGTGCCGCCCGTCCCAATGCCAAGACAACATAGAGAGCTAAACAAAGCACCTGTGCCGCAGAAAAAGCCCAAGCTGTAGTAAGTACGCCAACACTATTTCAGGCACTTCTAACATTCTCTATACAAGGAGCCAAAGATTCAAGAGCTTTCCTTGTAGAATGCATTAGTCGCCTAAAAAGGTATGGTGTCAGTGTGGAGGAGTGGCCTAATGCTATAGGGGCACAGCTGGCAGGAGATGCTAAGAACTGGCGGTGTTCTGTAAGAGAATACAACATGACCTGGACGCAATTTGCGATGAAGTTCACCGCCTGGTACATCAGCACATACATAACATTGAAACAGCTATCTCTGTTCACTCAGAAACAGAAGCCACAAGAAAGTCTGGAGGCATTCGTGGGCCGAAAAATCAGTTTGGCCAACTGACATTACCAACATCTGTCAACAGAAAACATGTTGGAATCATTCATCGAGACTGTGCTCCCAGAGTAGTATCGACCAGCTTTGAGGCCAATGGTGTACAGTGGATACCAGCATTTCACAAGGGCTGCCGTGAGTATCGCGCATGACTCAGAACCCAGGCGCAGTTACTTTTTGGACTCACGGAACTGATAAAGTGCAATGAAAACAAGTGACAGTTCTGCGAGCCATGTAAACACACAGCACCAAGGGTTAAATGGCCCAGGCAGTTTGTCTGCCCATGTGACCAACCAAGCGCAGATAGAGTGCCGCAACCGTGACAGGAACAATGGTTCAAGTGCCGCGCCCACCCAGCCACCAAGCACTGTCAATAAACTCAGAAGCTGCAGACTCTGAGGCGAGAGTAAGGGAAAGAGAGTTGCATCATTAAGAAGCACATGCCAATCAGAAGAACTACATTAAAAAATGGCAATGAGAGGCAAAAAAACTTCCAAAGCCCTTGTTGCCAGGTTATTATATTTACATGCGAGCACACCACCTACCACTGCCAAGCAGAACTTTTGTGCGAGGTTCGCCTCTAAGTGGACTGGCCTACATAGGATCCTCGACAAAATTAGTCATACATCGTACCTAGTGCAAACAGGACCTAGAAGAAGGTGTAAGATCCATAGGGATGACATTCGCGCCACGTCCGTTCTGGACGACAATGGAAAACCACGCCCACCTGCCATCCGGGAAGAAGTGGGAGAAGAACAGACGTAACAAAAGTTGGAAAGTGTTGCAGAGGCAGAAGTGAGTGACGTCTTGCCGTCTAACCCAAGCCAAAGCAGAAATCTGAATGTAAGTCCTAAGTCGTCAGGAGGGAGTCATCCCTCGATTTTTGTGGTTTTGAAATTACCACACTGCCTGCTACCACGCCTGTCATAAAAACTACGAACAGGCTGGCAGCAAAAAAGTGAGTGATGTGTGGGGAGAGGAAACATCATCTCTATATTTCCGCGGCTTCCCAGCTGCCGCCCCCGCCACAACGAGAACACAGTGGTCGGTGGCAGGGGAAATAGGTGACATGTAGGGGGAAGAAGAGTTACCCCATGATTTCCACTGCTTTCTGGCCGCCAAGCAGCCAGCTCACACCGCTGATCTTCAGTGGGCAGCGCCACAGCTCCTTGACACTATGGGGGGGGGGGGGGGATGCCCACACCTGCATCCAACACAAAGCAGCAACAGAAACAGTAGCACAGCAGCGGAAGTAGTTCTTTTACCTGCTCAACCTGTTCGTCGCATATCACCGCCCGACCTGCTCACGCTATCAACACAGAGGGCGACCGCCTCGCTTCAGGCACTAGCAATGCGCCAGCCAGGGCTCAGGTATGCTCACTCAAGCAGCCGGCATGCATGCTGTCGCAGGCCCTAGGACGAGATCTTCTGCAGTCTTCACAGACGCCCAGTATTCTCGATGTTGTCAGCGAGCGCCAGACACGTCACATGATGTAAGGAACTGGCCATTCCCTACTCACAGGTTGAGACAGTGCCCCTTGCAGCACACCACCTCCTGCTGCACTTCAGCATAGTCTTTAGTACTGGAGGTCACCGCATCGCCCCCCTGGTCACCTGGGGGGAGGAGGGTCTTTGATGTGGCCCTCACTGCCCTGCTCGGGTGGCAGACAAATGCTGCTTGCTGTGCATCAACCATGCACGGCCATGCATGTTGTGTTTGGTTCACCTTTCCGTTCATGCATGAATGGGTCTATGACCCGTTTAGTGATCCAAATGACCCGCTTGCTGAGCGATCTACATCTACAAGATTCTGCACTACAGTGGTGAGCATAACCCTTCACAGGCGCTAGGCAGGCACGTCAAGTATTGGGTAGGCCGAGACGTTTAATTATATGTTAAATGCATAATCTAGCTAACTGACATCAGTATGATTGATCAGAACGAGGACAGTGCCTTCAGCAGTGTGTAACTTGCTTTAGATTGATTAACCTAACTCTTTTGTATATTGTTGAGTAATAAAAGTACATGTCATTGTAGAGTATTTGTGCCCTTCTTATTTCTATATCTCCCAATTTATACTCTGTGCGGTGGCCCTTAAGGCACTGTAAGGTACCACAACAATATTGAACTTTTTCCTTGCAGGCCAAAAGTACTAATGCAGGCAAATGGACTAGACACTTCGTATAATACATATTGTGTTACAAAATATTTGTACTACTTTGTTTGTGCCATTACCTTGTGAAATATAGTGGTGTTGCTAGGTTTTCATTGTTGGACGTTTCTGGACATTATTTTTCGTAACGTGCATGACGTAATATTATTTTTTTAAAATAAAACTAAAAAAAAATTTATGAGTCCAGATAATCCAGTCAACATCTGCTTTAAATTATGACTTCTAAGACTTGGGGTTTTAGGCTGCCAATCACACCCTGAGTAAAGCAGTCCTCATGTGAGCCCAATGAAAACTACCAACATAATCTGCTCACTATAACCTCGATAATACACCATGCAATTTCCAATACAACCAGACATTCAAGCAACTTGTGAGATATTATAATATTTGCACCTAAAGTCACCTTAATTATGAGTCACGAAAACCCTGGTTACATCATTAAAAGTCATAAAGGCAAAGAAAATAAGGTCCATTATTGCAATGTTTGGAGGGGGAAGAACGTAGAAACGGTATCTGGCTGTGGAACATGATGCAGAAGTGAAATGGTGATGCCGTAGAGTTACGTTTTGTTAGCTTAGGATTCTGCTGTAAAAAAAACTTATAAATAACAAACTGTATTGTAGAATTACTAGACGATGAATGAATATCAATCATGAAATAAAAAATTGCAATTGGGGTTATATATATTCAAAAATAGTATCAGGATATACTGTAAGTCGCCTGTGCTTATTTTTTCGTATATATACAACACACACACAGTACTACCCATCTAACAAAACATTGACCATAACAGAACAACACATGCATGTTGATTCATTGTTGACAGTACAGTAAGCGGTGAACGGATGGTGTTATGCCAGCAATGGATTGAGAAGCAGTCACTTTTCGAAGAATGCACATCTGTTTTTGTTTAAACAGATTATTGTGATGTTTACCGAATATGTTTGTATGCGACAATTGCTTACTTACAGAAATAAATGCACACACGCTGTTTTGTACAGATTCTCTATTTCCCCACTGCTGAATGATGCAGGCTGACTACAGAGTCAAATGTTCACATGACAGACGAGGCACTGTAATGAGTACGTACATGGCATGGGACTCTGGCTACAAAAGAGACAATTATTTTACAGTGGAAATGTTATTTAGATGGGTAGTATTGCGTGTGAGTTGCATAGATATGGAAAACAGGCACAGGCGACTCCCTCGGTATATTTGAAGCCAATCACGAATAAAGACTGCTATCAGATATTGGGAAAAGCCAATATTGGGAGATGGGATTACCTGAATCAAGATGTTAAAAGAGCCATTTTAATTAAAAATATTATGGTGGAGATTTCATAAAAACCGGAAATTTAATGTGTGCTGGTGGTAAACTGCATTGTTGTAGAAAATATGGTAAATATTTGTGTAAGAGAGTTATATTGAAAGTGATCCAATCCAAATAACCATACTATATTGTTTCTTTCATTTCTAATACACACTTATAACCATAAAGCAGGATCTTTAATCTGGAATTAAATTTTTCATCTTGTTACATTTTTGTTTTACACTAACTCAAAATTTTCAAAGATTCACAATTTTCGTCATGCGTGCATGTACTAAAAATATAATATCAGGCCAGAGTTAAAATAGCACCGAAAAAAAAAATCTTCAGATATTTATAGACTTTCACTTGATATGTAACATGACTAGGTTTGAGGGAATTTAAATCATAATATACAAAACTCAACAATCTTGAAAAGCAATTCTACGAAAATAATATGATAGAAAATTATGAAAAATGTTTATCCATTTCTTGATGTTTAAAGTATGTACCAAAAATTAGTTTGAATCACTATGTGGTCATAAAATTTACAAATTTTTTTGTAAAAGCCTGTATTATACATTTATCTGAGTTTTTATATTACTGTAGATAAAAGCAACAAGCAAATAACAGCAAACCAGCACTGTCTGTTAAGCAGCATAAAAAATTGTTTGAAGCATTATTGCACTGATCAAGTGTTGTTTGATTGCAAATTTTACATTGTGGATATAGTTAAGAGCTAATGTTCATTTTATGTTAAATACAAAGTCTTGCATACAATTAAAACATTTTTTTCTATCCTGTTAGTGTAGGTGCATCCTGTTACAGTCTTAGAATTAGATATAAATAAAATTTGGCTTCTTGGAAGTTTAAAATGTCTGAGTTTGCTGGTAAACAAAAGGTGCTGGCTGGTCCAGCTGGATGCAGGAATGTATCAGTCACATATTAATTTTCATAGTCTCTCGAAAGATTATTGGGCAGCCACCAACGCTGCACCATATTCACAAGTGATAAAATCCTGTTAAACCTCCTTCAATAACACCATGTATTTTGCTTGTATCACTTAATGAAACAACTTGACGCCGGCTAACAGCCAGCGGTGCTAGAGTCCATGACAGCGCTCACCACGCACATGTCAAGTGACCTACACGTGCGCAAATAGGCCAATATTTTTAACTTTCACATAAATATTTTTTCTGTAAAATGAGTTTTATATTTGTATTTGCAGGGTTTAATATGTCTTAAAATGTTTGTTGCTAGTGACGCCGTCGGGTGAGACACGAGACGAACGATGACACAAATACTTACTGGCCAGCGCTGCTTCCCAATCACCACACTATTGAGACTCAGGGTTTTCAGGGATTTTGTGGTTTCTGTGTGTCTGTCAAACCAGTGCCTATTGACAAACTTTTAATAAAAATCACTGAAATAAACAATTGATAAAACATATGTGCCTAGCATACTGTCACTACTGAATAAAAGAATTGAGTTCACTATAGACTTATTTTTATTGATATTGTTCATACACATCAACGTGCCAATGAAATGATTATCTTGGTCATGAATAGCCAATTCCGCTTGGGTACTCCCCAGCCCGTAATTAACCTAGCGTACGCCTAAATGGATAATCTCACCGAGGTGCGTGAAAGCACAGCCTTCACACGGGAAGTGCGGCGACAGCCACTACGGTGGACTGACGGTTTTTCCCTGAAGACAGGACATGAAATACAAATGAAACATATTAACACATGTGATTACTCTGCATCATTAATGCAAACTCATTGGGGCTCGCCCTCCAGCATGTGGGTAGTGTGATGACGGCTTTACACAGAGCCGGCTAAGATGGAAATAATTGCACAGTACACTAACTACACAATTACACAGACCCTTGAATGATACATGAAATAAGATGGGATACAAGATGAATATTCACAATAAACACACACATGTGTGAAAACAAGATTAGACGGAGCGGATGCCGCTGGATGAAGTTCATAGCAAATCACGTGATGCATGTGAAATGGCAATATTTCTGCGTGGAAATGGCAAATTAAAGCCAGACAAAAGATTATTCTTTCTGAGAAAATTATTCTCTTTATGATTGCAGTGGTTACAGGCATGTTACTTGCCTGATGGCAGTAAAGTCAAACATTACTGTGACCGCGTGGTCAAGTACAAAAAGCATCAACTTACATGAAAAATACATTGAACTGTGAATAAAATTGACGTAGAACCATGAAATAAATTATTGCACATACAATGTTACATAAATAAGCACTCAAACGCAACGATGGCATATATAAAGACTTGGCGTCAATTGGCCACGTGGTTATACATGTTGTTGCCATAAAATATTCAAATAGGAAAAATGACCCTCAAATACATACATATAAATAAAGCTCTTAAAATTGCATGTAGCAATAATGCAGAAGTTACAATGAAACACCATAAACATAGGTGGATGGCACCTGATTTAAGTTGCACGGGTCACGTGACCTTTTCGACATTTTTGTCCTCCTTCTCGATTAAGTTAAAAATGCCACAATAGCACAAGAAATTAATATAGCGGACGCATAATGCTGGGGAAAATGTCTGGCAAAAACGTACACAAGTGAAGGTTAACCGGTAAACTAAATTGACTATGGAAACCTAAATCAGTGAACAAAAGTTGTAGTGCGTATGTGACATGGGTCTGACCTCACCAGCTCTCCTCGACAGACTGTCCAGAGACAAGTGTCGCACGGACCTACCATGGCTGCCTATTTCACATAAGCCGAAGTGCTATGCATGCCGAGTAAAATATTTTATTATTGAAAATAAAATGGCACAAATTAAATTTAATATTGTTTTACATTCTTTAATTTTCTTATGAATTTCAATATTATTTTAGTGTCTCTTTATGACAGCGTTCATGCCGGAATATTAAGTATTCTTAATCTCGATGCGTGGGCACTTTGAATATTCATAACCAAACAATTAAATTTAGTACAAACACTTTAAAACATATTAAACATTGTAAAGGGAATAAAACACATTTTACACTGAAATTAACATTTATAGGAAAGTTCAAAATTATCATCCTCTTTGCGCACGTGCGGAACGCGTGACACATGAGCACCGTCATAGGCTCTAGTGCCACTGGCTGTTAGCCGCCATCACTATTTTAAAATTGTTTGGTTATAAAATTCAAAGTGCCCACGGCACCGAGATTAAGAACACTAATATACTGGCATGAAGGCAACATAAATATATACTGAAATAATATGAATATTCATAAGAAAATTATAAAAATGTAAAACAGTATTAAATTTAATTTGTGCCATTTTATTCCTATAATAAAATATTTTATTCTGCGTGCATAGCACTTCCACTTATGTGAACCTCGTAGGCGGCCAAGGTAGGTCCATGCGACGCTTGCCTCTGGACAGTCTGTCTAGGAGAGCTGGCAAGGTAAGACAGTGTCACGTATGCACTACAACTTTTGTTCACTGATGTAGGTTTCAATAGTCAATTTAGTTTACCGGTTAACCTTTGCTTGCATACATTTTGCCAGATATTTACCAAGAATTATGCTTCCGCTTTACTAATTTATTTCGCCCTTGTGACATTTTTAACTTAATCGAGGAGAAGGACTAGAAAAATGTTGGTGAGGTCACGCGACCATGCAACTTGAATTAGGCGCCATCTGCCTATGTTTATGACGTTTCAATATAATTTATGCATTATTACTACCCGCAATTTTAAGGGCTTTGTTTTTATGTATGTATTAGAGGGTATTTTTCATGTCTGAATATTTTATGGCAACATCAATTATAACCACGTTGCTGACCGACGCCAAGTATTTGTATACACCATCACTGCATCTGAGAGCATATTTATGTAATATTGTATGTGCAATATTTTATTCAGGTTTCTATGTTCAATTTTGTCAGGGTTCAGTATAATTTCACATAAATTTATGGTTTTTGTACTTGACCACGCGTCATGTTAATGTTTGATTTTACCACCCTATGGCATGTTCCACTCTTATGATCACTTTAATCGTAAAGAGAATAATATTTTGTCTGAATTTAATTTGCCATTTTCACAAAGAAAGATTGCAATTCCATCTGCACCATGTGGTCTGCTACAAACTTCATCCAGCGGCATCCACTCCATATAAACTTGTTTTCACACATATGTGTGTTTATTGTGAATACTCATCTCGTGCCCCATCTTGTTTCACGTATCTTTTGAGGGTTTATGTAACTTTGTAATTTGTGTACGGTGCAATTATTCCCGTCCTAGCAGGCTCTGTGTATAGGCCGTCACCACACTAACCACGTGCTGGAGGGCGAGCTCCAACGAGTTTGCGTTAGTTATGCTGAGTAATCACACATGTTAATGTTTTCATCAAGGGTTTCATTTGTAATTCACTGTGTCCTGTTTTCAGTGAAAAACAGCCAGTCCACCCTAGCGGCTGTCGGCTTTCGTCCCTTGTGAAGGCTGTGCTTTCATGCACCTTGGTGAGATCATTCATCTGGGCATTCACTAGATTAATTGCAGGCTGGGGAGCACCCAAGCGGAATTGGCTAGTCATGACCGAGATTATCATAATTTCATTGGCACGTTGATGTGTACGCATAATAACAATAAAAACATGTCTACAGTGAACTTATCACATTTATTCAGTAGTGAAATTGTCCTAGCCACATATATTTTATCAAGTGTTTATTTCAAAGTGAGGTTTAGTAAAGGTTTAGTATTGCCTACATGTTTGTAAGTACGGACGGGTGAGACGGAAACACAGAACCCATAGCATCCCTGAGAACCCTGAGTCTCAATAGTGCGGTGATTGGGAAGCACCGCTGGAGCCCAAATTACCAGTAAGTATTTGTGTCATCGTTCGTCTCGTGTCTCACCAGACTGTGTCAAACTTACTCACTACATTACTTCACACTCACTGTACGGAATGAAGGTGTGAAAATATTGGGTCCCGTTGCTAGTTGTGCTTTCTAAAAGATTTAAAAGAAGTTGTCTTCATCCAGGTGCTACTGGCTTGTATAATAAAAGAACTGAATTAATGGCATGTGCTTTTGTGCAAGTTTTTCTTTGGTTTAGTGCCTATGAGTATCTTATTTTCATCACTGTTGGTATTTTGTTAGTAATGTGATTGTTTAGTGAATAAAAAACATTTTGTGAATTCAGTAGTTTTCTATTATTTATTTTCACTCATGGCCATGGCTGTTACACAGAAAATAGGCATGAATTTCAATATACACTGCTGTAATCCTTTTAACAGAGATGGACAAAGAAACATAACAAAGGGTTAGGCCAGTACAAGGAATGGATAATTTTAAGTTAATCAGTATGTATAACACGACATGAAAGTCTGTGACAGTTGCAGAAATTATTGAAGGTAGAGAATTCAGAAATCTAAGGAACATCATCAGACAAGGACTTCATTGGCTCAAATTTAACAATAATGTATTTGACCAAATCCCTTACAAGTATGAGGAAATCACCTATTAAAAAAAAAATGAATGTGTAGTGTATAATACTGCAAACATATATTAAAAATAACATTAATACAAGATTTTGTAGGTGTATCTGTAATTGAAAATTAAGAAAAAATTAACCCACAATCAAAAATTCTTATTCAACTAAAGGAAAAGTTAGGTCAAACACACAGCAGAAGTGAAAATACTGATATAATTTTTCTTCCAAAGAGTTGGTCATGCAAAAATCAATAAATGATGCAGTTGTAGAAAAAGGTTTTACAATACTGATAAAGTAACATGGATCATGACTGACAAGATATATTTGTGTCTGTGATATCAAAGGTAGCATAAAAGTTAAGGTTCAAAAGTAACTGATTCTGTCTGGGTAACCTGCAAGAGACAAGTGGATGAAGACGGCTTCTTGAAAGTTCAATTTCAGAAAGCACATCTAGTAGTGGGTACCCAACAATATCAGGCCTTCATTCCATACTGTGTATAAGAAGTAATGACCAAAACTGTTTCTTTAAATGATACAGGTAAACTACATGGTGTTACTGAAGGAGGTTTAACAGGACTACTTTGCAAAATTTTAACAATAGGTTTTATGGCTAGTTGGGAATGTGCATTAGCAGATTGCTGTTTGTGTTGATAACATACACGGTTCTTTGCAATTTTTAATGTGCAAAGTGTTAAATCTATTGCAGAAATACAAGTGTTTGTGGAGTTAAAAATCATTACAACAAAAGATGAATATGTTATATAGTATGTTCATTATCAGCATTATATCACCAAGGTGTATCCGCTGCTTACATGGGTGATTAAAATTACAGATGTTCGGTTAATTATTTTAATGGGATGTGCATATAAGTCGTATGTTAGCATGGAAAACTCAGTGCTTGCATACTGCTGTTTGCGTCATCGTCAAATGCGCAAGACCTAACCTAACTAAATATAACTTCTTGATAGGTTAATCATCATGGGGTGTGTACTATTGCACATTGCAATAAGGGCAAAAAGAACTTGCATGATAAAATCTTATTCCAGCACAATTTAATTAGGTCTATAGTTGTTTATCACTGTTACTCCATATTATACATTTCCAACGTACAAAAGCACATCTGCACACCCACCCTCCAGTGATTCACGTATTGTTTAGTTAGGTGAGATCTTTGACATTTACAATGGTCAAATAACACAATTTAATTACAGTAATTTATTCCTGTTCGTACTCATTGTATTTCTCACAACATACATTGGCACATCCACCACCTGTGATTCACCTACTGTGAAGTTAACTTAGGTATTCCACATTTAACATGGCAAAGCAACCAGATTAACATATATTTTATATAACTTTTCATGGCTTACCCCACACTTTCCCTGATCATTATAGCAGTCCCCACTATAACATTTCATTGTAAATAGTGCAAATATCTCGATGTCCCCATGAAATTTGTATTCAACACGATTAGTAATGTTGACAAATACCATTTCCTGGATTTATTTGTTTTTTGGATAAGATGCAATTACTAATTACAAAAATTTTTAATTTTAATTTGGGAACTACACAAATTTTGCAGTACGGAAGCAAAATGTTTCAATTTCATTCCATACAATATGCCGAAATCAACTGTGTGTGTTGACTTAACATTCAAAATAAAAATTTTCAAAATAAAATCTTGAACATGGCCCAGTTAACCATATTGTTACGCAACCTTAGGATAGGGTACAGCTAATTATTTCCCACCAGATGTGGGGATTTGCTGAACACCAATAACAAGATCCAATTTACACTACAATTGACCCACTGATTTATTGCTCCACAATTTGATGCCGGCTAAGAGCCAGCAACAGTCAGACCATGACTGCGCTCACAACTCATGTGACACTTGGGTAAGCACATGCACGCAGACACCACGACTATGGACTTTCTCAAAACGGGATAAGTAAATTTCAGTGCCATGTATTCTTATTATCAGATCAAAAGTGTTATAAAAGTGTAAAATGTCTTTTTTTTTTTTATTTTCTTTTTTCAATGTTACTTACAAATTCAAAATGTGCACTATGCTGAAGAAACAGACACATTAATATTCCGGCATTAATGCCTACAAAGAACAGTTATCTAACACCAATATTTAACTATTTAAAGTGCTCTTGTTATTATGTATTCAAATTTCTTATGTGACATTTAATTTTGAAGATAATAATTTTGCTCGGCATGCATAGCATTTCCGCTTGTGTGAACCCCGTAGGCAGCCATTGTAGGTCCTTGAGACGCTTGTGTCTGGGCAGTCGTTCTAGGAGAGCTGGTGAGGTAAGACGCTGTCACGTACGCACTTCATATTTTTGCACTGAGTTAAGATTTTCATAGTTCACTTTAGTTTACCGGTTAACCTTTGCTTTGCGTATGTTTTGCCAGACATTCCGCATTATGCTTCCCCTTAAATAAATAATTTCCAGCCCTTCTGACTTTTTAAAATTTAAATCGAAGGAAGGAGGAGATGTCAGAGAGGCCATGTGGCCCGGACAACTTATGAATCAGGCATCATCCACCCATGTTAAGGACTTTTGATTGTAACTTCTGCTTAATTGCTGCGAGCAATCTTAAGGGTGATAATTCTATGTATGTATTTTCAGTGTTTTCTGATGTTTAATTGTGTTACGGCCACATCACCCACAGCCACGCTTTCAGCTACCGCCAAGTCCGTATATGCGCCATCCTTGTGTTTAGAGGGCTAATACTTGTAATTTTTTGTGCGCCATCATTTCTCAGGGTAATATGTTTTGTTTCAATTAAGGGTTTTTGTAATTTTAATGTTTGATGCTTGTATGTACCACCACGCAGTCTCTTACCTATGTTGGATTTTCCCATCGCCACGAGAGCTATTAGCTTTTGTATGCTCAAGTCGTACAGAAAATAATTTTCTGAACGTGCCGAGTTTTGTCCGACAGGATTTTATTGATTTTCACAAAATATTGCGACTTCAGCTGCACCATGTGGCCCGCTACAAACTTTATCCAGCAGCATCCAAGCCACCTAATAATGTTTTCATGCATCTGCGTGTTTATTCTGCTTGTTCACATTGTGCCCCACCTTCATAAGTGCTATTTTGTGTAATTTGTACAGCGATGTTATTTTATCCTAACATGTTATGTGTTTGACCGTCGCCACACGACACGTGGTTTGGGGACGAGTCCCGACGAGCAATCGTTAGAGAAAGAGAGTAAACGCAAGTGGTAAATTCATATTTTCATTCCCCGTGTCCTGTCTCCACGAAAACCCTACAGTCCACCCTAGTGGCTGCAGATATCATTCCTTGTGAAGACTGTGTCTTCTGGAACCATGAGGAAATTATCCTTCTAGGAATGCGCAAGTTCAGTTACGTGCTGGGGGAATCACCCACCGGAGCTAGCTAGTCACGCCCGAGGTTAATCATAAAATCATTTTGGCACAATGTGTAACTAATAGTAAATAAAAGCAAATTTCTCAATGTAATTATACGTCTTCTTGTAGCATTGAAACCCAGCAAACTCCTGATTACAGTGTTTTATGAATGTTTAGTATTGCAAAGTGCTTTGTAAAGATGCTCAGGTGAGACAGACACACAGAACCCACAGCATCCCTGAGTTTCAAAGTGCGGTGTATGGGAAACACCACTGGCACCCATCAACAGTAAGTAAATAGTGTCTTTGTTTGTCTCATGTCTCACCCAATGGCATCAAATTATAATGCTTTGCTACAAACAAATATATCTTCTTGTACATGTTATGGTGGCTACTCAGTTATGCTCTAACCAACAGTTAGGTTTGAAGGCAATTTATTACTTTAAAGTCTATCTGACAATACTCGTAGTGGCCTATTCGTATGACTGACCGCCCCACCTAGCGCTTACGAAGGGATTTCAATCACCTCTGTATAAGTTCAGAAGATAGCATTCAGCGGATGGCTGGGCTCCGCCAAACCGTATTGACCTCGGCCACGCCGCACCATCACGGTGTCCTGGCGAGCTCTGGGGGGGGGGGGGGGGAGGGGGTGATCTTGTCACATCCTCCTATTATACAAGCCTGCTGGTCTTCCTTTTCTTCCTGCCGACCCCTCTGTTTAATTCTCATCAACCAAACACAGCACCTTGGCTGCTACCATGAGGCCTCCTAGCTGCCTTGCTGCACCCATAACAATATCCTCCCCTGCTGATATATGATGTAAAAGTAAATTACAGTGTATTCCATTTGGGATATCGTAATGGTGAAGTACTAGGTATAGTTAATCCAGATAGTGAATTTGCAGAAGTTGTACTGAGTGTGAACAAAGATAGTGAACATATATGTCAGATCTAGTGGTTCTTTAAGCAGGTGGGAAATATATCTACAAAAAACTAGACTAATAATATGATAAAAAAATATGAAGCCTCACTGCCACTCTTGAGTAACACAAATGTGGCAGTATGTAACATACCTGATCGCCACAACTGGAGGAAGGACTCCTGCTGTGGCTGTGGACCACAACCTGGTCATTCACCCACTGGACGTTAACAGAGCATTTCTCTAGAGGACCTACATATGAGTAATAGTGATAGGAGTGATACATGTGTGTGCAAATTGAAAAAGGCATTGTATGGTTTGCGTGAAAGTCCCAAATGTTGGAACAAATGGATTAATGATAATTTAGTACATATGGGTTTTAGTAGATCTACGTCTGTCTGACCCACATCTGTATTCAAAAGGCAGGACATATATTCTAATTTGGATAGATGATCTTATTTTTTTCTGAATGTGCTTCAGAAATTGTGAATGTAAAGCAAAAGGTTATGGAAAGTTTTGAAATGAAACATTTAGAGCCTAAACTCTCATGACAAAATCACTTTTTTTTTGGAATTGATGTTATTAAAGTGAAGGGGGGTGTTTTTATGAGTCAGGAAAATTTAATTGATAAGATTTTGCACAGATCTAATATGCGTGATTGAAAAGGAAAATTCATTCCACTGATATCAAAGTTGAACCTAGGAAAAGGGGGATAATGTAAACAGTAAGTACACTTACAGAGCTGGTGGGTAGCCTAATGTACAGTATGTTAGGAACCTGACCTGACTTAAGCTACTGTGTATCTTTCTTTGGTCAGTATCAAGCATGTTTTAATCAGACTCACTGGCAACATTTGAAGGGGATTTTGAAATACTTCAAAGTCAAAAAAGAATTTGGGCTTCTGACATAAAAAGGATGACAAAGACAAGTTTAACCTGTGTGGTTTTGCAGATTCGGACTATGCTTCAGATCAAAATGACAGAAGAAGTGTGTCCAGGTTTCTAGTAACAAATAATGAAAAAATTGTGTTTTGGAGCTCTAAGAAACATTATATGGTTGCTCAGTCAAGTAGCGAGGCAGAATTATGTGCCTTGGCTGCTTGTATGTTGCGACGTCATCGCGTCACCAAACTTTATTTCTACTCAGTTTACTGGCTATGTGCACGCGCTCCTTGAGCAACACATTCTCCTTCCTTGCCTTCTCTTTTTCTCCTCCCCACTCCTGCAGCTTGCTCGGCTTGTCAGTCGTGGGCACAGGGCACTTCACTTCTTCTGTTCCGCTCTCCGACCTAGTATGTTAATTACGTGACTCTCTCCTACTGTTTGAGATTGACGTGTGCTGTTGGGAAAATGATGACCTTTGCAAACTACTCTGGTGTCACGCTATGGGGTTGCCTGATCAACAAAATAATTGGTAAAGTTTTTTGACATAGATAGCGGGCTCAATTTTGAGCCACAGCATTTCCGTAACGATTTGAGGATTTTTGCACATGTATGTGAGCAGTTAAATGGATGAGCCCTTGTTGAGTAATGTGGTTGATGATACATTGCCGAGTGTTAGTTGGCCGTTCTGGTTAACGTAATTTCAGTGACCATGTAGTCATTTTTCACAGTTAATTGCGGCTCTGAATCTGGCCGGCTGTAATTTTTGTATGTTTGGGGCCAGTATTTGTTTGCATAGGGTCCTTCCAACCCTAAAGTTTAGAGTGTAGATTCAAGGTTCCAGCCCAGTACGACGACGGCTATGACAGGGCACTTGGTGTCGCCCGGAGTTTGCTGGCTTGGTATTTCTGCGTGTGTATCCCTTTTGGGATGAATCAACTAACCGCATTGTAGTTTTCAAAATTATATGTATGTTTATTTCTGTGGAAGGCCCATTATTTTTTTGGAATTTTATTTTATGTAGCTCGCTAGATTCCTTTCCTGTTGTTTGGAAAATATTTGAGAGTTTGTTATTGACCTGTCTCGTACATCTGCATGTTCCCATCTGCGGTCACGTATGAATTATTGTGAATTCGTTATCAGAAATGTATTTAGAGTATGACTTTAATACTGCAAGTAAGACATACTTTGCTCCTTCAGGTAAATGTCAGTCGCTCCTGCAAGTGTGAAATGAGGCTGGAGCTCTGCTTGAAAGAAACTAACATTTTTAGGTTTGAAATATTAATTTGTCATGGTCTGTGTTTCCACTGATTTAAAGCATGCTAATTTGGTGCTTGTTGAAATGTAACATTTTTCTAGGAAAATCGAGTCCTGATGTAGGTCTATAGCAAATTCAGGAATTTTTATGGAGTGGTCTGGCAGTCTCCTAGAGCTAGCCGTGAACAAATAACACGAAAAATCTACTAAATATTTACATGCAATGAAAGCTATGAATGCAGAATTTATTGTACCCATTTATAAGAGATTGTGGCGTAAGCAACGCTTTGTTAAAGGAGATGTAATTGTGATCAATTAATTCTAGCCTTGTTCTTTGAGAGCAGTGAAGTAGAAACAACGTGCATTTCGTAATCACTGGAGTTTTATGTATATTCTCTTGGCCAGATGTAGCAATTCTTTGTAAGTGATTGCGGAAAACATTAAATTGTGGAGAGCAAGATGGCTAATATTTTAAATCACTATTTTTAAAGTATAGTTTAAACATGTCAAAAGCCAGCTGTGATGGATTAAGGCAGGGATATTAGCCTGTTTTACATTGGTGCTATCAGACACACGTGTGAGGTGTCTTCGTTCACTGAGTTTTACGAGGAAGTATTGTGAATTATATCTTGGTTGGAATGTATAAATCGGCAGTTGTGAAACTGCACGTATTATTATTATTATTACTGTGGGTATTTAAATCTAAAGTCCCACACAAGTTTAATGTCCTTTTTAATTGAAAGGAATTCATTGGGCGATTTTTATATGTTAATTTTAATAGGGCAGCTCAAATTCTTTGTCTGCTTGGAATGCCACATTTGTAAAGCTGCTTGGCATTCAGAACTTCGATATATACTTATGTAAATGTTTTTTCATAAATATCAATTTATAGCATCGTTGAGTACACATGAGGTTGCTAATGTGAGACCGCACTTATTTGAATTGGTGAAACTATTGCTGTTCACAGTATTAGATGTAATAAATATTTTTATGACACAAAAAGAAATGATTAGGCAAATTTATGCGTGAATTTCAATTTACAGCCCATGTTCATTCTTCATTTTGCAATCTTGTCTGCAATGTAATTTTGCTGTTTAGAGATGTGAATTTTGGCCATAATATTTAAGAATGTTTATAATTGGTCTCATGTTATCCAGTGCTTTTTTCATTCAAGCATGCTTGTATACCAGGGGTTGTGGTTCAGTAGTGTCAACTTATAAATACATTTGAAGAGCGCCAAAATAAAATTGTATTTGTATTGAGATTTGGTTCTGTGTGAAAAAATGTACCCTTGTTCCCTATTTACGGCACAATGTCAGTGTGTTAGTTCATATCACAACTAACAAAATAAATTTCTGTATGCAATGAACCCATTATCATTCATGACAATCAAGTTTTTATCAGGATGGCTAAGATATACGAGACTATGAGAACTAAACATATTGATGTTAAGTTGCACATTGTTAGAGACCTAATTAATGAAGTAAAATTTACTATCTTATAAGTGCCAGAAAAGTAATTAGCTGACATGCTTACAAAAGCACTACCTACATCTAAGTTAAAGTCTTGTAGGAATAGAATGAATGTGATTACCTTGAATACTGTTATAAGATGATTTGTAAGTTTATCTAATTCTATGAACATCACTACTAAAGTATGTTTGCTTCTATACCAGTTTAGTTTGTTTCATTTACTGTTAAGTTACTGTGCTACCTACACATGTGTTTTGCAAAATTAAGAGGGGGTGTTACTATGTTTGTACAGTAGGCAATTCTGTTTAGGGCAGAACTTACTGTATAGTTTACTTCTTGTGGTGCGTCCTCACTGCAGTCATGATATGATGTGTAAACGTATATGCAATGATGAATGGAATGAAAGGGTATGGATTGATATCCTGAGTACTCTCTTTTGATCCTTGTCAACCATAACTTTGGTAATTCTTAAGAATAGGGATTCTTTCGAAAATCGGAAAATAATACCTGGAAATGTTAGATATGATTATTAGTAATCTAATTACTAGCAATTTTAGAGGGGCTTCAAGTAGTTTTCTGGGAAAAAAAAAAAAAAAAAAAAAAAAAAAAAAAAAAAAAAGTGATAGGGTGATCAAAATTGCTGCATATGCTATAAATACTTATAATCTACGTAGAATATATATACATCTAAGAATACAGTTTGTAACGAATATTTAATGTGTAAAATGTAATTTAAGTGGTATATTTATAGGGTGGCATTGAGGTTTATATGGGTAAACAACACAGGTATGGAGCAGTGTCGTTACATTATGTAATTCTGGTGAATTACTCAAGGCTTACCTGGTCTATATTGAGAAAGGATAATGCATATTACTAGTAGAAGAAATATAGATATCGTAGATGATACAGTCTCGTTCAGAGACAGTGTTTATCTTTGGAGGTGATGTATACCGCCATGTTATTTTCACTACACTGCACGTGCACATTTACAGCTATGTTATTTTCAATACACTATGTGTGCACGTATACCTCCCTGTTGGTTGACATCAGATGGATTGTGGGATATTGCTGGACATTGGTTTGCGCTGGTCCTGTCTGAGGCTTCGGAGTAACAAGTGATTAAACGTGTGTTTTATTGCAATTAATGTTGTTTGAAGTGTTAAATATAATAATTGTATGAAATTACAAGTGTTTCTATGATATTATAGCAAGGGAAAAGGTAAATTATAATAATTATATGTGCAGTGATTAGTGTCTGTGTAGTGTGGTCAAATGGACCAAAGCAGTGGAGTGCATATTCGTACATGCTGTACGAATGGCGAGTGATTTGGTCAGAATCGACTAAATTAAATTAATTCAAAAAAATTTTGGAAAGTGGTATAGTCCCACTCTACTAATTACACAGAACACAAATTTACTAGGGGCATCAACATTTGACCAATAGAAACCCCAAAAACGATAGTGGGGTGGGTTAAGAAGATCAGTGAAATTGTGGGGTAAAATGAGTGAAACATATGTACATCATTTAATATTTATTAACAAAAATATGTTAAATTGCAAAAATACTGTAATAGCATAGCCATATATTATGCACCCAGCCAGAGTCCCAGTGCCACCAAGGGAATAAATCCCCCAAAACAGTGATTCAAGGTGCACCTGCAATTTTTTTTGGTGGTAATGCACGGGGCATCACGCATTTCCAAGAAAAATTGGAGATGCTGCAAAGGGCAGTACTTGTCAGTGTTTGAGGCAAAGGAGGGTTGGAATAGGGGGACAAACAGGGTTCGGGGGGGTGTATAGTAAGTTTAAGATGAGGGAGTGGGGGATAGAAAGGTAATTAGGGGTTTGGAGAGCAGTAAGGCAGGGGGACCAGATGGGATAGGAAACGCAGCACTAAAGTTTGGTGGCAAGGAGTTGGCAAAATATTTAGAAGTGCTGTTTAAAAAGTCCTTAGGAGAGGGTAAGTTACCACAAGATTGGAAGGATGCTATGGTGGTACCTATACACAAGCAGGGAGAGGATAGGGGGAGGCCTGGCAGCTACAGACCGGTGAGTCTCACATCAAGTACAGGAAATGTAATGGAGAGGCTGGTGGTGCAGTATGTGGTGAGGGTTATGAACAAAAGGAATTGGTTGGAGGAGTCCCAGCATGGTTTCAGGAGGGGATACTCATGTGAGACTCAGCTGGCTGGGTTATTAGAGGATCTGGTGCAGGTAGTTGATGAGAGGAAGCAGGTGGATGCCTGCTTCATAGATACCAGACAGGAGGGTAGTGGAATGGATAGGGGACTTTCTCAGGGGGCGAAGGCAGAGGGTGAAAGTGGGGGAGGCAATATCGGAGGAAGGGGAGGTTACGTCAGGGGTACCACAGGGAAGCATGCTGGGTCCTTTGTTATTTACCATAATGGTAAATGACATGGGTTTGGGGATTAGAGTAAAAATCAGATTGTTTGCTGATGATTGTGTTGTATATGCTGAGGTGGGAGAGGGGGGCAGATATTTGCAGGCAGACATTGATAAGATATGGTTGTGGACCAGGAAAAATAAAATGAAGATAGATGTAAGAAAAAAGGTAGTGAGGTTCCCAAGGAAGAACATAATAAGCAGGCACATGCACAGATGGGAGGGACAAGAGATAGAAGAAGCAGCAGAATATAAGTATCTAGGGATTGTACTGCAGGGAGACCTCAGGTGTAAAAAACAGGTAAAGAGGGTGGTAGCAAAGGGAAGAAGGGCTCTGGGTATGCTGGGAAAGGTGCTGAATGGAGTCAGCTGTGAGGTGAAGGAGAAGGCGTATGGCACAATGGTACGGCCAATGTTAGAATATGCTGCAGCAGTATGGGACGTGGAGGTGAAGGTGCGAGAACTGGAAAAGGTGCAGAGAAAGGCAGCAAGATGGGTGAAGGGTAGGTGGAGAAGTGATGATGAAAGAAATGGGGTGGAGCTCATTGAAGGACAGGAGGAAAGTTGAACGGTTAGTCAGGATGTACAGAGTGGTGAATGAAGAGGAAGGATGGGAAGGGCTACACTGCAAGCTAAGTAAGGGGGTGTTTAGAGGAAGAGGAAACAACAGTGAGAAGCTTCAGAGGGTGTGGAGGAGAACGGAGCGGGGTAGGCAGTCTATGCTTGTGAGGTCTGTGAGGGAGTGGAATGTGTTGAGGGAGGAATTGGTATCTGTGAGAGGGGTTGGTAAATTCAGGAAGGGAGTGGAAAAGGGGTTGGTTGGGTGAAGGAGAGTTGAGAGAGCTCGCCACCAGGCGGTAGCCTAATTGCGAGTATATGTATGTATGTATCAGCGATGCTTGGAGTTTCCCCACAAATAATTTGCAGGTGTAGCCCCCTCGCACTTAAAAATACTGTTCAAGTGTAGCCAAACATTATGCACCGAGCTAGAGTACCAGCACCAGCAGCGGAGTAAATCTCCAATACAGTGATTCAAGATATGCCTGCAATTTTTTTTGGGTGGTGGCACGAAGCGTCACGCGTCAGCGAAGCTCGGAGTTTCCCCACAAATGATTTTCCAGCGTAGCCCCCTCACACTTAAAAATGCTGTACAAGAGTAGCCAAACATTGTGCACCGACCAGAGTCCCTGCACCAACAGGGGAGTAAATACCCAAAACAGTGATTCAAGGCACGCTTGCAATTTTTTTTGTGGTGATGCTAAACGTGACCATCAGCGAAGCTTGGAGTTTCCCCATGCATTATTGTATGTAGCCTATTTACACTGAGAAATATTGTGTGTGTTTTGCAATTTAACGTATTTTTCTACTATTTGTAATAGTACTGTAATATTGTCTTATGAAAATATATTGTTCTGCAAAAAAATTGAACTGAACATGAACTAATTTGACAATATTACAACTAAATTTGATGAGTTTTCCACAAATTTTCTGCTAGTAATATTTGTTTACAAACTTATGAGTTAAAATAAATACCGGCTGTTCGATGACAACACATTTGACGTAATGGGTTACGAGAACCAAACCAAACAATGTTATCATGGAGTTAGAAGAATACAGGAGATGGCTTGTGACGTAGTTGAAGCCACTTGAGTTAGGTCGTGATTCTATGGGATCTGGGCGCCATCTTGACAGTAACCCAAAACATTGTGTTTACATTAGAATTACATTGAAATAAAGGTTACATTAGAAGCATTTTCTGTTGATCAAATAAGCTGACGAATAAATAAATATGCATTACAATTCACGTGGGAAATTTTACTAGTTTATTATTGGCTTGTGTTAATAGTGCAATCAAATAATTTCCTCATAAAACTACCGATCGTGTGCGTGTAGTGCGGGCCAGCATTGGGGTTATGTGCGTCAATTAGCCACGTGTTTTAGATATAGTGCTCACATATCAGGATTTGTGGAGAAATATTTTTTGAATAAATGATTAATTCAATTATTTGTTCTACCGTTGTCGTGTAATGTATTGCAGGTTGTGTATCAGTAATGATTGCAACAAAACGGCGACCATCAGCCTAGCTGAATTTCTAGAAGGCAAAGTTCACATGTTCCTGAGCCACAAATAAATAATTATTTGCTGGCATTTATATTTAAATTCCTAACACTGTAAATGACTCGAGAGGTTTATTTCCAATATGACTTCATCTCCTTTATACATATTTAATGTCAATATAGTAAATGGTTTCTGGTAAATAAATTCAAATCCCGTTTTAGTTATTCCCTCTCTTTACATTACATTAGTTCTCTGTTACGATGCAGTTTTATAATTATTTATCCATTATTGTAGGGTACAGTTTTGTTTCTTGCATCTACAATGTTGGACAGGGTTAAGTTACCCTTAGTATATAATTAAAACACAGAGATTATAATTTTTACTGAATTGTCTGCACTGGACAATAAATTTTCGAAATTTTTCAGAAGAAAAAAGGGGAGGTACAGGAGACATCTATGAATAATTTTATTCCCTATATCTACAAAAAATGTGTTACATCATTCTCCAAAAGGGCATTTTAGTACCAAGGGCTTAAGCCCTTGGTACTAGGTACTTGGTACTAGGTATGCATGTTAAATTATTAACATGCATACCACACTTTAAATATCCCGAAACACGATTCCTGCGAAACTTTTTTCATCATACGTAGATTAACAAAAATAAATATCTGGTTAGCCAACACACTGTTTGAAAATATCCGTGATACATGCACAGTCTGTCTTTTTTTTTGTGCTCATTTCTCATTAGTCGCGCGACAGTTTTCTTATTGCAGTTGTAGCCAGTTCATTTTCATACTTCCATGGTAACGCCACTGTTATTTTGTAACAGGAACGCTACAGTGATTGTAGCATAGGCTTTAGTCAGCCAGTAGCCACAATTTTAATTCAGCCTGACATGTTAAAAATTTTCACATTGGGAGAGAAAACTACAATAGGATGTTGTTTCTATAATTGCACTTTTAATGATAATAAAGGAACCCCACTATGGTTACGTTTAAAATGTATGAAAACTTATTCGCCATGATTTTAGGTTACTTTGGGTAGTTTAATTAGATTAGGATACATTGTTGAACTACAATGGGTGAAAAACGCATGCACAGCAATGATATCGATATCTATCACACATGTACTAACCACTGCCAAAGTGGTCCACAGACACACTTGTGACAAAATTTCTTTGGTGTTACCTACCAACTTGTGCAATTATTATTTTTTTGTGTGAAATTCTCCTCTGAATACATTAAAAACTATTCAGTTTCAATATCTCAGAACCACACTGCAGAAACTTTACAAACAAACACTCCTCTAAGAAATGCATTATCGCTTAAGATATTAGGTTCCTCTCCTTCCTTCCCAGGGGGATGGAGGGGGGCTGTGGTGGGCATAGTTGTAGGATACTTGCCTTCCACCAATGTGGTCCATGTTGGTTTCCCTGTGAGGTTACTCACATATTTTCATATAAATAAATTGTGCTGATTGGTGCTGCTGGTTGGCATGTTTTCTCGAGTTTTTCAGTTTTCCCCCGCCCTTGTATTTTAGTGCTGCTCCATATCTACCCTATCCCACACTCATTGGCTCTCAAAACCTTGGTTGTTACAAACCACCAAAACTCTCTCAACTCTTCCCATATTAAGATGATGGAGGCCAAGATGGTGTAGCGGCTAGAGTATTCGCTGTTTCTCGAAGCACACTTTTTTTTCATCCCATACACATCCAATACACTTTGGAGAGGACTTGTCCATTATTATAAAAAAAAATTTTAATTTTTGTTATGCAGTATGTATATTTGCCTTAACATAAAAATATATAACACATAAATAATATAATTTACACACTTATTAATTCTAGCAGTGCTACAAACATGTTAAGACTACATTTGGTTGCAGTATAAGTTGTTACAATTCATGTACAGATAGATATTAAAGTATAAATATGTAAAGTCTATATTAGATTGAAACACAAGGTATTACATGACGTCTCCTTATATCAGCCTTGTTATGCGTTATAGAAATGTATCATTATGTAAGTTTTCTTCTATGGAATAGAAGGCCTTATTTTAAAAGTATAAATTCACAGCTCTTTTTTATTTCTGTAAACTATTAGTTTACTTCAAATAACTGGGAACATTATTTATTAGTTTTGCCCCACCATAGAATGGATTTGATGTAAATATTGAGGTTCTGTAGGAGAATATGTGAAGATGATTAGCTTGTCTGTTGTGGTAATGGTGTATATCACTAGTTTAATGTTTTCCATGTAAAAAAAGAATGTTATGATACATATAAATGCATGGAAGAGTGAAAATTTTGTTAGTATAAATGACAGCTTACAATGGCTTCTTTTTCCTTATTACTTATTAATCTCACCATTTTTTTTTTCTGTAATCTAAAAGCCTTTTTTCTTTTTGTCGATTTCCCCCAAAATATGATTCCCTAATTGATTATGGACTGAATATTTGAGAAAAAGTATGCAAGTATTGTATCACTATTACAAATATTTTTTAAGGTATGTACTTCAAAACACATTGAACTCAAATTTTTACAGACACTATACATTTGCTCATTCCATGTTAAATTACTGTCTGCAACGAGCCCTAGAAATTTAATACTATTTACTGTCTGTAAAGTAGTTCTGGTATTGGACATAACATCTCTAATGTGATTTTTGTCATAATATCTAATGGAGGTGATCTGCTTTCTGTCTCCAAGATATGATGTAAACAGATTATTTGTTACCCCTCTTGCTCCACACTGTTAAAGATTTAGAAATAAAATATTGTGTGGTCGACACAATCAAAAGTTTTTGAAAGATCTGCGAGTATACCTGTTGAGAATTGTCTTTTAAGAAGAAGTCAATATTTTTTTCAGTAAAACTGTAAATAACTTGTTCTGTAGATCTGAACTCTACAAAGCCATACTGATGCAATGAAATAACCATGTTTCTTATTAAGAATTGTGTCAGTTTATTTGTTACCAATTTCTCTAAAGTTTTTGAAAGGGGCGTACGAAGAACAATAGATATATAGTTATCCATCAATGCCTTATCACTTTTTATGTAGTGGTACTACTTTAGCATATTTGAGTCTGTCAGGAAAAATTCCCTGGGCAAGTCATTTATTGAAAATGTAAGTCAAAAGCAGTTTTATTAAAATAGAGAACACTTTATTTTTGCAGAGTCGTAGGTAACTCATCCATTCCACAGGAACTCTTACTTTTGAAATTTTTAATTACATTTATAATGTCTTCTTCAGACACAGGTGTGAAAAACAGCGTGTTAGCATTCCAAGTGTTAGGTCTTTGGGGTATGTGTGCAGGGCAAATATTTGTAGCTCTGTGTTGATTTTTCAATTTTAGTGGGATGTTTGTGAAATAGTCTCTAAAACTATCAGATATTTCCTTGCTTTTTTTCGATTTTGATACTATCAACTTTCAAGGAAAGGTTAACATACTTCAATTCATTATTAATAATGTTCCATATTGCTTTTGTTTTATTTGAGGAGGAGGCTATTTTTTCCCCATCGTATTTCTGCTTTGCTACTCCAAGTAACTTGTTATATAATTTTTCGTATTGCTTACAGTATAATTTTTGTTTCTCCCCTGGGTTCTTAGCATTTGACGCATTATTTTTAACCTCAGTTCTGAGACTGCCAGACCTTTACTAATCCATTTTATTTTCGAGCTAATGCTACACTTTACAGATTTGAGTGGAAAGGCATGATTAAAATGACGAAGAAATGTATTAATAAAACTGTTCCAGGCAATGTTTGGTTCAGTTAATGTATAAATTATTTTTGTTCTGGAGAGGAGGTTCGTGGTTGTTTCGGAAATGTTGTTCGTGGTTGTTGTAGAAAATCTTGTTTGTGGTTGTCTTGAAGTGTCCGTGGTTGTTCTGTAAACATCATCCCATTTTTCATTTCCAAGTAGGCTTTGGAAAAATTTAACATTTTCATCTAAATATCTATGATTCATCATCAATATTAGGATAAGCTTATGTCCAATTAGTTGCCCTCAAAATTAGAAATTAAAAAATCATTAAGAAGGGTGAAATAGAGTTGAAAGAAAATCATGCGATGTTTACCTATTTTGCAGATGGCGAGTTTGAGAAACCATGGAAATTGCAAATCATGAAGGCTACACTGAGTAGCTATTAAAAATATGAGAACTGATTTGGTTGTAGGCCTATATTCTTTTATTGATAAACAGCTGATTTCTTGTTTGTCACTGTAACTCTGCTGACTTGGGGAGAAAAAAATTGTAAGAGTGGAGTTTTTATAAGGTGTAGCTTTGTATTGGCTTAAGATGTGATTTGCCATTACTAACAAATTAATTCCATACATTTCTACACCGAAATAGCAAATCGGCATTTAGGAAAATAACTATATGAAGTTTTATAAAAGTGCCTCTACCTCTAACGAGTCCACAACTTACAGGTTAGGCCTTAAATTTATGGCACATTATAAATTGCAACCGCATTTGCGGAAATTAAACACACTGCAATTGTTAATTTACAAACTTAAGCAGATAAAAATATCCCTATACACACAATATGCGATATCGTTCACTAATGTATCGACGGTATATACGAATACGCTAAACACTGCAATCGCATGGCCCCGCTCGTGCACATTGTCAACATTAATATTAGTTTTCGTTGGTCACCAAATAAATAAAAAATAGATTATATTTTTAAGGCTTTGTTACATTACAAATTTACATTTCACAAACGCAAGAATAACACAAATTTAGAGAAAATTGAGAACAACTTGTGAGTTCATGTAGCACTCGCAAGGCTGTTCAATTTCAATGTAAACAAAAGTTGTCTCTCACCTTCATAACTGCCTCATTTGTAACTAGTGATGGGTAGTTCACGAACTACCAGTTCATTCTGAACTGGTCTTGAAAAATAACTAGCTGCATAGTTCACTGCGACATAAAAGAACTATAGTCCATTCCCCATTGGAAGCAACTTCCTCGGAGTCCTGCTAAATATCTACTTGCAGGCCCATTTTGTATCCTTCTGCCAAATGTAAACAAATATTGCCATGTGACTGCCATGTAGCATCTGTCAAAATCAATGTTTACATGCCATAGTATGTGTACATGTGTTCGTATACTTTCGTCACACCTAAAAATAAACATTGAAATGTGACGTTTACTTTTATACCTGTCAAATGTGTTGTTTACTGTTTACAGCTTTTCAAAGAATTCTGTCTTAGGTTTATTTCAAAAACCATTTCTTACGAATATTCACAGTTTAGGCCTATAACATTATTTAGGTCAGCTTTATGATGTTTTAAAACGCCTTAATTAACTATAATTCTTACGTTTATGTTACATTAAAATATTTGTTTTCCACAACATAGCACATTACACGAAATGCTTGTTAATATTTTGCCGCGACTGTGTTAAACACTGTTACAACTGCGGGGTAATGAACTGTAGTATTTAACTTTTTGTTATTGATATGTGTTGGGTTATTTATTTAAAAGCATGGCTTCAGTTCGAATAACGAAGGAATAGACAGTCCAACGAAAAATCGACATTAAAATCAAGCATGCAACTCGTGTCGCTCATTTTTTGTTATAGAAACTTAAAATATAGCGGTGAACTCAAATAAGCCTACCGTAACTTTTATTCCACTCATATTTATATGTATTGCTACTTACAATGTATTAGGTTTATTGAAATTTATTGGGGCTGGGCTTGGTTATTTTGTTGGGATTGGTGGTAAAACACATTACACCACTGTGTTTCAAACACCCAGGGCAAAGGTACAACATTGTAATAAATAAACATATGTGATTGTAAATAAATAACTTCGTCATAAAACAGTTCACATTTACAACATATAAATAGTTCACAACAAATATTTGAATTCACGCACACACAGATCCAGTGTAACTATCACCAAACAGCCACACCATGCTATTTCACAAGCAGTGGTTAACGAAACACACCGTAACAGTATATTTATTACTGCTGCGGAAACACAGCTTTATCACAACATCGTAACTTGCTTAGGTAGGTTTAAAAAACACAAAGTCTACAAACATGGTGTGATAATTTGAAGTATTTTTTGGAGTAAGTAAAATTTATGCTTCGTTTGGTAAAACAGCAACACACCATGACATCATGGCTCGCTACGTCCGCCAACTTCACTTTGTTTCTGCCCCGCCATCATATCCAAATATATTAAAATAAGTATTCGAACATTAAAATCTCTTTTCAGTTGTAAATTACAAATTCAAAAATCATTATTTTGCTGTAATAAGTATGAAATATGCTACAATTGAAAACAGGTACAATTTTATCGCATAATAGCGAACTGAAAGAAACAATGACAGAGAGAGAGAGAAGAGAGATAGAGAGAGAGAGAGAGAGAGAGAGCGCTATAAAGCTCGCTCAGCAGACAGTTGCTTCAATATTGCTCTCGCTCGATAAAACAACACCATACCATTACGGCCTACTCACAATATTTTGTGCTGTTATTTTAAACTGTAAAAATGAGATATGTTGCCATCGGGGATACCTAAATAATTAAATATTTAAATAGGCACAGTTTAATTTACAAATAGCATACTAAAACACTAGGTTAAAACAATATTTTAACTGTGAACTATTTCTTACCGGCCGTTGCCAACACTGCTCTCGCTGTTGTTAATTCATATTTAAAAGGAAATATATATTCCACTTTATAGAAGATATTAAGGTAAAGTATCATTTATTAAATAATACAGTACTCTAAAGTTAACCATAGTGTTATGTATTTGTGGAAAACAGGTTATTGAAAAAACAGGTTGGCATGTTTTGCCTAGAGTGTTTATTCAAAGGTTGATTTTCATAAGTCGCTTCCAATCGGGAATGGACTACAGTCTCTTGTAATATTGGTCAGTTATTCTCTCAGTACCGGTAACTATGCCAGGTGTGCCACTGCGCATGCTCAGATAATCCGTCGTTCGACGCTCCCTGCAGCTTCCCCCCTTCCGGCTATTACTGCCTCCATGACTGGCCATATCGCAAATGCATACTTCTTATCTATCTGCCGCTGTCTATCGGTATCTTTGTTTTCGCTCATTCAGCACTGCCTCGAACTGTAGGGAGTGCAGACCTACCTACATCAATAGTGACATGAGTTCCAAATCAGTCGGGAACTGCAGGACACACAGCGCGAGACAGTTGGCAGACCTATGGCCATGCAGCGATATTTCGTTCTTTCTTAATTTTTCGTGCCGACCTAATTGTGTAGTCGATTGCACACCGGTCTGTGTTGCGAAGGGTTCTGGGTTCGAAACCCAGTCAGCGTATGGATGTTTGTGTCGTCCATTTAACTTGTTTCATCCTTGTCTGCACTAAAGACCTCGCTGTTACTATGTCGTAAAGCCCTCTCACTCACTCTTACTATAAATACGATGTTGCCAGACATACAGAAATTCTCGTATCTGTAAATAAATACATCTGATAGCCGCATTAATACGAGTATAGCTACGACAGTAAAATATAGCAAAACATGAAAACCTGCTTTTTTCTAGTATATTCACCCAATACTTCGGATATAGCTTCTTGACATTATTTGCATCATATTAAAATTAAGTTATGTTTTTAATTAAAGTTCTGTTAAAAGGTTTCTAATACTGGTAAAAATAAATCCAGCGTGTCGGAACTATTTTTGTAGAATATGTACTCGCCTGACTTGTAAAAATTAACTTTACACCTGGTTGTCTCTCGCAACACAACCTATTTTATTATTGTTGTGGTCGTTACTATCATTGTCAAATGTAATTTGGTGTTATATTACACAACATATGCATGGATAATACAGTAAAAAGATATTTTCACTATTCATTTATCTTCTATATGAAAATAAGTAATTCCATATACACACAATAATGCACTCATTTTTTAACAATTAATTTACAAAAGTGATGTGTCACGAACTACCAGTTCATTTAGAAATTGTCTTGGAAAAAGAACTAGGTGCATAGTTCACCACGACATAAAAGAACTAGTCTCTTGTGATATCAGTCATTCATTCTTTCAGTACCAGTAACTACACCAGGTGCGCCACAGTGCACCATTGCGCATGCTCAGATAATCCGCCGTTCCTCGCTCCCTGCAGCTTTCTCTCCTCCGGCTATCCCTCCCTCCGGCTATCCCTTTCTCCGGCTATCACTCCCTCCATGACTGGACACATGGCAATATGCATACTTCTTTCCTATCTATCTCTGTCTAGTGGTATCTTTGTTTTCGCTCGTTCAGCACTGCCTCGAACTGTAGGGATCGCAGACCTACTTAGTTCAATAGTGACATGAGTCGCAAATCGTTCGGGAACTGCAGGACACACCGTGCGAGACAGTTGGCAGACCTATGGCATTGCAGCAATCTTTCGTTCTTTCTTACTTTCTCGTGCCAATCCCAATTGGGTAGTCGGTTGCACGCCGGTCTGCGGTGCGAGGGGTCTCGGGTTCGAAACCCAGTCAGGGTATGGATGCTTGTGTCGTACATTTAACTTGCTTTATCCTCATCGGCACTAAAAACCTCGCCGTTATGGTGTCGTAAAACCCTCCGACTCACTCTTACTATAAATACAATGTTGCCAGACATATGGAAATTCCCGTATCTGTAAGAAAATACATCTGATAGCGGCACTAATACGAGTATAGCTATGACAGTAAAATATAGAAAAACGCTCATTAATGTAATGACAAGCTTTACACACTCCTAATAAAGATGTGAAAAACTGCTTTTTTTTCTAGTATATTCTCTCAATACTTCGGATACATCTTTTTGACATTATTGGCATCATATTACAATTAAGTTATGTTTGTAATTAAAGTTCTGATAAAATGTTTCTAATACTGGTACGATTAAATCCAGTGTGTCGGAACAATTTTTGTTGAGTTTGTATACGCCTGACTTGGAAAAATTAACTTTACACCTGATTGTCTCTCGCAACACAACTTATTATAATATTGTTGAGGTCGTTACTATCTGTGTCAAAAGTAATTTAGGGTTATATTGCACAACATAGGTGTGGATGGCACAGTATAGAGATATTTTCACTATTCATTTAGCTTGCTTCTATATAAAAAAGAAATAATTTCATCTACACACATTAATGCACTAATTCTTTAGCAATCAATTTACAAACATCCCTTGTTTGCATCTCTTTCCATTTCAACCTGCTTAGATTCTTCTGGGGAGGGGAAATTGAACTAAGAAGGAGGAAATAGGGAAGGACCTATCTAGTTCTCGGGCCGAGGTACAGAAAGAGACCTATCTACTTCTCTGACCGAGGTTACACTTGCTCTCTGTAGTTCGCCAGTATGCATGATCATTTGGCTGTGACCTATATAGTTCAAAAGAATTGTTCCCAATGAACTGTTTTCAAAAGTGACTAGTCCGGAACGACCTAGTTCATTCTAGTGAACTACATTTCCCATTACTACTTGTAATGCACTCGCATACGACTTCAATAGCGTATTATATTCGATTTTAGTAAGGTTAAAGTTTTATCATAACTTTGAAAAACTCCTATAGTCGTCAGAAAATTATTTCCTGGAATATTTTCAAGGCAAATATATAGGAAATGGGAAGCTAATCAACAAAAACACAGTATAAAACACTTCCATTTAAATTTAAAGAATTAATAACTTTACATACTTAACTGCGAAATTTACATCTAATTATCTGATGCAAACACACTCATGTTTTATGTATGTTATCGTTTAGGTCAAAATGGTTGTAAATTAATTTATGTTGATTTTAATACTCATCAAAATACACTTAGGCCGATACAATGTTTTTGACTACTGTTGGTCAAGTGACCTTTTTTACCTGAACACAACAGTCTAACTACGCGCTATAAACTGGCTTCACTTGTTACCATTGCACATCATAGGACATAGCCACCCCCTGAGTTCTACATATCTCCCTATCTGTCTATCTAATCTAAAGAATGCAAAATCACGTGGCCTTGGATTTACCCATACATCCATATAACCATTTAATTCCTAATACAAGAAATGTCAAAACAACAAAAACGTGAGTATTCACAGCATAAAATCGTCAAAAATTCTTCAAATCCATGATTCGAAGGTCCATTAAACTCGCAGAAAAGTGACGCCGAGGTTCAAAAATATGAACCATACAGAACGGTGGATACTACACTACTTGTTCATATATAAACCTAGCATAACATCAGAATATTGGGGTCAACATCACTGACAGCTGATTGAGGGCTGCTGTGATGTGTTCTGAATGTAATGGTATAGGAATTCTTTGTAATTATTAAAATAAAATTGTCCAGAAATGTGTTACTTATGGCTACAATGAAAAGTCAGTGAAAGAAACATCTTTGGATATTTCTCAGGTAATGTTATTTACCAATTTTATTGCAAATATTTTTATTTACATTCAATTAAACGATTGTTGATATTAGGCTGATGTGTCGGTAAAACATTATTTTGCTTGCATTTATGCCTTAAATTTCTTTTAAGGTTAACCTCTCCCCGTTACAAAAATATTTCTTTCTCTTTAGTATTTGGACGAATGAAGAACTGAGTTAAACGTGGACTGAAGCCTTAAGGTACGAAGATTTCACACCATCAAGGATTGCTCGAACCACTTTACCCAGGTTTGTTTCGACATATGTGTTTTCGGCACTGGGAAAAAATGCTGACAAAAATGTAGTGCCATCAGTGTTCGACTTTTCTCACACGAAAATGTTAAAAGGAAAGCACCAGCCGAGTGGGTTTTGCAAACTACCTCTCGTCGCTAAACCAGAGCCCAGAGTAATCAATATCCAGGTAAGTACAGTGAAGAGACAGTATTATTAAAGTGATTATGTACTTTGAGGATTGAGTTTTACTTAGAAAAGGGAAGGTAGATGCTTTGTAAGTACATTATCAAGCTGTTAAAACACAGTCGTAGGTACTTTTTACAGTTAAAAATATTTTTACTAAAATTGTTTTGCTGAGGACACAATTTTCTATGATTACTATATTGTGTAATGTATGTAGCTCCATAGACTATGGATATCTTGTATTAGTTATGGGCCTTAAGGCTTTTACTCAATTGAAAGCTTTAACATTTGATTTTAACATTTGACTTCATGTTTGCTTTCCGACATGTTGTTTCTTATGGAGCTTGAAACACTGGATCTGTCAAAGGTAAAGTCAAACACTCTTGACTTTACGATTTCGAAAAGTTGAAAATTAAAGCCAAAGTCTAGCAGCCATTTTGCCGAGAATCTAACAGAGGTTATGTGGATCACTGCTGGAAAAGTAACTGTAATTTCACAGTTACTCAGTCACAGTTGTTTACAGTCAATTGTGTAAAATAGCATATAAAACAATAGTTATGCAACATCAGTTTTGCAGCTGTCAACTGCAGTATTAAAGTTGGACAACTGTAACTCTATAGTTGACAACCATTAAACTAAAGTTGGAGACAATAATGTTAGTGCTATTGACTGTGAAAGCCCAGTTAGGTGACTGTAGTCTTCCAGTTGTCAACTTCAGAAACACAGCTGGAATAACTGCAGTACTTATTATTGTTACCAACTGTCAAACCACAGTTGGGTGACTGTAGTCTTAAAGTTGATGCTCAGTTGACAACTTAAGTAGGTCAGTTAAGTGATGCGCTGCACCTCCAGAGATGCTGGTGGTGTGTCCATGTCGTGCATGAGAGCAGGTGGGGGACATGAACTGATGATATGCTCGGCGCCACGTTCGGTATAGAGGACAATTGTTGATGGGGGTCGTACGGCCGATGGCCTATGGCGACTCTGGATACATGGTCAATATGAAGGAGAGCTGAGTGAATTTGTCCATTATATTACGTAAAGGTAATATATTGCCTGTGGGCGAAGCTGTCGGCCACTTCGAACGCCTATATTACCACTGAAGTTATCCTGCTTAAGGGAGGCAGGCCCCATAAATGCAAAACAAACTGAAATACACTTGTAAATTTGAAGGCTGCTATTAGGGCGGAGTACCCGATCAACTCAGAAGAGTTAAACGGAATAAAACACATCTAATTATGGTATTGCTGTTTTATTACCGTAAAGGTACAACAGAATGTTATTACACTTGTTAATGAGTACCTTAGTTAAGCAGAGCCAGAACTCTGGACCTGCAGGTGGTCGCTACCGCTGGGAAAAAAGGGGTCGTCCTTATATTTTAATTATGTGAAATGCGTCCCACGCGTGACGTCCTGGTATATGTTAGGATACACGCAGACCTCCCATTAGCAAAATAAAAGTACTAAAATTTTCTTGTTTTCTCGTTAACTATGGACATGAAGTAAAATGCAGCTTATATTGAATTACCGAGGGGGGTACATGGAGCTTAACATCTGCTCTGCCGGTTGTCTGATGTGCTGAAGTCTGACTGACGACATGGCATCGGTTTCGCGGCACGTCAGGCGAATCCGGTGCCAAAATGAAAACATGAAAAGAACTGAAACTAATGAATAACATGAAAAGTGAAATTGATGTACATAATTAAGATTGTTAAACTAAAACACATTGGTGACATTCTCGTGAATGCCCGAGTCCCAGATATGGCTAAGAATGTGATGTCACGAGAATGTCACTGCACTTGAAGTGTGATATTAAATGATATGATGCCACAGGTGGCTAATTCTCGATAGATGATTTCATGTACACACTTATAATTAACATTTTAGAACCGGTGTGTGTCATTATGTAATTAATTTCAGGTATGTGTATTGGATGTGACGACACATGGATTTCGTAACTAAGGGCGGAGCTACTCCCTGTTTTCTAAGGAATGTTATTGACTCTCTATGCTGGGGTGGGTAGTTTCCCTTGTGAGTTATGGTGTAATCACAGTGAATTATGCTTTAAAATGCTCCTATTAATTTGTGCTGCTAGAGAACCGCTCGCCACTTCACACTTCCTGCGGGAATTGGATTCTCCATCTTTTGAAACCACTCGGAGAAAAGCCGCACTCCAGATTCCTGTGTGGTTGATGCATCTGCGATGGAACAATTTGGGCACAAGGGATATGTGGACGCCAGGAACATGTCATATGTAACTGCAGTTTTTCAGCCAACAACCACAGTTTGACGATTGCCTTGTGTGACTGCAAGTCTACAGTCAGGATTTGTAGTTAAGCTGTCCTTTCACAGTCAATAGCCATAAAATTGTTGTTACCTGTGGCCACACAGTTCCGATAATAGAGTTAGGTAATAGTAATTTCATAGTTAACAGCTCCAATCATGCAGTTATAGACTGTGAACGTAAAGTTGCCAACTCTGGAATTGCAGCATAACAGCATAAGGGTAGTCATTTTTCTGAAATAACTGCAAAAAATCAGTAATTTCTTGCAAAAGTAACTGTCAGATGCCGGTTACAGTTCCAGCAAGGGAAAGAGTGTTATTTTATTATAGTGCGATTTTAATCTCGGTATATTAAGCAAAGATCGTCTTAAATTAAATAAATTGCAAACGAATATGATTCGAAGAGGAAATATATGAATTGGAATATTTTATTATATTAAAGAAATGAGTTTTTTGTTTTACAATATATTTCTAATATAAATTTTAAGCTTATATTTAAAAAAGTTCGTAAATTGCATTCCTTGATACTATCGTATTTATTTTCATAACAAGTTAAACATTTTTACGAAGCTCGCAGAACCGATGATCAATTGTCTGAACTCTGACTTTACAATTCTATTGTGTATTGGTGGTTTCGTCAGGGGAAAGGAAACGTAAAGTCAAATGCTAAAGTTTTCTATTGTGTAAGAAGCTTTATTCATAGTAAGAACTTCGTCCAAGCATGATCCCGAGATGACTTTCCTCGGAGTTGGTCTGAGGTAGGTCCGGACTAAGGGCGGACTAACTATATAGTATTCATAAACCCTGACCAGAATAGGACTAACTTTAGTCGAAGGATCGTGGACGTACATTGTTTGGAAGTTTAGTACGCATGCACCTTGAAGACTTTTGCTTCCAGATACCCCTAAATACAATATAACTTATTTATAAGAAAATGTTATTTCTTTTCACTTTTAATAGTAATTACAATAATCTAAATGAATGTAACTAAAACAGGATATAATCTACTTTACTGTGTGTTGAATTGGTAATATAATTAGCATTTTATAATTATAAATGTATTTTATGCAGCAACTTCAGAATAGCAACTTTGGAATAGGAAAAGTGTATATAAAATATCTTGGCCCCATACTTATTTTGGATTATTTCCATTAAAAGGTGATGCTATTGGTAATATGATGCATTATTTTGCTGCGCATATAAACAAATTCCATTATTAATTACATTAACGCTACTTTATTCATTTTACCCATGTTTTATGACTGTATCGTATACTGCAATACTGCAGAATGGAGGACTATGAAATTAATATACTAATATCTTATCATTCTATATTTATTTGTTAAATTTTCATAGTACACCCCTATGCACTGGTAATATGGCCTGGTTTCATTTTATTACGCTAATACTGTCTCTATAATTTGTTAAATATGTATTGTAATGTTAAATACATTACAAAAATACATTATAAACTGGTTAAAATGCTATATCCCAGAACAGATTCGAACTTGCATTCTTCTGCATATGAACCCACAATGTTACCATTTTTGTCCTTCTAGTTGTCGTTGTTGGTGTAGTTGTAGAGCTCTAGTCAACTAACTTGTTGAAAAATTCCCAGTTCGACAAGCAAACTGAAAATCTGCCGCATTGGAGGCAACGGGGCGCGAACCCGAGACCCTCCGAATAGAGGTCGGCCACCGTACCCCTGAGTTATGGAGGTAGGGCGCCATCGAGCTACCAATACATTTTCCTTGTGAATGTATTCAGAGAAGGCATTTGATCGACACGAAAATAGAAACACATTACTGTAGCTAAAAACTGATATATTTTTTAAGCTTATAATGTATATTTCCTTTGAATTATTATTCATGCAACATTTGATTAATTGGGTCGGCATATTTTTGCATACAGATTGACAGAATCAGCCTTAAACATAATTTTTGGGCCTTATTCATAGTCGTTTTTAGTCCGGACTAAGGAAAATCATCCTCCGACCAAAATTTTTCGTATTCAGAGAGCATTATTACTACTAGTCCGAGGATAATCTTGCTTTAGTACAGCCTAACTTTTAATCTGGACGGAAGGTAAGACAAACGAAGTATTAAGGTAAAAAAAAACATGGTGAACTTAAAATACGACAGTTACGTTGGCATTATATGCCAGTAAAATCTATATAAAGTTCATGAAACATAAAAATTACACTTAAGACCGATTCTTTCAATTTGTATGCAAAAATATGCCGAACTAATGGATTAAATGTTCCGTGAATAATAATTCAAGGGAAATGTACCTAATAAGCTTAATAATACATCAGTTTCGAGCTACAGCAATGCCTTTCTATTTCTGTGTTAAACAAATGATTTCTCTGAAAATAGATTCTTACGAGATGTGATATTAATACACTCAAGAATTTTAATTCAATTCATAATTTACGAATATATATAATAAAGTATTTATTATTTAAGTGTATGTCATGGTGGCTCAACAGTAAAGTCGTGGTATGATATCCTGAAAAATGCAAGGTCGAATCTTGTCAGGGTAATGACATTTTAACCGTTCTTAAATGTACTTTTTGTAATGTATTTAGCATTAGAATACTCATTTCACATTATTGTAAGGATAATATTGGTGTAATAAAATAAAACCAGCACATATTACAATATATGATAGAATTAAAAAAAAAAACAAAGTTAAAACGTATAAAGTTACATTTGATGGGGGTCATATGGACGAAATGGGGTTGATTGGAATTTACAAAGGCAGTGAATAGAATTTGGAAAAAGGTGATAGGGATTCTATACCTGGTAGGTGCCAGATGTCGCTGTGGCAGCATCACTGATGTTGCGGTAGAGCTGAGTCCTCGTAACCTCGGGGTGCTGCGGGCCGATCACCGGGACTACATTCCTGCGAAGATCTTGCAGTTGTTCACCTGATGTGGAGGCCTCGTTTTCTAAACGAGGGGCTCTTCGGGCGGCCCAATCACTGCTTGGTATTGCAAATAAAATATGACATCGACATAATCAAAACCAAACTCGCTATGTGTGGATTGTCAGGGCCAAACCACACACCCGTAAATGCTACTCGTGGTACTTTGATTAGGTTGCAGCACACACACAAATTAATATTTACCCTTAAATTCACAGAGACACATGCATCAGGAAATGGCAGGTTTTAAGGGGCCCATGTCCTGAAACACCTTTCGGCAATCGAATAAAAGCACTCATCAGTTCCTGTTATTTATTACAAAATTGAACATTCCCTCCATAAGAATAACATATACAATTGCTCGCTTTAAACCTGTGCGAAGGCTATGCTGTATATATAGTCCTAGGCTTGCATTTAGGTTAGGTGTGCTGATAAAATTATAAACTCATCAGGCGATGCAATTCCCGGGGTGGCGAGGGGGAGTATCCCTGATGGCAAAAACGAAAAATGTTCCTGATATATTCAACTATTGCTGAAAAATGACCAGTGATGAAGATTGATACTGACATTTGTCAAGGTGTCGGAACGGCGGTAGAGATCTGCCACACGTTCGGGTAAGCCATTTTTGTCTAATGAGCAGGAGGCTGGCAACTTGTGCCAAGGTGTTGATCAATAAGGATATTGGTTAGGTGAGGAGCGGTGACTATAATTTTGGAATCTCGGTGTAGATAATTACCCAGGGTGCCAGAAATTGTTGGGTTGACAATATCGTGAACTCGGAGAGCAGCTGTGGACTCCTTTGTCAGGGCCGTTCAGCCCATGTCCATGGCAAGTCCTCCAAGTGCAGCTGTTGTCTCCTCATAGAATAAATATTAATACTGACTGAATAACTCCCTCACTTGTGTTGTGCTACGATTTATTCAGTATATGATTACATTCCCATCGGCAGGTATCTTTATCTGTTTTGTCCCATTGCGTGAACTTACCTTGCCCTTTTATTGCACAATTTAATAACAGAATTTTCACTGGGTCTATTTTCAGATTCCTGCACCACATGCACATGGTCGCGCTCACTCTGCTCTGTACCTGTATCGTACCTTGCCACACTGTAATGCACTTGCGCTGGTAGAGCACGCACACACACACTGCATTACAGAACCTTGTGCGGCGGGCAAATGGGCTAAGGGGAAGGGGTCACATGGGCACACATCAATACCATTTGGGATTGAAAGGTGTGAATGTGGTTTCACATGTGCCTCTCCCTCTGGGTGCGACTTGCTGACTGACATCCTGCCATGGCATGAGGGCTGGCGGTGGCGGGCCCACATGCTGCAGAGATATTGCAAATTAAACTGCATTTACAATGTGATTTGTTTTCATGAGCAAGCGGAAAATACTCAGAATACTATCAAGAGCATCACTTTTGAAAAGAAATAATCAAAATTAAATAAAGGTCGAGACATTTCAGATAACCTTTTGCTTCCAAAATTGTTTGTAGAATGTATTTATAATTACAAAACTTCAACTTTTATTATCAATTCAGCATTTTTTATAACTCATTATATTTTGTTTCTTTGTATGTCTATTAACACTTATTGTAAATTGCTATTTAATTGGAAAAGGAAAAACATTTTATTATAAGTAAGTTATACTAATTTTAGCGCTATCTAGTTACTGTTTTTTCTAGAAAGGAACTTAAATGTTTTATTTGAGTCAAATAATCTATAACGCACATGCGCGGCAAACCTGGCAGCAGTGTACTTCGATGATCCTTCGACTAAAGTTAGTCTTACTTTAAGCTGTGTTTATGAATATGATATAGTTAGTTCACCCTTAGTCCGAACTAACCCCAGACCAACTTCTAGAAAAATCATCTCTGGATCATCCTTGGACGAAACTCTGACTATGAATAAGGCCCTTTATGTTTCAGTAACTTTATTTAGCTTTCACTGCCATGTAATATTAACGAAACTGTCGTATTTTATGTTCGCCATGTTTTCTTTACCTTAATACTTTGTTAATTCTAGCCTCAGTCAGGATTAAAAGTTAGGTCGTACTAAAGCAAAATGATCCTCGGACTAGCATTAAAAATGCTCGCTGAATACGAAACAGTTTTGTCTGAAGATGATCTTTCCTTAGTCCGGACTAAAAACGACTATGGATAAGGCCCTATGACATACAGGAAATCATACCAGGGGAGAGGGTTATTATAACAGTGTTCTAGAAAAAGTTTTAACATTAATAAGGATTTGTAACCACTTTTATTAGTCGGTGCATAACTAAACCAGACAGTATTTATTACAATTTATAGTTACTGTTTTAAGACAGCACTTAGTATACACTGTTCCAGCACTCGCACTGAGTGCATAGTATTGAACCAAATCCTGAATGCAAACAGTGCCAATATAAAATGCAATATTATCCCTTTCTCAGCTTCAAATAGAGTGATTCAGTTATTGATAAAAGTGTTGATCATGATCACAATTACTATGCAACCAGCAAATCCTTTAATATGTATTAGGATATATCTACTTTGTTAGAAGAAAATTCTATTGAAACGTTAAAATTATCGCAATGCTCGTTGCAGTGGATTTGTTGCAGATAAAACTGATTTGAAGCATCTTACCTGGAAAAATGTAGAAGGCTCGGTTAGTCATATAGCACTTGTGTCATTTAGCAGAAAAATGATTAATGCCAAGTTGCACCGTCGTGGTTCGAAACTCGATCCAAGATCGGATGTAAGATTTTAACAGAAAACTGTGGCAACCCCCCAAAAACCCTCTTTGATTTCACCATGTTTCCAACAAAAGATGTTAGAATAGAGTGCAACAGTTTACTGTGTCAATCTTACATCCGATCTAAGATCGAATTTCAAACAACGATGGTGCAACTGAGATTGTATCTAAGATCTACACATGGGTGCGCAGGTCGCCATAGTAATTTGATGCCACACACCCCACAGTGAACACCTGTAATGCCTGCACGCACTAACACACACATGCCAAACACCACTGCAATTAAGTACATCCCAGTACCAATTTTATTACTTATAATACGACACCATCTGCGAAGCTCTATGTGCTCACAGTCACGAGCCAAAACGTACGCCGGAATAGCCAGATGGCTCGGTGTTGGGCGGCTGTGGTGTCACATTGCACATCACCTCAAGACACTGCGACTTTCCCTCAAGCCTTCAAGTGATACAACACCTAGAAGCAGAAGAAGACACTTCAAGGTGACCAAGTCTCAAGTTCTCGTGCTACACATGGCATTCTTGACTCGCGGCCGGGGAGGGGGGTTGGTGCACTTCGTACTTTGTATGGTCCGATGCAGCATCTTAGCACTGCTAGAGTGCTCTCTGGTGCAGCGCTAAGCACCTTCACCTGAGCCAGGCTGTCTACCTAGGGAGTCTCCACAACTCTTTCTTTTCTCTACCTCTTTTTGTTTCAGGTGTCGACTGGCAGCACAGGAGGGGCAATGTCCAATAGAGCATTTTCCCCTCCACTGGTACCTCCCACCACCCTGGTTAAAAACGGAATCCAGCATGACCAGCAAAACAAAAGATAGCCTTCCTACCAATCTTTCTCTTCTAGTGTATCAAACACCTTTATAATCAATAATATCCATTCCCATCCTCTGTTCTGGTAGAAACCTTTTTCTGTTTCATAAATTGCATGTTATCATCTTGTATTTATTTTTTGTCGAGGGTTTTTACAGTGCCTATGCCAGTTTACCCCCTCCCTCGTATTTTTAATTAAGTTAGCATGGGAGGTAAACTTGGTTACAGTTATGAGCCTGCATAATAGAGTTTTGTAGAGTACAAGCTCAGTTGTATTCAGTTAGATGTAACAAAAGTATGTGTGATTAATTCCCGCCTTTTATTGCTTTTCCTTAGGTGATTTAGGGCATGGCGTCCTTAAAACTAAAGATTAACCTCAGTACTTTATGTTGAGTATAATGGGTCCTGACCTCCATAGACAGAGTAGAGTCAGTGTTTGTCAATGGTTGTGTAAGGGGGTCTTTACCCTTATGCTTGTATAGTGGTAGAAACCACTATTTAACATCAGTGCCTGGTAAGTGCACGACGAACACCGCAACCAGCACAACTGCAAACTCCAGGAATCCCCATGGCCATCGGACCATGACCCCAACATTTACTCAATCGAGCTGATGTCGGGCAACTCATCATCTCGCCTCTGCCTTGGGTAAGAGGCAGGGCGACCAACATCGTTCCTGAGAGGAGGCACTTGTCATGCCGACCTAACAAATGAAATGTTCCGTGAATAATAATTCGAAGGAAACACACATTATAAGTTTAATAATAAATCAGTTTTAATCTACAGCAATGCTTCTCAATTTCTGTGTCAGTCAAATTCCTTCTCTGAAAACAGATTCTTAGGAGACATGATAGTAATACACTCAAAGCGAATTTATTAAAAATCTAATGTTAGTTATATATTTGTAAACAAAATATGCTGGTAGCTCATTGTGGGCTGATGTGCAGAAGAATACAAGTTCGGATCTCTTCTGGGAGATAGCATTTTGACCAGTTAATAATGCATTTTTTAATGTATTTGATGATACAATATACATTTAATATAATTATAAAGACAGCATTGACGTAATAAAATGAAACCAGCCCATATTACAAGTGCTTAGGGGTTGTTATGAAAATTTAAGAAATTAATATGGAATAATAAGATATTAGTATATTAATTTCATTGTCCTCCATTCTGCAGTATTGCCATGTATGATACAGTAATAAAACAAGGGTAACACAAATAAAGTGACATTAATGCAATGAACAATGTAATTTTTATATACGAGCAGGCAAAATTAACAGCACATTACCAAGACCATAATATCAGAATGGAAATAATCAAAGCCAAATACCAGGCCAAGATATTTTATGTCGACTTTTTCTTTTCCAAAGTTGCTGTGTAGAATATATTTATATTTACAAATTGTCTATAGTCCATACCCGATTGGAAGCGACTTATGAAAATCAACCTTTGAAAAAACACTCTAGGCATAACATGTCAACTTGTTTTTTCAATAACATGTATTCCACAAGTATATAACACTGTGGTTAACTTTAGAGTACTGTATTATTGAATAAATGAAACTTTACCTTAGTATCTTCTATAACTTGTAATATTTATTTCTTTTTGAATATGAATTAACAACAGCGAGAGCAGTGATGTGTTGACAATGACCAGTGAGAAATAGTTCATGGTAAAAATGATCTTTTATCCAAGTTTATTAATACTATTTGTAAATTAACCAGTGCCTATTGAAATATTTAAGTAGCCCCGATGGCAAGTTATATCATTTTTTTCAGTTTAAAATGACAGGGGAAAATATCGTGAGTAGACCGTAATGGTATGGTGTTGTCTTATCGAGCGATAAAGCATCTGAAAAACTGTCTGCTGGGCGATGCTTGTCGCTTTCTCTCTCTTTCTTAGTCTCTTTCAAACTCGGGAAATTTCACATACGCTAGAAAGCCTAAATTATAAATGTTTTCAATTGTAGCATATTTCATACTTATTACAGCAAAATAATGATTTTTGAATTTGTAATTTACAACTGAAAAGAGATTTTAATGTTTGATTACATAATTTAATATATTTAAATATGATGGTGGGGTAGTTACCAAGTGAAGTTGGCAGACGTGGCGAGCCATGATGTCATGGCGTGTTGCTGTTTTACCAAACGAAGCATAAATTATACTTACTCCGAAAAATAATTCAAATTACCACTTCACGTTTGTAGACGGTGTGTTTTTTAAACCTACTTAGTCAAGTTACGATGTTGTCATAAATCGGTGTTACCACTGCAGTAATAAATATACTGTGAAGTGTGTTTAGTTAATTATTGCTCTGTGAAATGGCGTGTGTATGTGCATCATGGTCGATGTGCTGGCCCTGTGTGTGCGTGATTTCAAATATTTTATTAGCACTATTTATATGTTTTAACTGTGAACTGCTTTTATGACGAAGTTAATTATTTACATCCACGTCTGTTTATTTATCACAACATTGTACCTTTGCCCTAAGGGGTTTGTAACACAGGTGTGTAACGTAATTTGCCACAATCCCAGAAGAA
This sequence comes from Dryococelus australis, assembly GCA_029891345.1. Classification (NCBI taxonomy): domain Eukaryota; kingdom Metazoa; phylum Arthropoda; class Insecta; order Phasmatodea; family Phasmatidae; genus Dryococelus; species Dryococelus australis. The sequence continues at coordinate 66,392,567 of CM057009.1, read as the reverse complement.
AAATACTAAGTTCAACCCGATAAATTTCAATAAATCTAATAAACAGTAAGTAGCAATAAAGAGAAACATGAACGGAATAAAAATTATCGTAGGCTTATTTGTGTGCATGTTCACCGCTATCTTTTAAATTTTGCATGACAAAAAAGAGAAAAACGAGTTGCATGCTTGAATTCAATGTACCTTTTTTTTTTTACTGGTTGTTCAATTGTTTTAATATTTATTCCAACTGAGGCCGTCCTTTTAAAGAAATGACCCAACACATATCAATAACAAAAGGATAATTAGTACAACCCTTTACCTCGCAGTAGTAACATAGTTAAACACAGTCATGGCAAAATACTAACGCGCATTGCATGAATTGAGCTATGTTGTGGAAAGCAAATATGTTAATGTAAAATAACCGTAAAAACTGTTGTTAATTTTGGCATTTTTATGACGTCATAAAGCTGACCTAAATAATGTTAGCTGCCGAAACTGTGAATATTCATACGGAATGATTTTTGGAATATGGCAGAATTTTTCGAAAAGTTGAAAACAGTAAATAACACATTTGACAGGTATAAAAGTAGAAATAACCTCTCAATGTTAATTTTTAGGTGTAGCGAAAGTATACGAACATATGTACACACAATGGAATGTAAATATTGATTTTGACAGATGCTGCATGGCATTCATATGGCAATATTTGTTTACATTTGGCGGAAGGATATGAAACGGGCTTGCAAGTAGATATTTAGCAGAGCATGGACTATTGTCCATGCCCTGCTAAATATTCCCCAATGGGGAATGGACTATACATTTATTGTCAATTCAACATGCAGAATAATAATTTGTATTCTTTTTCTTGTTACGTATGTTAAGATTATTGTAAATTACTATTAAATTTGTAAATAAAAACATTTTGTTGTTAATAAGTTGTATTGTATTTTGCGCTATCTAGAGACGAATGTCTGCAATGCACATGTGCAGTGAACTTGACAACAGTGTACGTCCATTATCCTTCGACTAAAGTTAGTCCTACTCTGGTCGGGGTTTATGAATACTATAGAGTTAGTCCACCCTTACTTCAGGCTAACTTCCGACCAACTCCAAGAAAGATCATCTCTGGATCATTCTTGGATGAAACTTTGGCTATGAATAAGGCCCGTGAAATTTCGTTGGTGCAACACTTTTACAATGAAACCAAGATCGAACTGGATTCTGTTTCGGAACTAAGATCATTCGATCTCGGATTGGGGCGATGCTGGTGCAACCGGCCCTTACAGTTCGACGTGAACATAGGGTTAACTCAGCATCTTTCCTGACCATTTGCACCATGCAATAACGAATAGCACCTAGAGCATGCCGAAGGTAACAATACGAGCCAAGAGTATACTAGTGTAGGTTTGCAGAGAACGAGCAAGTCACTTTTCTCGGGGACTTGGAGCACATACCTTTTTCCAATGGTCGAATTAACTGTTTGCCTTCAAGAGGTAACTCCTGAAAGCAAATAATTAGCGATCTGGCACAGCATTCCCGTGAAGCCACGACTGCCAGGTACATCATACCTAGGTAGGAGCGAATGAACTGCCCACACAGTAATGTAGTGAGCTCTTACCATATGTGTGACTTAGGGAGGCCTGTAGGCCGCTTTGAAAAGTGTGTTGCGGCTCCTATGCACCCCAAAGAGGGAGGGAACTGCATGGCCCTGCCTATGTTAGATTTTCGTCCACACGAAAAGCAACCATTGTAAAGACTCTTATGTAGTTATGGCAAACTGAAGTTTCTGTAATCCTATCTAGCATAGATAAATCAACGCTATGTGGTGATGTCACAGCGCATGGTGTGAGCAGGGTGGAAGTGATGTTCCTGCAGTGCCATGGCAGCAAATGTGTTGCCTTTTCTGAAGTTTCCTTTAATAGTAGCCAAGGAACTGCCAGTGTATTGGCATGAGCCGAGCTCCTAGACCTTAGATCGTTTGCCCCTCATTCACCTCATCTGCAGCAGAGAGCAACACACTATCACGTGTGGTTGCGCATCGGTGACCGAGATGGTGCAATTGCAGTGCAGTGTGTGTTACAGGTGCATGGCAATGCAGAGCAGGACAGTGACCAGACGACCACATGTGCGGCCATGCAAGGACACAAGTTAATAGTTCCATGTACATTATTTTCCTAAAACATTTCATAAAAGGGTCAGGGTGGTGACATACAATCACGTACAAGTGAGGGACATCCACAATGATAATTCCAAAGCACTAAAGTGCTTTATCAAGTGTTATTGCAATATTTTGTAAGTATCATATTCACGTGTCATCATCCTCACTTCGTTTTGTTTGTTTTGCAATGTTTGTGTATTGTTTATTTTGCAAGAGAAGTACCCATGTTATTGCAAATGTAGCAGGGGGAAGCATAAGTTATGCAGCATGCATGTAACGAAAGTAGTTCCACATGGTGCGCTGTGGCACCAACCCCGGTGAGCGCACCATGTTGAAACGACAGCAAACATTCTGTACTTCGAGAGGCAGGTCGTGTACCGTTCGGTTCCATGCCCAGGCGGCGTTCAGTTCTAGCACTTATCATTTTCATCGCAATGGTCTTTTTATGTAACCAGAACCTTTTTGGAAGCTTCCCGGGACACTCTCTCTAACCTACCCCAGGTTTGCACTGCCTGGGGAAGATTTATTCACACTGTAAGTTATGCATAGTACTTTGTGCTATTTTTCAGTATCACCATTTCTAATTGGTTAATGTCCGGCCCATTTAGTGTAAAATGTTGCCCTAGAGGCATTGCAATCAAGCACCTAAGTAAATGGCACTATATTGAACTTGGTGGTTTTATTTGAGGTAAGCCGCAAGTCGTTTCAGGGTACGGGCATTTATAATTTCCTGCCCAAATGCACGTGTGTTGGAACTTTCCTATAAGTCTTTCTTTGCAAGTGTTTACAGTGTAAAGTATCATAAACATGTGGATCGACTGAATAATTCACCATGTATCATGTGTAACAGTATAATCAACATTTGGCATGAGAAGTGATGCAGCACAACAGAAGGAAAGCTGCCTTTGGTCATCGGCCGCACGACCCAGAGTGAAGAAAATTCTGCTCTACCACTTCAACGGCACTAGTGCCTGGCCAGGTTTTATATCTCATCCCATCACTGCACCCAGACATAATTGCTACTCAATTTTCTAATTTATACTCTGACCACTTAAACACCATCCACTGGCCAAGTATTACCACTTTATGAGCCATGACAGATGTCAAAATGTCGCCCAACTTTGTGGCCTATCCTTCATCATTTATCTCCTTAACTTCAAAATCTCACAAAATCGCTCCACAAATATTTCCCGCAATTTTCACAATTTTACCAATTTTCCTGCTGAAAATTTTCCCACTGATTACCTGCTATCTGCAATGAGTAAGGCAATGAGGACAAAAACTGCACGCTTACTGTATCGAGACGTCATCCAGATGCTTGCAAGATGTCGGAAAGGTGAGCACATGGCAAGAGGAAAAGCACCCAGAAAATTAGTGCGTAACCACTATTGTGCAGAAAGAGCGAGCACGTGGTCAACAGAGCAGCCATTTTTGAGCACAGTGATATCAGCCACGCCATCCCGGCACACCAGCATGACAAAGGGGCTGCACGTGCACCAACCTCCGTCCACCTGCATCATTCCATACTGCAAGAACGAGAAAGAGGGAATGAACGGCGAGAAGGAGAAACTGAAGACTCTCCTCTCTCCCATACTACCTGCTCACCATACGCCAGTGGTCAGTCTTGCACCCGCCATACATTGACTCCTGAATCATGTTCAGGACAGCTATACTACAACCGTGCAGTGTTTCTGTGTCTGTGCTTCTGTGTTCGTGCATCCACATCCGTGCTTCCATGTCTGCACTTCTGCGAGGTTTATTTGAAAATGAACCATGGCAGTCCGGACAGATGACAGTGCACCGGCACTCCTCTGCCCACATTTTCTGAAACTAAGACCACAGGACTTCTGGTCTAAATTCTAATATGGTAATGACAACTGCCATTGCTGCCAACAGACCAGCCAAGCGAGTTACCGCATCACGGACACCCACAAAAACGCAGTGAAATGGGAAACAACAAACATTTTGGCCAAACAAAATCAAGAAAATTAAACCGTTCTAGAAGAGGAAAATTTGTGCAGCAATCTGCTATGTGCAGGACAGAATACACAGACCCTTGTCTGAATGCAGTGTGATATACAGTTTTATCGTCAGTGTCTCAATGAGAGGGAGACTGAAAGTACAACCATAAAGAAGTACATTTGCCAAATCTGTAATGATAACTTGCAAACCCAACAAAACACACTGTTCAACTAGGAGGAGTTTTTCACAGAATTCAGAATTACATAAATAGGAGAAGCATGGGAAGAGAGTTACGAATACCGCAATTGTAAAGCAACAGTGCATGAGAAGTGTCAGACAGCACAAGAGAGGACAATGGTTCAGGGAACAGGATTTTTGTGTGAAGACTGCAAAGCACAGGAGGGCATGGAGCCATGGTCGCATGTAAAAAAATGCACGTGGTAGTTGAAAGCATGAGAAGCAAGGAGGTACAGTCTGGCATGCAACAACCCACCCTAACCTCAGCACCTCAACCACTGATACCAATCACACCTTTTTTATAATTATTACTGGCATTTTCCCTAATGAAATAATTCTGCAGAATATCCCACCTTTGCTTACTCCATATTCATCTACGATTCCTGTGACACCAATGCCAATGAATCGTACCGAAGCACCGACAGATGAAAATTGGAGGCAGTTAAGGACACAAGCAGTAATGCCGACAAACCGTAGTCAAGAACAGCAGGAACCAGACAAGAAAAAGACACCCAAACGATTTAAAATGTTGCCTACTTGTGCAGAACAGCAATGGAAGACCCATAAGCATTTCCCAGAGACTGTACCACACGTTTACAGTGATATGGACTATGGGAAGAGGAATGGGCAGGATATGTGGGAGTCCAGCTGTAAAATTAAGCAAAAGTCTGGTGGAAATCACTAAATCACTATGGGCTATCATGGGAAAAATCATCCATGGCTTTCAGTGCATTCTCCTCACTGCAAGTACAGCTGACACTGCAAGTCCAACAACCTGGCGAGCCTCGCACCACATTTATCACACGAAAGGTACACCTGGTACGTCATTTTCACCCATAACTGACTAAGCGGGAAGTGATAGAGGTAGTGGTCGAAATGGTCCTACTGGAATACCGAGCAGCAGTAGTCCCGCTACTAAACAGCACCGTAGAAGAGATGATGAGAGCTTCCATAATACCGGAGAGAAATCCATGCCAACCATGCTGCAAGTGAACAAAACACTATTGTAGAACCTGCTGCGAGGCGAATTCACTTTGGTGCAAACGAACGATGCACTATAATATTGACCTGTGTGTCACAGATAACAGCCCGTGGGTGCAGCTTATTCAGTTCGATCATCAGATACCACCACAACACCAGGCCACGTTTCAGAGAGTACTGAACGAGAATACGGATGTGTTTGCACAACACGACACTCTCAGGCATACCACTGTAGTGGAGCATACAATCCCATTAACATGAGAAGGTCCCATATACACCGCACCGTGCATCTACATACCACATCAAGCTAAAATTATAAAAGAACAAATTAATGAAATGCTTCCAGACGATGTAATTGAACCGACATGTAGTCAATTTAATTCAGCAATCACTCTAGCACCCAAAAAAAACCGAGGATGGTGCTTCTGCATCGATTTTAGGCCAGTAAACGAGGTTATAAGCAGTGCATTACTGCCATACATAAGCATCGAGGACACCTTGCAATTGTTCGGAAGAGCAAAAATACTAACATCACTGGACCTAAAATACTGACAGATACTCTTTAAATTGCAGTATAGAGAGAAAACAGCTATTACAGCAGCTAATGGGACATGTTACCAATTTTGTGTTATGGCATTCGGCTTGAAGTGTGCACCCCCGACCTTCCAAGTGATGATGTTGCGTGCGCTAGACGATCTGATAGGCGAATTCACTCTCGCCTATCTAGACAATATAATAGTGTGGTTGGGAACCTGGGAGGATCACGTGCACCATTTGTCACTTGTGTTGGGAAAGACTAACAATGAATGAGTTGACATGCACAGTAAAACATTATATTGTCAAGATGGAATTAGATTTACTAGGTCATGTATTGAGCGAGAAAGGGAAGACTCCAAATCCGGAATATTTAGAGTTAATCGAACATCAATGTCTGCCATGTACGCGAAAGCAGCCATGGAGATTTTTCGGCCTAATAAACTGGTTCTGTGAGTACATAAAGGAGTTCGCAATAATAACAGTGCCACTAACAGCACTACTGACACCGCAGAAATGGTTAATGTAGACAAGCGAAGCAGAACATGCATTTGAAGCAATAAAGGAACAGTTCAAAACATGCACAATGTTAGCACGATATGACCCGATGCATTCGCTATTTTTACAGACCGACACCAGTCAGTAGGGGCTGGGCACGGTCCTGAACTAATGTAAAGAGGACGGAGAAAAGCTTTGTAATTGATTTTGCGAGCGCGAAACTAGGTCCAACTGAGGGTATGCACAATATCAAAGAGAGCGAGTGTTTGGCAGTAGTGAGGATCATTAAGAAGTACTATGCCTATGTATAATATCAGAGGTTCACCTTACACACAGATAATCGATGCTTCGTCTGGTTAAGTAGCATGAAGGAAGCACATAGAAAATTAACTTGGTGAGCACTGTTTCTGCAGGCGTACGACTTCCCTGTAGAGCACGTCCCCAGGAAAGAAAACGAGCTAGCAGATGCATTGTCGAGTACCTCACCTGTATGTTTTCGTGTATGACGAAGCAGAATGGGATGAGATCCTTGTGCTAAATTCCCAGGAACAACTACACGAGGCGCAGCTAAACCAAATAGATGCAGGACAAGCGGAGATAGTAGTCAGAGAAGTATACAAGGAAGTCAAAGCAGCACCGAAAAATTGCATGTTTACACGAGCGTAGGTAGAGAAGTGTGCAAATGGATACGTAAAGCAATGGCGAGTAGTAAAGAACAGATTAGAGACATGCGAACTGAGAGATAACAGCAAATTGAGGCTATTTGTATATGTGGAAATGAGTGGAAGAATCTTCGCACACGTGCATGCTAGTAACTTGTTAGGTTATATAGGTATGGACCAGACAATCTGCAAAGCGAGAGAAAAGTATTTTTGGCCCGGCCTGTCACATGACGTGTGGCAGTACATGAGAGAATACGCAAAATGTCAACAGTTCAAGTCGCGATGCAGAGTGGCACGCAGCAGTAACAGCCAATGATGCCGAAACAGCCATTCGAAACAATTAGCTTCGACCTCATGGGCGCTTACCCCAGGTCTGCAGGGGGTAATATATTCATTCTTGTCATAACAGATAATTTTTCGAGATAGACTGAGGCCTATGCAATAAGCAGCAAATGAGTGCCAAATATAGTCAAACCAATGCAAAATTAGTTTTTCGGTCATTGTGGTGGAGGGGGGGTACCCAAGGCAAATTTTGACTGACAATGACACACAATTCTAGGGGAGAAAATGGTAAGAGTTGTTCTACCAGAGCGGGGAGGGGGGTCACCATTATAGACTGTAGTATACCATGCACAGCCTAACCCCATGGAATTTTGCTACCAGGACCTCAAACACAGTTGCGACTCAGTGTAGGAGAGAAACACAATAACTGGACCAGCGTGTAAATGCTGCAATGGGAAGTATGCCCATGGATGTGCTATTGGAGAGAAATCTCACACTACCAGGCGAATGTAACTGCCCCAAGAACACGGCAACCAGCACCACAGAGGGCTGTAGCCAACATCGTGATAATCGCAGGCAAAGGCAGCATGAGCAAAGAGAGCACCAGAGGAGGTACACGGCGAGGTGGGTCCCGCCAAGTACGAGACCACCACCCGCTGACAGGAAGGAGAGCATGTGTATTTGCGAACACACCCGAAGTCAGCTGCCCGGCATAACTTCTGTGTTGTCCTAGCAGAAAAATGGAGCGGCCCCCACATAATTGCGTGGAGTGTTGAACCAACCACTTAAATGGTCCAGGTGGGGAGGAAGTAGGTGAGATCACACCGGGACGATATCCATTGCATTGCAAGAGACATCAGGAGGGGAGATGCACCCGACCCCTCACAGCCCCACGATGGCGAAGAGCACACTGAGCTCCAGGAAAGAGCAAACAAGGAGGAAGGTGGGTCAGCGCCTTCCTCAAGGGGGCCACCTACCAGTGGTAACAGTCTCGCCGATGCCAGAAGTCGCAAAATCCACCAGGCCTGGGAACTTAGTATTACACAGCAATGAGTATGGTGCTACAGCAGCAGAGGTTGAGAGACGAGATCAAGCGACACACAAGAACAGCTCGTAAAGAACTACAGCGCAGAGTGGAGTAGAATGGCAGGGGAGGAGAAGTATGGCCCCGACGATGCTTGATGGCGTCGCCTATGTCGAGCAAGTGGAAAGTCAGATGTGCATGAAAAGTGTGTCTGCACCTTCACCAAGGACAGCAGCAGAGGGTTCAGTAAACTCGACGATGCCCAGCACATTTTGTGGCTTGTGATTGGATGGGGGGAGGGGGGGGGGGTTGGTCCGAAAGTCTGCCCCAAAATGATCGATGGCGCACCGTCTACAAGTGACACCGTTCGAGCACCAGCACCACAACTGATGTCTGCAGTTCCAGCAGAACATGCACAAGAAGTTGGTCCGGCGCCCGATGTCGCGATGCACCCAGGAAGGGGTGAAACACCACATGGAAGAGGAGATGCTATGGGAGAGCAAGTAAGCATGGGAGCAGGTCACACACATGGAGAAATGCAAGAGGTGGTGAGCAATCAGCAAGAGGAGGTGAGCAACATGCAGGAGGAGATGCAATGGAAGAGCTGGAGAGAGGACGAGAGTAACGACGATGGTGGGGATGAGTCGGCCAGCTCACACTTCCTGCAACAGTCACGGAGGTGGAGACTTCCATCAGCAGCATGTACAACCTGCAGGGATGTTCAGGCACCTTACAGGCCAGCATGGAAGTAGACCACAGCTGACAGGGATCGACTGCAGCAGCCATCCCCAGCGCATGGAGGGAGGCACCTAGGTGCCTCTGTCAGCTGCGTCCACGACTGCAAGTCAGTAGGTAATGTGCATGCTGCCAGTGAATATATCACTGCTGCATACGGTCTCAAAAAAGGGCAGGGGGTGTTTGATGTGAGCCTAGCTCCTGGCCCTTAGACCGTTTACCCACCGTCTACCGCATCTGCAACAGAGAGCCGCACTCTGCCATGGGCAGCAGCCCACTAGTGACCGACACGACGGAAGTGCAGTGCAGTGGGTGTGTTTTACAGGTGCAACGCAACAGAGAGCAGGACAGTGGCCATGTGGCCATGTTCACAGCCGTGCAAGGACACAAGGAATTAGTACCCACTTACATTATTTTCCTATAACATTCTGTAAAAGGGCCAGGGTGGTGATATACAGTCATATGCAAGTGAAGGGACACCCGAAATGTTAATTCCAAAGTACTAAAGTGCTTTATAAAGTGTTATTGCAATGTTTTGCAGAGTATCATATTCATGTGTCATTATCCTCATCCATTTTGTTTGTTTTGCAGTGTTTATATATTGTTTATTACACAAGGGAATATTTAAGTATGTAATTGCAAGAGTAGTAGGGGTAAGCATAAGTTATTCAACGGGCATGTGACAAAAGTAGTTACACGTGGTGCACTGTGACGGTAACCCTAGCGAGTTCGCCATGTTGGAACAACAGAAGACGTTGAGAATTTCGAGAGGCAGGTCGCGCACCATTCGGTTCCGTGCCTGGGCGGCGTTCACTTCTAGCACCAGTCATTTTCATCACAATAGGCTTTAAATGTAACCAGAACCTTATTCTTTTTCGCAAGATGCCCGGGCCACAGCCTCGTAGCTTCCCCAGGCTGGCATTGCCTGGGAAGCTTTATTTGCACTGTAAGTCATGCACAGGCCTTTGAACCATTTTTTAGTATCACCGCTGCCGACCGGTTAATGTCCGGCCCATTCAATGTAAAGTGTTTCCCTAGAGGCATTGTAATCAAGCACCTAAATAAACGGCACTACATTGAACCAGTGTTTTTATTTGTTATACTGTTGGCCGCAAGGCGTTTCAAGGTATGGGTCATTATAAATTTCTGCCCAAATGCTCATATGTTGTAACTTTCTTATCAGTCTTTCTTTGCAAGTGTTTACAGTGTAAAGTAGCATAGACGTGTGGATAGCCTGAATAGTTCATGGTGTAGCACACATAAGAGTATAATAAACATTCAGTATGAGGATTGATGCAGCACAACAGAAGGATAGTTGCCTTTGGTCGTTGGCCGTCTGACCCAGAATCTAGGATTGGATAGTGCAGTTAATATACCTCATCCTAATCATCTCACCCAGACAAAATCACTCACCAATTTTCTAATATTTTTTCTGACCACTGGACTACCATCCACTGGCCAAGTCTTACCACTTTCTGAGCCATGACAGACATATGTATTAAGTTAATAGGAAATGAATCAGTAAAGAAACTCTTTTATAAAGGACTGCACAGCACAGACATAGAGCAATTTGTTTATTTAGTAAGTGCAGTGACATTCACTGCAACTTGTCTTTGAGCAAACAGAGAAATGCCTGGAGGATCACGGGTATGTCACCAACATGTACGTTTTATTAAAAGAGAGTCAGATGTATCATGTTAGATTTAAGAAGTGCAAGCACATTAGCTCATGTAGTTGATAACTTGACCTCGGCATGGACTCTTGGTGATCTTGTCGCGGCCATATTGGCATCTTGGTCTGGGCAGGTGAAGAGAGCAGTAGTGCGGGAGGTCAGTTGCGTGACCACTCTCGGCACACCTCATTTAGGCCTTTGAACTTTCGTAGTGAGTATTAATTACCAAAACCTAAACCTTTTTGTATTTGCAAGTGCCGAGGGTCGGAGGCACTACTTTCCTATCAGCAGGACTTAACTTTTTAAACTAATTATTAAGGGCCTTGCCCAGCTTTGCAGTGTTAGGTTATTTGCAGATTTTGGATTGCCGAGACTGCATCATACATTATATTCATAAAATGTATTGTGTTAACATTAATAAACGACCTTTTATCAGAGCTACCATTTATTATTGGCTTTACCGTTAAAGGTATTTATTGGGCATGGTATTCTAAAGGCTGAAGTACAACAGAGTGTGTGTGTGTAATTATGATTATGGGAGCTATCCCCTAGATAGCACAGCATCAGTGAGTAAATTGCATGTGGGAGACCTACAGCCCACGCTTTTGTGATGGTACAAACACCACCTTATTTCCGTGTGTGTAAGCACGCTTGGTAATCAGCACCTGCAACAGCACGACATAGTCTTCAGGGATCCCCATGGGCTGTCGGCACACGATCCCAACTCATCGCTCTCCGAATAGGGTTGGCACTAGCCACTCTTACCACTTTGCCGGTCTGAAAAGTCAGACTGGCCAAAGGTTCATCCCTGGAGCCTGGGAACCATATCATATAAATGTCGGCCTCCTGTGGGGCTTAACATCATTGACATTATAAATGTCTCCCTTCCATTGGGCTATTTAGCAAGCAGAGGGCAACCGAACAGCCGTTATAAGTGGCTGCCCGACACATGGGGCTATTTAACAAGTAGGCAACATGAAACAATGGTAAAATGGCTGCCAGGTGTAATGGAGCTACTTTTGCAAATTTCAGAACTTCAACATAAATAGTAAGATTCCAGCAATTTGCGCCTGCAAGTGGTGAGTGAGAGTGACGTTGAAACCGATAAAATACACATTGTACATGTTTCTGCACTCAGTGTAGTGTCTTTATGTATGTACCCACTTGTATGCGCACCAAGCAAACAACAGATGCAGAATGATGTAAGGCACAGTCAAGAAATTCAGTAATTTCGCTTCACTGAAAAATTTTTCACGTAATTTTTGTTTGCACAAATTTATGCAAACGTAATAAGCCAATGGACAAATCAGTGCAAATGAACATGTACAGTAAAGTAAATCTGGCGATAAACAATCCTAAAAGTCGTAATATCACAGAATTAGCAGCAAATGCCCTGGACGTGTTTTCAGAAACACGTGTTCAGCTTTGAAACATTTAAAAGTATTGGCAAAATTTCAGAACATTATTAAGAACAACTTTAAGTGTGCCTAAGGAACACATAAATGTGCAAACAACTTTTTCTTTTTGAAATAAATTTTTCTTCTAATTTTGAAACATGTAACTAAAAGTTTTACTCAGCAATTCACGAAGAAATAGCACGCTGCATACATGTGTGAGTTACACGTGGCAACGAGTAAGATTCCCCACCCCAGTGCATTATTTTGAAGCGAGCTTTGTGTATGTAAAATGATATAAAGACCTGTGTACTTTTGCCAAATGTGCAACAGTATTGAAGGATTTTGTAATATGTAACACAAGTTCAGCAACAACTAGCAAGGATTCCCGCAGCACTTCAGTCAGAAAACCAGAAGTAAGTTTACGCACGTAATAATTTCGCCAGTAGTAGGAAGAGGACGAATCAGTAACAAGAATGACTTTGTATGCACGATTTTAATTGTATTTAGAAAAATAACAGACGTAAAGTATCAGTTAAATGCACTTGGAGAATAGGTTCCACAAGAACAGTTGAATTGCAAATTTAATTAGCATCGGAACATATATTTTAAAATTAATATTAAATTTTTCTGAGAAATAAAAGTTTTCTTTGCACACAGAATTTTTGAGGCAATTAGTCGGCAAAAGTGCAATTAGCATCCAGCATTGAAGGAAGCAGGTGGATACAGTGTAGCGATAGTTTTGGACTAACCACTACGAAATTATTCCAAAATTTTAAATTATTTTAAATTATTTTATTTTTCAATATTTATTGTGTGTAGGAAGAAGAGAGTGGTCGTCCCAGATCGTCTCGCAGAGTTCCAAATAACAGGACAAGAAACCCTGCGCATGTGCAGTTTCCCTCCCACCTGCTCCTGACACATGAAACCCTGACACATATCGATCGAGAAGACGAGGACAGGTGGTATGGAAACGATGCGCCCCGCGAGATGACACAATAAGATGGCGATTCTGGAACATCAAGTGGTCGGGCCGATACAAGGCTTACACCCTTCACCCTGGCACACAAGCGGAGGCAAATTAGCGGCATTATGCCTAAAGTGTGTACGACCCCTGCTTAATACAGATCAATTACAGCATAGCGCATGCTGCGGCCAGGTCTCTACAGGAGAGTACTTTATGAAAGAATAGAGAACGCATCTGTAGGGTGTGAAGAACTACTTCTGCCGGTGCTCGCGTGCCATTGTGCACGGAATGCAACAGATCACGAGGTCCGGGGTAATGTCGGCCCCGTAGAATTATTTACTTGCAAATGTGCACGCGAGGTACAATCAAATGACTTTTCGGCAATGAGTGTACAAAATTCAGACCACCAATGTTGCGCAAAAGACATTTTATGGGCAGGCATAGGAGGAGAAGTAAGATGCGCACAGTGTAATCACGACTTTCATGCAGGATGATTAAAGGTAAATTAACAGTTTACAGTTGATAAGCTCTGCAAAATTTATTTGTGAAGAATGCACTCGCATAATAATACCATTAGTACCCTAGCAGTTAGGGTTTGTTACTGACGACGAATTAACTGCACAATGATGCCATCTAGACAATTGCAAAGGCAAACAATCATAAACAATTGCATGTTAGGCATGTGGAAAACTGACTCGCTGGCATTGCACTACCCATCTGGATGTTGTATATACATTGACGAAACGTTTCCGATGTGAACAATGTACACTCGGCCTGTAATTGCCAATGCTTCACCCGTATAAGAGCATCACAAGCATGTCTGCTAGCACATTCGACGATGCGTGAAGTAGTGGGAGCACGAGAGTTCTGTAGCAACCCAAGCAAAATTCCGAACACGTACTAAGCGGTAGCGAACTCTACTTATTCAAATGCAAGTAATTGCATGCAACTAGAGTATGCAATGTGTGCTACCCCAAACAAATTTCAGTCACTACCTACATACGCTGGACTGAATAACAAAGACCTGCAAGTATTTCTGCATGAATGAACAGGTAGACTAGAATAGTACTCGGTTTGCGGAGAGGAATGGGTGCAATGTGTAGGCGAACAACTACAGGGCGACGCAAAAACTGGTGGAGATCCATTAAGGATTATAACATGCAGTTGGAAGAATTTCTCAGTGCATTCGAATGCCGATTTTCGAACATGTTTTCAATACTGCAAGCTCAGAGTCGCATAGTACTGGACGCACAAGGTCCGCACAAGAGCTTAATGGCCGTTGTAATGCGTAAGGTGAACCTGATCCACAATTACCACCTGCACATGAGCCATACGGAGATACTTGAGGTCATAGCATCTACAGTATGACCAGAGTGCAAACTTGCAATGGCACCATGAATAGATAGTTGTGTGGAAGGATTTATTCATTCCACAATGTTATAGCACCAAGCAGACAGGGAGTTTCAAGCAGCACATAGGGAGCGGGATAGAGCAACCTACCAATGAGAACCCAACCCCGTACACCCAAGAGAACACAATAGTCAACACCCGATTGGTTATGCAAATTCACGAGAACATATGCAACAATGAAGCGACTGTTCGCAGGGCCAGAGAGGTGGTAATGCACCAGCATTCCTGAGAACAGCTAGGGGAAATCCTTCGAGAGGGGCATTAGGGCCCAACACAGGAGAGGCACCTACATGCAACTACTGTCCAGATGGTCAACAAAAGCACTGGTACAGTGCATGTCACACACTTAAGGCTATAATCGAACTGTAATAAAGAACTCAACCTCCCAAACCGGGAAACAAATAACCGGGGAAGGCCGACCTTACGTTAACCGAACCCAGCCAAAATGCAAGCACATGCCATTGCAGAACACAGGAAAGAGGAGTCAGGCAACACTGCCTCCTCCGCAAGTCAATCAAGCAAAACAGATTGCAATCAACAGCATGTGGATCAAAAGAGAGTGATGGAGGCACACTCCGATGGTCATTTCCATGCATGCTACCCGGCCATCAAAAGCATGTTAGCGACTTTGAAAGATGATTGCCACCTAGAGAAGTGCCCAAGCCATCAAGTGAGGAAGCAGAAGCAGGCAAAAGCAGTAACGAAGCAAGCACCGACTGTGGCATTACAATAACACCTGTCGTAATTCCAGGCACTGGGATTGTTGTCAGAGGCAAGACAGCTGGAACACCAGTGCGAGTGGGCACTCTATTGGTAAGCCCAAAAGTTGACTATGCTGCAACATCTGAGGGGCACAAGTGACAGCGGAAAAAAGAAACAGCATGGGAACATGGGAGTGCATAAGGAGGAGTGGAAAGAAATGCGAGCACTCTCTGTGGTGTTGTGAACACACCGGTCGTAATGCCGGGCACGAGGATAAGTGCCGAAAGCAAGTCAGCTGGACTGCAGTATCTTCAGGAACCCAAACAGCAGCGGGGAAGCAGCATGAAGGAGAAGTGGCTACAGCAGTAGCGCCAATTGTCGCAGCACAGGGAGGATGAAACTGCAGATGCATCAGTGGCAATTGTTTTCACAAAGATTGGAGAGGCTGCAGTAACAATGACAGCAGGGACATTTGCAGGAGAATGCAGAAGGAAACAACACAAGCTGTGCTGGAGAGCAGTGGCTGTGGCAACAGCCTGAGATGCACTGGAAGTAGTGGCATTGGCTACAGAATGAACTGCATTGGAAGTAGTGACAGCGGAACCAGCCTGAGCTGCACTGGAAGTAGTGGCAGTGACTATAGAACGAGATGCATTGGAAGTAGTGGCAGCGGCACCAGCCTGAGTTGCACTGGGAGCATTGGCAATGGCTACAATACGAGCAGCACTGGACACAGTGTTTGCATTACCAGATGATAGAGTACTGGCGGTAACTGCAATAGTGGGGAAGAGTCTTCGGAAGGGAGAGGTTTTGGGACCCCACCCCATGGGGGTCAATACGGGTGTGCCATTTGGCCAGCACGACATGCGTGGGTTATGGTGGGCAGACTTCCCGTCCACACACGCATGTCATAGATAGCTTGGCACAAAGAAGCAGGAGAGTGCAGCGAGGCAACAGATCGACGTTCAGCAGCATAAGCCTTATCGCCTACCCCCTCCCCCTTTGATCCTGCAGCTGAAGAAACCAACAAACGGAGGTGTAGGCCTTATCGCCTATGACCACGTGTTACGGTGGCAGTTCAAGAGAACGACGAGCAGCGGCATCGGCCTTATAGCCTACAACCATGTTCTATGGTGGAAGCAACAGATTCCGACGAGCAGCGGTGTGGGCTTTATCAGCTACGACCTCGTTACAAGCTGAAAGGGTCTATAAGATGTTGTACCTGACAGCATGGGGTCAAATGGTCACAGAAGAGGGGGCATTTGAAATGAAAACATAGTTCACTCTGCATCTTCCCTGACCATTTGCACCGCACAGTCATAAATCGCACCTAGAGCACACCGAGGGTCGACCAGAAATACAGAGAGTAAACTGGTGTAGGTCACCAGGAACGAGCAATTCACTTTTCTTGGGGACCTGGATCTCATAACTTCCAGCGGTCGAATTAATCATTTGTCTTCAAGAGGGGAGCGAGTGAACTGACCTCGCAGTGGTGTAGTGCGCTCGTACCATGCAAGGGACTTAGGCAGGCCTGTAGGCCCTTGTAAAGTGTGCCGCGGCCTCTATGTACCCCAAATGGGCAGGGAACAGCTTGGCTTTGCCTATGTTGGTTTTTCATCCATACGAAGAGCAATTGGTGTAAAGATTCTTTTGTAGTTCTGGCAAACTGAAGTTACAGTATTTCATTTTTGCATGGAGAAATCAACGCTAAGTGGTGACATCACAGAGCATGGCGTGAGCAGGGAGAAGTGACATTCCTGCAGTGCCATGGTGGCGAATGTGACGCTTTTTCTTAAGTTTCCTTTAATCGCATTCAAGGAACTTGATGTGAGCCAGAACCCTAGGCAGTTCTCCCTATCTACACAACCAACACTCATCGACCACGGGAGTTGTCGCCGAGAGAGCTGATGCACTCAGCGCACTGTTCCCAGTGTACACACCAAGGGCACTTATGAAGTGATAGTGCGCAACAATGATCAACTACCTAATGGAAATATGGGAAACTCAAGGCTTTATTTCGTGTTATGTGTTCGATGCTAGTGCTCCAAGTTGTCACTCTTGGAACTAACGAAAAATATGCCATGATACTAGTACACCAAGTGTTCTCTCATGGATCTAACAAAAAAACTCCTGTGGTGGGAAAATTGTACTGGTTTTGTTATTGTACTTTGCAGCCACAGAATGAGGTGAATGTTAATCTTGTGTTTATATTTGATCAAAGGCAAGGGGGGAATCATCACTTCTTGGAATTTAACGTACATCATGAGGTTACCACAGAGAAAATCAAACCGAAATAGTACTTTAGTGAAAGCTAGATCGAACATGAAAACTAGTAAATATATACACGTACGTACATATATTTGTATCACCCTTTTGTCCAAATAAATTTAATGTCAGAAAACTTGTATTATCTAATGTAACTGCAATTACCTAGGTTATGAATAGACACTTTCAAGTTAGCTTGGTAATACACTTTCAAGTAACATATGGTGGTGTAACATCAGTCACATCTGTATTTAACACAGTATTTATTTACTGTAACATTTCAATCAAAATGGATAGTAATAACTGGTAATAAAATCATAAAAACAATATTTTTCCTTTTTGTAGCAATGACCATTTATTAAAAATTACACACACTATGTGAATAAAATTTGCTATAGGCCTATGCCAATTTAATTCAAAAGCAGCACTGTAAAACCTGGTATACAATGGCAGTAGCAAGTCGTCGTAGGTTGTAACAGGTGTCGTCGTAGGTTGTAACAGGAGTCGTCGTAGATCATAACATGATTAGTTGTAGGTTGTAATAGAAATCGTTGAAGGTTGTAACAGGAGTCGTAGGGTGGTTCAAAGTCTCATAGAGAGCCAATAATACTACTTAGACAAAATTAAAGTCCTGTGAATACAACTGCTATGACTAACCAACATGGACTAAATTATAGATAAGGGACAACAGCAAAATGCATATAATTATTTAGTGGTTTACAAAAATGCATTAAAATACACAGGACAGTCTGGCTTTATTCATGAAGCAAATTGACTGTGTTGTAAGGCGTAATAGATTTATGCACAGCCCACAGCCTATGGCGACTCTGGATAGGCGGTCAATATGAAGGAGAGCTGAGTGGATTTGTTCGTTATATTACATAAAGGTAAAATATTGCCTGCGGGCGAAGCTTTCGGCCACTTCGCATGCCTATATTACCACTGAATTTACCCTGCTTAAGGGAGGCAGGCCCCATAAATGCAAAACACACTTATATACACTTGTAAATTTCAAGGCTGCTTTAGGGCGCAGTACCCAAAGAATTCAGGAGAGTTAAATGCAATAAAACACGTCTTATTATGGTATAACTGTTTTATTACCATAAATGTACCATGGAATGTTACTGCACTTGTTCATGCGTACCTTAGTTAAGCGGACCCGGAACTCTGGACCTGCCAGTGGTCGCTACTGCTGGAAAATAAGGTGTGGGCCTTAGATTGTAATTACATGAAAAATGTCCCGCGCGTGAAGTTGTGGTATGATATTGCGGGATTCAGGGAGACCTCCCCTCGGCTAAATAAAAGTACTAAAAGATTCTTGAAATATATTTACTATGGATATGAAAGAAAATGAAGCCTATATTGAATTACCGAGGGGGTACACAGAGCTTACCATCTTCCCTGCCGGTTGTCTGGAGTGCTGAAGTGTGACTAACGACATGACGTCGGTTTCGCCTCACGTCCGGTGAATCCGGCGTCAAAATGAAAACCTGAAAAAACGGAACTTAATGTATACCATGATAAGTGAAATTGATGGTGTACATAATTAAAATTGCTTAACTAAAACACATTGGTGACATACTCGTGAATACCGGAGCCCCAGATATGGCTAAGAATGTGACATCACGAGAATGTCACCGCACTTGAAGGGTGATATTAAATGAAATTATGCCTCAGGTGGCTAATTCTTGATAGATGATGACATGTACACTCTTATAATTAACATTTTAGAATCGGCATGTGTCGTTATGTAATTAATTTCAGGAAAGTGTATAGGTGTGACGACACACGGATTTCGTAACTAAGGGCGGAGCTACACTCTGTTTTCAATGGAATGTTTTCGACTCTCTATGCTGAAGCGGGTCGTTTCCTTAGTGAGTTATGGTGTAATCACAGTGAATTATACTTTAAAATGCTCCTATTAATTAAAGCTGTTAGGGAACTGCTCCCCACTTCACACATCCTGCTGGAATTTGATTCCCCATTTTTTGAAACCACTCGCAGCCACTTCGCACTTTGGATTCAGCCACAGGGTTTTTCTACATCGTGCACAATGGAAAGTCGTGGGAATAAATGGCTCTGCTTACCCCAGTGTTCCCTCCAATGGCTGTTACATCTAAAGGTTATGGCTTCAAGGGACAAACTCGTTTAGGTCACATATCCATTTATCACGAGATTTACCTCTTGTGGCGAATGTTACATATTATGACCCGCGGCCACGAGTTACAGGGCGGAAAGAAAAGTGTAATGCCATTCTTGTCGACCTGCACTGATCGAGACCACGACCTAATGTCGATCGGTCGAGTGTTTCTTTGGGGTTAATGCATCTGTGATGGAAAAAACGGGCACAAGGGATACGTGGATATCAGGAACATATCATTGGTTTGCTTTACAATGCCTGTCATAACTTACAAAATTGAAATGTTAATATTTATTCATCAATAATCCTTTCAACAAATTTAATGCTACAAATAAGAATATAGCAATGAGTAAATTCTATAGTTAATAGAAGGAGAATTTTTGTGATCGAATTGAATAACAAGCTGGTCACAAGCATTTGCCAGATACATTTACATCCAGAAAGCTGGTGTGAAGATGCACATTTATAAAATATACAACCTGCCTTGCCAAAAAGCCATACAATGTATCAAGATATTTAATTGTACGAAAATAAACATGAGAATAGCAACAAATAAATACTTTACTAAATTGTGTTACTCACATCCTGACATTTACATATGGCATATTAACGAGCTCTAAACCACAAAGTTTGCAGATTGCTACCAATTCAACCACGATAGTTTGCCTATTATTTATAACAACAGACTTAACATACATTGACTCTTATATATGTGTCAATTAAAACAACTGTTTAATTATCTACTGGTTGTATGTTTAATAATAAGTGAATGTTATGATTTTTTCCATTAATTTGGAATTTTCCATACAACATATTCTTTGGTGGTTTGTGATTGGTTCTTACGAAGTGTTACAAACAAAATATTATGTAAACAGTTTTTATACAACACTGAATACCACTGCGACTTCAATGACTGTCATAAACCACGAATGAATTGTAGACGAGGTTTAAGACTGTTGAACTTACTTTGTAATTGTTGTCACATACTTACCACAACTATGATAACAGAACTAGATTTGTTTCACAATGCTTACACAAAACAATTTTCCTGTTGATTTATAGCCTTTCAATCATGGAATCTCACAACATAGTGTCATTAAGTTGTTAAGCATTGTGCATGTAATATTTACCTTATAGGTCCTTAAAAATTAGACGATAAAACCACTGCTACAAAACACTGACTTTAACTTTATTTACAGAGATACCCATATATATATGCAAACAATTTCACAGAAAGTAGCTTAGTACAATATGTGCTCTTAAAAGGAGAAGTAGAAGCAAAATGTTTTTCCACATATTATATTAGCAGAGTACCTTTTATTACACTTAATATATTAGTGCATTGTTTCACATAGATAGAGCTCAATACTTTTGATAAAAGCAACCTACATACACTACATTGCATGACACAAATCAGTAGGTATGTACATAGAGTTAAAAATGTTTTTGTAATAAAAAATTTAAAAAATTGTCAGTCTTTTTATGTTGGTGGTTTACATTCAATGCAAACAAGCTAAATGTGAAACACACATATAATAATACATTCTCTACCTATCACCTGATGTTGTCAGTAGGAAGGATCAATGCAGGGCTCTTGCATATGTATCTAATGCGTATATTTTAAAATACTGCACTTTGAAAAAGAAGGTTTTAGATACTTTGCAGTAGGCATACACTTAAGCTTCTTACACAATAGAAAACTTTAGCATTTGACTTTATGTTTCCTTTCCTCTGACGAAACCACCAATACACAATACAATATTGTAAAGTCAGAGTTCAGACAGTTGAACATCGGCTATACGAGCTTCGTAAAATTGTG
Organism: Dryococelus australis; assembly: GCA_029891345.1. Lineage (NCBI taxonomy): Eukaryota > Metazoa > Arthropoda > Insecta > Phasmatodea > Phasmatidae > Dryococelus > Dryococelus australis. Next base: position 66,371,146 of record CM057009.1, on the reverse strand, counting down.
TATCTTGTTATGTAAATAAATATGATATTGTCCAGGAAAGTATATTACATTCCTTTTTTTAATGGTTTCAATTTTATTAAAAGTTTATTTCAAAACAAAAACTCATTAGTTTACTTTATTAAAATATGCCAAATCGTATATTTCCACTAATCATTATATTTGTTTGCCATTTACTTAATTTAAGACTAACTTTGTTTAACGTACCGAGATTAAAATCGCCCTTCAATAATCTTATTTTCATGTGTGAAATGAATAATGACCCATTTCATCATACAGTATTAGTACACAATGCTCTATTTTATCATACACACACAATGCCACTACTTACTTGAACCTGAGACATCTGTTTTGATTAAGTTACCTAGTTTGGGGTACACCAGTCAGCAGGACAACAGTCCGCCATTAATAAATTTAGACATCGAAAGTAACGACCTGGGGGAGCCCCCTGCAGATGGCAGCGACAACCAGTAGTAATTCGACCTCGAAACCAGGTTTCACTGTTTAGCAGCGAAAGAAGATGGGACGACTACACCAGAGCAAGGGGATGTGATAGTCGAGCACATGAAGGACGCCTTTACCCCGAACCGACGACACCTACATATCACCACCAGCAGAAGCAGCAACGGCAAGCTGGGGTCAGAGGGGAACTGTGCCCCTTCCCCTTCTGGCAATTCGAAGAGAGCATGCGAAGCACGCAAAGCCAGCCACGACATATGCACAGCCTGCGCACATGTGCACTTGTCCACCGCACCTGTCACATCGCCGGGACAATGTAAACAAATGTCGCAACCCGCACAGCAGCAGCCACCGGCCAACAAGTACCACGCAACCTACTACGACCACCGGCAAGATGATGTTCATCATAAAGGGATTGAGCTTCACTAGCGAACGACCTCGAGAGGGTGGAGGCGTTTGACATGAGCCAGCACCCTAGGCCGTTCTCCCCATCTACGCGACCAACACTCATCGGCCACGGGAGTTTTCGTCGAGAGAGCTGATGCGCTCTGTGCACCATTCCCAGTGTACACAACAAGGGCACCGATTTAGTGATAGTGTGCGATGTGTAAAAAAAAAAGAATAATTAAAGTGTTTTAATATTATAAAAGGCAAGTAAGTACAGAGAGTGCATTTTAGTGCAAGAAGCCAAATGCTCATTATGATTGTGAGGGTTATGTTTATATTCGATGTGTCTGTTCCGAATGTAAACAAAGGGTTTTATGTATGTTGTGTCTCAGTCTACACACATGATTATTTTTGAAAAGGGTAATAATATGTGTTGTTGTTTTTATTGTGTGAATAATGTTCTGAAATATATTCTTGTTGATGTTCCTTGTTCTAAATGCAACGTTCTAGTGGATTATCATGCATGTCATGCAGATGTATTACGATAAGTCAATGACGTCCATAAAATTCATGGTGAAGCTTATGAATATTATGTAGTATCTTGTGTGTACACATTAAGAGTGTTTTAATGTTATTGAATTTAAGCCGTCTGAACACTGAAAAATAAATTGGCTTGTGAGAAAGGCTATAGCTTTGAATGGTCGCAAAATTCTGTTACTTTCAGCTCACAATTATACACCTTTTTTATGACGACATGTACAGTAGCACCTTAAATGTGCGGAAATGAAATATTACGAGAGCCACGATGAATATAGCTGAAGTTAAAATATTGCATCAAGTTTGGTGGCGCGACGAGGGCATTTGTAAAATGCATTACTCTCTTCGGAACCAAGTCCTTGGGGTCGAAAAGTCGATGCCCTTGTGTCTCTCTGCCAAACTGCGGACATGTTTGGAAGCAGGGCCTGAGAATCACAGCTGATTTCTCCCGAAGTTGATTTTGAAGGATCATTGGTTTTCCAAAGCGAGTTCTCAACTTTCAGCTGTTGGTGTCACCATACTGCATGTATAGTCAGTGCTGCTGCACAGGTATGTCCAGCATAAATATATAACAATAAAATGTTTTAATAAATCTATGAATGTATATATATATATACACACAATTTTTATTGGTGTAAATGTGTAACATAAATTGCCAGGTATATCAGGACGAGAGAGCGAAAGAAAATGAACATACAAACCTTGGCCAATGATTTTGGAATGAACACAATAAGGTTTCATATAATCTTTTATGAGCATATTTTTAAAATCATTTGTGAATATTTTCTGAGTGTAATATTGGCGAAAACTTATAACAGCCTTGTAAAATGAACACCTCCCTGGAATCATTTAATCCATCTACAGATTTTCACAGTTTTCCATTTTACGAAGATGTAGCTTTAGAAACACTTAATTTAAACTCATTTCTACCCTCACCCACCACCTTCCACTACATAAACGTCCACGAACATAATTCTACACCTACATCACAACCCATAGCAAACCCACCTCCACAACAACCACCACAGATTGTATTTTCTCAACCTGAAAACTGCCACCATTTTCAAGACCACAAAGGGAAAACATAGTTGACTTCCTCGAGGCGTTCGAAGAGGTTGCAGATATAAATGGATGGACAGACACAGACAAATATAGGAGAGTTAAAATTCACTTGCTTGGGAATGCAAAACACACATTTGAAAATCTCACTGAAAAACAACAAAAGCCAATTATGTGGCAAGAATTAATAACAGGCCTCAAATGCACATTTATCAGTGTAGCTGACTGAACAGTTTAAACATCTTATATACACCAAACGTCAAACTGTAGGTGAGGACACACCCCATCACATCAAGACTCTTAAATACTATAGAGGCAAATCCAACCCCACCATGTCAGACCAAGATTTCGTAATTGTAATTTGGAAATCGCTCTTGCCATCCATTGCAGATAAGCTGATAGGGCTTCCCAATGAAACCCTGCCCCAAATGATTGCCATCATTAAACGAATAGACATTGGTCTCTATCATTATCAACACACTCTCACTCATTCATTCTCTACAACCCCGAATCGGAATGCCTTGGCTCCGAAATCACAAAACTCAAACAAGAAATTACAATTACACAGCTTTTGTTAGGCCAGACCAAAAACTTAATTTATCAGTTAGCACCAAGTTCATCACCACACCAGTACAATACCTTTCACCAGCAATCTCAACATGGCATAAAACAAACACACCATGCATATTACAACTCGTATAATCTCTGACGGGATTCCAGCACAATGTCCACCCCACTACTAAGGGAAATAACGGCCCTTCACACGATATACCATACTGGGGTTTTCACTGATCACAGAGAGGTAATCTACCTTTCGAGGTTGTGGAAACCATAGGAATAATCTCCAACATAATTCTTGCTACACTCCACAGAACACTACAGATGGTAACTGCAACACACTGTGGCATAGTTACACAGGGGCCCATTCAGGACAACATACGAAAAAAACTTCCATACGAGGGGGTAAAGCATTCCGCCCCAATGACAACAGCGCCCGAGTTCGAGATGTGTGCAGGGAAATTTTTAGTAAGGTAGTACCAAACAGGGCATACAATGAAATTGTAAAATTTAATGCTAAGGGTAGTCGCTTTCAAACAAACCCATCACCCTGAGTCACTAGAATAGATAAGGTTTTACTAGAAAACAATGATCATGTATCAAAATCGGCGATACATTTTAAAACGCCGCCATTACTGCATCACTGCGCTATGGTAGGCAAAGTTCCACCTCAGCAGATAGTAAGTAAACTGCCTGCGAGAACAACAATTGCAGTTCAATCAGGTGAGGTTTCGTCACGAGAAGTAGCATGTGCACAGCCAGCCCCGTACGAAATTCGCAAGCACGTCACTTCTCCCCATCATGCCAACCAGGCCACCATTACCACACCAACACAGCTGCATGATCCACATTGCGACATTGCCATACATCGCCAAAGTATCATCGACAAGCACAAAGTCGCGGGGTAACACAGCCTCACGCAAGACACATGTGCATTGTGCTTTTATGTAGGCCATAAAAGCCGCAATTGTAGTCTATTTTCCCACCAAAAGTTCACATTTTCAACAGATATTAGTGACCGATTTCGCCGTTTTAAAACAAATTTGGCCTGATGCAGAAAATTGTTTTTGTAGAATGAGCTTCGCAAAATCGCACAATTAACACTACCACTTGTTTTTTAAACACGAGGAGCGAGGCATGTGATGATCACAATTTGTTGAAAAGCAAACTGAGTGGGGCAGTGCCTCAAACTAGTTCACGAAAACAAGTACGCATCACACCTAATTTGGATTGACAACATGTAGGAATTTGGAATGCGACACCATGCATTCTCGTTACAATTAAAGCCAAACAATTTTATGTATTTTACGATACTGGGTGCTTGCATATCAGCGTGTCTAGTGCCATCATATCTAATTGACGACTTTACACTCTCAAAGAAGAAATAACATTATAAAGGGCGAAGTTATTATTAACTTCCTCAAAATATGAAACAATTATTAACTTAGTTATTCATGGCCGCACCTACCCACAAAGTTTTCTAGTAGTCAACAACCTTAAACAAGACTTAATTTTAGGTGTCGACTTCATTAAACGGCATGACGTAATACCCTTTTTTAAAATACAATATTTTATTCATCCATTCTCATGACTAAGAAATTTATGGAAATACCTCTGTAATTACGTTTCCCTGAGCATGAAGATAATAACACCATGCAGCCTTATTGAAAGGTTTTAGATACTTTAGACTGCCACATATTTATACAAAGTTATCCGCTGCTCAAACTCACTTCATTACTAACCTTATTGATAAATACCACAACAGATTAGCCAATACCATTTTAGAGCTAACCGAAGCAAAAAAAATTGGAAAAAAATTATATTTAACTACTGGCAAACCTATCGCGACTAGGTATTATAGTTTAATTCCAAAGATATGTGATGAACTTTTTGTACAAATAAATGACATGGTTAAGCCTGACATTATTGAAGAAGTAGACACATTATTCTGCACCAAGTTAAGTTGTATAGAAAAAGGCAGCCTAAGATTACTTACTGATTTCCGTAGACTCAACCAATATTTGACAAGGGTGCAGTACCCACTACCTCGTACAGAGAATATTTTACATGCTCTTCAAAATTCCAATAAAATTACAAGCATAGATTTGTTTTCAGGTTTATATAGCATACCAGTTCAAAAGCAGAATATATAAAAATAGGCATTTTTGATCTATGGATCAGGGTTATTTCAATATAAAAGAATGGAAATGGGGTTAAGTACCTCACCCAATATTTCTAAATGTTCATTAATACTCTCCTAGGATCCTTGCATTGGACGGAAGCAATAGCCTACATTGATGACATTTTCATCCTAGGTAATACATTCGAAGAACATATATCTAATATAGACAAGGTTTTCCAATGTTTACGTACGTTTAATGTGAAAGTCAGCACGAAGAAATGCACCTTTGCTGAACAGACTGTGAGAGTACTAGGTCCCATAATTACCCCTAACGGACTTACCACCGATCCTGATAACGTCTGCGCTATAGAACAAATGGAACCCCCTACCAATTTAAAGCAACTTCGTACTTTCCTTGGCATGATATCATATCTCTGGAGATATATCATGAATTATGCAACCATATCGCAGCCGCTTATCGAGATGACTAAGAATAATATAACACATAACTGGTAAGCTGTTCATCAGCAGATGTTACTTAATTTAAAAGGATCTTTTTACAGGTACCCGTACTGCAGAAGTTTGAAAAGGACAAGGATATTAAATTAGCTTGCGATGCCAGTAATGACGTGGTCGGCGGCGCAATCCTACAGGAAGATCCGCTATCTAAACAGAGCTACATAATTGCGTTCTCATCCAAAAAGTTATCAGTTCAGGAATCACGTGGAAAGATAGATAGATAGATAGATAGAGAGATAGAGAGATAGAGAGATAGAGAGATAGAGAGATAGAGAGATAGAGATAGAGATAGAGAGAGAGAGCTTGGGGCTATCAGATACCTTTGTAATCATTTCCGCCAGTATTTGCATGGTAGAGGGTTTAAGATTGAAACTGACAATGTGAACCTATGGTATCTGACTATGGCAGAGCATAACATTAGGATATAAAAAAATGGCGATAGCGCATAGTGAGTACGATTTTGAAGCACACATTGTAAAGGGAAAGCTGAATACCCTCCCTGATGCCTTAAGCAGGATTACTATTGACCCTAAGCTACACACACATACAGTCACCATTAACTTAGATTCTTATGATGTTAAAGAACACATGATGACGTGCTCATAGCTGTACAAGGCATTATCAGAAGCTATTTTACAAGACATTAATAAGGCAGACTAAATTAAGAAAAGCGTTTCTAAATACACACAGAAACATTGGGATAATATTAAGAATTATTTCAAATCAGAGTTCTAATTGCAGGATAAAAATAGAATAGCCAAGGCATTGGTGAACGATGACATTATTCCAATGCGCGCAATAAGAAAAATTATTACCACCTTATACCAAGTGAATGTTCAAATCATTAAGGAGAATAGCACAGTAATTGTTATGTATTGTGTATCGTAATGGGAAAACCATACAAACATTCAGTGTGCACTATGAAGTAACCATCCCAATTGTTTACTTTGCAGTCTAGTGCTGTTTCGCATATCCGGCAAAGTTCCATTTAGCGTATCCAGATTCGGCAACTATATTTCCGTATCGCATATCCAAGAAATTTTTTCGCAAATTTCTTCTCGTGAATCGCAAGATGGCGTGCATGGGATGTAAAATCACAATGTTGAATGCCAGGCAAGTTATTCATTCCTCGTCAGACTTAATCACGTTTCTCATCGAGCACGACATTCTCAAATTGACGATATGGTGCGAAAAATACGAAGAAGGCGAAGCGAAATTGGTGGGAAACAGGGGTTTGTTTTACTGGTGCCGGTGGCGAATGGAGGACGATACTAAATGCAACTTTAAAGTGTCGGCGAGACAGTGCAGTTTCGTGGGAGGTTCAAACTTGTCTCCGGGCAAGATAATCGAGTTGTGTTTACTCTGGTGCATGATCAAATACCCGCGACAGCAGACTATAGCAAACGAACTTTTGTGCTCGGGCAAGATGGTCATCACCTGGTCGAGTTTCTGCCGCCAAGTATGCATAGACTGGGTGTCGATGTACAGGAAACACATCGGCGGGCCGGGCAAAGTGGTCGAGATCGACGAGTCGAAATTGGGCAAACGCAAGAACCGCAAATGACTTAAAGTTCACGGCCAGTGGGTTTTAGGGGAGTGCAGCAGGACAATCCGACGAAATTCTTCCTGGTGCTGGTGGAAAAGAGGAACGCGGTGACCCTGACCAAAATCATTGGCGAGTGGATCGCTCCAGACACGACGGTAATTTCAGACTGCTGGCGCGGTTACAGCAACTTAGACATTCCCGGCTACTGTCACATGCAGGTGAATCACAGGAGGGAATTTGTGTGCAGTGAAAAGAGCAGAATGGTAAACATTCGAAACATGCTAAAGATGAAGAGGAGCGAAACGTTGAGGGTGCACACTCAAAACATTGGGTGAAGTTGGTGTTCTGTGCGATACATCATTCCCTGCTTTGGCCGACGGAAAAATCTTGGATTTACTACCTGGTGGAATATGTCTGAAAAAAGAATCATCGGCACGGAGAACGACTGCACACTGTGCTGAATCACGCCGCCGACATGCACCATCGTAATCGGCGCAGAGGAGATGGCGACGAAGGCAATCCCAATTTCGACAGGTATTTATTTATTATGATTGTTTTAATTTACGGACACGAGCGAGATTGAGTTGCAGTTGCAGTTTAAATTCATGTTTGAATGGCATGTTATGTGTTTTAATTTACAGGGGCGAGTGAGACTGTGTAGTTATATGAATTAAATTACAGATGTGAGTGTGAATGACATACTGTTTGATTCAAGTTTAAATTATTGTTTAATTGAGTAATTTTTTAATTCGAGTTTAAATTAATATTTAATTGAGTTGCTGTTTGATTCAAGTTAAAATTAATGTTTGATTGAGTAGCTGATTGATTTAATTCACAGGTGCGGATGAGACAGTGTAGCTGTTTGTTTCAGTTAAAATTAATGTTTATTGAGTTGCTGTTTGATTCAGTTAAAAAAACATTGTTTGATTGACATGCTGTTTGTTTTGGTTAAAAAAAATGTTTGCTTGACATACTGTTTGTTTTGGTTTTAAAAAAGTTTGAATAATATGTTTATGGTTAAATTTATAAAAAGTAGAATTATTAAGTTTACACCGTACCCTTTGGTGATTGTGTACATGTAAAAAATGGCGTATTTAATTAATGAATCTATAAAAAATGATAGTAAATAATAAATATTCTCTTTAAAAAAAATAAAAAGTTATGCATCGCGAATCGCGTGTATTTAAACAGGGATGAGAAAAAGGCGAAAAAAAATAAATTTGTTGGATATGTGATAGGAAACTTTTAGCAATAGTTACTTTTGGCACTTGGATACGCCATGGGAAACAAATGGGGTCTTTTACCCTATATTCCATTTTCGGTTTGGATATGCTATATGGGCATAGGTCGAAATTTCCCCCCAACTCGGCTGGATATGCAATTCGAAACAAATGGGGTGTTGCACCAATTCCCCCCTTCCCCTCTTGCTTGGATACATAATGTCGTCCTTTTCGGTCCTGCACGTTTTGTGATCTGAATACACAAAGGGAAACGTTAGAATAAAACCAGCTTCTTCAAGGTGCGCTGGATGCACAGGGGGGAACTTGGTATTTTATTTAGGCTTTTTTCGAGTCCTGATTGGATACTTAATTGGCGGTTTTTCGTCTCGACTTTTTTTACAATTGGATACATAATACAATGGTTTCGGACCGATTTAGATACGCAATACAGAATAATCACAGGTCTTTTGGAATTTTTACCCACAGATCCCTGGTGAACATCTCGAGTTCCAGCCAAATGGAGGAGGAAACTGACATGGAGGATGTGGAGGAATTGGACGAGACACTTTCGGCTACAGATAATGATTCATAAACCTCTTCAGTCCATGGCCCATCAAATTATTCAGCCCTGGGACCATAAAACTCTTGATTCCCTGGACCAACAATTTGTTTGCACGAATCTGTGTAGTTATCATTGACTTTTTTAATTATAATTTTTTGTAATGTGATTGTAATTATTAAATTTGAGAATAATATTTTTGTTGCCAATAGTACTGTTCGAAGATCGTAAAGGCACAGATCTACAGTCGTTTCCCACCAGTCGAGACCTCAAACAACTTCGGATGTCCATCAACAAAGAGGCACAAAGCGTAAATCAGCCCCCGACAAAATTCATGCGAAGCAAAAACAAGCACCGAGTAAACGTTCGAGACAAATACCTACAACAGTCGTCTCTTAACATCTAAGAAAGAATCCTAAACCAACCAAGATGACTGATATTTCTCGTAGTGAATTACGGCGAGAAAAAACCCGAAAGACTCGCTATAATCTTAGAAAAACAAATCAAAGAATGTATCAGAAATATGGTTCTGATTTTATATTATAATTAACCCTTATATGTTGTTTATTTACCAAAATTGTGACATTGTAGCGTATTTTCATGTTTTGGTTATGGGTTTAGCCTGTTACAAAGTTTCCGACATTTGAATTTCCTTTACGAATATTTGTGTTTGATAAGATGTACATGCTCAGCAGATGTATTAATTTCTCCATGCTTATTATCACCATCATAATCAACATCACCATTACCAATGTTCATGTCAAAGTAGTGATCGATATTTCTTCGTCGCTAGCACTCAGCACAGCTCAGATTACCATTCTCGATAAGTTAAAAGAATAACACGTAATTGTTTATGTTCCATCCGGGAACAATTCGTACATTTACCCCTCTCGTAGATATACTAAAGATTGTTATTTGAAATTCCAAAATGACAATCGAATATCAAATACAAAAACTATCATTGTGAATGACAAAATTGAATATACTGATTTGAATACTAATAAATACTAGTATTTTGCACTCATTCGATCCACCTCAGAGCTTTTAATAGGATACGCAATGGAATTGATCAACAAGTACAACATTACTTTTTTGTTTCAAGTCGAAAGCGATTTAGTATCTGTGATGGATAATCCCAGGATCAAAAAGTACATCTCAAATGCGCAATATCAGAACGAAATGGTTGTTATTTAAAACACATTATTTTATGATATGCCATCCAAAAAATATGTCTGTTACTAAGCGACGAAACGACGATCAAAGTTTCCAGTTTTCCTACCCTTTATCCTCGTCCTGCTCTTATTCTTCTACTACAGCCACTGATACATTCGTGATTGGTTTTTCCAAATTAATTTAAAACTAGGCAAAATTTTGGATTTGGCTGTAAGTACGGCTAATGTTACCTTTTCGTTCAAACAAAATAACTACGAGCAAAATAGTCAAGAGGGAGAGTTTGAATCCTCGGGGGAAGCTGTTTATTCACCAGTATAGTTGAATTGGCACATAGTAAACAACCACGAATTGAAGTTGGTGGATTGTAGGAAAGTTCATCTAATAGCTATCAATAAAATGCGAAATTCGTTAAACTCGAATTATGAGTTAATCAATTACTTTGGGACACTTACTCGCTATATAATTTTAATATATTTTCGTAATGTTTCCGAACAATTTGAAGATTTTTGGTGACGAATTTGGATACGTTTAAAAGCCATTGGAACCAATACACGCATTTCTTTGCTATGACGGCTAGGCTAAACAATAATTTTCAGGAAAACCTACTACACAACTTACTGGTATTTCGTATAAAATGCTCACCACATCCAATAGTTCTATGTATCAATACATTTGTGTAGGAGATCAAAACTCATCCCTACTCTACAACAGAAACAAAAACGAAGCAATTGTCCAAACAACTAGGGCGAATAATAAAATTAATAAATGCATATGAGGGTGAACCCAGGCGAGGCAACACCCTCCGCGTGACAGACTTTCCAGCTGGGACCCGTAGGTTCCCGTCATCCCTGAATATGACATGAAGTGATACCCTAGGATGGAGTGGCGCTGGAATGCAAGGGTAGGGGAAACAGGAGTACCCCGAGAAAATCCTCCGGCAAGCGGCATCGTCCAGCACGATTTCCACATTCGAGAGTCTAGGAGCGAGCCTGCTCGGGATCGAGCCCGGATCGCCTTGGTGGGAGGCGAGAGCGCTAGCCACTGCGCCACCGCTACCCCCTACCGTTTTGATAAGGTGGTAAGTTGTATTGTGCTCGAAAGTACTCAATAACAGTAAGGCATGGAGGCTGCCGAGATATTAGCAGTTGCTGAAAAAAGTTATACTTTTTCAACAATTTGATTGATAATGCAAATGTTTCGAAAATTAAACCTACTACTTCTACTTGAATCACTAAATATGAAAGTAAAGAGAATCTGGAATTGGCTCCAGATGGCTACGAAAATAAACGTCAACATTATCGCAGATACGACCGAAATTACTTAAAACAAAGTCGGAAATAAGGATGATGAATCAGTTACCCTTTTCGTTAATAGGCTGAAAAAAAATATTTTATCGTGCAAAGAAGATGGATATTTCTTTACCTTCATCAGGAAAGGTATGAAAAAAACTAAAAAGATATAGTTAACACAGTTTGCGAGATTTTCAAATTAGCCAAGGATCGACAATTACATCACACAAAGTACTCACCTGATGAACTCCGTGACTTGTTACTTCTACCCACGCGGGAAGAAGAACAACGGACGATTAAAAAAGTCTCTCAATTTAGCTGTTATAAATTTTTATAAATGGTAGACATTTGTATAAAAGTAGCCATTACTAATAAAATAACTGATACAATAAATAAATGTATTGTTTTATTGGTGAAATATGCAGTTAATCCCGAGATTAGTATCGAAACTCCCATCAAATGCAATTCTCTATTGGTCATTTTTATTCGAGAGTTCATTTTAGATGTGTACAGTGTAAAATTCAAAACTTGATCTGGATTTTGTGCACTAAACGTTTTCATCTGATTTGACAATATTGTTTCATCATTATTGACACCGATAGTGTTCCAATCGATACGAGATCCATTCGAATTGACTATGAGGGCCAGTAGGTATTGTAAACGAAAATGCAATAATGTTTTAAAATCGTCATCTTTTACTACTTTAGTAGGATGAATACCCGAAATAGGTGGGTTAAATATGCATCATTTTTTGCAAAGGCAGCTAATTTACTGGTGTCGACATCATTATCGACAGAGGATGGTTGGATAGAAACATAATTTGTTAAATCTACAACTCCTTCGTGCACGTTCTTCCACATCATCACAGACATGATGGGTGTATATGCCATTGTTCGAAAACCCAAAATATTTTGTTTTAATTCCAATTCCAGCTTTGATATATCTTCTATGTAATCTTGACCTTGTAGGTTTTGCAAGTTGAATGGGTCTAATATGGTCAACCACACATCGGCGACCGCAGTCATGATCAATACAACATCAAGTATGGGCACCGAAGAAAGAGTAACTGCAGCAATTGCTCTAATGGCGAATCCCACCATTTTCAAAGCAGTCGATATCTCAGCTCTCATAACTAATTCTATCATCAAGGCTGTGAATAAATAAATTCCCAACTGTCGATTCAAGATCTTTGCACCCTATTCGATCATTGTGGGTCCAATATGTTTGACTAGGGTCTTGAGAACCATATTCAGACCGACCTCACCGAATAATTGCAGTAGGAACTTGTTACTACCCAATCCTTGAATGCAAGAGATTATAATATCGACAATTATATCTGAAATATCTTCTGTATTGGATAAATCATCGGGATATTTGGTCGGAAAACACCCATTAAACAGAGTATTTGATATTCGTCGATTTGACGTCTGTATATTTCATCTGGTATGACACCGAATCGGCATTTGGTCCGATTCTAACCCGAATATATTTTTTGGAAACTATAGATTTGACATCGCGGGTCAGTATCAAAGGCTCCACAAACCTACTCCCTCCCCCATACTCTGCGGTCCAAAATAAATATATCTGTGTTTTTTCTGTGATGCCTATGTCGTTGAGTTTAATGTCTGGATTAATGCAGAATACGTCATGATTGAGGAAGTTATTCCATTCCGCAACATAATCGGGTATTTGTCCCATTAGTGGTACTTGCGGACTCTTTACATCGTTCTGATCGCTTCCATTAGCCAGTTCCACAAAGCTGTATTCGATAATCTTGTATGAGTAATTTCCAATGAAAATGCTTATGATTTTATTATCTAAATGGTCTGTGCATTCGTCACCTGCCAGAGACATGATAAAATTATCGCAATAATACGAGTTTAGATGAAAATGTATTGATTCATCACCCATCTCTGTCATATACTGCGAAGAATCGACATCGAAACAAATTCCTATTGTGTTTACATGCAGAATAATCGTGCCTTCTTTTACGCACCAATAATAGTCTATTCCCAACAGGTAGGCTTCTTGATTAACCAACATGCACACATCGCAGTGGTCGCTCCAATAGTTATTTCAGCCGTGAAATTTCGATTCAGGTTCTTTGGTTGGAAAACATGCTCCTTGGCATGCAATCACATCTGAATTACCTCTCTTGAATATATTAGGGACATCTCGAGGCATGCATGTTTTTCCCCGTGGATAATGCAGATTGCATCGAGATGCATTGCAGAATCTTTTACCACCTTTAAGACGAACCTAAGAGCAATAATCAGAAAAATCCAAGTTTGCCTTTTGTAACACTACATCTTGATGAATTTCTACGTATACATGAGAAAATATTTGCGGCACTCGCAGCAAGTATTCATTATAAGTTAATATTTTTTTTGTCGTTCAAAAATATTTCTCAATGCATTTGAATAATCCAAGTTTGTTAGACCGGTGAATATGGACAACTTAACCTCAGTAATGGTTGTAACAATTCCGTCGACATGGAATTGATGACTATTTGATTATTGAATAACGAACGATGCTGTACAAACTCACCTGATAGCGAACAGTTGTTGATTGGTGGATTGTACGAGACTCTCAAGTCAGATTCCTGCAACATCGATTAAATTTATTTCAAAAATACAAAAAAGCGATATTAAGCTCAGTCTCAGAGACGATAATTTCGGTCGGGCAATGTCCCTTGTATCCCATACTTGTCGGACAACCTCAGCTAAAATGTTCATGAATCTATTCTCCAACAACCATAAATTTTTCGATTCCTCGAAATTGGCCTCTTTATTCGAGTACTCTACATATCCCAAAAACATCGCTAGTACCGATAAACTCAAACTTTTTTACCAAACACGTGTTCAATCACGGACTAATGTGGGCTTCTGTTTTGGATCTAGCATGTATTGAGAAATCCAAAGTGAATATGTTTTTCGACCAGGAATATATAGATATGGATATGGTCAAACAAATTAATGGATCCATCACATAACGACCTTATTGTCAAACACTGAAGTCGCTATGAAGGATGGAAAAAAAATTATACAATATGTGGTTCCTTTGCCACCATATTTGACCTTTTAAGAATCCTAAGCTACCCCGACTCATGCGATATCAACGTCAAAGCACTCGGATACGTGGCAAACATCGAAATTTTCAACTCAAACATGGTTTACGGTATGGGATTTGGACTCAGGCACGATTTGGGCAACATGGAAAATATCGAGTTGGACAATCGTTATCCAAAAGACATCCAGGCCATCATGAATTCCAAACCACTCCATCAAAATATTGATGTTTTGCATTTGGACTTCATGGGGGTTGGAGGGGCTAAAAATACCATTTATCAAAAGAAGAATCAACCAATGTTCCGAATACATCCCAACACTTATAATTTCGTAAAATAAAAAAGAATAAAAAACAACACAGCATATAAATTTTGTTTATTTTTTTTTAAATTACGATTTAGAAAATGAAATAAACTCGTACAATTTTTTTTCATGTTGATGTAAGTTACATCTTTATTGTATAAATCAAACTTGACATTACCAGAAGCATCTTTTGTAGTGGTAAATTCCACATTCTTTTTCAACATCAGAAACAGTTGAAGAAGTTGTTTGTTTACTGTTGGCGAACACTTGTACCATTCTGTTGACGAATAGGCTCGCTGGAGAATATTTTAAATGGCAGCATTGCACCCGTTCATCTGCAAGTTGTTTTTCGACAAATTGTCGAATTTCATAAAACCGATGCTCTTACAATCAGATGCAATGTTTTTCAACACCGCTGTCGACGATTTGCTACAAAATATATTTGTTGGGATATTTTTCCTCGATTAATACTCATTTCTTTCAAAAATGCATCAGCGGCGATCGACAGATAACCGAGCAGATTTTACAGCAACACAATCGATTTAATTATCTTGCATGGGCATGGGCATGGCTATTCCCTTTTGCGATGATATATTTCTAAATTTAAACCTTCGCAGAATCGATGGCAGGACTTTACAACAACCTCGACAATGAGCAGATTATTATGCATGAAATACACATGTGTCTTTAGTCGTTCGATTTTCATACACAGAGATAGAATGCCATTATCCTCAACCGCCAATGATATTCTGTATATGTGTGTCGAAATGCTTACGTTAAAATGTGGGCTATTGAAATATTCCAGCAGCTCGGTCGAATGAATCTGGTCACAGTACACATGCATTTGGATAAAGACCATTTCGGATTTATTAAATGGTAGAAATATGGGCGCAGAGTTCTTGCTCAAACGAAAGCGAAATCTGAGTTTGGAATCGTGGTTGAAAATCATCCGGAAATGACAACAGTGTATGGTCGGAATGTCTTTATTGGCGTTTATCGCATACCCGTCTTCTGTGAGTTGCAGAAGACTGGTAAAGACTGTTTTTAATTTCAGGAACCTCACACCATCACTCTCTGCCTCTAAATGCTCGCCTTCGCCGTCCTGTGATTTCCGTTCCGCAATGTCCAGGTAAATACCCATGTTTTCTATACCGAACTAGAAAAAACGAACAATGGGTTTTGTGTTCAGATTCGTCTTTAAGTAGTTATCATTGTGAACAGCTCTGACATGTCCCCATAATGGAACAAGGATCGTATTTTCTCTGTGATGTGTGGTTCGAAACAATTATCCAGAGTCAAAACACACTCCAAATCGCAGTGCATGGTCAATTCGAATGCGGATTTGTGCAGATTCTTCCTGTTACCTCATTCACAAATGTCTTGAATGGCATATCTTGGAAATTATTCAAGTTGAATTTACCTTCAAACACAAGCACTTCGATGAAACCAAACTAGCATCGAATCTTTGAGCGTACTTTATTTAATTTCACTTTAGGATTCAACTTGTAATTCAAGGGAAATATCGAGTTGAACGTGCACAAGTGACCTGCAAAAGTGTTGTTTTTCATATCCGCAATATTGCATTCGTCCAACGGCAACCGGTACCCTTTAGCAATCAGTTTGGTAATCAGTTTGTCGATCCTATACGAATCGGTGCTAATGGCCAGGTTCACATCCGAGACTAGGGAGTAAACACGATTGAACGAATCGATGGCGACATATTTTCGAAAAGACACAAAAATTCCAAATAATCTGTGGGTATCGTGGATGTGTCAATGTTCTTCGGTACAGGTCTGATGGCGAGCCCAAAGTAATATCGATGCCTATCTGAGAAGTCAATGGTTTATGTTTCAAGTTTAAAATATTTGTTCTTTTTTTTTGTTTTGTATGTATTTGTCATGGATACGAGCTTGCACCAATTGCCAGTCACAATAATATTTTTTGCCTGTTCTTCATTGTTGTCGTATGCATACAAGACCAGCCGAATCAATGCCATTCATGGGGAGAAAATTAGTTTATTGGGGAAACTATCAATGGGTCGGATATGGCTGACAAATCATTTTATTACATACCCAAAAAGTTGTTCATTGTGGACAGTCAATTTATCATCCACTTAAAAATAGTGTAACGTACACAAATCAAGATTATTTTCAAATTTTTTGCCTTCTGGATTATAGTGAACAAACACATATGGTTCTTTACCCACAGGCAAAATCAGTTCGAACAATGTCCTTAATTTTTTGGTGTAACTGTATTTGTTGATTCAGAAGCGATGACTGCGTGTTCGGCTCACTCGAATTTGCAGTAATTCGTAATTATTCGCCAATATATAGGGAACCCAACACAAACGACCATTTTCGACGAAATAACCACGAATTTGGGAAATTCTCATCGAATAATCTTCCATTTTTAATATCCTCTTTTTAGAATCTTTCTCCATGCAGTATTCCATTACACATTCACACAACAATGGCGGTGGTGAAGGTGATGATGAAGGTGATGATGCCATTTCGATGTCATTGCAATAACCACAATAATGATGGAGTACTCTCAAATTCAAATCAGATCCCAACATCACAGGGAATATATTGCAGATATGATGATCCTCCATGACCACACAAGTTGTATAGTTCAAGTTCTGACAATGGCACAAGTACAAATAAACATGATTGAAATGAGAACATGATGAAAAACCGCAGATGCCAATCAGTTTGCATTTGAGAATTGTATTTCTGAGACAAAGCTGAAATGTCACATTTTGTTTACAAGCCAAGTATTCTACACAGTCATTGAACTGATTCAAGAAATGGCAAAAGAAGAATTGCCCATGCATGGTCGTAGAAGAACAGAAATATTTTAAAAGGGAGGTGTTGTATGTATGTGTGTATATATATATATATATATATATATATATATATATATATATATATATATATATATATATATATATATATATATATATATATATAGAGAGAGAGAGAGAGAGCGAGAGAGAAAGAGAGAGATATTTTAATTTCATGCTTTTTCAAGAGTAAAATAAAATAAATCTTTATCTAGAAATCTTTTCGTTTTTTCAAGAGTAAAATAAAAACATCTTTTACTATATATATATATAAATATATATATATATATATATATATATATATATATATATATATATATATATATATATATATATATATATATATATATATATATATATATAAAATTCAGTGTCGACAACAATGAGTTTCAACAGCACTTTCTTAGTGGGTTCTTAGGCAGTAGACGCCTTCAAATCCCAGTCTGCATATATTCGTACTTACCACAGGAACCAGAGCAAGGTTCCCAAACTTACTTTTGAATTTATGGCCGATGAAGAGTATGGCGGTGATCACTTGATGATTTATGTACTAATGAATGGTATATCGAGAAATAACTGTGTTCATGATAAAGTAGAGTGATATGTGGATAAAGACTTTAAAGCCCGTCTGTTCTATGTCTTCGATGATGGTAGTGAAAACAAGATGGAAAAACTGCATGGAAATTGCACCCTGGATCTTGAATCTATTGCGTATAGAAATTGCAACACAATCAAACTCCTTGTTTTGGTTCGCAACATATATTGGTGTTATCCCATTTCGAAAAAGAATGTCCAATTTACACCAGAAGAAGAAAAGGAAGAAATTGAACATTCATATATTTTAAGCTCGTTACAATTCAGTCCAGCAATTCTTGCCCGTACAATATTTGAAAAAACCCACATGTACTGAAGAGTATAACATTCATCCCGTCAGGATGTGCACATGTTCTCGGATTTTTGGAATTCCTTTGTGAATCTTATGTAAAAAAAAGATTATAATAAAAATAATTTTAAAAAATTTGTATTTTTTTACCTACTATATTCACATGTGAACCAGTGCTGAAATGAGAGGATTCAGCCAGGATTAGCAATAAAGTACAAAATCAACAACAGTTCATGTTTGTCTTCCGATTTTAAGTCTTTGCTAATCAGCATCCCTATTATAATTGGGAAATAAGACAGTGTCGATGCGACTATCAGATTGTGTAATTTTTGTGCAAAATATAACTTGTATTTATACAGCTTCGGTATTTAATATTTCATTCAAATATTGTTTCACATCACAATGATATTTAAACTACTTTATGGGCGAGCTAATGGTATATTCGAGAGAATTTCCCATGTCATTTTCTATATCATTGTGATGGTAAAACCATAAATTCACATTTGTAAACACAAAACCCACTCTTGGATACAATAAAGTTTTATTATTAACATGCAGTATTCTTTGTTCACTACCACCCCCACCTTTGCCATCATTATTTTATCTTTGGCTTTTGGCTCGAATTAAAAATGATGGAGTAATAAAATCTTCTAATTGGGTTTTGAAGGCTTCTGCCTGAAACACGTTATATGCATGTGGGTAAAAAAATTATCAAAAAGTTCCATTTTCTCAAGGTTCTTCACCTATTTTTACATTAACAAAACACCTTTGTAAAGGAAATAAATCAGGATTATATCCCTTTGCCATCATCAATTGTTCGACTTGTGGCAAGTGAATGTCGGTAAAAGTAAATTGAATAATTAGAAAGTAAGGATGGCATTTACTCAAGTTACACGATTGTTGTGAAAAGCATATGATAAACAAAGTTGTCAATTTTTTTCATTGTTTACAAATAAACTCATGTTTCCAATCGGTGCGATATTCGATCTGTAAGTAACGAACCAACCTCGGATATCAATTGCTCTAAACGGCGGCATAAATGTTTCTCTTGGATTATGTTTTGGATATGCAAAATACTCCCAAAATGTTTCGCATTTGATCAAATTGAATAGAAGCTCTTTGGCAGTTGATCATAGTTTGCGATCGCCATCTTTGTTGTTTTCAATTTCGACCAGAAACAATCTTTGAAAATCAGACTCCACTTTGCTAGGATTCCTTTTGTCTACACACGAACAAAAACAAATATCTTCTAATAAAATTAAAAAGCAATCATTTACCATGTATGAACATTGATTGAAATAAAATATTTTTGCTTCAACCTCCAGTTTGTTTCTGTATCGAGTTCTCGAATGCAGGGCATTAGAAAATCCAAACCATTTCGAGTATACATAATTGTTGCAAATAGTCTATAGTTTTAATTGTCTTCTAGTTTATTTTTCCTACCAATATGTATCAATTAAATAATCAAGGGATTTAAGGTGTATACTTGATTTAAGAAAAGTTAGTCTTGAGATTCTGACAATATGATTGTTTTATTGATTTTGTTTTTTTAATATGCAGTCATGAATTGTGTAGGAATTTATGTGAGAGGTTTTTGTATTTTCCAATTTTTAAATACAATGTGATTATGTTAAATTGTTTGTCCTTTCATGAGTCGGTGGAACTTTAGAGAATATTTTGGTAAAACATAGTCCCAGTTGTCATTTTTTAAAGTAAACAAAGGAATCTATGGTGTAATTTTTTGCAAGTTGAAAAATACATACAGGAGCAATTTTTCAATGATCATGGCTAGAATACTTGGCTTACAAAAAATGAACATTCATGTCGTACTTGACTTTGTGGTGGTTTACAATTTCATAACGGTTCATTTGAGATTTTTCAGTTGAGGCCGATAAATAAAATCGTCCATTGATAACCTGGAAAAATCATTAATTGAGCTCAACTATATCATTGTAAAGAATGTTGCAATTGAGATATACATCGGAGTGAATTGGAACTGAAATGTTTCGAGAGTATTGAGGAACTAATGTACGGTACTTGTTAATGAGATTCTCTTCCAAATATATTGGGTAGGAGATATTTTTAACCATATTGTGAATAAGTACTCCTGTAGTTTTTGGATTGCACATTTGTGATGTTAGATGATTGCTTCCATTGAGGCGTGTCAACATCGGGGATATAAATATGGTTTGAATTCACATTTGTTGAGATGTTCTTCATCAAATTGTTCAATGCAATTTTACTGGTAATATTGAGATACATTTTCCCAATATAGGTAATCAAGAATGAGCTCTTTGTTGCAGGGAATTATTTTAATAAGATTAGTTTTGGGATCTATGGAATTGCCTATGTATCGAAATGATGGCACATGGATCTATAGTCTTTACAGTTTAAGCAAGCAATGAGTGATTAAGAATCACATTCGATATCAAATTATCAATCATACATTCATAATTTTCATTTTCTAATTTCAATGTATCGAAAACCAGTAATCTGAATTTTGAGCTATGCATTTTAACTGTGTTGATACTGAAGGTAAAGCACAGTCAAGTTGCAAGTACATATGAATTATTACAAAAAAAGAATTACAATCACCAAAAAGTGCAATTTTTTTACTTAAAATATATTGAAGCACTTGATCGATAAAAATCACTGAAAAAATACATCTTATTTATTGCACATATACTTGAAAATTACAATCCCCCTTCCAAAACTACCCACTTTCAAATAAATAATTTGATTTCAAAAATAGAAGAAACATAAAAACTCTGAACAATACATATAAGGATAATTGGATAAGTTGTGTACAATGGCCAGGGGGGATACGTTTCTTTAGTTCCATGAAACATTATTAGAGTTCTCCACAATCAGCATTGCTTCCACTCTGACTTTCAACAATGAATCACACCATGGCATTTCATTCCCCTTCTTTGCCCTCCATTTGGCATGGTAAAATCTAAAAAAAAAAAAAATTATTTGAGTATGAGAGTTCAATGTGGAAACATCACTCCTCCACTCAAGAGCAGAAGAACAAAAAGGCAAGTCTTTATTAAATATTCCTTTTAAAAATAGATATTATCGAAGGTATACATACCTTATATTATATATATAAACTTACATTTTTATTCTCATCAGATTCCTCTTCTGTTCTAGAAGCAGAGGAGTGATGTTTCCGTAATCATTTCTCGTCCTCGGCTGACATTTTTTTTCAGATTTCTTCTCCATATTGGCCAAATTGAAGGATGATGAAGGGAGGGGAAGTGAAATGCTACAATGTTATTGGTTGTTGAAAGTAATAGTAGTGGGAAGGAATGTGGATCACAGAACATACTCACCACTACACACTGAATTAAATAACCATTAATTTTCTTGGAATTAAAGCACAGTGATTACAACACACTTGCAACATTTCTCGAAACTTATAAGACATAGATGCAACACACACTTTTGCCTGATGTCATGACCTTAACTAATAAATAAATGTAAAACTTGTTTGATACTATAATTCAAACCAATGACTGATAGTAGTGCAAACCACATGTAACATAATAATCCAAACAGATGGCAAGATATGAGTGTACACCTTGTGTGATGCCATAATCCAAGCTGATTATTGTATCAGTTTGTTCCTCTACTCTTACTTTCTACAACCAATTACATCACGTCATTTCATTCCCCTCACATACCCTCCTTTTGGTTTGGCCTATATGGCAGCAAATTCTGGGAAAAAAATTCAGCGAATGATGAGAACTGAACATGAAAACACCACTCCTCCACTCCTAGAGCAGAAGGGGAAGATAGAGTAAGTATAAGAATATAGATTAATAAATATACTTTATATTATATATACTTTATAATATATACATTACAATATATAATTTATAGCATATACTAAAAAATATATATATACTTTATAATATATATAGACTTTATAATATATAAGGTATATTATTATACTTATTCCTCTTCTGCTCTAGGATGAAGAGTGATGCTTCCACCTTAAGCTCTCACCCTCATTTGACATTTTTTTTCCAGATCTCGCCACCATATAGCCCAAACTGAAAGGAGGGAAAGGGAGGGGAAGTGAAATGCTGCAAAGTGATTGGTTGCTGAAAGTAAGAGTAGGGAGAAATCAACAATCATCCAGAGTACACCATGATCTTGCTTCCATGCACACTACTGAATGTAGCTTATTTGGTGTGAAATATGGAAAAATACATCAGTTGGGGGCGAGAGCTGAATGTGGAAAGATCACTCCTCCTTTCTAGCACAGAAGAACAAAAAGGGGCAAGTCAGTTATATATGCATTATAAAATATAAATATTTTATAAGTTATAAAGTTAAAATACATATACCTTAAAAATATTTGTATTGATATGCTGCGCCTCCAGAGCTGCTGGTTTGTGTGTTCATGTCGCACCTACGAGTAGGTGTGGAACAGGAAGTGATGATGTGCCTGACACTATATTCGGTATAGAGAAACATTGTTGATGGGGGTCGTATGGCAGAAGGCCTACCATGTCTCTGGATATGTGGTCAATATTAAGGAAAGCTGAGTGAATTTGTCCATTATATTACATAAACGTAAAATATTGCCTGTGGGCGAAGCTGTCGGCCACTTTTCATGCCTATATTACCACTGAAGTTACCCTGCTTAAGGGAGGCAGGCCCCATAGATGTAAAACACACTGAATACAGTTGTAAATTTTAAGGCTGCTATTAGGGTGCAGTACCCAATCAACTCAGGAGAGATATACACAATAAAACATGTCTAATTATGGTATGACACTTTTATTACTGTAAAATACCACAGAATGATACTGCACTTGTTAATGTGTAGCTTAGTTAAGCGGATCCGGCACTCTGGATCTGCCAGTGGTCGTTACTGCTGGAAAATAATGTGCGGGCCTTAGATTGTAATTACATGAAATGCATCCCATGGGTGAAGTCCTGGTATGTCAGTATGCAGGGAGACCTCCTCTCGGTAGAAAAAAAACTACTAAAAGGTTCTTGAATTACAGTAACTATGGATATGAAATAAAAATGCAGCTTATATTGAATTGCTGAGGGAGGCACACAGTTCTCACTGTCTGCCATGACAGTTTTCTGGAGTAATGAAGTCTGACTAACAACATGGCGTCGATTTCACCGCATGTCCAGTGAATCTGGTGCCAAAATGAAAACATGAAAAAACTGAACTTAATGAATAATATAAGTGAAATTGTGGTTGTACATAATTAAGATTACTAAACTAAAACACATCGGTGACACACTCGTCAATACCAGAGTCCCAGATATGACTAAGAATGTGACATCATGAGAATGTCACCAAACTTGAAGTGTGATCTTATATAAAATGATGCCTCAGGTTGCTGATTCTCGATATATGATTTCATGTACACTCTTATAATTAACATATTGGAATTGGTGTCTGTCATTACGTAATTTATTTCAGGAATATGTATGGATGTGACCACACATGGATTTCGTAACTAAAATCGGAGTTACACCCTGTTTTCTATGGAATGTTATCGACTCTCTATGCTGGAGTGGGTAGTTTCCCAAGAGAGTTATGGTGTAATCACTGTGAATTATGCTTAAAAATGCTAATATTAATTAATGCTGTTTAGAAATTGCTCGCCTGTTCATACTTCCTGTGGGAATTGGATTTCCCAACTTTCGAAACCACTTGGAGCCACATCGCACTGCGGATTCGGCCAAGCGGCCCATCGACATCGCACACTTTGGAAAGTCGTGGGGATAAATGGTGCCACTTACCCCAGTGTTCCCTCTAATGGCTCTTGCGTCTATTGGTCATGGATTCATGGGACATACTCATTTAGGTCACATACCTATTCATCACAAGAGTTACCTCTTGTGGTGAATGTTAAATATTATGACCCATGGCCACGAGTTACAGGGTGGCAATAAAAGTTTACTGTCATTCTTGTCGACCTACACTGATCGAGACCGCGACCTAATGTCGTTAGGTCGAGTACTGCTGTGTTGTTGATGCATCTGTGATCAAACAGTCACTAGGGATACATGGATGTCAGGAACAATTCAAATGCCCCCCTCTCTGGTGACTGTTTGGTCCTCGCAAACCCCCAAGTGACTGCCATGCTGTCAGGCTCAATAGGATGTCGGTTGTTGCAGCTGGTTGTGGGGCCTCTGGTTGTAAGGCCTGTGATAATGCTGTGCTGCATTGCCTGCCGATACTCCAGGGCGATGACCCTGCTGATGGTGAAGTTCCGCTTCCTGTTCTCACCAAATGGAGTTGTTCCCACCACAAGTGGTGCTCGCCGGCCAATGTTGATGCTGACGCTTGGAGCAGCAGGGCAGGGCTGAGACCTGCTCTTCAGTTGACTCATTGTCACTGCTGCTGATGCTGTCACTGCACTTCAGACCCTGTGATGCTTCTTCTTCTGGTGAGGGTAAATGTATGCTGCCCTTTGCTTGACTTGTTGCACCTTATGTTGAACCTTCTCCTATGCTCTTGATGCGGTCCTCGAATGCAAGGTCAGCTATATTGTAGTCTTTGTTGTAATTGTGGCAAAGTCTGATTGGCAGTTTCTCTGTGGGGTGATCGGGCCCACAGTTGCCCCCACTGACTCAATTTTTATGACATCTTTCGAAGACAGTGTCTCCACACTGGGTGTCATGGCACTCTGGTCTGGCTCACTTTGGTTTGCAGCGCCTGCGATGTTGATGTTATGTGTTTGAGATGATGTTACTTCTTCCTCTTGCTCCTCTTCTTCCCCTGCTAACCTTATGGGCAATTGATAACCAGGTGTAGCGGTGGGGAAAATGAGCTGAACAGCACTCCCATCTCTGCATCACCTTGCCTCCACTTCGTCAGTGGGCGTTCCTGTTACCTTATTGGACAATGGGTCCATCCCCTTGGTCAGGAGTTTCTGTGCTGGGTCCCTGCATGGCTAGGCGAAGGTCGTCGTGGTGTATGGCGAAATTGTACTTGCTGCTGACCTTGATGAGGTAAGTTGTATAAGCCAGCACTTTTCCAAACATGTGGTCCACTACACTTAGGGGCAAACCCTGTGTAAAATTTGCACTTTGGGCTGCTCAGCCTGTAATTGCGGACGTAAACATGTTGTCCGGGCCTGAGCCTCTTTGGTGGGTGTGCTGTTGCCAGTACCATTGTCTTATATACCTCTCCTGGTGAATGCATACATTTTCCAGGTCTTGCTCCAGGTGCTGTTACCTGCCTGGTACACTTTCTGTTGCATGCTTTTTGCCTGTCGAATTCTGAATTTGCCAGGGAGGGGCAGCTGCCTTCCCTGTAGAATGGCGGTTGGTGATTGACCTGTGGCTAGGTTCATCCTCCATCTGATTATGAACAAGGCATAGCACAGATTTTCAGCCCAACTTGCATGGTTTGTTCCTACCTGCAGGCAAAACTGAGTCTTGAGGTCTCGATTCCTTCTTTCAGTTGGAGTGTACCATGGATGGTACATGGCCATTGAATTATTTGGGACTACCCACCTGCTATACAATTCTCTCCAATACTTCCCTTTAAATTAGGTACCATTGTCGGTTTAGAGGGTGTTGGGTAGCCCCATAGTGGGTAGAACTCAGTCTTCAGTACACAGGCTATGTTGCATGCTCATTCACTGGAAACTGGTTATGCTTCCATCTACCTTGAGAATGAGCCACTCACCACAAGAATGAACCTCTTGCCATTTGGGGTGTGCAGATTTGATCCCATCACATCCAGTGAGATGGACTCGAATGGTTCCTGTGGCTTCCATGGTTGTTTTTGTGTTATTCCAATTGCTCTCCTAATCTTGCAGAGGTTACCCTTGACTCAACCCCTCACATATTGCCAGATGTCTGGTAATGCCGGGCAAGTGGAAATGGTTCTCCACATCTCTTGTGGTTTGTGATGTGCCAGGGTGGCCTGCAAATCGTGCATCATGTGCATGATGTAGCACATGGGCTCATGCACTTTTGAGCACATGCAGCTTCCAGGTTGCTTCAGGGCGATGCAGTTGTGTCTCGACATGTGTGCCATTCATTTGCTACCCTTCTGTTTCCCCCCACTTGATGGAGGTGATACAATGTTGGGTATCTGTACACTGTAGTTGTGCTGTTAAAATGCTGTCCTGCAATTCGACGATATCGAGTTAGGCTTCCTCAGGTGCCTCGATGACTGCACAGCTCACACGGCCATCGATAGTTGTTGGGTGGTTGGCTGTGGTAGGGGAAGTAGGTTCGTCATGTGAACCATTGATACTCTAGGTATGCCCTGTATCATTTCACAGCCCACACTATGGCCAGACACTCTTGCTCATTCACGTCTTACCTATCCTCAGTTGCCTCGATCTTTGCACTGCACTGTATTCAATGATGTGCTTCTCTTGGTTATACCCAATCTGATAGAGAACTGCTACCAAGCCTTTATCCCCTACACCTGTCTGAAGATAGATAGGACGACTAGTTCATGTCGAGCCAATGTCTTGCACTCCCTGAATTTGCTCTTGATCTCTTGAAAACTTGCTTCATGTTTTGCTGTCCACACATACTTTATGTTGGGTGACAACATGTTAGTGAGTGATGCGGTTATGGTTGCAAAATCCTGTATGTTTTCCCACAAACCAGTTCACTAATCTGAAGAATTTACTCAATTGTTCCCTCATGCAGGATACCTCATAGTCGTTAATGAGGGCCAAATGCTCTTCTGTTGGACAGCTTCCATGTTCATCGACCATGTGCCCAAGAAACTGTATGCATGGGTGGCCAATGTGACACTTGTGTTTCGCACACAACAACTTATTGATGGCTAGTCTCTCCAAAACTAGTGACAGGTATTGGATATAGTCATCTCAGCTTTCGGACGAGATGACCACATCATCCAGGTACGTGAGTGCAAAATCTCCAATGTAACCATCGAGCACTTGGACCATCATCATTTGAAAAGTTGCTGGTGCACACTTCAAGCCAAAGGGCATTGCACAGAAGTGGAACTTTCTCCCATCTGGGGTTGTGAATACTATTTTTATGGTCTGAAGGTTTTATTGGCACCTGCCTTTACCTGCTGCACAGGTCCAATGATGTCATGACCTTAGCCATGCTCAAGGTATGCAATGCACCCTTGACACTTATGTAGGGGGGTGGGGCGCTCAGTGTGATTTGGTTGATTGCTCTGAAATCCACACAGAAGCACCACGTTCCTTTCTTCTTGGGTGACAAGGTGATTGCGCAGTTGTAGTGGCTGCGATTGGGTTCAATCACACCCTCAACTAGTATTTCTTCAATCTGGTCTTTGATGGCACATTAATGCGGCTGGTAACTTCTGGGTCCAGAGAAGATCGGCCGGTGATGTTCCAGTGGAATACAAAGCTCGGCTACAGTTGTTCGACGGAGTGGGTCTCCTGCCGCAAATACATTGTGTTGTTCATCCAGTACGTGTTGCACCATCTCCCTGAATTACAGAGGGACCACATGATCAAGTTCATCCAGTTGCACTCTGAGCCCATAACCAGTGGTTCGGGATTCCTTGTCATACACTGTTCGCCTTTCCTTCAGGCCGAAATGGATCCTATGGGTGGCTGTCCCAACAATATCCTTTTGTTCGCTGAGCCAAATGATACCCAAGATGGCCTCCTCCCATAGGTCCACAGACACAGTGCTGTGGTGATGGGTTCCACATTTCTAATTCGGACGGTAATCAGTGTCTCTCTCATTGATTCCCCCACATTCTGCTTTGTTGTGAGGTTTTGTACCTGTGTACTCAGTGTAATCTCACTTGTGTCCACGAATCCCATGTGCACTGAATTGTGATTCGCTGCTGTAGCTATTAAGGCATTTCATGGTTGCTGAGTTATATGTACTGCAATCCTAACCATTCGGGTTTGTATTGTACTGATCTGCTGTATGCTTGGTGGCTGACTTCCGATTCCTGCCTGCTCTACTTGTTGAGGAGGCTTTGTACCATGGGGGCCCTTTGCCCTGGGGTAGTGGTGTCTTGCTTGCCTACCTCAATGGTCCATTTCCCATTCGTGGTTTGTTGTTGTTCTGTGGTTGGTTGCATTTTGGGCACTGACTGTGCCAATGTATTCTGCCTTCTCCCAAGCAATATTGGCATGTAAATGGCTGCTTACGTGGGCCTCCTTCCATGCCCATGGTTGCTGATTACCATGCTACCATCCTGGGTTCTGGGTATGTTTTGTCAGGAACACACCTGCTCCTACTACCTTGTTAGCTGCCGGTTGCTCCTCTGTCCGCTCCCTCTGCTCTGTGTCTTTTCTCCAGCGCGAAAGGTACCCATTACCCTCTCTATTCGCGGCGTTTTGTTCTCGGCTGGCTTGGTCCAGCAATGTTGCAGAATGCATGAAGACCTCTGTTCTACTGTGAATTAACGGTGCCATTGCTTGCCTGTTTTCTGCTCTTACAGTTGATGCAACTACCTCTAGGACCTCACGCTCGCTAATGTGTGTATGAAATAATTTGATTTGCCCTATCTTCCTCATTGCAAACGCGGTCACGGATTAACCTACTTTTTGCACTTCTAGCAGAGCCCTGCTCTGTGCTTACAATGAGGAGTAGGTATTGGCAAATCGACCTTGAAAGCTGTTACGAAATTCTACCCACTCAATACCGTAATGACTGATTGTTTTCCACAAATTATTCGCCTCGCGACCAATTTTGTCCGTATATAATTTGGCCACTCTTGTTGCACATCCTGCATGTCTCTAAACACAGTGTGCAGCCGTTTAGAAAAGCCTGCGGGTCCCCACTTGGTAGGCTTGAAAACTTTGATTATCGTTGAAACCAGGCCGGAATTGTACCGGCTTCTACGGCTCTTGTGATTGCTGTAAATAATTCCGGATTATCACGATCGTTTTGCTGCAGGTATGTGACATGTATGGGCTGTGGCGTCTGCTTCTGCGGTATTCTGCTCTTCTGGGTAGGGGCGTTGAATGTGCCAGTGAGCTTTGGTACACACTGAACCATTCCGAATGTTCTCGCGCACAGTGATTTACGCTAGACAATGCCGCCCCTACAACTGACTTGACTTCTGACCGCGGCGATGGAAATGCGCATTATCCGCAGCGGAATGTCCCAGCGGCTTTATTTGCCATGTCTTACCCAGTCAGACATACCCAGTGCGTTTTGCATCCGCACGCCTCACACCTCACCGTTTCTTATGACCCCTGCCTGCGAATTTCCTGTCGGCACTGCTCATGTGCTTGTGAAAGTTCTATTTTGACTGCTTTGGATATTTTGCCAGTTCGGAAAACAATGCATTCGCACGTTTCACAGAGAATACGACCGGATGAATACTACGTGCACACCGTACACAAATTACAGTTCCGTTTCCCCTTCCTGCACACGTAAGTTGTTTCGCACACCTGCTATCCTGCAAATCCGTAATTAACATTTATTGTGGAATTTAAATCGATTAAGGGCGGTTGTTGACATTGACAAACAAATTGGCTTGGCAAACCTTGTTCATTTCGAGTGGGTTGTACATTGCCACAGTCGGCACACAAAATTGCTGGTGTACCGCCTGAGGTACGACTCCACGTTTCGCCCACTCTGGTTCTGTTTGCCACCGTTATTCGTTCTTTGCGAGTTTTCAATTTCCGTGTTTCCCTACACGGAGATATCATTTCTTCAAACGGGTTTGTACTGATTGTGGGTCGTACACACGTCAAACATAACGGTCTCGCTTGTCCTGTGCTAGTACACCAATTCAAATGCTGCCAGACAGTATGGCGTATCGCTGCATGCTGTGGAGCACGGGCTTCAAGGTCAAACGTTGTGTTGTTCAGAGGCTGGTCATTGGTCGCTCATCGCGGGGGACGGCGATATTTACCTATTGATGCGGCGCCTATTTTCCCGCTGAGAACATGCGTTCCAGCTGAGCACGTGACGTGTGTGTTTTCCCAGTATACTGCTTGCTTTGGAACTAAAAACTACTAGGAAAAGTTTTTGAAAAATAGTTGTGGTCTTGACTTATGATTGCCGCACAACAGCTTTGAAAAGCTTTGCAAAAATGCTCTTGATAAATGATTGTAAAAATTTTGTTCATTTTTAAAGTCAGTGAAAAAATTCTTAACATTTTAAATAATGTTCAAAATTGCTCAGAAAAGTTTTAAAAATTGATTTATTTGACCGTTGCACTGTAAGTTCGTTACTGCACAAGTGAAAACACTGAAAATTTATTATTTATTTTGAAAAAGTTTGAAAATTTTATTACTGAAAAATCTTGCAAGATTATCCGGAAAAGTTCCCGTAATAATGAAATTAAATTTTGATTGCTTTTCTTTCTTAATTGCTGACTGGCATTACTTAAAACACTATGTTTATTTTTCGTGATACTGATGCCAATTACTGTACACGTTGATAACGCCTAGTGCGTTTTTTTACAAAACATTCACGCCCCTATTTATGCACATTTGCCGTGCTGTGTTGTATACAGGTACACTTTTAGATATAATTTACACTTGCAGTGTCGAGTGGGTGTGTTCGACTTGCATCCGTTTTGGCTTACAGTTGTGTATTTTGCATTACGTGTTGTCACGTCTAACCAGTGTATGTTTACAAAAGTTAAAACATCTGATGACATTGCAAGTAAACAACCCAGATTAGTGGATTGTTTTGACAGATGCAGGCCCTCACTAGACGTTAGTTGATGCGCATTATTTCCCACTCGATTCACTGTATGTCTGTTGATATAACACATATGAACTCTAAATTGTAAACAAATCTGACAACTTGACCAATGAATATTTGTATTATTAGTGTGACAAATAGAAACATGAACCCTTGATTTTATCGATGTTGACTGTAGTCTTGACTGTACTTTCTTAATTGCATTGTTATAGAGAGGTGTATGAAGGTCTTAGGGTACTCACCAATGACTGCAGCTATCGTTCTGAAGCACTGTCGCACTGTTACGTTTCTCGCGTAGCCTGTTGCACATGTGTTGCGTTGAGCATACTACCGACGTCTTGTTGATGATCTCCTGCACTCCGATGTTCTACTGTTTGATTCGCCTGAGTTGGGAAAGGCACTTGACATAGGAATGTGGCTTGCTGGTGTAGACTGATGTTCTATTCGCCCGAGTTGGGAAAGCCACTTGACCTAGGAATGTGGCTTGCTGGTGTAGAATGATGTTCAATTCGCCTGAGTTAGGAAAGCCACGTGACTCGCTGGGCCT
Organism: Dryococelus australis; assembly: GCA_029891345.1. Classification (NCBI taxonomy): domain Eukaryota; kingdom Metazoa; phylum Arthropoda; class Insecta; order Phasmatodea; family Phasmatidae; genus Dryococelus; species Dryococelus australis. The sequence goes on along the minus strand of CM057009.1, from coordinate 66,339,442 downwards.
CCAGAGGTGCTGGTGGTGTGTTCGTGTCCCGACTGAGAGCAGGTGGGGGATAGGAACTGATGAAGTGCCCGGCGCCACGTTCGGTATAGAGAACGATTTTTGTTGGGGGTCGTACGGCCGACGGCGACTCTGGATACGCGGTCAATATGGAGGAGAGCTGAGAGAATTTGTCTGTTATATTACGTAAAGGTAAGATATTGCCTGCGGTCGAAGCTGTTGGCCACTTCGCATACCTATATTACCACTGAAGTTAACCTGCTTAAGGGAGGCCGACACCGTAGCTGCAAAATACACTGATATACACTTGTAAATTTGAAGGCTGATATTAGGGCGCAGTACCCGATCAATTGAGGAGAGGTAAATGCAATAAAACACGTCTAATTATGACACGACTGTTCTATTACTGTAAAGGTACAATGGAATGTTACTGCACTTGTTAATGCGTACCTTAGTAAAGCAGACCCGACACTCTGGATCTGCCGGTGGTCGCTACTGCTGGAAAATAAGCTGTGGGCCTTAGATTATAATTATGTGAAACGCGTTCTGCACGTGAAGTCCTGGTATTTTACGTCATGATGCAGGGAGACCTCCTCTAGGCTAAATAAAAGTACTAAATGGTTCTTGTATTATGTTAACTATGGATATGAAATAAAAATGAAGCCCCTATTGAATTGCGAGGGGGGTACGCAGAGCTTACCGTCTGCCCTGCCGGTTGTCTGGAGTGCTGAAGTCTGACTAACAACATGGTGTCGGTTTCGCCGCACGTCCGGCGAATCCGGCGCCAAAATGAAAACATGATAAAAACTGAACTTAATGAATAATATGATAAGTGAAATTGATGTTGTACATAATTAAGATTGCTAAACTAAAACACATTGGTGACATATTCGTGAACGCCGGAGCCCCAGATATGGCTAAGAATGTGACGTCACAAGAATGTCACCTCACTTGAAGGGTGATAGTAAATAAAATGATGCCTCAGGTAGCTGATTCTCGATATATGATTTCATGTACACTCTTATAATTAACATTTTAGAATCGGCATTTTTCGTTACATAATTAACTTCAGGAATGTGTATGGATGTGACGACACATGGATTTCGTAACTAAGAGCGGAGTTACACCTTGTTTTCTATGGAATGTTACCGACTCTCTATGCTGGAGCGGGTGGTTTCCTTAGTGAGTTATGGTGTAATCACCCTGAATTATGCTTAGATATGCTCCTATTAATTAATGCTGCTAGGGATACCAGCTCGCCAGTTCACACATCCTGCGGGAGTTGGATTTCCCATCTTTTGAAACTACTCGGAGCCACGTCTGCCTCCGGGTTCAGCCACGGGGCCCGTCGACATCGCGCACATCGGAAAGTTGTGGGAATAAGCGGCGGCGCTTACCCCAGTGTTCCCTCTAATGGCTGTTGCATCTATTGGTCATGGCTGCACGGGACACACTCATTTAGGTCACACATCCATTCGTCACGAGAGTTGCCTCTTGTGGTGAATGTTAAATATTATGATCTGCGACCACGAGTAACAGGGCGGCAGGAAAAGTGTAATGCCTTTCTTCTCGACCTGCACTGATCGAGGCTGCGACCTAATGTCGATCGGTCGAGTGTTGCTGTGTGATTGATGCTTCTGCGATGGAACAAACAGGCACAAGGGATACGTGGACGTCAGGAACAGGCCCGTATTTTATAAGGTATATTTATTAAATAACTAACTTTTTTACCCTTTTATTCTTACCAGATTTATCTTCTGCTCTGAAGTGGAGATGTTTCCACGTTCATCTCTCGCCATCAACTGATACCTTTTTTTCTCCAGTTTTTGTAGCGATGTAGGCCAAACCGAAAGGAGGGGAAGTGAGGGTAAAATACATGCTGCAACATGATTGGTTGTTGGATGTAGGGGGGGGGGGGGTATAAATGCCAATCATGGAGCGCTCTGACAAAATCACACAAAACTAAACAAACTTATTCATTAGTTTCTATAAAACTAATTAATATTCTAAGTTTGTCTTGTAACTGTAAAGTGAATAGTAATGTAATTAAGGATGATATAATGTCATAAACTTTACTTCGACTTGGAACCAATAGTGCGTGATGTCATGCCTACCCTACTCATCTGAAGGATTGGCCTCATGTCCTCATCACTCATACGCATTTGTTTATTTTGTAAATATATATTTTTTAGTTTTTTTAATTATTTTTTGTACTTTTTTAATTCTTATATATAATAAGGGTTATTTCCTTTATTCTAGTCATAAGCTTTGTGACGTTTGGTTCAACAACAATATGGAAATATTCTCCGACCGGATTGAGGAACAACAAAAAAGAAATAGTGTGCACAATCGACAAACAAATTTGTGCTTCGTTAATGAAATATTTTATTTATTTAAAAAAAACTATGCTTCATTGTTATATTGTCAACGGAATACTTGTTGTCCTTCCGATAATATTATATTTTGGCTGTTGAATGTTAACTGGGTTGATAGCAATACCTATTAGCCATGAAATATTTTTTGCTATCGCAAGATCGTGATTCATATTGCTGATATGTTGGCATTTATGTTTTTTTTTTTTTTTTGTGTTTTGGGTTAAATGCATTAGTTTTACAATATTTATTGTCATTGTAAAGTTATATTATCGAAATGATGTGTTTTGCAAAAACAAACTATGTAAAATTGTGTATGGACATTGTTTAATTTTGTAAATTATAATGTATATAATTTACACTGTTGTTTTTTTAGTTTTTTTATTTGTAATTTTTTAATTCTTATGTATATAAAAGGGACATTTCCTTTATTCGAGTCATAAGGTTTGCGGTGTTTGGTACGAAATGCGAGAGCAGCTACTAAGACAATCGGGAAATATTCTCGAATGGATTTCCAAATGCCCTTGAAAGGTTAATCACGAAACTGAGTTTTCAATCCAACAGCCCATTACCCTCGCAAAATTTAATTAGTTTGTGGAAAATACCGAACCCATACTTATTAAAACTTAGTACAAATTGTCCTCATCGTCACCGAGCCACGATGAAGAAACTAGCCTGCACAATCATTTTCAATAGCGAGAGGTTGAACCGAATTATTATTGATCGTGTATTTGACGAAACTTCTCTACTCAACGTGTATTGAATCACTGTCGAAAACCAAATGTGTGTTTCTATCGAAACATTCATATGCCATCTTCCCGAAATGTTATTCGACGAATTGATTTACAACTATTGTGGTGAATGCAAGAAAATAACCGATTTCGTCAATGGAATTTGGCCCAATCATGTGGAGAAACGGCCATTATCGAATGTGTCGCCGTAAGGTAACGACCGGAATATTATGCCAATAAATTAGATGGCGAGCGTAGACTCGCTTTTCTCACACCCGATTTACTTTTTGTCACCTTTTCGCCCGCCATTCAAGTGCATAATTTCAAATTGAGTGGTTATTACGTCGCATTCGTCGAGGAATTGGAAAACAACAAAGTTTTCGTTCTCATCGAAGTGTTGTGTAAAATCAACGTTTCGAGGGTAGATATGAAATGGGCATTACAAAATCATCAAAACCATATTCCCGCCAACTACGAAATTTATATTCTGTAATCAATTCGATTCATGACATTCCGCGCTGAAAAACAAGGCCATTTTGATCAATCGACTGGTTTGTAGCATTTGAAAGACGACAAGTTATAAGCAAACACGTTCCATCGATCGGAATGCTCTCTTGTTCCTATTTCACTTCCCACAGATGGCTTGTTGTATTTCCACAAGGACAAGTTCGTCAAAGTAAAGAGTAAAAAAACAATCGATTTGAAGTTTGATTGGCAAACTTTGTTAAAATATTTAAAGGGTAAAAAATCCCTAAACTAAAGCTCAAACAGGGAGTGTCGTTGGCCGCCATGATTGTCAATTATCTCGGTCGATATGCAGCGTATAAACACCTCGTGCCGAAGGTCTTGGAAACTGTAGATGGGCATATCTTGGAATTATTTTAGCGGCCTTCATAATTGTACTCTTAAAATACGCCATAAAAGTGATTGTCGAAATGAATAAAATAGAAACAGAAATTGTTCGTTTTGTAAAGATAACACAATGTTATCACAAACAATACTTGCCGACAAATGTTGATGATAGCAACGATCTCGTAATGAAAACGTTTGAAACTAACGATACACTTTTACCTCAATACGACTGGCTACAAGACACCGATCAGTTTGGTAAAATGATTGAAGTTTTGGAGAAACTAATGGCTAGTACAATGGACGAACGTTCAAAGTACTATAGATCAACGGATGTCCGGAATTGTGTGAAATAGCCGTACAAACCATTCACAGCAAGTTACCGATGCCACCGACAATCCATACTCGGCGTGGGGTACAAACTGGTATCAATTTTCAATTTCCTTTCCACGGTTTCTTGTCTTTTCAAATTTTATCCACGCATATTTATTTGACGAAATTGATGAAACTTTACAAAATCAACTGGTTAGCGTGATTAAAAATTATTTACCCACAACTACAATAAGTATAGGTTGGCCTAGATCGGAACCAAACGCAGTTATGATGGCGGTGCCATTCGTTGGCACCTACATTTTGATGAGTAATAAAAAAAAATAAATTGACACCGAAGCGATGCAACATGTATTATCGCAATTGAAATTCCAAGTGGGTACTTCGAACCAAGGTTTGTACCCCGACGGAGGGTACGTGTTTTATGAAACTCTCCGAGCCTACAGTTTATATATATATATATATATATATATATATATATATATATATATATATATATATATATATATATTCTTCGGCTCGGGATTTTGTCGCCCTGCAATAATTTTTCAATATAGACTCAAAGGCGATGGTTGATAAAGTGAAACAGATGTCGGAGTACCCGACAATCACATTACATTTCGGTCCCATGTTTACGAGTACGCTGAGTTTGGTATCTCGAGATAGAGGTGATTATGGTTTCTTTGTGATTGATTCGATAAAAGAAGTGACGGCCAAGACGGAAAAGTGGATGTAGCAATTCAACGGCCAATGCTCCAAACTCTGTTTTTACGAATCCGACCAAATGTATAATAAATGGGGTCAATTTTGTGCCATGGCTCGCATGTCTATGTATGCAAATTCCGATACAAAATTCGCGAAGAGTTTTCCACATATCATCCCGGAGTCATTAGCATAAACAATAAATTGGTGTCTATGCGGACCACGACAGAAACCACGACAACGCTATGCCACAAAGTGCCTTTTCATGCATTGCCCATTTGGATTCCATTATCGGTATGTATAATGCTTGGACGACAAACAATTTCCGACTAAAAGTGAATGAATTAATTTTAGTGAGTGAAACAGGCTATACCGTCGCCTATAAAGTACAGTCCACTTCGCGGACTAATCGTGATCCCATAAAAGTTTCAGCGAATTTGGGTAAATGCATCACATCTTCCAATCGTTTGTTCAATGCGATGCCAAAGTACCAATTTGATCAAAACTATTCGTTTGCGAATGTGGGATCTCTGGAATTGACCACAGTAGTTCAAACGGAAGATAACGAAAGTTTCCATTCGTTGCAGTTCACACCAAGTATTACCGACGTGGTTGCCTTCAGCATAGTTCACAATAATTCCGACAAGGTACAAAACAACTCGGAGAATTTAATCGAAACCTATTATGACACTCTGTATTTCCAAAAGGATAAATTATTTATCGAGAACAAAGTATCGATCGGTGTGAAATCCGACACTCCTCTATCCATTTTGGAATTTGATGGCCTGATGACTATGCCAAAATATGGCGTTGGTGCGAAAATAGTAAACGGAATTTATTCCGAGGGGAAATACTTTACTTCCAGTTCGTACACGACGCTAAATGCGAAATTTCTAAATGTTAAGAATAACCCGCATATAGAATAAGACAATGGATGCAACGATGCGTCAGTACGAAATTGCTCGTTTCCCTAGACAACTTCGACGAGTTGTGCTCAGTACGAACCACCTTCAAAATTTCTACTTGATACATAAATTGCTCTTTATCGCAAAGAACCTTTACCTCGCCAACGAAATAGACAATGAAAACGCCGATATACAATACTATGATAATAACGTGGCTGAAATTTCTCTGAAAACCATTAAAGCATCTACTTTATTGACCCGTATGAGTACATTCTTAACCAAATAGTTTGGTTACGATTTCAAGTACAAAGAAAAATCCTATTACGTCTATTATTTGAATGAAAATTTTCTTTTTTCACCCGAACAAATAAAAATAATAATTTAAAACACGTTTCACTTGCCATTCTCTGGTACTTTTCAATAATTGAATTTGTGTAAAGTGTATAGATTTCCTTTTCCCGGCACTTTTACGATGCATCGGCTGAACAGTAATGATAATTAATTAATAATGAAATACGAAGCTGAAGACGGCAATGTGGGATTTACTACAGTAATCCCGTACATAATGATATACAAGAAGATGAATAATAAAAACCAAATATATATTGTGGAAGGGTATTGGCACCATTTTAATATTAGGGGCTTTGGCCTTTGTGATTTGGAAATTTAAACATAAACTCAAAACCTCCATGACTACGAATTTTGGTACTAGTGGCGCATCGTTAAAAATAACTACCCCTGCAGGAACTACTGAGACACCACAGAGTTAAATCGGCGAAAACAAAATGTAAAATAAGAATTCAGTACGAGACTCTGTCGTTTTGGGGCGATGCTGGCTACAATAAACATATATTATGGTTTTTTATTTCGATATTTGTTTTCGAATATATAATGAAAACATTGTATATTATGTGCATATTATCGACTACACGTAAATTGTGAAAACAAAAAAAAATTAATAAAAAAGAAACTAAGGAAATGGAAAAAAAATGTGTAATCACCTTTCTGGTGTGTTGTTAGCTGTGACGATATTCGCACACATATTTTTTGTAAACCACTTGCATACGATACACGAAGATATGGGTCACCTTAGGAGAGCGATAAAAAACATGCATACCTTTTTACCTCGACCAAAATCGCCTTCGCCAAAACATTTACCAACATCTCTACCATACGAAACCACGCTCGAAACAGACGAATATACGTATAATTTGGATTATTATAAGAACGGTGTGTTGATTGATAATGTGGAAATACGGATGCTGGAAAAAAAAATCAAACTAGAATAAATTTACCAACATTTTCTTTTACCAAATCGAGATTTTCGCTGAAAAACATTAATATTATATATATAAGTATAAAAGAATAATTTTTCTGCAGATAATCAATAATGTTTTCTTTATATTATTTGTTAAATCCGAAATGTAATAATAGTGAACAGCTTATAATATGTACATAGGTAGTAATACTAATCATCAACATACTATTGTTTATAGCAAGTATTAAAACTTGTGTGGAACCAATCACCAGGCTGTTGATTATTTTTAATTGTATCTTGACAGTTTATCTTACCGTCGTCGCCGTCAAACTTGCCAAACCTCTAACTTGTGAAATATATAAAAGAAAACAGATATATTTCCCATTGTCATTTTCGTAGCGAACGCATCCGCTTATCGCCTCCCTGTACCTATTGATGTAGGCTGCCAGACCCGAAACACCGACGGCAGAAAGAATGGTGTAACCGACAAGTTTTGTTCTCGGAGAAAAAAAAAAAAAAAATTAAAAAAATTAAAGAGAAAAAAAAGAAGAAAAAAAAGAAAATGAAAGAAAAATAGATATATCTACATAACACTGTTGAAGGCTCTCGTTAAATTCGCCGGTAATGTCGACAAGGTAGGTGAACGTGCAATGATTCAACATTTGCTAGTCCCGAATTTACCAAAAAATTCAGTTTTCAAAAATATTTTTAACAATCAATATTTGTATGGTTTGAAAATGATAGAAAAAAAAAAAAAAAAAAAAAAAAACCTTACGAATTGGCAACACCACGATTGGTGAATTTATGAGCAAGATAAAAAAAAGGCCAGTTGGATGCTGCTTTTGGTCAAATCGATTCGACAATCCGTCTCGACGACAATGTGCGTAAAGGTTTATAGTACTAAATTAAACATTTACCGAGTTATGCGCTGCATAAAATCCAGCTCGGATCTAAACAACTAAACTCGTTGAATCCAGAATTGAATAAAGCCGCTACTGCTAACGATGCTATAAAAGTAATCATGACCGATCCCAAACTCACTAAAGTAAAAAGACAATTTTTTTTTTCTCCGAGAACAAAACTCGTCGGTTACACCATTCTTTCTGCCGTCGGTGTTTCGGGTCTGGCAGCCTACATCAATAGGTACAGGGAGGCGATAAGCGGATGCGTTCGCTACGAAAATGACAATGGGAAACTCAAAGGGTGCAAAGTCAATCATCTCATTTGTCGGACGTTTTCCAACCAAAGTTATTGGATTTATGCAACGATAAAATTTTATGCGCTGAGGTAAAAAAAAATACCCGGTGTTTCGGGGCGTATGGTGACGTTGCGCGCGTTCATTGTGATACAACTCGAAACGATCCTCCCATGACCAACATCAACGTGGAATATCGTTGTGTCGATGCCTCGTGGATGGATGCGATCGCTGATATATTGGGCAAAGACGTGGAGAATGTTGTGGCTTTTGGCGGCGATGTATTCGACAATACGATAAACATATTTCGGTATTTGTGTTACGGATTAATTTTTATCGGTGGGGTCATTATTTTGGGTTTTGTCGCCTACCTAATAAATTTTTCTTGGTTGTGGTTAAAGGGTAAAAAAGATAAGTGGAAATGACGAGCGCGGCCAATGGGAAGCCCATACTCAAGCTGTTTGAGGTGTACGAAATCTTGTTGCAGATACCCAATTTAACCGATCAGCATTTAAAATTAGTCGCAAATATTTTGGCAACTTATCATATAATTGATCGCCCATTAAATTCCCTTACCGACCTTTCATTAACTGACTATTTAAACGTCTATTTTGCAAATCACTTTTCACTCTATTTGAAAAACAAAAAAATTATTTACAATCGATGTGCAAAATCAATCGCGAGCAGTTGCGGCTGTCGTGAACATAAAAAATTAATAATTCCACATTAAACAAACAGTTGGATCTTATATCCCAAGCGTGTCACTAGTGCCGTAGTTTTCCGCTAAATTCTGTGCAACCCAACTATTCTTTTTAATTGTACTCTGAGTTGGATTTTCTGCTAGGAGAAATCGATAATTCCAGCTAGCGGTTTGCACGCATAATGCCAAATGACAAACCGATACTTTCGCTCTTCGACAAGATAGATCGTGGGATATTAAATCCCATTAATGTAAATTTATTGACCGATCTCGAATTGAACATGTCAGACTTTTAACACATTGTTGATATCTTACACTCAATGCTTGTTGGCTAGTTTGCATATTCCTGTGTTTTTGTCCCTCGACTTCGTCCCTAAGCTGTTTCATCAATGTTTCCTCGAATTAAAAAAACTCGTGCAGTTTATCGCCAAAGTAATCGTTACTAATCTCGTCGAATTTCTGAAGGTAAACACTTATCAATTTCAATTTTAATTTTGTCCTGCAATCCACAATGTTGACGTAATTGACGTATGTATGAGATGTGTCGAATATCTGCTTACTTCGAATAAAGTTGTCTGTCGCAATGCACAACTCATCAAGTCGCGATTTTTTCTCCACGCAAGTTTTCTGAAGTTCAACGCATTTCGACTTTATCCGATTCAAGTACTCTTCTTCGAAATTTATCGAAAAGTTTAAGCCCATTTCTTAAAATTAGTTCTTATTAATAAAGAGTATGTTTGATCTACTCAAGTTTAGCAATCATAATCCGTATTATATAGACCGCATTTATTACGGGTATCAAGTTGTTGCGCGTAGAAAGACTCTAGACTATTTTATTCGAAAGAAGCAGAGTTACGATGAGACCTGATTGGACCAATTCCTCGACAATGACAGGAGGGAATTGTTACTCTATTTTTAAAAAATGTCGAACAGACGTCCGATAGATACAATATAGCCTTGAAAAAAGTCAACGAGTTGTACACTTTTAATTTAAAGTCAAAGTTACTCTCGTTTTACAAACAGCTCGAAATTTTAGGAAGTGGCAGTACGATTGAACGATGTTTGGTGTTCGTTGCGAATGGAGATTGCGGAAACTTTTAAAAACTTTAAAATATTTTCCACATTCCTTTGTGAACGAGGAAAAGGATATTTTTTTATACCTTGTTGGCTGAAAAAAAAATTACATTACAAAAAATAATGGGTATATAAAGAGACGAGAGCGCCTATTTGTTTCGCATTAGTTGTTTTCCTTTCGTAAGAGAATAACGATGTTGGGGCATATTGAACTGGGAGATTTGTACTATTTGGGATCTGTAGAGGAAAAAACTCACAATTATTCGGTGCGCCATGATACACGCAAAACCTTTATCACTGCTTCGACATGTGTTTCAAACACCTTTCCAAAATTTAAGTAAAAAAAAAAATGGCCTCTTACGTCGTGAATTCGACCAAGTTTTCCATCGGGCTATATGCTGATTTCCGAACCTATGACGATCCATTACACATCGAGGAAAAATGAAAAAAATAAATAAATAAATCAGTCGAGAAGCTATTGATTTGGGAGTTCAATTACATACAATATCGAAAATTACTACAAATCGAACGAACAAGAACTACCCGATACAATAGACGATATGTTTGAAAAATTTTTAGATTTCGACCACGATGTTAGACAGGTCAATGTTGGACACCTTATGCATCGGAGCTCAGAGTACGAGATGTTGGTTTCGCTCTATGTGGAACCAGCTACATGCTTTTCGAGTCCAAGCAAGGTGATTTGGTGATGATTGATTGGAAATGTTCGCCGAAGAATTTCGAAGAGTCTTGCGGTGATTATGGAATGGGACCTATATTTAACATATTAGCATCACAACTACACAACTACTCGTCGCAGAAAAACATTTATTATTATTTATTTAACAAGTAAAAAAAAATTATGTTCCACCACGTGCGGACAGAAAATCACCGAACTGTATCTACTTCAAATGCACGCAAACCTGCCGAATTACAAGTTGTGGGTAGTTTATTTTTACGAAAATGTGATTGAGAAATGTTTAATTTACACAACTGATAATCAATAAAAAAATTTTGGTTTTTACTTCTTGTCATCTTGAAATTGGTTGTCTTCTTCTGAATTCATTGGTCTTGTATTAGCAATTGATTTGTTGAAATGACCCAAGTTTGGCTGAAGAAAATTCGATCGTTTGTCAGGACGCTGTTCCGACACAGTTCTTAGATAGTTTCGAGACGCAAAGTCAACACTGTTGATTCGTTTGCATTTTCGAGTACTTTTAGCGCCGCTTCATACGAAATGTGTTGACTCGCGTAATTTTCCTTTGGTATCTGTACGAGTAGAGATTGATTGACGATCGCGAATGAGAATGGCTCATCTTTAAAGTTTTCCAATCTCGCCATATCACGTATGACCATGACGTTTTGAAAAGTGAGGTATTGTGGTAGAGAAATATTATCAATTACCCGATTTTGGTATTCTTCATCCCAGTCCTTAAGATGATGATTCTTAAGCAACTGCAAGAGACTAATTAATGTGCCGCGACATTCTTCCTCCGAGGACAAGTTGATAAAGTAAAAGACATGGGTTCGCTCGGGATTGTATGTCTTGTTGATTTTTTGTAATTGATTACAATTGGTAACAATTAAAACATAATTTTTCATTTGAACACCTCCTTCGAGACCAGTTTGTAGAGTAATTGCCACACTTCGCAAATGGGGCGGAATTGATAAGTTTTGCGAAATTTTCTCGTTGATTTCGTTCAGAAATATCACGAATAGATGGTTCTGGTTCTCGATGGTCATCTTGAACAAATTGACTAATTTGCGTTCGGTATAACCGATGTTGGGTGAAGATAACTATCCGATGTTGGGTTGGTTTAGTTTTGCTTTCCATTCGGACGCGATTGTGTGGGCCAGCGTACTATTACCCATACCTGGAGGACGGAAAAACATTATAAATTTGAATCGTGGGTTAAACACTTGCGTATAGATTAAAATTTAGAGTTCTGCTTTCAACTGATCGCGGCCACGTACATCCATGGAAGAAAATTGGGGTTCGATTCACCATGGGTCCAGCTCGGATGTAATTTCCGAATTTGATTCTTCTCGAAATAAACCGCTCGCATTCTTGGGATTCCGAAAGTAACACAGAAATAAATTTTCAAACTGGGCTGTTAAATTTTCGAGATTATTTTTTGATAGCAGAGCACATCTGAAAATTGCCAATTTTTGTACCAAGTACACCCACGATTTGTAAATAGTGTATTGATTTTCAGCCAGCGTAGATTTCCACTCTGTTAAAATTTTGAAAAATTCCACACCTAAATCAAAGAGCGTAGTCTCTAAATCATTAAAAAGTTTGTCACCTTTCTGCGACGTGATTTGTGTTTTTTCTAGCAAAGATGACAAAAATTCCGCACGGTTCAGCATTTGAGATAATTTCTCCACGTTTGTGTGTTTGCCAAATACGATTTTCGGTGCACGTGTAAACTGAATCAGACAGGCTTCTGCGATGGCGCGATCATTTTCATTCATTGTTTTGTTTTTAGATCTGGGTTTTCCGCAGTACTTATAAGATTCTTTTTTTATCGTCATGCAGCACCAACAACAGTAACAGCAAAGAACCTTGTTTACATCGATGCAACTTCAAACACTCAGACCACAGTGCACCGACTGTGACATTCTCGTAACGAACCAGCAATCTTCTTCTCAGCCATTAAATCTTTTCCTCCCCCTCCACAACAACACCCACCTATTTATTTACAAAGACCTAATGTAAATACCATAAATGAAATGTCCATTGCTCGCATCGGCATGCGGATAAAGCCAGATGATGGTCACAATGAATTGGCACAAAAATTTAAAAATTACATATCTCGATTCGTGGAAATTTTGACGGGAATCCATACGACCATCACACAAACGAAAAAGGCGGTCGGTGATTCTTCTTGTGCGCTAAATACCTCGGAGGCTATGAAACGAGTGGCTATCCATTTCGCCGAGCTCAGCCGACTAGAATTGGAAATGGTGAATGATGGAGCGGTCAATCGTCAAGATGTAGAAATTATAAAACCAATCCTCAATTCGAAATATAAAGACGTGCCGGAAAAAATAATGCGGTTCGGCCGAATCCTCGAACAACACAATCTCCTAACCGCATAAATTGTCGTTCAAATGTGGCTGAACAGATCCAACGAAGCACAGCCTGTACTCAACACCCACTCGTTCATCAAACACATTAAATTGGTTCCACCTTTGCAATCTCCATCCGATGCATTTATGAAAGCAGCTTGGGATAAAATGCAAAACGGATGAAAAATCGACTACAAAATTTGTCGTATAATATCGGACAATTTGGAAACGAACAAAACATATGTCGCCAGTAAACTCAGATACGAATTTCAACCATTGAGTGAATCAATATTCAAGAATGCATCTTTCAACACCTTCAAGGAACATTTCGATGGATTTTATAAGAAGTCTTTGTTTTTTCTCGAACTGACGAATAAATAAACTTGCGATGTATCTAATGTATATGCAAACATTCAAGTTTCGTAAAAAAATTTATTGATAAAAAAATATTTTTACAGTTTTTATATTTATATATTTTTTATATGTATCTAACCCATGAGTTTGAGCTCTGTGCACTTGTCATCAGATATATTTCTCACGTCGTATTCGTTACACTCGACACGTTCAATTACTTCCTATTGGGAAAACAAATGTTCAAAATTATAAGCTACCATAATACATAATATAAGAGCGAAAATCATGTCTGGCGAAATCATCGGTGGAAGTGTTTTTATTTATAACCACCACATCCGTATTCACACCTTTGATGTTGATTTAGCGATTCGCAACACCCTTAAAACTTTCGATTTAGGCCTGACGATTATAAAGAATAATTTTCTCTTAAATTTAAATAAAGCCGATATTAATAATGTGCGATATTTGTTTAAGAATAGTTAACCAGTGTTGGATCAATCAGCCAACTATTACGACTACACCTTGGCTGGTGCTCGTCGAACGAAATTGGTGAAGCAAACGCACAGTATCGAACAATACGAACAACATCTTCAAATCATGGGCAATTAGAATTTCGCATTCGCCTTTCACAACAATGCCGACAATGTGCGTGAAGTAAAACGTCAAAAGACTCCACCACAAAACGAAAAAACCTCAATAATGACCCAAGTTCAGACATCGCCTGCATATTTAAAAGAGCTATTGGCACCGTAAACCAAAAGAATCGCGATGATGAACCAGGTTCGGACATCGCCCGTGTATTAAAAATAACTATTGGCAATCGATACACCTCCCGTTTTTGACATGGACACGATGTTTCAAACAACTATTCATTCGAGAATCTCGTACAAGAACAACAGCAATTACCAGAGAAAAACCAATACCTAACAATTTCGTGCCTAATAATTGCATACCCAACAAACAACTAGCATTACCAAAGCAAGAACAACAAACTATTAATTACATACTTGACGAGCAACAACAATTACTAGAGCAAAACCAACTCACCCCGAATATCATACCCGTTAATTACATACCTAACGAACAAAATATTTTAGAAAAAGTACTAGAGTGGTACACTAGAAAACCAGGCCGCCCGCACAACAAGACTTCGACAAGAGTCTATGAGTGGATGTTTTTGGTTGAAACACCAAATATTTCCCAACAAGCAATAATTGAACTGTATAGTAGTGGTTGAGAATTACGAGCTTTCATCGAACAGTCACTAAATTCGGAAACTTTCAATACATCGTACTAAAAGAACAACTTCCAACACTGGATTTTCAACTTTTCGATATTAAACATCAATACAACATAAGCTACTAACGCCTGTATATAAGGATTATTTGATAAAGTGACTGATGAAATCGTCGGGGGAAATATTGTACTTTCCAAAAACAGAATCCAAGTTTTCAGTTTCTATCCCCAGGCAGCAATTCGAATCGTCATTAAATCATTCGATATGGGTTTGACGGCGTTGCTAAATGTCTTGGTGTTTAATTTTTACCTAGCCGATAGTCTTGAGGTTCAAGATTTATTCAAAGTGAAAGTTCCAGTGATTGACAATTACCATTTTGAAAACTATGGGCAAGTGCAAGAAGCGGGCATCAGTCGCAAATTTGTGCATAAGCGATTCCACTGGCACAATAACGAATCGAGTAACTTTGATACCATATATCATCTTTCATCAATAGGATATGAAAATTTCACGTTTGATTTTCCAAATGGAATAGTACACCAGCCGACCAAACAAATAAAAGACATGATGCTAGTAAAACCTCAAATAATTCAGTCAACTTTAACAAGAGTGGTGACAGATAATCCCTAATAACAACAACTCTGCCATTTTCGATTCAAAACATTTCGCCCGATTACAACATATCAGATTTTCTAACCTTCAAGTCTCCTAAAAACTCCTCTGTGTTGTAATCAACAAACATCACTCGATGATTTAATATTCAATGCCTTACGATCGCACTATCTAATCCCTTCGAATGAAGATGTGATGGCTGGGGGAAGCGGTAACGGAAACGATTCAACTCGGATAAATGAGGTAAATGCACTAGTCGAATTCGACCAGACCACTCAAATTCAAATAAATGTTCTTCCCGAGGAGAATTTAACCCTTGTTCCACAAGTCGCTACATTACCCGATGAGTTGCAATTTGCCACTAGGGAATAAAATAATTCATCACTATCGTCGAACCAAACGGCCCCATTATCTGACAAATTCATCATCAATTTGGCAAAGGAATGGGGCAAAAAAATAGTAAACCATAAACCCCAAAGAATTACTTTATAGTATTCACTTTTGCAAAGAATTCATGGAACAAACATATGACAACCATCAAGTAAAATCGGTCCTTTCTCTAGCTGAAATGCATTTGCTTAAATTGGCTGCCGAAAAGAAAATTATCAGTGAAGTATGCGACAATCTAAGACTCGCAATCGAATCTTATCAAAAAGCCAATGCATAACTTACATAATTTACCCTTCCAAGAAACAAACGCTTGAAGATTAATAATTTCGTAAAAGTGGATAGTTGTAAATACATTTTTTGTCCGGGTACCATCTCATCATCTCAAGCCAACTGGGAACAAATTTAAAAGACTTTTAATATTTAAGGTACGATTTAAAAACTTGTAGTGTATTTCTCGCAACAATAAAGTCAATTAAATTGCCATCTTCCACCTTCTCGGCCAAATTTGCATCATCTTTATATTTTCGGGTATATTTTTTGATATCAAATATTTTGTATTTTATAAATCCTTTGTATAAAATTGAAGAAAATTTCTTCTTGGCATCGATGATTTCCATAAAATCCATCAGGAAAACACCTGCGAAAAATTTCGCCAAATACAACTTTGATTCTACAGTATACTTCTTATATTCTAATTTTAACGTATGTTTAACGGATATTATACTTTCTTTGAAAGGAACATTACCAAAATCAATTTTTTTTTTTTCGTGAATCAACATTCTTAGACTTCAGCGCACTATTTTGCCGTTTTTAAGAATGATTTTTTGATTTTCGATGGCCGGTTGTAGTTGCTTATTCTTATTGAATTGTGTGGATAAAATAATTTGTTTGTATCTGGCAGTATTTTAAACCTTAACTGCAGTGATGGGTATACGGGAACATGACAGGGAACGGGAAGGACATGAGGGTGGGATTTTCGCAACTGCTGGTGTCTACATTGAAAACTTTATCAATGTAGTGATAAGTCAGGCGACATCTATTGCATTCGTAATACAAATATTTTAATTTTTGCTCACATTCTTTAAAGTGTTCACCTTCTACATTTCGGCAAAAATAGGCATTGATCTTATACGGATGCACGATATAACCATTTTCGTTTTGCAAACATTCAGGTTGTAGACAGTTTATTCGGCTTTTAGAAAGCCCGTGCTCACATTTGACGATTTCTGGTAATCCATAATTACAAACAATGTAGGCATCGTCCGCATAAGGCAATCTGATTTTGTTCACTTGTCGACACAAATGTTGCCAATATCCCATTCCATCCTAATCGCATCATTGTTCGTACGGCACGCGGTGCCATCAAAAATCATATAATTTGGGTATACTTCCAAAATCCATTTACAATTGCGCCCGCATCTCATATACATATCCTCGAGTTTTTTGTTTTTGTTTGCGGATTCGGAGCCATCGATGTTCATAAAGTTGCAATAATGCAATCGAACTGGTTCGGATTACTACACTTACTGTGCATCAACTGCATGCCTTCGGAAATGCCCAGTTTCGGGGAGATCGAGGCAAAGTTTAGGGGATTTAAATCACAGCGTAGCTGGATTTTATAATCCATCCCGACTTTGACGAGTTTTGGTGAAAGTGTTTGTGTGTGACTACGTTTGAACCATTTTTGTTTCTCGAAATTACATCCCTGTTCGTTAGGTGTTTTGTCCGATTCGCCGATAAAATTCACCTCGATTTTCAAGCTTTCTGCATTATCTGTGCCCGTCGCAAAAACTTCGTACTCGCAATACGTATTCGTTTTACACAAAATGAAAAGTTTAAGTTTTTCATTTTTGACTGTGATCAACCTAAACAAATCTTCACCCCATTTTACGGGATCGTATTTTGGAGTTTTCGCATGTAGTAAAAACAAATACACCAACAATATTACAAGCGATAATACAGCTCGAACAATGATGCTAGTTAAGTAGGAATCCATAAATGCATTTGTTTCTCTCTCTCACACACACTCTCTCATAGGAAAAAAGATATAATTAAAGGATTACTTTCAAAGTCAATGTATTTGAAACATACCAGTCAATATCGGCTGCTTCAACATAAATAAAATCGTCAAAATAACCACCGATGCAATAAGGAAGATATAATCAAAGGTATTTTTTAAAAAGTATTTACCAAAATTCGATTTTGTAGTTCAGACTCGATAGATTCCAGTTCTGATGGTAATTAGACTGTTTTGCAAAATTCATCCACGTAAATGAACCACGACGAATAGATGGAGAGGAGCAGATCGACTAGTCTATATAAATGAGTTTATATTTGAGATACATATCAAACCTTTTCAAAATAATCCATTCCCATGCAATTTTATTCATGCTTTTATCCAACATTTTGAAAATTCGGCCATGGGATGTGTAAGTTTGAATCAAATACGGTGTACCATTTAACACATAATTCAAATGCTCTATATTGAGCGAAGATTTTTTTTACAGAGCATCTTATATTTTTTCTAATTATCGGTAAAATTCATCAAAGAATCTAACCACATCTACTCTAGAAGAAGGTGCATAATCTCCGTAAAACCAGACGTTTTCGTGTAAATTGAGTGACGTGAAACGTTCGACGATCGCAGTTGACGATCGCGGGGGATGTGGAAATGAAATTCGAGGTATGGTACACAGCTGCGAAAAATATTTTTTGCGATAAGCTGAAGTTGATCGAACGCAAGTGTCTCGCGCCGGTTAAATTCCAACTGCTTGTACCTGCATTCCAACTGCTTGTACCTGCATTCCAACTGCTTGTACCTGCATTCCAACAACCAAACAATTTCGGCGCACATGAGATTCATTTCGAGAAATGGAGTGAAATATATCACGATTGTCGTTGATAAACACGCTCGTTTGGCCGAAATTCACTACCACCTTGGCAATCATCAGGTAACACAAGGGCCCCGAAACGTACGGATGAGCATTTCTCGAGGTTTTCACATTGTTCAACAGTCCGATGAAAAGGTGTGAAAATTTTTTATCGGTATTATCCGATGACAATAGTTTTGAAATCCTCGTATTTCCTTATTTGTTTTTTCCCCATTAAACGTAAGATACATGTTTTCCTGTGCTTTACAAATCAGAAGCGATGGTGAAGATTCCGATGTGGTTGGCGATTCAGGACGCGGTGGTATGAGAAAAGGATTTTGCAATAATAGAATCGCCAGCGGAGACGAAGACGATCGCCAACTGGCCGATAAAAGAGCAAAATAAAGAAAATTCACAAAGTAAAGGCGAGCGCAAGGTATTATATATATATATATATATATATATATATATATATGGTTTCACATCCAATATTTTATTTTATGTGTTTGCATTTGGTAATTATAAAATTTTTTTTTCGTATGAAGGGAAACATCATTGAAAATAACGGACTACAACAAACCATGATAAATGAAAACGATTGTGCAATGAAAAATAAAAAGAGACAACACGTGGCTAAAAATAATGACATAGATTCCCAATAATGACCGACGATAAATTCGCAGTTGCTGGTAAAAAATATTAAAAACTTTGTCTTGTTTAAACAAATTTTTGAAGTAATATGTTCAAAACTTCCAAAATTCGATAATTTCCACTACAACACAATACGCATTGGAAGAATCGACCATAATTTCTGTAAATTCGTAAGTACCGGGATGCCATTCGCTGTTATTTACGCTGAGGAACCAATGTCGTAGAACATACATGTTTAGAAAATTTACTGGGTAGTGTTTTACCAACAGAAATTCGGTATTCTGTTGGTCGCTATCGTAAAATCTAGATTCGATGGAGTTAACCTTCGGCTCGGTCTTGCAAAATTATTTCCAGTCGTCCAAAGCGTTACTAACAGCAACATCGGAATATTTTTCTTATATGTCTTTCATGGGGAAAAAAAACAATGATGAATGATCTTATGTCGTTGTGTCGTCAATGAGTTTTTTTTTCAATTAGTTATGTAAGACATCCACCGAGGCATTGTAAAAGAAAAAACAAATCTCATTCACGGCGGGTATATATACAATGTAATTGGCCAAGACAAATTACTCGCTTTCGAGCCAGCACTTAATATGCTCGCAAGTATCAGCATACAACAAGTTTTGAAATCTGCAAGGCTTCCATGATAACAACGGCGAATATGGGTTGAAGGAACTGGCAGTCACCAACATTGATGGATCCACCGAAAGGCGGCTCTTCAAATCTCCGTATCCGTGGAAAGCATTGGATGATGTAAGTAAAAAGATAAACTATTGGCTGAAGGAAAATATTCACTAATTGGCATAGAAAGATGGCAAAATTCCCTATTATGAAATTGAAAGGGAAGTATTTCGATTGATAAGGAGCCATTACAACAAATATATAATATTTGTTGCGGATTCACATCAAATACAATGGCTAAAGAAGTGCAAATTCTATCACTATCTCGAAATTGTGGATTTGCATAAAACTTACAAATGCCCATCATTTAAGACTCTGGGAATGCAGGCCATTATGATTGTTGGAGACACATTCGTGGATTTATGTGTGAGGATAGAAATTTTCGAAATTATTGCGTTTGTGGTTCCGCGAAAATGTAGTGTTAAAATGGGAACAACAACAACAAAATTGAAATAAAGTGTATCAAAGAATTTACATTCAGTTTTGGTGCTCGTTAAAAACAGAAGAGATAGTTCGACTGAATTGCTGCAGGTCAAATTTCCGCATCCATGGGACAGCTGAAGAAATGTTTCCATGGATTTGGGTGGCGAGATGGAGAAATTCCCTGCAGCAAAATTGAAGATTTCTGACAAAAAAAATCACATTGTCTAATTGTATTATATATTTCACAAATGCATTTGTTTTGTAAATAAAATATTTTTATATTTTGTTTGTAAATAATTTTTTTTTCATTTACTCGAGATGAAGTAATTGATTATATAAATTTCCCACACCTATCAAAACAAAACTTGATATTACTCTTATGTTTGTCAAATTATCAGAGTAGGCCAACATCTATCACAAAATTGTAAAAATAACACTTAGGCCTATCAAAAGAGCTTTTTTTTTTTGTTTGAATTCTCTTATCACTTTACGACATAATTGTCGTATTATGGCAGTGGTATACTAGTTATAATTCAACAAATGTTCTTAATTAAAAAAATATGAAAGTTGAATTTTGAAAGGGTACAAATTACAGTGTATTAGATAAAAGTCAATTATTTTAATTATTTTGTTGTGTATATATAAGCAGTTCATAAATATATATAAGCAGTTCATAAAACCATTACAACTGCAACATAGTTGGACATGAGATCTCTTTGGTTGTCGAATTACCAAAAATATTTGACTGTAGGATTTAACGGGTATTGTGAAAATGGCACAAAAATTCAACTTAAAAAATATAAACCATCGGGAATAATACAGGCAGTTTGGAAAAGAGCTGGATTCGATATTCTAACGAATATAAACTCACCAAATATAATGTCCATAATACAGAACTTTATTGTAAAATATGTTTCGAATTGAGGGAAATGGCAAAACAATTAAATATCAGAGGATATTCCTGTAAAAGAAAACGAGAACTTATGGAGAGGATTGACAAAGTTGAAACTAACCATCCGGATGTAAAATTGATAACTTATAAAAAAAACTGAAATAGAAGCATTATATAAAAAAAAAATTAAAAGCTATTGGATAAGTACTAAAAATCAAAGAATATTAAAATCTAAATAGATATGTTTGATGAAACAAGTACTTAATTTTAAATATATTTAATAAAAACCATTGCAAACAATTTAGAATAATTGAAACTTTCAGAATTGAAACAAATTGCTAAAGAATTCAAAAATAAAAGATATGCATACATGAATAAAATTAGAAGCATAAAAAAAATTTGATATTACCCAATCTAAATGAAAAGGAGAAATTGAAGAAAATTCAAGATTTTTATTTTGGAAGAAATAATTTTCAAAATATTTCTTTTCTAAAATCGTTAACAATTACAAACTGATAAAAAGCCCTGTTTTGTGTATATGTAAGTAGTTAAATGTAATTTCATTAAACTATTTCAACCGAAATATCGTTGATTAGAAGGACTCTTCAATTGTTGAGAAATAAGAATTTTGACTTTGGGATATTCATGGTCGTCGATAATAACTGTAATGAGAAATTGTGGTTCAAAGGGAAAGATATACCTTCATTTCTCGGATATAAATACCCTGTAATGCAATTTTAAGTTTGGTCAAACCAAAATGGAATATAACATGGGCAGATTTGAAGGGATTGGCGCTCACCTGTGAAACCCCCTCTAATTGGCAACAATATACGATGTTCATCTATAAAAAAGAATTGAATTTATTGATACAAAATTAGATAATACCCACATCAAAATACCTGCTACGAAAACTGATCAAAGAATTCGACTAGAAACTGAATCTTATTTCGAGAAAAAAGGAACAAGATAACATCAGCATAATTGTGAATTGTTTCAAACATCTGAACTACAAGTTACAATATACAATCAATAATTACCGAATAAATGTGTACTTTTTGGATTACAAAATTGCAGTCGAATGCGAAGAATATAATCACAAATACAGAAACATTGAATATGAAATCGACAGACAAAAACACATTGGGAAAAAGCTAAATCCCACATTTATCAGATTCGATCCAGATGCTGAGAATTTCAATGTGCATGCTGTTATAAATACTTTTGTTCAATTGATAGAACAAAGGAATTTCAATTTATATTATGTTATCAACAGTATCATTCCAATAATTGAACAAAAATCATTAATATAATAAACCTTAGTTCATTTTTAATTGCATAAAAAATCATTTTAGTAAACAATTTGTCTATATATAAGGAACAACCATTGCTACAATTCGTGCCAGTTGAATTGGGGCAGCATTAATTTTTTTGTTACTATTAAATTTATATGTTCCTCACTGATTACTTTTTCACAAAAAATTATTGGTTTAATTAAAATGTGCTCCAGTTATATTTGATTTGTTTATGCTATTTAAAATGTAAAACTTTGAGAATCTGTTTAAATTATTTTACTGTTGCCCTGGTCATGTTAACTTGAAGAGGCTAATTATGTGATGTAAATTTAAATAATTTTACTATGTGATATATATATCTAAGTGGTGTCTAAAACTAAATTTCACTTAATAAGTTGATGATTATTTAGTATTTGCAAGATGCAAATATAATATAAAGTAACCTAATTAAATAATTGTTAGTTATCTCTGTTTTATACATCTTTCTAAATATTGCACTACATATCGATTAGTCCCACCAGACTGGAGTTCTGAGCATGATCGATTTCATATATATTCCTGCTCGCAAGGTTATTGCCTCCTTGTTGAACTTAACCATACAGCATACAGCATATAGTTCTACAAATATTATCTACTTGTCTACATTCTTCTTTCCATTTAATTGGTAATTTCACCCATCCATAAGGGTAAGTTAAACTATTAGATTTTTTTTTTTGCAGTTTTGTGTTATTTTTGTGTGTGAGAGCCACATGATTTTTTTCCTTTGATATATCTTGTAGCAGTACATGTGTTGGAGTTTCATTCTATGATGAAGTAGATCGTGGCAAACAACCCTCCTGGGATGATTTCATCACAGCCTTTCTTGGTTTCTTCTTGAGTGATGCTTCTTGGTCTACATAGCAGATGAAATTTTAATTCTCTCCAGCACCAAGTAAAATCTAACAATTTTGTTCGCATACCATGTGCTCCAAGCATAAAGTCTCATTAACATGAACTGTTAATAGACTGGTTTAACTAAATTTTTCTTAGCATTGGCAACTAATTAACATGATTGTTTTTGGAAAGATAAAGCATTTAACAAAAAAATATGTTATTTATTATATATCTTGTAAAATATGAATATTTTATAAGGTATGTGTATTATACGGTATATTTATTATATTAATGTATAATATTATACTTACTCCTTATTCCTCTTCTGGTCTGGGAGGAGTGATGTTTCCACATTCAGCTCTCGCCTTCAACTGATGTCTTGATTTCCAGATTTTACAGCACTATAGACCAAACTGAAAGGAGGGAAGGGAGGGGAGATGAAATACTGCAAAGTGTTAGGTTGTTGAAAGTAGGAGTGGGTGGAGAGGGGTAGTGTCGATCACAACACACACAAGTGGATTATCTCGAAACTAATCCCTTTTTATAAAAAATATTTTATTTATTAATCATTACATCAGTTACTGATTGGCATCATTGCAGTGTAAACGATTTCAACAAAGCACTCGAAAGGAGAGTAATTTAATTTGCTTTCAACAGCCATTGTGGCGATATCCGACAACACATGGGGAACTGATTTCTCGTGATTGGACATAAAAACATTGTTTACATTTTCCACAAGTTTCTCTTTTCATCCTGGATCCCAACTGCTTGTTAGGTAAGTTTCGATTTTTTTGCATGATAGGCTTGGAAACATCTCTTGGTAAAACATTTTTTTAAAGGTAAAAGTGATAATAAAATTTTTATTGCAGCTGCGAGTACAAGTTTTGTGGTGGCGGGCTTGTGCTTTTTCACGGACAAAACAAGCTGTGTAGTTCAAAGTAATTGATGAGTTTAGTTTTGTAGCAGACATTTTTACCTTTTGTTTTAGAGAAGATCGAGTCCTTTTACCAGTTTATTGGAATTCTCTGATTATATTTGGAACTCCGTCACTTGATTATCATAATACCAGTAATTTAAAATGTGTTTTGCACCCACAATTGTCCACTTTGATGTACTAACAAGGCCCGAAATATTCAACCAAGTGGTGAAATTTATTGTCTGCAATTTTGATAGTGATTTAATCAAACAATATTTTGTTTACATTCAACAATTCCATATCACTAATATTTTTACATAGGTGTGTTTTTTGTAATACCTTGTACATATGTATTGAAATAAGACCATACTTTGTATATATACAAACTTATGCATAGATAAAAACGACGAAGACATTGTTGTTGGCTCGCTTGTCCGAAATTGTACAAAGAATATCCCCTTTTTTTACAGTGAAATTGCAGTTTCAAAATATGTCGATATCCTTCCCCTCGATACCATTTTCGACGATAACTCGGATGTTGTGTTTGTCAACTGCAATTTTGCGGAACTCGAGCCACATTCACATAGAGTGCGTTATTACTTGTGTAATTACATTGGCAAATCAAACTTGGAAATTAAGCTCTCTCTGCATGCATTTCGAACCCTGATATTAAACAAGAGTTAGTTTTACAATTTGGTTGTCTTCTACAGGCACTTCAAACCCTATGTCACCCATTGCCATTTCAATTTGATAGAGTTAATTTCCAAGATATGAAAATCTATAATCATGTTTGTTCCCTTTGACAATGGCGTGCACGACAAAGAATGAATTAACCTCGAAATGTTGAAACATTACATCAATAAAATGGCCAGTTATGAGTTGAGGGATGAGTACGATGTTATGCCCCAGATTTCATATTCGTTATCAAACAGGGAATTTTAGTACTACTTAAATCTACTCTGTCGCGAAGAATACTTGGTCAACATCCTATTTGAAAATCAACAAAGCAAAAATTCAATTTATTCATTCATCTTTACAACAAAACCCCAATTTCTTTACACAAATATCCATCTCGTCGAAAGGATTCCAGTCGATTCCATGCTCCATCGAAAATTGGCCAAGTTGACGACCGATAAAAATGGGATTCCTACGGCCGGCACCTACGAGAAGTTATACCTGAAACACAATGATAAAATTTCTTCCTTTCTATGAAGGGGGAAAAAAGTGAAAACAAAAAAAGGGTGAAAATAATTATTGTTTTTCAATAAACACTTATATATAAGGAAACATTCAATGACAAACTCCACAAATTAGTTATCTGTTGGAAATGGATCTCCACAACCTAGAGCAGAAAGTCGTTAAAGTGGACTGATGTTTGAGTAAACTAAGAAACCTGTTTCTGGACACTGCAAAGCTTGCAGCGTCGAGAGAAATGGTGGCAACCACGTCAAAGACGACCAAGCCAACATCGACTACGGAAGGCTGCTGTGGAGTAAACGGCTAAAGAGGTTCAAGTCCCAACCTCCATCATTGGTGAACACGTAAAAAAATAAATTACAAACAAAAACATCCTGTAAAAATGATGAGTGGTCGTCGCTATCAACAGCCCAACCAATATTACCAGAAGATTCGATCCAGGCCCATCATAGCGATGAAGAGAATGGTTCCTGCAAACAAAAAAGAAAAGAAAAATTTTGAACGATGTGGTTCCATTGAAAAAAAATCGAGTAAAACAGAAAAGCTAGAAAACCTGGATGATCATTCGACCGCTCTCACGGATGGATAAATCGGGTTGAACGCTTTGGAGCACTTGAGTAAAAGTAAAGGCGTCGATTCGGAATTGGTCAAAGAGTTGCTGATTCCGAAAATTCCTATAGATTTACACATCAAGGGTAATCACCAGTACGTAAATGTTGCTGCTCAAACTAAGAGGGGAGACGAGATCGAAACCGACACACTTGTATGTAAATTATGTAATAACCAAAAATAAAAACCAAGCCTTGAAATTATCAAAAATGATGACACTCGAGCAAAGTGGTCTATTCGTCATAGAATCACTAAAACACACATATTTAATTTCTTGTAAATATCCATGTAAAAAACCTAATCTATGCTAATTTAATTCCTTCAGCTTCCATGAGGATGTGTTAAAAAAAAGGAATATTTGTTTTTTTCCACCTGTTGTGAATTTGTCGAGGAAACACAGTGTTCCATGTGGCGAATGCTTAGTGAACTTGAACGGATTCGATCTGTACTGGTACAATAATGGTACATTTAGGGAAATATCACCTTTTCGTCATGTTTACCAAAAAGTTGAGACCCGTGAAGAACAGTTTTTGTTTGACTGCAAACATCTGCAGTCTGGTGGGAAAATCATTTCCAAATTCCTTTAATAAACATTCTAAAACAATGACAATAAAAATCCTCAAAACAATAGCGATGGGAAAGGAAATAACAATGGCAGCAATCTCACAGATGTTATTAACAATGGTGGGGAAACAAAACATCTTGGAATTTCCTGTGTGTCGAGCCAACGATTGAATGTCTACACAATCTCGCAAATACTTTTATGAAATGATTTCGAGCGTAACAGAGCATTGAGACTATTTGTGAAAGAGTACATAAAGTGGATGCTGGACTTTTAAATGCACAGATACAATGAAAATAACAATTACTTTGATTTCTTCGATTATGTACGCAACTTGTTGAAAACAGATTGTTGTAATTTGACAAAGATTTTTGTTTACTTGCACGAGAAATACTTTATAGATGAAAATCCAATTAACATTGTCAAGGAAAAAGGAGATGGAAAAAGAAAAAAACCATAAATAATGAATTTGAAAAAAATACTCAAACGAATAAATTTAAAAAATCTTTTATATCTCATATATTTTAGTAACATTTTATTACTCATAACAAAGGATTATTTTTGTTTGTAAATATTTTCATATATATATAAAAGAAGTAAAACAAATACCAAAAATGCTCAGGGTTATAAATTTTGTATCTCGAGCATTTCATTTTATATTTGCATACTTTTACAAGAATTATGTTTCCATCTGGAATGGTGTGCAATGATGATGCTGGTGAATCTCCACTCGAATAGAGTATATAAATAAGCTTTTTTTTAAAAAAAAAAAAAAAAGAGAAATCACCCAATATGGACAATCACTCGATCTATGCAAACTAATTTCCATACATCAGTCTCAAGGTAGTATCGACGATGTAACCATGTACAAGTTTGATGACGAATCCAGTTTGAATCTTCTGTCACGTGGAATGAGGCCAAAACAAAATTTATGGAAATTTGCAACAACTCTATCATCCAACAAGAGATTAAAAAAATCTATCCCAACAATGCCTTGATCAAGAGTAAAATTAGAGAATAAAAAAAAAACAAAGAGTGGAATTTCCAATTACCCCCCACCCCCTTTTTTTCACTCTTTGAAAAAAAAATTTATGTAAAAATACAAACTTTTATTTCCTTTGACGAGTATGTATACATTGTCGGTGTAGAAAAATTTGTCTCACCATGGTGCTCATCGTTCCTGCATGGTTCAAACATCAATTAGTCCATGGTAATGAAGAAGCGGCTGGGTACAACTTGAAGGCGACTGACGACATTGGAATTCAATCATGCCAATTGGCCAATGTCGATGTCGGCTCGGCGTGTAAAATACCTAAAGGCTATTTTGGTTTTGTTACGAATCGTTCGGGGCTGGCATTCAACCATCGGATATTCGCCTATAATGGAGTTATATATTCAGACTACAGAGGAGATATCTTTGTGCAGCTGGAAAATTTAGGAAATTCGACATCCAAAGGTGAGAAAGGATCTCGTATAGCTCATCTACTCATAATGCCATACATGATAGTATCGTTTGTAGCGACAGATGAAAATGATGATGAATTTTACAATACATGGTGAGGCTCCTCGGGATTTGGAGCTTCTTCATCACCACCACTGCCATCATTACCATCACCTACACCAACGCAAACCATCAAAGTGAATCCTGCGGCCCATCGAGAAGAACCCATCTGGATGTAATTTTCCTTTCCCGAGCAGCAGCACTTCTCGGCAGCAGAAAAGCAAGAGTATTTGTTGAGATCAAAATCAAGATCAAAATCTAAATGAATAAATGTGTATGTATTAAAAAAAATTAAATTAAATAAGGATTTAAAAAAACTATAGTTACTTTCTATATATATAGAATTTACCCGGCACACACATAAAAAAATATGGAATATTCAATATATTATGATAAAATTTCATTCCTTTTAGACAAGGATAATAAACAGTGGTTTCGATGTAAGGATGCTGCAAAAATTTTGGTATATAAGTATAATTGTGATGCCTTTCGGAGACACGTTCCCATAGATGAACAGGCAAAGTACAGACAACTTGTAGAATCAAATAGTTTACCATCATCGAGCTATCACTGAAATTCGAGAACCATTTTCATCATGGAAATAGGCCTATAAAATTTGATTATGAAATAGTGATTTTCGACTGGAAAAGATTTTAAAGATTGGGTACTGCGCCAGATTCTACCGACCATTGACAAAACTGGCAACAACATGTTGGCAGAGGAATCGAAAAACGATCGCGAACCATTGAGGGTGACATCAGACAATTGACAAAAGAACCTCAGTTTGAAAAGGAAAAATGTTTGCAATTGGAGAAAAAAATAATAGCATAATCATTAGCCTTTTTGCAAAATTATGCAAAGAAAAGATAAATCGGTATTTAAAATTCTGTTATTTGCTTTCGTATTATTCATTGTTCAAGATTCAATTTGCATATAATTGGTGCACAAGCAATCCAATTTCTCGTAAGATTACCTATTATCTCGTATGAATTATATACATGGGTGGACGGGTATCGAAAAACTGCCGACCATTGTGTTGAAGGAGAATGTGAGTACAGATTAAGGCGAAAATTTCGACGAGTTGTTTCTACAAAATAAATGCCGATTCGGCCATTGTCTAGGCGAAAAAAAACGAGCCGTTATTTTGCACTTCGATTTGTAATGACAACAATGGCGAACTCGAATACAAATTATTTTCGACCGAAACAATCATCAATCACATGTCGTATCGAGGTGCCTACGTACGCCTTCGGAAACAGCCGCTTTTAATCCCCATCTGGGTGAAATAATTTACATGGATGACAAATGCATTTGCCTTCCACGCTATCTGCACTTGTTTGGAGGGATCGGTTCCAACCTTATTGTCGGTTGTAATGGATCGATAGTGGATAGAGCGACTAATACAACGTAAACCGATAATACCCAACACGTTTAGGATCGAGATTGTGGAAGAAAAGTTGGATGATGGTAATTACCAGATCATGTGCGTCGAGCAATCAGACACTTTGCAAAATCGATTGATTCTGTTGAATAATAGATCGCGGTTCGAGTACATGCCAAATAAATGCACTTCGATGATATTCAATGCCCCAGAAAACGTGATGCCCCTCAAATTTTAAACTTAAATTCGGACCCCAAACTTCCATGTACGAAATGCGTTTAGAAATGGGCTGGAAACGACCCGACCATACAGGGAGCCCAATATGCATTCAGTATAGCACGCGCGTGTATAAACCTAAATACCAATAATTTTTTGTACAAGCAATTAAAAATAAATACCTAGCTCTTTCGACACAATTAAGGACAGTGCAAAAAATTCATGCGAACATGCAGTTTTACTCGCGACTAATACCTATAGTCTATTGGCTCTAGAAAAAATGTTGAAACAAAAATAGAACAAAAGAAATATTAAAATGAATACATAAAAACTAAAAAAGAACAAACAAATTGAAATAAATACATAAAAAAAGAGTAAAAAAACATATTTTTTATTCTTCGAGATGGCGGCTATAAAAGAGGCGGTGAATCGCTGTTACTTTACCAGTAACACAGAAGAAACTCAGCATGATGGATACCCCTAGTAAAACTATTGAACAGCAACAGCAGCAGCCCGAACCACAGTAGTATCAACTCGACAATAGCGCTAATACTTTTACTAATCTTATGGCAGAAGATTGCAAATCTGTTAAGCGAAAAAATTACGAATGTTGTGACGATGACGAAGAAGCTCAAGACAATGAATCATTTATTCAAGCTCCAATCAACCAACAACCAGAGGGGAAACCAGCTGCAAAATATCAACGGGTCGAGAACAAAACATGTCTACCATGCACTGTCGTAGATAATTCCGAAGTAAAGTTTGTTTCAATGTTGGGTGAAATTGATGGCATCTACTTCAAATTTTATTGCAATGATCAAATAAAGGTGAATGCGAGTAATTATCAGTCCGAAGAGGATGAAATTACAAACTTTATCCGACTGTTGGCGAAATACCTTCAGTTGTTTAACCTATTCGGTTCAAACATTAACTTCGTCAATTTGAACGATGTCGACGAGATCAAGATAAACTCTCAAATTCCGTTTGTTGGAAGCAAAGCGTTGAGAAAACATGTTTTTTTTTTCCACGATAGATCACAATTTACTGAAAAAGATTGTTCGCAAAAATCATAGTGGCGGAAGTTTCAATTCGTGGTACTTGATCACAGACAAGGTGATCCAATACACTCTTTCGGCCGCGGAAGAAGAAAACATGGAACGTGTCGACCAGAGATTGAACTTCCTGCTACTCCAGAACAAAAATGGCAAATTATTTATTAATCATAAAATCATGGATCCTGCCGGTTTAGAAATGCTATGTAAATGCCAGGATGAAATCCCAACAGTATTTGCCATTTTTCGTTATTATACAGCAGTTATGTGCAGTATTTAAAGTTTGAGCTCGCTGCATTGTGTATAAATCTAAAATATATGGAACAACAAATGTGGGGAAAAAATTATTTTTTTGTAATTTATTTATATATGTGTATTTTTTGGTAATTTATATATAAATAAAATTCTTTAATAATATGTATACCTATCACTGTTTATTTTTTAAATCCACTATCTACAGAAGTGATTGTTAACCAAATGTAGACATTTTTCTTTTTCGAGCACATTTTCTGAACGCGCCTCTTAAGAGTGCCATACACAAACCTAGATTTGTGCCCCAAATAACCAAAGACACGCTCTGAACAATAGCTTAATATTTTATGCGATCGAAAGAGGGAGGTGTTTTAACTCCACTACTTGCCTCTTGAAATTTTTCTACAATTTTTTCAATCGTCTTTTTATGTTCTTCCATTTTCGACAATGTATCAGGACCAAAACTGTCGATAAACTGTCTTTTAATGTCGGTTTAGTTGTTTTCCTAATAGCATCTTCAATTTTACCGATAGTTCCATTACCTCTAGTGTCGCTTCGAGTAACAATACTGGCAGCTCCTTCAGTTACAACATCTTCATTTGTATCACCGACACTTAGTGTCACGCTAGAATTTGAAATATTTTCATGTTCAATAGAATTGTACGAGTTTGTATCCACATCTCGCCCCAATGAAATTTTGTATTATTGGATTCGGGTAGTAAATGTAATGAAAAGGCACGGTTGGTTATAATGCAAAGAAATACAATACAAAGTAGTTTTTTTTTACAGTTTAAAAAAAAAAAATTTATATATACATATTCATTACCCAATTTCCTCTGTAATTTCATAAGACATGTATGTTTTCAATAATCTTATAAAAGTGGCGATGTAAAAGGTCTCTGTCAGTGCGGATGTTTTCCCAATACTGACGATTCCTTCATTAACAACAACTTCAATTGTATCACCGACATACGAGTTTGAATCCCCTTCTCGTCCCATAAAAGGTAGAGATGATGAAAAGGCACTGTTGGTTTTCGCGCATAGATATAAAATACAAGGTAGCTTTTTACAATCATTTTTTAAACGTTCTTACATACACCTATTCATTACTTAATATCCATGGCGTAAAGTTCGGTTTGGAATCCTCTGAAAATGGGAGTGTTTAATATTGTGGCCAAACCCAATGCGTTTGTCGTCTGAAACTCTCGATTGTTTATTCTCGCATCTGCCATGGATTTAATTCCACTTTCGCTGATGACGTTCACCAGAGACCCCGAAATTTTTGAAGATATGTGAAATAATTTTTTTTTTTTTGTAATTACATAAGACATGTATGTTTTCAACAATCTGATAAAGGTGACGATGCAAAAGGTCTCTTCGTGTAAATCTTCTGGAAGGGGAATTATGTTGTAATTTAGCACAAAGAGCAAAGCTAGGTAACAGTACAAGTACAAATATTCGTGTGAATACAAGAGTCTTGTGTTGCTTGTGTATATCAACTGAGTCCATGGTCGTTTGGCCCAGACCTATTTCGGATCGGGTTACATGGATGGAATTTCCAACCATTTGTGTAGGCTCTTGTACAATCTTGACCCGAGAAAATTCCGTACATAAAAATGAATGTAGAAAAAATATTGGTCGCTGAAGAAAGTGGTTACGACAACAGAGAACTGAAGTTGAATATTTTGAAAAATGTCCAATAATGCATTTTTCGAAACTACAGCATACACATCCTTAAGACTGCCCTGTTTATAAATATATATTACGCGATGCGTTCTCAACCTCATTACAGTCGTCATTTTTCCGATTCATCGACGGATATCTTGCTGGCCTCATCTTTTTTCGCATCTCGAACATCTGAGTAATGCACAATTGCAGTCGTGGTGTAGATAAATCTCGCCCGACACCGAACTCGAAGGACATTTAGAGTCCAACTCGTAGGCCATGACATATTGCCGAGAGAAATTTGTCAAACACATTGTTGCGTATACACACTCGGTACTTGAAACACGCTTGCGAAGCAGTTGCGTTTACGTACATTGCATTGCGTGTGAAAACCAAATCGTCGGTCGTCCAGTCAAACAGTTCAACTTCGTTAATATTTGCAGAAGTTATCATGTTTGAATGTTTAAGGTTGAGCGCTCCCTGTTACCTCGGCTCCAAGTAATTAGCGACGATGATGTTGAGAGACGAACTCGGTTCAATGTCGGACAGTAAGTAATACTGGTTGATCATCCAAAGCCAATTTTCATCCATGTTTGCAAACTTGTCGGTGATTTCGTCCAAATCTCGTGAGGTTTGAGGTGGATGCATCAAGAATCGAACACATCCATCAATCGTAGCTTCGCACGATCGGATCTTCCCCTCATCGACCTGCTTCGCCTGCAAACTCTGCCATATTTTCTCTTTCAAGTTTTCGCCATCGCACTGATTTTCGTACATGGTCGTCAACAGCGTGAGAAATTGGTTCATCAAGATGGGATCCAATCCCTTGGACATTAACACTTTAGGGATATTATGATTCATGAAGTCGTAAAATTCAATCTCAAATTCACTTGTCGGGTAATGTATGAACCTTTCCTTTGCCAGTAAATATGCCATTTTGAAATTTACATTTCACTCGTATCCTTTTCGAAGATTGTGGACAAAGAAAAGCTTGGTGGAATAAATCAGAATATCACCGATCGGAAATTTATCACCAATTAATTTTAATAAAATGCATGGTTCCAACTCACCTTTCTTTAGAAGACTGTTTATATTCAAATTTAATCGACTTTTCAGGCAGCCACCATGAGGAACTCTGAACATTAATACGTTCTTTCCTGCGAAATTCATATGCGTACATTGCATGCTCTACACCCACAGAACACTAATTTGAGACCGAAGAAAAAAAATGAAATTCCTCACTATAAAACTTAGTTTTTTTGTAGAGGTTCCTTTTATTTCGTTTTTTTTAAACACGCATGTGTATATATAATCTGAATGAATCTCCTCCAACTCATCAGAAGATCATCGTCAACCATGTCGGAAAGAGAAGATTTTCTCGAAAACTGTTTCACTGCATCGTATATCATTTGGATGATTGCTATGACATTGATGGTAATAAGCAATGGATTTTTACGCGAAGAATACCTCACCAATATTTTCGTAATCACGGCAGGATGGCAATCAATTTGGTTTCGATCATTCAAACCCTAATATTGATTGTTTAGAGAAAGACAGTTACTGTCTTCAATCTATTTGATTGGGTTATGCGTCGGCTGTTTGGAATTACTAATTTTACAACTCTATGAACATTTAATATTTGGAAATAAAATGATGTCTACAATCATCACGACTGTCTTTAGTTTGACTTGCAGTAGCTTGATGTTTATCACTTTGCGATTATTTGCCCAACAAAATTAAGTGGTTTCTCTCGAAGGTACTTCGGGTGTGGGGAAGACTACAGGGTCTACTCGATAGTTTGATTTTCTTCACTTTCTGGTGGAATACAAGAACAAGAACGAGAATAGCCTATTTCAATCGATGTATACCATCGACGTGGAAAACGAACTAATATGCTATGCACAAACGCTGAATAAAAGTAAAGTGTTTCTAGACTGCTCTCTATACTCACAGTTTGTGTATGGGCTGTTATTAGATTACAATGCCAAAACACCGACCCCCGTACATTCAAACAAAAGATGTCGCCCCTCTTACAACTTTGTGCCGAACGTTTACTTCACATACACAAAAGGTTCCTGGATAAATTTTCCATTTTGGGTTGCAATGTCGAAATGAAATGGTGTCTCGCTGGGGACATTCCATTTACGAAGGAATTGATCAAGAAAAGAAACACGTTTGAAATCACCAATGGGATCAACTTGGAAAACTACATTACTAATCAAAATTTCTTGTTTGCTTGGTCTGCTTCCCTGTTTGATGAAGAAGTTGTGTTTGTGAAAAAATGTGTATAAAATGAATTGAGAAAGATAAAAGTATAAATAAAAAAATGTTTTTTAATATACATGCATTTATTTACAATATGAATATTTTACTTACAGCAATTCTTTTTTTGACATATTGCACATTTAGAATGTGCAAACAGACATTCTATAGATGAAATCGAATGACCATAAGGCAGAAAAACAGCCTTCATATATCTTTGGTAACAAATTTTGCATAAAAATTGATTTTGTTGTTCATCTTCATTATCGTCACTGTGGCCGCCACCCACAGATTTCCCCAAATCGTTGTTTGTGGAATTATCGCCGCTGCTGCCACTCATGCATTTCTCCAAATCGTTGCTTGCATAATTTACCGTTTCCTTGTTATGTTTTTGCTTAAGCCGGTGTATTCTTTCCACCCGAATTTTGTCGATGAAACCCTTTCCTTTTGCAAAAAGGAAAAATTTACATTCGGGACACCAAAATTATGTTCTATCCATGGATCCTCTTTATCTTCCCAATGTATAATGTTTTTACTGCAATGTAAACAAGTCACTCGATCAGCGAAACCCGTCTAAAATAACCCGCATTACTTAGCCATTTCCAGTCTTGAACTAGAGATAGAGGCCATTACTTTGTTTTAAACGTTTTTATTCGTGCTTCACACATACTGCATTCAGGATAGGCATGTTGTTCTTTATTGTTTTGCAAACGTTGAGATATTGCATCAACATCGACATCATCGTCCGTGATGTTGATTTTACAAACATTTAAATACCTTTGAAATTTGCAGTCATAATATGATATATGTTATCCTTTACCAAGTTAACATGCATACATTCAATCATCGAGTAATTATAAACATGTTCTATCCAAGGATCATCTTCTTCCTTCCAGTGATACTATTTGCAACCGCAATAAAAGCAAATAACCGTATCGTTGTCCCCCATGTAAAAGAAACCAGCTTGGCTAAGTTGTTTCGGTCGTTGTTTCATCGTCGTGGGCCAAAACTCATATGTTGCCAACTGTGATTCATACAAATTATGTTCGGGATTCCTCCAACCTATATATTCCAAGATACTTGCCTCTTCGAAACATGCCATTCGCAATCCCATGAACGCAGATTGCATGGCATTGGAGGGCTGTTGCTCATGTTCGTGAAAAACATACTCGAAATTAACCATTATTATTTTCCTCCTCTTTCTATTCCACCCACCTTTTTTCGGTGAGTATCCTTATATATATATATATGAAAATAATTCACAACGTATGCACAAAATATTGCATGAATTATTCGGCGAATCGTTGCCTGGGAAATAAGTATTTGATTTATTTAAAATTCGTTTCTCATTTAAATACAAACCATCATCTCTCAAGGATAAACCATTCCATTCGATGGCTGAGATAAACGAATTATGACAGAGTCGGGGAATCATGTGCGCATTTATACCCATTTGTTACATTTCCTTATCGATTTCGGCCGCAATTTTGTTCAAGGAGAGTTTCGAGGATTTTATTGTGTTTTGAAATTCGAGCGTACCATTGTTTGAGACCAATTTATCCACGATTCCCAGGTAGTCATAAATGTTTCCTTTGGCACCGCTCAAAACGATGCCCTTTTGGCACCGCTCAAAATGATGCCAATTAAATTTTCATCCAATAATCTCGGTTATTTTAACGAGTGGAGAAATGGGAGTGATTCGTCGTGAAAACCATTAATGATGCCATTTGCTACATACATTTTCTGGTTCACCTCGCAAAAAATATTGTATTTTTCCTCGAGCTGTACTTGAAATAAAGAAAGAGACAAATATTTTCCACAATATCCGCCGTTGGTTCGACCAAGTCGTAAATGTGGAGCACAGTGACAATCAGTTTGTCCAATGCTTTGCGATTCGTCTCGTCATCGAACCATTTCAGGGTGTAAGTGTTGCGAAAAAATGCGTATATTTTGTAAAAATCGTGTGTTTTAGGTAAGCTTCGTTTATGCATGTACAGAATATGAGCTGCGGTAAGTTTAAACCTCAGTTTATAAAAAGTAATGTAAATACTGTAAATGGGAGACATGCTGATTATCGCTTCCTTGACGGCAACTGCATCCGAAACCACGTACAATAATTGTGTATCTGTGTCGATGTCTGCATTCTGATTCTTCAGGATCAATGGCTAGACAAACAGTAAATCTGCCGTCGCAAAAGCCACTTGGTCGATGACGACGATCGAAGTGGGATGTATCACCGGATCTCGTTCGAGTAAAATGACGGTATCCCACCACATATTGATGAATTTCTCCTTTTGTCCATCCACAATGTTGGTCAGGTCAAAGAGGACGATTCGAGAGACATTCAGGTCGATGCCTAGCGATGTGATCGCATGTGAGGAACAATGATCTCGTTTGGTCGTAGATCGGCTTGTAAAACGAATTGACTATGCAAACATTTTATTCGCGGTGGCAGTAAATTCCGGCGCATCTGGCTCCTGCTACCTTGCAACATTGTCTTTATCGACACACTACAAAAATTGAACGTCGAAAAGCTTTTGAATCTTGACAAATTTTTTCTTGACGCAGCAAAAAATTGCTCGTCCAAGGCATAAATAGCTCGTTTGTCAAACGTGCACAACACACTGAGCTTGCACGATTCTAACAAGAGTAAAAATGTATATATTTTATTCCAGTTGGCATAAATTTGAGTGTACTACCACATCTTTATCCGATTTATTAAACCATGGAGCCATTTTCTAGGGGATTTTGGAAACGATTCAATCAGGGAATCAACCAAATCCAGAATGGAATGAAATTTTTTTTCGAAATGTACTGGTGATTGCCAATCATCTTGAACATGATGACAAATTTGGCCATATCGTCAGTTTCCAGAATGTTTTTAAACTTGGAAATTGATTCCTTCGAGTGCATTTTCAAGTTGGGAATAACAAAACAGCATATCTCCTCAGAATTGTTATTTAATTGTTCCATGGACCTGTGATTCGACCGACGGTAAATATATGAAATTTTGTCTGTACATTGTAAATACCAATATTGTTTTGCACATCGACTAAAGGACGATTTTATGAATTTTTCCATAACCACCAACTTTTGAAGATACACCTCATTTGTTTTGTGCTAACGATTGGTCAGTTTTGTTTTTTTTTGCTCATTCCAGGGTTAATGTAAGACACTCGATACTTCATTTTATTGTGTGCTGGTTTCACCTGAGAAACAAGGACTTATATACTCTATTTATTATTTTATTTTTATTCTATTTTTCTTGTATGTGTATTTCACCCAGTAAAAAAGACATATTTTATTTTGTTGGTTTTTTATTTTTTCCCATTTTTTTCATCCATGAAGTGAGTCTCTTGAGACTCGAAAAAAAAAATTCAAACAAAAAAGTGCAGCAAGTAAAAAATTTATGTGAGGCAAAGTTGAGGGTAATGAAGCAAAATTTTTTACATAATCTTGAGGCAAACTTGAAAATTGCCTCAACTTTGACTCAAGAGGATCCCTTAATTTCTCATTTTATATGGCATAATCTTGAGACAAAGTTGAGGCATTCTCAAGATTGCCTCATGAACTATGTGAGGCAAAGTTGAGGTTGCCTCATCTTTCCCATATGATTCCTCAGATTAGACTCATTCACTCAAATAGTTTTGTAAATCGACGTATGATGCGAATGGATGGTGTTGAAGAAAATCATCCGGTATCTGCATCGTTATCATCTTTGTATCTCAGCGCATCGACCGAGGCGATGGCCAGTCCTTTTGTAGGTGACCTTGACGAATCTGCATCGAAAATCAGATGGATGTTTATCAATTGAGTTATGTTCCCATAATGGCATCTCCAGTTTAAGAAATGGTTCCGAAAGGTCGACCAAGTAGGTAATTTTCCCACGAAATTTGTTTTTAAATACACAATAATCGCGTAAAATGTATTTGATGTTTATCGTGTTGCAGAAGGTAAAGAAAGTCATGTGAAAATTCAAGTTGGCAATCCCCAATGCCATTTATCGATTTTTTTCAACATCTGCGGCACTAAAACATTCATTGGCGAATGTGAAAAACCACTGCGATTATTTTCAATGATATTGATTGAAGAGATGATAATATGAATAAAAAACATTATAATGTTTCTAGACTTAGTGGAATTTACACACGATTTTTCTTTTGGATGATGTGTCTTATGGACCAAGATGGGAGATTTTCGATATTTGCTCATTTTACCCTACAACACAATGATGGTGAATTATAATGGGACACTAGCAATTCTACTCCCGAAAGAAAAATCCAATAAAACCAATATGACTCGAGTAGTGGAAATTGTTGGTAAATGTGAGGGACAAAGGTTTGAGAAAAAAACTATAAACTTAAACCCTCGCCTCTGTTAAAAATACTAAATACAAATAGATGTGAAATTTATTACTTATTTGATTATATACACAGTATTCGGCAGTGGAAATCATCAACAGACTACTCGAACTGGGCATAATGAGAATTTGACTTTGAGTATTTATAATTTAGTTTTTTTTAGTTTTGCAGTAACCAAAAAAATATTTTTTATGCTGCCTTGGTTTTTTTATAAATAATGAAAACATTCGAGTGCTCTAAAATCGTCATTCTTCACAAAGTGACTTTTGCTGACAGTGTTATCATGATTGTAGCAATATTGGCAATACAAATAACATTGGTAATCATGATACCTATAGAAACAATAGTAACAGTGATGATATTGGTTGTTATGGTGATGATACCAACAACAATAATGATGGCGGTAACATCAGCAATGGTTATGATGTGGATGTTAGTACTATCAACAATGATAATGACATCCTTGATGGAGATGACAATGACAATTGGAATTTTACATTTGTTACAAAATTATTTTGCATTAAAAATAAACAAGTGTACATGTATATTAAATAAAAAAGTATTGAAGAAAAAGGCATCTTTTATTGTTTAGTTCCACGAAATTTTGCCAGAGTGTGAAGTCATCGACTTCCCCTACTAATTTTAACAACTAATCATGTTGCAGCATTTCATTTACCATCCCTTTCCCTCCTTTTGGTTTGCCTACATGGTGAAGAAATCTGAAAAAAAGAAACATGATTCGACGGCAAGAGCTGGACAGAGAAACATCAACCTACTTCCACTCCAGAACAGAAAAGAAATAAAGTAATAACAAAAACATAAGCAATTAAAAATATACCTTATAAAAATAAAAAAACAATATATATGTATACCTTATAAAATATTAATATTTTATAAGTTATATTTACTATTGTTATACTTGCATTATTCATATTGCTCTGGAGTGGAGGAAGGTCGATGTTTCTTGCTCCAGATCTAACTGTCGATTGAAGTCTTTTTTCCAGATTTCTCCACCATATAGGTAAACTTTGAAGAGGGGAAGGGAGGGGAAATAAACTAGCACTCTGATTGGTTGTTAATTTGCCCTACCACTTTAGTCATCAAGCAATCAGATTACACCATTTGATATCCCCATTTCAAGTATAGAAAAGTATGGTTGGTTCCCAGAAAAATAATCTTGCCTGCATGTGTCTGGTTATAATTTGTCTTTTTTCTTTTAGATTTCACTCCCATATAGACTGAACTGAAAGTTGAGGAATGGAAGGGAAACTGAAACAGTGCAATCTGATTTATGTGAATGTGTCGATGGCTGGGTGTTAATGCATCGATGGCTGGGTGTGCTGCATTGGCAGCTTTTTATGCTGTATTAAGAGTTTGGTGTGCTGCATTGACAGCTTTGTATGCTTCATTGATAGCTTGGTGTGCTGCATTGATAGCTTGGTGTGCTGCATTGACAGCTTTTTATGCTGCATTGACAGCTTTGTGCATCGTGAAGTCACCCTCGTTCGTCGACTTAGGTTATGATATCACACTCATTCATAGGATTAATCCCATATTTATTGACTTAGGTTATGACATCATACTTGTTCGTTGACTTAGGTTACGGCATCATACTCGTTCGTCGAACACACCTAAGATGTCAATAAAAATATATATTATTACAAATTAATAATTAAAATGTTATAAAAAATATTTATTTATTTATTTTTAACACATGCCTACATATGAATAAAGCACGAATATTCGCATTTTTGCGAGATGATGTTGTCAATGGATAATCTCGATGTGAAGACCCTGGTGGATAAAAGTTCCATCAAATTGACCGTGAACGAAGTTTGAAAACTTTTAGGTTTGGATATTGAAAATAACAAGAGAAAATTTTTTTCTGGAATATTGAACAAAATCAAAAGGTTTTAATTAACGACTTGTTGGAATGGATGGGTTATTCTGGAGG
Organism: Dryococelus australis; assembly: GCA_029891345.1. Taxonomy (NCBI): domain Eukaryota; kingdom Metazoa; phylum Arthropoda; class Insecta; order Phasmatodea; family Phasmatidae; genus Dryococelus; species Dryococelus australis. The sequence goes on along the minus strand of CM057009.1, from coordinate 66,298,054 downwards.
TTATCCAATAAAAGACAAAATGTATGAAGATTATTGAAAAATAACTGAACCATCCAGTATGAAGAAATTTGCAATGATAAGTTAAAAAATAAATAAAAACATTTTATGTTATGAGTGCTACAGACTTCGAGATATTGTTGATGCTGATTAAGACTGTAAAGGCAATATAAATACGAAGATTAATTTTGTTCATTAAAAATGAGTTGTTGAAATATAGACACTATGAGGCTATTTCGAAAGACATCAAAATGAATTGTTTCAAAGGACAAATAAAGATTTATTTGAACAAAATAAAACCTTATCTAATCAGGTGAACAGGCTAGTGCATACATTTGAAAAGACAATTGGCATTCGAATGCGAAAGATAAGCAGAACAAGAACATCAGAAAGCAGAGCAAGAACATCAGCATTACCTTACAACAGTCCCCTTCTATTTTATGAGAAGATTCAACCAGAAGCAACAGCTCTGAAATATTCAACTCTGGCATCAGCTGCTTGTTATTTACATGCCAACACAGATATCATGTTAACCCCGGGAGAACGACGTGCACTAACCCTGGGTCTTCGATTACTGTATCTCGCTGCCCATTTTGGGTACATGATTCCTCGTACATCCACTGGAAAACTAGGACTTCAACTTTACGCCAGTATTTGCGATCCCGATTATCGCAGAGAACTACACGTTTGTATCTGTAACATTGCGCCGAATGAATTGACCGTCAACAAAGGAGATCGCATCACACAATTATTAACTCTTCCATAACACAACATGTTATTTTCGATAGTCGCGAGTTAGCCTTGGCTCCAAGCGAATGCTGTGAAGGATGCTTTGAATCTACTGGACTGTAAATCTCACTGTCAAGCACTCTACCCACAAACCCATAGGAAAATGTCGGGTAGAAACGTATTTTTGTTGGATCATATAACTGTTAAACTTGCAGAGGATACAATTATAATGTATTGGTATGTTTCAGACACACATAGGATACCTATTATAGTGCAATGGTATGTTTCGGATCAAGGTTTTACATAGGAGTGGATGATTTTGAAAATTGTATGATAATTTTGGAAATGAAAAATATTTTAAAATTCTGACACTATTATAATCTGATATACCCATTTGTTCAATGACCTATGTTTGAAATAAAAAAATGGAGCAGCGGTGGCTTCGCAAACACACATTACAAATACATTTTGATATTGAAAAAAAAACCATTGTGGTTGATGAAGAAAAGAAGTTTATCGACTTTGGCGATCTGCATTTTTTGGTTTGTTTGTGGGGATACACAAGTATGAAAATGGGTTCCCTTTCTGAAGAAACAATAACCAAAATGCAAAATTTTTATTTGCAACTACAACTGAATTATTATCGTCTACTACAATAAAAGAAAGTATTAAAGAAAAAAATTAAACAAACCAAACGAGGGATAGAAAATTACCTGGATAAAGATAGGAAACAAAAATTGGCCGAGGCCATAAACAATATTTTCGTGTCCAAATTTCAAAGGTTAATTTCATATGAAGCTTCCGAGATTGCTGGACTGTCGAGAGTGAAAAAAAAAACTCTACCGAAATGTAAATGGGAAGAAAAGAACTCCTACCATTAGTTTTGGGTATGATAAATGTTTACTGTATCTGAAATGTTTCGTAATACAATAAAAATAAATATTTTTCATTTACTGTTTATTTTTATAAGGCGTGAAACTTGTCAAATGAAAAATGTTGGTCGAATAAAATTATACAAAAAAACTGACATCGGTAAAATAAAATAACAACACTTGTAAAATAAAAACAATAAAACTAGAAATTGGTATATATAAAAGTTGAATAAACAATATTCTTCAATATAACTAAACAACCCATCCAAGCAGATTCAAAAGTCGAGATTTTGTTTTGGCTCCAATCAAACAAGGTGAAGGATGTTTTGGATCTACTGGATGGTAAATCTCACTCTCATGCTTTCGACTCTTAAATCTATAGGGAAATGTCGGATCTGGATGAATTTTTGTTTGATTATATAACTGTTAAACTCACAGAGAATACTAATTATGATGAAATTATATGTTTCGGATAAACCCACTGGAAACTGTCACATATAGATGCATTTATGTTTGATTTTATTACTATTTTTGGACCAAGTTTCTACATAGGTTGGATGATTTTGAAAACTGTATGAAAATTTTGTATATGAAATTATTTTTTAATGTACTCGTACCTTTATTATCACCCATACACATTTGCTCATCTATCCACATTTGAAATAAAAAAAGAGCAGCAGTGTTGGCTGTCCCAACACCTATTGGTAAGACATTGCAATATTCCCGAGAAAGGCATTGTTGTTGATGAAGAAAAAATGTTTATCAATTTTTCCTACCTGCATTTTGTGGTTTGTTCGTGGGGAGACAGAAGGGTGAAAATGGGATACCCATCTGAAAAAACAATAACCAAAATGCAAAATTCTTATTTGCAACTACAATTGAATTATAATCATTATCTACAATCAAAGAAGGCATTGCCGAAAAAACTGAAACAAATCATGGAAGGGATAGAAAATTACATGGATAAAGATAGAAAACCAAAACTGGCCGAGGCTATAAACGATATTTTGTGTCTGAATTCCAAATATTCGTTCCACATGATGCTTTCAAGATTGCTGCGATTACTGTGAGAGTGAAAGAAAATACACTCCACCGACATGTAATTGCGAACATATAAATTCTTACAGCACCAAATCAGGTGCAATTATCAAATCATGGAAATCGTGGAGCAGGACAAACCAGCTCACACTACCGGTGTCTTCACGAGTGCCTGTTGAAGAGGGGTATTGTGCGTTGTGGCAGACTCCAAGTGTCGAGCGCCAAGCCATCCAGGAGCTTCGGGGGAAGATGGGCATGAAAAAAAGGGATATCAGAAATGGGAAAAAACCAAGAACCTAAATAAACAGAAGGACAAGGGAAGGGGAAAGCATGCTGGACTCACAATACACGACTAATTTACTCTCTTAACTCATACGGCTTTACTGAACAATCATTTACTTAATACATATGGTTTGATATGCGACACATGAGATCTCCTTAAGAGTTTACCAGATGAAAGGTTTATTAAACATATCGTGTTAGGGGTTAACTACTTATCCACCCTGAAGGGGCCAATAAACATTGGCAACACTTTTCCTGTAAGCTGGTAACTCAGATCTGCCAAGGAGAAACTCCAGCACACAACAAGGTCACTGGATTCGAATTGGGGAGGAGACTTAACCTTATTTAAACAAGTGTTAACCACATCCTTAGCCTGACCTAACTTGACCCATACCCATTTGAGTAGTCCATTCCGGTCAGCTTCAGAAAGATGAGAGGGAAACAGAACAATACCCCAGATGTTCAGTAAAGGATGGCTAAGGGAATGTCCTGAAAAAGGGAGAGAGGGAGGTATCCCTATTGAACCATGGAGAGCGCTGTAAAACCCTACATTGATCAGGTCAAGATCCTGAGCTCAAAGGGAATGATCATGGTTGTAAAAAAAATCGTCAAACAGGCTTTAAGATCCTTATTAAAATGCTTTAACTGGTTTCCTCTAGGGAAGTATGGACTATAAGTGAAGTGCTTAATTGACCACCTGAAACACATATTCTGAAAAACTGTCGAAATGAAATATCGAGCATTATCGGTAAGTATTTCTGCAGAAGTACTACAGAGTTTCAAGATTTGATCACCTAAGGCTTTAACATTCGTCAACGACTTCATATTCCTCAAAGGCAATAAAATTACAAATTTGTAAAATGTATCTAAAATAATCAATACTCAAATACGTTCTCTCTTAGATCTAATAAGAGGCCCAAATATATCCATATGCACGGTTTCTCATGGCACTTGAGGAAGTTGGACAATATTTTGACCTATATTAGTTTGGTGGGCCTGCTTGCATTTTTGGCAAGCATCGCAGGACTTAACCAATTCCGATACCTCCTTCCGCAAAGTAGGCCAAGCAAAATATGTAGCAATTTTATTGAAGGTATTGCTTACTCCCTGATGTCCCCAAAAAACTGATTCATGGTAGTAAGTCAACACCATCAGCCTCAAGGACACAGGAACCACAATTTTTCTAGCACCACCACTCTTGCTGGAAAAATGCAAGACATCATTTTCCACTGCACAGGGAAAATTGACTCCCGAATTTAAATCTTGCCTGATCTGAGAACAAAATGAATCATATTTCTGGGCCTGTCGCAATTTAACAAAAAATTCAGGGAAGCCCTAGATCATTCCAACACTCGCTTTTGGTTGATTATCAACTTCCGACTCAAAATCATCAGTGTAGAACATTCGCGAGAAGGCGTTGGCGACCTGATTGTCGGAACCCCGGACGCGATGTACCTTAAATCTAAACCTGGAGAGCCATTGCTCCCAGCGACCCAGCTTCTCCAATTGCTGAGGATGGTTCAGGACCCATGATAAAGCCTGGTTATCTGTGTAAAGGTCACATTCGTCGTGTTCAATGTATCGAGCAAACTTTTCCAGGCCGAATAAACAAGCCAGGGTTTCCTTTTCGTAAATTCCCAAATTACTCTCTACCTCCATCAAGGTGTGGCTGGGAAAGGCAATCGGCGCTAATCCACCCTCATCATGTTGGTGCAGAATGGCACCCAATGCCAATGATGAAGTATCGACCTGGAGCACGAAACTTTTAGAAAAATCATGGAGGTGCAAGGTGGGAGGTGACGACAATGTCTGCTTAAGATTAATGAAGGCAGTCTCTTGTTCAAGACCCCAGTGAAACTCCACCTCATTTTTCTTCAGCTTATTGAGGGGCGCCGCCAGTTCAGAATACCGATCGATGAATCGGGTATAGCAGAACATAATCCCCAGACATTTCTGAACGCCTTTAAGCATCTTAGGCTGTGGAAAACCCAAAATGGGTGCGACACTGTCGGGGTCTATCATAAGTTGGCCTTCATTGAGCAAATACCTCCAATTTTTTTTCCTTGCGTGATTCTAAGGTAAACTTCTCTGGGTTCACTGTGAGCCCTACCTCATGCATATGTGTCTAAACCTGTCTTAAATGCACCAGATGGAAGTACCAATCATAACTGTAGATGATAATAGCATCTATATAATTAAAAACAAAATTGCATTTTAAAGCCGACAAAATATGATCCAGAACACGAGACGAAGCCTGGCTACCGAAGTTAGAGCCCATGGGAATTCTCATAAACTCAAACTGACACCAGTGAGTACTGAAAGCGGTATATATTTCCTACATGATGAATCCAAGAGACACTGGTGGAAACTATTGTTCAAATCTAGCATGGAAAATACTCATGCCTTGCCCAAATGTTGTAAAGCACAATCAATTGTGGGAAGAGGGAAGGGATCTTTGTGTATCTCCTTATTCATTAAATAATGATTGACCACAATACGGTATTGGCCGCTATCCCTGTTCCTCGCAAGAAACCCGGGCGAACAAAAAAACGACTTAGAGGGAGCAATTACGCCGGCACACAAAAGCTTATCTATTATCTCGTGGAAGAACCGGAGTTTGGGCGGTGGGCACTTGAAGTGTCTATCACGAACTGGGATGTCATAAGTTAACGAAAACCTACAGGATAGGACGTCACACATCCCGATTTTGGGTGAAATCACATCGCTAAACTCCTCGCGCACCCCTGTTAATCGGGCCTGAAATTCATCCTGATTGACAGAATCACCAAACAGCCTGACTTTCCTCCACGTGAAGATCCGGTCTAATGTTAGGAGCAAAATCAAAGGACAGCTAGCCCTCATTCAAGTTAAAAACAGACCTCCCCAGAAATTCCAAGCCCAATATTAAGTTCTTAGCAAGACTAGGGAGAACCAAATAGGGAAAGGTTCACAAGAATTTGCATATCTTGAAATGCAAATCAACAACCATATTAGATCAAACAACATCGACATTGGCAACACACAAACATTTCTCGGGAATGACACTTAAGTGCCCCTTAGACACTACCTTCATTTCGATAAGTTGATTAAGAAAACTTTGATTTATTAAACAATGCATCGCACCGGTATCAACTAACGCCGGGACATTCAACCCCCCACAGGTGACTGTAACCTGACATTGACGGATAGGGCGTCGACTAGATTTAAAGTCCTGACTGATAGGGCCGCGCCTCCTAGCAGTCACGAATCGATTTCCCGCCTTACAGGCCCGACGCAGATGTCCAGCACGACCACAGTGTAAACAAAGACGATCTGCCAGACTAATTCTATCCAATTGACAAGCAGCAGCCACATGCCCAGCACGAGAACAGTTGGCGCAACGAACCCCAAGGTCTCGCTGATCGATGTTGACAGCGGGAAAAGTATTACTCGCTTTACTGCCGCTAGGCACATTCAAAACGCCCATAGTGGAAGGAGGATACAAAGCCTGGTACTGCATTGACGCAGTTAAACGCCCCTGTATTTCTGAAGCAATTTTGGGTAACTCCGCCAGATTGTGTGAAGCATAAACCATCATGGAATGCGTCTTCACCACTGGCGAAAAATTATTCACGATGATATTGACAAAATCCTGTTCATTCAAATTTAAACATAAACCCTCGTGGTACACACACACTGACTTAATAAATTCCCCCACTCACACATTACGACGTTGAAATCTATAAAAAAAATTCGAGCTCGCAGCACCTGCGAACGCGAGCCGGAAAAAGAGCCTGAAGTACCCTGAGCTTGAAACCGACAAAGGTACAATATGGACGACACTCCAATTCCTCATGCAAAAGCTGGAGGATGAAGCCCTGTAATTTTACCGCGATAGCCTTGAGCAGTTCCTCCTCGGAACACAAATATGAATCAACTATTTTAGATATGGAAATGAAGAAAAGTAAGATACTAGCTGGTTCAAGGGAGGAAAGGACCGGGACATTAACTAAATAGCGTAAAGAAGCTTTTTTGATGAACAAAATTATGGCTGACTCACCACCGCGACAGACTGCTGGGGCGGCTACGACGTCGCAGGCACATCCTGAGCGTACAGGGCTTGAACCGCACAACGCCGGAAATACACAACTGTAGTACCCTCCTGAATGGGTACCTCGAAGGTCTTCAAGAAGGCCGACGAGTTCCTCCTTCGACAGACCATATATCCAGTTCATCCTCGCACGTTCATAGAACTCGCCATCATGAAACACAATAAAACACAAAAATATTAGCAGAGAAAGTGCAGTTTTGCTCCAAATCAGGTGCAATTAGCAAACACACACTATAGGACACTACATTGGTACGATCTCATAGCTGGCAATTAAAAAACAACACACACAAAATTTCAGTGAACTACATTTTATTTTATAAAATATTATTCAAATCATAATACTGACAATAATTGCTTGAAAAAATACAACACAGTTTTTAATAATTTGTTCTCCAAAAAGAACATGTATAAAATTACGATGGATGCTCTAAAAATATTTCAGAAAAATGAAAAGGTCTGACACTCACCAACGAATCAATTAAAATTACAATTGCTTTGATACTACACAGAATAGGTCATCCTTGACTATATTACAGTTGAATAGCACCCAAAACTGTACCTGAAGCAAGTAAATCTAGATTTATACATGACCACAATGTCGAGAAAACTGCTAAGGCGTGTTCATGCCTGTTCAAATTACAGCTTTAAAAATTGAAATTCTAGCCTAAAATCATAATCTCAAGCGCTGTAAAGACTTTTGAACACACAAATATAAAACGGGCTTCTACATAAAGCCCTAACAAAGCAATTATAATACAAATCCCACTCAGAGATTGAGGTTTTAGTGTGAACCCTGCTGTTCACTTTCAATTTGCGAGTCGCACGAACGGACAGGGAACGACGCCGGCTTTCAAGCTGCGTCAAATGGCCAAGAGATAATTGCTCAACTCAGGAGCACAAGCACTAAGTATGGGACTAGAATTAACATTGACTAAACTCACTAAAATTGCCAAAATACAATATAAAAAATCGTCCAAAAGGATGGTGAAAAATTACAGCAAATATAAAGAGCTCAAACCTCAAACACCACAACATTCTACAAGTGACACTAAAATTCATGTGCATCATATATTCCAACTAATACTCAACAAATTGAAACCCTTAAAATACAACATGATCATTATAATAAGCGGAAAAGGCCCTCGTGCAGCCCTATCCTAGCGCCTAATCTGCATGACACATAAAAATGTAACTTAAAAAACCGTAGCTGATAAACCTCGCTAGGGGTGTCTGACTAAAATTAAAATATACTAGCAGGCCAAACAAAGCCCTAGAAAGTAACTTAGGTACACCCTAACAAAATATTAAAAGACTTCTGATCAGTCGAACAGCGAGCTGACGACGCGGAGCAAATAGGAACTAGGCTCGTGGCAAATGGGCTAAATGTTAAACGAACCATTTCATTTCTAATAAGTTTACAAATGCATGTTCTAAACACACTTAATAAATATTAAAACGTATCTACAAAGCTCCAAAATAGTAACCTACCGAAAATATTTAATATGAACTAACAGTCTACTAAAAATAACTACAGTACAGAATCACTAAGGGCCACACTAAACACTACGCCCTCAACTCACTACAAATATTTATACCTCTCACCCGGCATTACACGAATATCACCTACACTGAAAATTAAATATTAATAAGATATTACTTTAGTATTAGTTGTACTGATCGTGGTGCATCGCAGAAGCTCTATATCTCGTAGAATTGCGTACCATATCGGCCTATCGGAGTAGCATTATTAATATTAGCTGATTGCTACTTGCACGGGCAATACACAGACAAGAAGTGCCCGCCGAATATTCACTTACAAAAATCTAAGCTTGAGCATGTGACACAAGCAGGGTTGGGGAGCGGTAGAGGGAGAAGAAAGGAGAAGGGAAGGGTAACGAGAGCGTTACAAAGAGGTCGGCTCAGGTGCTGTCCACGTGCGAGAAACGACGGAACTACGCAGAGGGCGCTAATATCGGTCCAACAACGAAATGATGCGGAAAAGTACATAGTTTTTTGGCGGCGCCAAGCAAACTACAGCCGAACATAGTTTCAATTAACGCACGCAAAAGCTCAAGCGTTGCATTGCAATATAAAAGTAGAGTAAACAATGTTATTCAATATAACTACATAACCGATCCAAGCATTGTCAAAATTCGGGATTTAGGTTTGGCTCCAAGCACACGAGTCAAAGGACATTTTGGATCTACTGAATGGTAAATCTCACTGTCAATCTCTCGACTTGCAAGCCCATAGGAAAATGTCGGGTAGAGATGTATTTTCCTTTACTCATACAGCTGTTAAACTTGCAGAGTATACCAATTATGATTTAATCGTATGTTTCGCACCAACGTTCTTCATAGGCGTGGTTGATTTCGAAAACTGTATGGGAATTTTGGATATGAAATATGTTTTGAAAAATTGGTATTTTCACAATAGGTTACACTCATTTGCCCAATGATCCGTGGGTATACAAATGAACTATATAGGAGGAAATGTGTTTTTGTGAAGAAAAATAAGTGGTATAAACTTTAAGAAAGGTGTTGTCGTTGATGAGGAAAAAAAAATTTCAACTTTGCCGATCTGCATTTTTTGGGTTGTTTGTGGAAAAACACAAGAGTCAGAATGCAAAACTTTTATTTGCAACTACATTTAAATTGTTTTCATTACCTAGTATTAAAAAAAAAAGCACTGTCGAAAATTTTTTTTTACCATACTAGAGAAAAAAATGACTTGGATAGTAATCAAAAACAAAAACCTGCCGAAGCCACTAACGATATTTTCGTCTCCAAATTTTAAATATTCGTTCCACACATAGCCCCAAAAATTGCTGCGATGACCATCGAGAACGATAGAAAAAACACTCCACTGACATGTAAATACATCCACAATTGGGAATGGTTTATATTTAAACAAGTGTTTACTGTATTTGAAATGTTAACAAATATATATATTTTTTCAATTATTGAAATGTTTTGGATAAGAGTTTACTGTATTAAACGTTTTATAAAAAAAAAGTATTTTTCAGTTATTGTTTATTTTATTACTATTATAAGGTGAAAACCTAAAGTCAGCATGGGTCTAATGTGATGGCCGCCTAAAACAGCGTGGAGTTAATTATGTCAGCATCAATTTAATTCGAGTGCAGCCTAAAATGACATGAAGGTGGCCTAAAATGACACGAAGGTGGCATAAAATGACATGAAAGTGGCCTAAAATGATATAAATACGATGATGTCATAATCCAAGTCGACTAATGAGTGTGATGTCATAACCCAAATGAGTGGAAGGGAGGTAAAATGAAATGGTGTAATCTGATTGGTTATAGAATAATGATTTGGGGGGTTAATTGCAACACACACTGGCAAGTTTTTTTCTCGGAATCAACCAAACCTGCCAAAAATTGAAATTTGTTGCTTGCTCATTTTACATTATATTCCCCTCGCCTCCATATTCAGCAACTAATCAAAATGTACCACATTCGATATTCCTTCCCTCCCACTCCAACTTTCAATAACAAGTCAGAGAACACTATTTCATTTCCCTCTCTTCCCCCTCCTTTCAGTTTGCGTATATGGCGAAGAAAACTAGAAAAAAGAATTTAGTCGACATTGAGATATCGACAGAGAAACATCAAGCTTCCTCCTCTCCCAGAACAGAAGAGAAATAAGGTAAGAACAAAAAGTAAGATATTGGTAAATATACCTTATATAAATATATATATATATATATATATATATATATATATATATATAATGCGAATGCAGACAAGGAGTCTATTATCGCATTTGAAAAAAAAAAATGTTTTGCTAAAAGTCAACTGCATTATGGCGTTTGTGAATGATCTAATAAATAAACAATTGTTAAAAAGGTTTTAGATGTCCTTTCCCTATTTTATTCAATTATGCATTTGCTCGGTTCTCATGTTTGAGCTCTTCATATTTAATCATCAAACCAACAAGTTTCTCATCACACACATTTTCCCTCGTGGGCTGAAATTTGCTGGTGCCATACCAAGGAGACTCGATGATAATTTGCCTGCCATGCATCGTATTTATAGCTTGAACTAAAGATCCCACATACAATTGTTGTGAGAAGGGCGCGGATATAAAAATATAAATGGCTTCCCCGAAGCATGGTAATGTATTTACAATTACCGTTGTTTTTTCGCATTCTTTTTCTCCAGTTTGTCACCGTTTCCATTTACGAGCAAATCCATTAAATTAATACGATAATTTTCAGCTACATAGTTCTATTGAAACGAGTTTGTCTATCTAATTTCGAAATTATTCAAATTGTTTAGCAAATTATTAAAAATTTCAAGCATTTGTTGTGAAGTCTGTAACAAATCGACACTTATTTTTACATCATCTATATAATGTATGGTTTTATTATTTGTGTTTCATAAAAGTATAAAATTAGTAAACTTGTCAAAAGCATCGCCCGTATTTACGTATTCATTTAGTAAAAAAGTTAATTTTTTTTTCCATTACCCTTTTTATTTTCTTATTCCTTGACTCATAAGATATTGTGAAATGGAAAAGGGAACATTTTTTTTTTAAGTCTTATTAGTATTGGTATACCTTACCATTTTTAAAATATTGACCAATATAATTATAAGTAAAGGACTAACGTACGAAAGAAAACGCACAGATTATCCCGAATTGCATGCGAATATTAGTAATAAAAAAATGGCAACCTTTGTCAATGCAGTTTCATTCGCGTCCGACGATTCGCCGACTTTGAACACTCCGTTCAGTTTTTTGCAAGATGCTCCTGAAGAGTCTTTGAATATGAAACGAGAAAAAGATGAGGCGGAAACTTCATTTGACTATGATAATTTCAATCACATACAATTCGCCAAAGGCCTCAGCGACTAATTTGTGGGACGGTTTTCTTACGCACCGATCCGCAAAACATTCTAAACAGCATCTGTAACAATTTTTCGACTATTACCAAAAAATATTTCGTTAGTAAAATAAAAGCATTTTTAAAATCGTACGTCATCGTCGAAGGTTAAAAACGAGCGGGTTTGTAAGCGAGCCTGATTTAAAAGACCAGAATTTGGTGTTGAACATTGATGTGTACGGGGCTGTGCAGTTATTGCGAAGTTGTCTCACTTGCTTCGCTCTCATCCAACCGAAAATCTCCATTCACCATTTGCTGGACACGTCTTCGTCTCGAGACTATTTTTCGAGCGGAATTGTAAAATCCAAACGGTACAACGACATCCGCGACGAGATACCGAAAAATATCATTCCTTTAATAGATTTAATTCACAAGAATTTGGATTGTCCGTTTTGCGGCAGCAGTATTTTCAACGAAACGCAGTCGTAGACAAATCGCTCAACAACATTCAAAATAACATTGGCGACATTTGGACGAATAAGGCCAACCACATACACCTGTTCTTGCTAACTAAAGTATCCGATTTTAAATACGGGATTCAATCTCCTCTACGTGGACTTTTCAGCCGACTAGCAAGATTTGTGAATCCCGAAACCCTTTGTGAAATACAACGCGGCCGATGCAAGGATAAATAACAGGCCCAATATCGGAATATCTGTGGAAATATGAACATCACACCCAAAATCTTGAAATTGGGTAAAACCTCCTCTTCTCTTCTCTTATCTTCCCATGATAAAAAGGCCTGTACTTTACCAACAAGTGGAAATGCAAAGAAAAATATGACAATCAAGGAAATGCTGCTCCACATGGAAACCCACGACCGCTATAAAGAGGGGTTTGAGTTTTAAATCAGTTTTTAAACTGTGATATTTCAAACGAACCTGATATCTGCAATGGCAATAGGGCTGATTCGGATTAAGACGATTAGGGTAACGACTACATTTCATCTCTGTCGGCGGGGAAACCCACGTATGAAGAAACTATAGAACAACTGATGAATAATTTCAACATGTTTCACAGGTTCATGAGTCATTCGTACACAGACACCGTATATTCATCGGTAATTACCAACTCTATGGGAAAATTGTGGAGTTCTTGTCCGAATCAGGTAAAAAAATGTATCACAATCAACAAAAAATAAAAAACAAAAAATTTCAATTTCAGGCACGAACTTTTCGTTGAACTGAATAAATGTGTCTATTTCATAGATTACGATAAAATTATATATATCTATCAAAAACATGTCAATTTTATTACATCTCTAACGATATTAGTCTACATTTAGTCAGAGAAACATTTAGTGCCAGTGAAAATAATTCATCCACTCTTTAAACGATACTACGATAGTCTACCCGAAAACATTGTTCATCAACTGATAAAAATATATTCCTTTCCAATAACTGTATGATAAGAATGATGATCCATTGATTTTTTTTGGTTCTCCCGGAAGAGGACGTAAATAATGCATCACGTCCCATATAAGTACACGAATTTAATGAAAAATGGTGGTACTTTGGCAGATTTATAAAATTCAATTTCATAATTCATTTTCGTGTACTAACCAAAAACTCTAGCATACTGTACCGCTATTTGCAACACGTTGGTGAGAGAACGGAAACGTCTCGATCCCTCGTACCAAAAACCCTTAAATTGTCCATGATCACTTCGGTTTATCGGCGAGCGGCTAAACTGAACCGGTGCGATGCACATATATTGTATTTGAGTTATGAAAGTCCCATCACTATCAAAGAAACAAAAAATAATAATTTACAAATCGACAAATCAACCAAAGTACAGAAGTCCTGCCTTGGAATACCGCAAAAAAAAAAAAAAAAAAAAAAAAAAAAAAACACACAACTTTGCGGAAAATGCACTTGCCGAGTTTCTAAATGACTCGAACGCTCCCTACTCATCGGAAGTGGAATTGATGCTTTTAATTGATTTCCTGTTAAAGACATGTAGACGTAAAAACTAAATTTTGTCCCTGATGATGAGTCAATTTAACGAACTGATTGGAAGTGAAAAAACTGAAATTAAAACAAAAACAACAATAATGTGTAATCCTTCCCAGTTAACGCATACGCTGAACGCATTTGTGAATCATCCATAGCGTTCTATTTACAAAAACTTGAATGGACTCTTTGCCACGTGATACGAAAAAGTTTGATATACATTGTCTTGTACAAAAAATAACAGGAGTAAGGCGCGATCGGGGAGTGTTGTTTCATGCATGGAGAAATAATTTTTCGGGGCATGCGAGTGCGGTCGATCCGAGATTAGCTCAAAATGCACTTGGGCACTGTAAAAAATTTTCCATATTGAATTAGGTAAACAACCAAATGTTGAACGATTTGAAACTAAATTTCTTGGTGTTGAAATTGAAGTAAGACAACTTTGATTTTCCGTATTAAGTAATTTGCATATAAAAAAGAAATTCGTAAGGGGCAACTCAACTTGCTTCGAAAGAAACATCCCGACTGCAAGAAATTGTTGCATTTAGAGTATAATTCACCGTCTCAAAACATGTACGTCCATGTCAAGTACACATTGAGTGCACACTTGACATTTCTCAAGAATTACTTTATGATTAAACATACAGAATTTACAGAAAATCAAATGTTGATTAAAATCGGTAATAAGGAAAAATTAAATGTATGTGTATGTCTATATATATATATATATATATATATATATATATATAGAGAGAGAGAGAGAGAGAGAGAGAGAGAGAGAGCGAGAGACAGAGAGTTGTAAAGAAAATAAAGAAAAAAATTCATCGAATGGTTTTTTTTTAATTATTTATTTTGCTCCATTTACTGACATTATTTTATCCATATGTAGTAAGTAACCATTTCCAACTATTTGACCCACTCTATGATTTTTTTAACTTTTTAACTTTTTATTTAAACTGGTACTTCGTCACCTCCGTCGGCGTCGAATGGGTGACTATAATATTCTATGCAAACTACTCGGAGATCTACTCCTGCTACGGATACGCCGCCTTCGTCTCCTTTGTTTTGGCATGATCAAGTTCATATATATATATATATATATATATATATATATATATATATATATATATATATATATATGTGTGTGTGTGTGTGTGTGTGTGTGTGTGTGTGTGTGTGTGTGTGTTTGAAATTATTTATTTAGTAAACATTCCATAATATTACCCAAAATGCAAACTGCGAGCACGTACTTGTATTTATCACGGACTTTTGATAAAAATCTACCCTGTTTTATGTACACATTATACAACAAATTTAGCTCTTGTAAATAACGTTCGGAGATTAGTGAATTCAAAAGGTTTTCTTGAATCTCTTCAAAAACTCTGTAATTTTGGTCGGGATATAGGTTGAGTTTCAAAAAGTTTAAATATTCACCATATACTACCAGTCTCCTATTTTGAGCTTCGAGAAATAAATTATCTGCGAAATTCCTTAACTCCTTTTTTTTCTGGATAATCCAGTTGAGTGATTAATTTATCGGGAAATAAGTCGTGAGCAAATGCCATCGTGTCCATCTTACCATTTGGCATAATTGACTAATCCTACAGACCCCGATAAATACTCGAGCCTAGAGTAGATATGGGCCCGGCGGCAGAAAAAGACGAAGTCGACATCTTATCCACAAAATTATCGTTGAGAATGCCATTTTCCTCATGTTCGTTGCCAATTTTGGGAACATTTTGATTGTCGGGTGCCGCCATCACCTGATCATCATCACCATTAATTTTAGGCATTGTCATTTTGGGAGATGTTGAAATCTCATCGCTGTGGTAACTGTCAACGTCGCTGAGCAAAATTCGATGACATGATCGTCTATGGTCTTTGTATTCCTTTGAGAGTTTTTGATTGATTGATTTAACCAAACGATTGTGTTTGAATGGTTGGCGTAAATGATTTTCAGAGCTGTTGTCGATGGAGTTGGAATGGGGTGGTATTTGACAATCGATTCAAGGTAATCCTACCCTCTCTTCGTTATCGAAACCTTCAGATGGTAAGCAATTACCCTCGTCCCTTCTGGTTTCATCATCAGCCAGGCACCGATCATCATCACCGTGATGCGACTCTTCTTCAATGCCAGTTTGGGGAACAGACTCGAATACATTTGTTGTCTAGACACGATGATGACGAGGGGATTGCGGGCGAGGTGCGGGGGTATCGGGAAAGGTGATCTTAGGTCCCAGTGTATGTGTTTGATTGGAATCTTGCGATTGCGGGCATCTGGGTGATGGTAGGGGCGGAGTTGAGGGTCTGGGATGAGATTGTGATCCAAATAGAAATTTTTTCATAAATACTTGAGAAAATGTGACATATGCAGAAAGTATTTTAATATCATTTTGATAAATTTGTTTTTTTTTCCGTAGGATTAAACACCAACAGAACCCCTTCATCTACGTTTTCAAGTTTTAAACGAGTCGATAAACTCAGATCGAGATAAAACGAATTGGCCACTTTGAGAATCACCATATTGAATATAACGGTACTCAAAGTGGGTAAATCCATAAATATTTGTGGAGGTAATTTATGTGGGTTGTTGTAAGGAATTTTTAATATAACAATTATTAGATTCGTACGAAACCTGTCCAACTTTAAAATAATTGTAATCTGAAATTGTTTTCTCATGCGCAAAATTTGTAATGTATAACTGATATGAATAATCATAAATTTTTTGTAGGGGTTATAACTTATAATGAAAAAAAAGTTATTTAATTTAGTTATTTATTTGATAAATATATATTTTACAAATGCATTGATTAATTTATGACAAAAAATATTTTTTTACATATATGCATACAAAACAGATTTATTTTCACAATACAACTATTTCTTTTTTACACAAGTGTTGTTATACCGAGAATTAAATTTTCTGACAAGATAGTTCCAAATAAAATCTAGATTTGCCAGAGAACATCTTTGTTGATATGCATTTGGATTATGAAAACCGCAGGTGCCACATTCGATGGGAAATTTCCGTGTAGCTATTACGAGTTTCTCGGCAGACACTCCCAACTGCATCAGAAAGTGTATGACCCGGGATAATAGAGAACAATTGTCATTGGTCGGATTGTATTATTTTGGAAAAGGTTCGTTTCTCAGCTGCTTAAAATGCGGCAATGTAATTCGAATATAAGATGAAAACTGTAATCACGAATGTATTTACAATAAATAAAAATGATCCTTTTTTTTATAGCACATTGTTGTTTCACTTTCACCCTCACCTCTTGTAAGAAAAAAAACAATTTAAAAACAAGTATTTTTTTTTACCAGCATAACATTGTACATAAGACAAAAACAATTGTTTTTCTTCCAGTCAAACACAAGTCGATGTTGTCGGACGAGACCAACGAATACTTGCGGAATAATCTCGACCGTTCGTTTATCCATTTCTGGCGAGTGAATACGGCCCAAATTTTTGCCTGTATACCACTTCGATGAACATTTTTGTCTCGTTCTTGTTTGTAAGTATTCTAATATACGTCTTATTTCGCGAAAAAGGTTATTGACTCGAGTTAAGCGGACGAGGAGTGGGAACATATTGGGAAAATTATGAAACACATTGAGGAAATTGGCCGAGTAACTGTCGTTGCGAATCTGGATCGCATAATAATGCAACTCGTCGGCCGGTATGAACCAAATACGATCGAAACAAAATCATCTCCATTGTCGGATTCAGAGACCTCGGTAAAATCCCCCCAACAGGAAATTTCTCCCTTTGGTTACGATATTTTGTTAAAGTGAATGTTTGCTCATTGGTCTCAAAAAACCACGCGGAGTAGAGTACGTTTGTGGGCTGGTTGCACAAAAAAAAAGTTAGGCTTTCCAACACATAACCTTGGACTTTGATGTCGACAAGGAACACAACTTCGACTCGTACGAAGATAATCTTGTTTGGCGCGATCGTGTGATAGAATTTGTCATTATGTTACTGCAGCCATGTTCCCATTTTAAGCCAAGGGGTCTTGTCTGGTGTCACATCGGCCCGAAAGGGACAACTTCCACCTTATTCTACCCATAATGATGGATTTTGTTAGTGCACATGTATTTTTTGCCTTCTTTCCCACATCTACTCGCAATCGAACGAGGGGTTGGCATTCAAGTTTGAGTTGGACAATCCAGCACAGTGTTCCTTGCCCACCGTCTGAGAACACATTCCCAAATAGCTGAGCATGTACGATCATTAAAAAAAAACTAAGTCCCATCAATATATTTACTCTAAATGATGAGGTCATGTCTTTTGTTCCCTTTTACGATGCCTTCAAGGTGGGTGAAGCCATCATAGTTTCCATAACTTCGAATATGTCAGACGATACACATTCATCGCTCAGGCAGTCAGGCAAATGCGAAATGACGAGGAATCGATTACGGCAAATGGCCGTCGGGTGCAAACGGGAAACGACGTTGATGGTTATTTGCGAGGAAGGTTGGGTAAAGTAATCCATCGGATCGACCGAGTACCAGTTTTGATTTGAATATATCGCTGTGTATTGCTACATGTATGTCGATGGAGAAATTACTCACAAAATTGGAAGTCTAAGTGGAAGTGACGATGAGAGTGTTATTACTAAGATGTACGAATTGTGTAGAGTCAGCACGATTGAGAAAAATTTTCAATGTGAGACCAACTATTTGGAGAACACTTGGTTTAACGTGGAAAAAATGGACATTTCATCAGACGCCATCTTTTCCGATTATGCATTGTGAAGTGCCGAACATCAGGTTCCTTTTTAAATTTGTGAATTTACCCCCTTATTAAAATTATATTGTACGTGATTGATTGTTTCGAGGAGGCGATACGGCAACCCGACATTGACTTTGATCATTACAAGGAAAATTTCATGCATGCATGGTTTATTGGCTAAAAATTCAAACTTTCTTTTACGGGGCCTACACTTTCTACATGTGTTATTGCAAAGCAAATAATATCGAAATTAAAAACATAAACATCATTGTTGAAGTAAATGAATGGCGAAACAAGTGGATTTTGTGTAAGCAACAACGGCGATGGCAAGATCAGCAGAAAAATAAATATTACAAAAATGGTTCGAAATAAAGAAGAGACGAAGTATATGGCGATGAATGTGAATATGACGGAGATGAAGACTATCCTCCACAAAAACGGTTATGTGGATCTGCATTATCGGATACATTTGAAGGAAATTACGACTAGTTCGACTTTGTTTTGCCGGAGATGTTAAATCGCGGTTATGTGAGGAGCGTGTTGTCATTTAATAAAATTGAATGGATATATGTTAAAGTTTTTCAAGCCAAACTGGTACGAAAAGTTTATCTTGAGTGGTTGGTGCACCCTTAAAATGTAATAAATCACTTGTACATAGGATTCTACAAGACAGACATTCTTTACTTTTTGCATTCATCTTTATGTGAAGGACCTCTCGACTGAACAAACCTGTTCAACATGTACAAATACATTATCTTTGGTGAATCCAATGGTCGAGATGGTGGTGGTGATAATGGGAATTCGTCCTCGAATAAAAAAAATATATCGTTATCAGTGACAACTTGTAAGGAGATTAATTTCTTATTTTCGGACATTTTATTGACGAGGCCATGTAGCAACTTGGTGTTGTTTGACAATGAAAAGTTTTCGATCGTTCACGAAAGCAAGTTGTCCTTTAGTCACGAAATAAAAGAGTACGAGGCGGTTCTCGACCATCTAGGTTACCAAGTCTTTGATGATAGGTATGTGTTTAACCCATTACTAAATATATTTGAAACAGCTTCGCCTTCCCTGATATGTCTGGTGGCTATCTAGCACCATTACACATACAAAACCTGTGTTTCGACGTCTACCTTAAATTGCACATTTATTATCGCGATTGCAATACAGCAAGTTGATTGTGATTACTCTACCCGATATTTTCAAACATAGTGGCTAAGCAATATTCATTAATCAAACCTGATTTCAAACCTCTCAACTACATCGATGAAAATGTTCTGGTTATGTTCAATGATTTGACTTTAAACTACAAAAAGCCTCCAACACTCGTAGAAAATTTAAAGCTCATTAACGGCACTAAATTGGCGATTGCCTTCAAAATGTCTGTGTACTTGCTGTATATTTTAACTCAGAAATACACAGTGGGCCTGAAACGAGTTACTTCATTTATACATTCCATTTTCGGACAACACATGCAGAACCTACTTGGTTTGCCCATCTTTATTTTCGACTATAAAAACATTCTTCAATTTTGTGATTTGTTAAAGAATTGCATAAGAAACAAAAGTGGGGTTGGTGGTAGAGAAGGAGACAACGGACGATGAACATGATCTTGGTACGGAACTTGACGATGACGACGAAAGAGTGACCACACCATTCAATACTTAGCCATCTATGAATTATTATTATGAAACGATCGAGAAATTTTTGCGCATAGAGCGAAAACAACTCTTTGCCGAGGATAACACCATACAAACTGAAACATTGCGGCTACAGCTTCCTTGCCGCTAGATGCTACGTTGTCACAGCTAGATCGTTCTTAGTCCAGTTTTCAAATATCGCCATTGGCAAGTTCAAAGTCCGCAATTTGTGATGGAAACGAGCCTCTCAATGAGGATAATTTCGGATTTGTGGTGCAAAACTTGAAGTTTGTGATGAAGGGCAGGTTGAATCGACCATCGAGCTGACCGAGTTCAAGGATGTATTCGTATGTAATTTGTTCGTCTTCTTTTCGTTGTTTTTGCGTATGGGGTTTCACAGTCACTTTTTTTTTCGATATTTACGTGAAAATTGCTTCGAAATTTATGATGACATGAAACAACTTGCTATCGAACATGTTGGCCAACCCATGTGCATAAATCACGTAAATGACCTCGCTAATTTACTGCGATCATTTTGCGAAAATTCGCGAGTTCACCTTCCTGTTTACATTGAGCATAAATTAAGTGGCGCTATCTCAAAGAACTTTACAATCAGTACAAACACTTAAATGTCTACCCAAGAGAGCATCAAATCACACCCAAAAAGGACTTGTTACTCACCAAGTACTTGAATCATGTGTATATTGGATTTGCATCCATCATTTTATATGACAAATTCGAAATGTATTTGATAGTCACTCTAATGAAGTTTATGGCATTTTTAAATTTCCGAGGTAATCAGTTGTGGAATTCCCTGGTACTTTCAAGCAAGTCTAATATGGGAAAAAAACATATTTTCAGATATTCTTTTGAAGTTACACAACATGGATATCCCGAGCCATCTCGTGTTGAATTCGGCCAAGATCCCACACAACGATCACGATCTGCTATGATTGCCTTGAGTCACAATACGAGTTTATGCATCGACGAGTTGGACTCGTTCAATGCCAGCTACTTCAAAGAGTTTTGTAACTCAAGATGTATGCCCATGAGGTTCATGTACTCAAACAAGTCGGTCGAATTACCGATAACTGCTAAACCTATAATCACCAGACAGAAAATGCTTTCGGTTGTGGACATGGCTGTGATGGGTCGATTACTTCCCATCATTAAAAGTTTCCAATATGTTCCACTCAATCCCAATAACCAGCTAATCGATCGCTTGCTCGTCAAGGTGGAACTTGGTAATTGTATCAAAGCGACCCCTCTATTAAGCGGCATATTACTGACTCGACGTTTTTCGAAATTTACACCAGGACAAGATATTTTGGGAATTCACCTTCTCAATACGATGTTACTCATCTATTTGTTTTTTTTTTTTTACAAAACAAACAGGCCAGTTTCCATGACCAAGCCCTCGTATGTCGACTCACAGCCTCAAGTATGTGTGCTGAATTTACACATCACTTTGAAATTCTTTTCTATGGTAAAGTTATGCGTGGTTAACAAATAGTTGTCGGAAAGGCAACCAAAGGAATTTACGCAAATGTGGTGCGAAAACAACAGGATTTTTTTTCCTGAAATTAAGTTTAACAATTTTTACCAGGAAGTTTTCGATAAACTAGACAAACATTTTGATAAATGTGATAGAACCTAAAATATTCAATTGTCTCTTCCAAAACTGTAATGCATTTGTAAAAAAAAATAGAAAAATAATAATTTGATTTCATATTTTTCCAATTTCCTGTATATACTTATCAGTGAGTGGCTACTCATTGGCAGAACTCTCTTTGCACACACAAAAATATTTTTTGGCCCAACTGCAATGTTTTTTATTAACCCTTTATTACTCTTAATAGAGATCCAAATGTTACGTTTTTTGACCATATTCATGGTATGAAAAACTATCGAACAAACAAATTTGTTTGTTATTTGTTTCGTCGTACAATTTTCAGTGGTAATTATATCATAACAGTTTGGACAAACTCGAAATCGTCTCCATCGTTCGAGAATCGAACGGCTTCTTAATCCGTCGGTTCACCATTACGATAGATTGTCGCCATATTTTTATTATCCCAGGCGACGAAGGGTGATCGAGCATTCCACGGCATTGACACTTTTTTTTAAATCCAAAGTGCACATGTCGGGATTCGAATTCATGACCCTTGGATCGTGAGTATAGAGCATTAACCACTATATTACCCAATTTTTGTGAAAATCTGGTTGGTATCTGCTTACATTTGATTATTATAGTAACTGCATTAAAAGTTTTTTTTAATAATTATAATTTATTTAATTTATATATGAATAAAAATCGAATACTCCAGCTGTATCATATATGAAACATTATGCATTAAAGGGAAAATGAACTTTAACCTCTAAACAACTTTGCTTACCTGTTGGTGCACCAAACAATGTAAATAATGTACATGATTTTTATCATGGTAATCAGACTTTCAAATTAATTTTTTTTTATATATTCAAATTTCAAGCCGAATATAGCCAAAGATCGATTCAAGTTTAAGGTACTAATATACCTAGATTGTTGATACCAATACCCTTTGTAGAGGTGGATTAGCAATACCAACATCTCGTACAAGTAACATCATCCAAATTATGGTGAGCTTACAAAACTATCTACTGAAGCTTATATAATCCAAACAGAAAGGAGAGAAGGTGAGGATAAATGAATTATTGTACTCTGATTGATTGTTGATGTTAGGAAGGGGGGCAGGGTGAAGAAACTTATCCAATCATCAGCTTGGATTATGATGTTACACAAAAGTGAGTGTTGTAACCACAGTTGTTTACTTTCAAGAAAAATTGCAATTGTGTGTGTTGTAAATGCAGTTGTTTGCACTCGAGAAAGAATTGCAAGTGTGTGTTGAAATAACCATTGTTTAATTCCTAGAAAAGTTATTGTTATCTAATTCCGAGAAAAGTTGAGTAAAGTTGAATTCCACAACTGATAATTTCAACAACCAATCCCGTTGAGCATTTCATTTCCCCTCTCTCCATTACTTACATTTTGGGCTATATGGTGGCAAAATCTGGAAAAAGGACGTCAGTCGACAGCGATCGCCGGACAGAGAAAGATCAACCTTCCTCCACTCCAGAACAGAAGAGAGATTAAGAAAGGACAAAAATGTAAATTCATTTATAAATATACAAATAAATATAAAAAATATTAATATTTTATAGGATAAATTTATTAATTAATATACCTTTTCGTTCTTACTTTATTTCTCTTCTGTTCTGGAGTGGATCATGATTCATGTTTCTCTGTCCAGCTCTCGTTGTCGACGAGGTCTTTTTTTCCAGATTTATCCACCATATAGGCAAACATCGAAAAGGGGAGGGTGGGAAAATGAAATAGTGTAGTCTGATTGGTTGTTAATTCCACCTACCACTTTATTAAACAACCAATCAGATTACATCATTTTTATCCCCATTTCAATAATAGAAAATTCTATTTGGTTCCGAGAAAAATGAACTTGCCTGTGTGTGTCTGGTTATAATTATTTTTTTCTTCATATTTTGCATCTATATAGACAATCTGAAAGTTGTAGAAGGGAAGGTAAATATAAACAGTGCAATCTGATTTATGTGAATGTGTCGATGGCTGGGTGTGAATGTGTCGATGTCTGGGTGTGAATGTGTAAATGGCTGGGTGTGAATGTGTCGATGGTTGGTTGTGAATGTGTTGATATCTGGGTGTGTTGCATTGACAGCTTTGTATTCTGCATTGATAGATAGGTGTGATGCATTGACAGCTTTGTATGCCTCATTGATAGCTTGGTGTGCGGCATTGGCAGCTTGGTGTTCTTCAGTGACAGCCTTGTATGCTCATTGATAGCTTGGTGTGCTGCATTGACAGCTTTGTATGATGCATTGACAGCTTTGTGCATCGCGAAGTCACCCTCGTTCGTAAACTTAGGTTATGATGCCACACTCGTTCATAGGATTAATCCTTTGTCCGTCGACTTAGGTTATGATGCCACACTCATTCGTCGACTTTGGTTATGACGTTACCATCGTTTTTTGACTTAGGTTATGACATCACACTAGCTTATAGGAATAATCCTATGTCTGTCGACTTAGGTTATGACGTCACACTCGTTCGTCGACTTAGGTTATGATGCCATGCTCGTTTGTTGACTTACATTATGACATCATACGAAGGCCACATTTGTGCAACCTTTGGTTATGACTTCACCCTCGTTCATCAACTTATGTATTGATGTCACTCTCGTTAATAGCATTAATCCTATATATGTCTAATAAGGTTATGATGTCACACAACCCTAAGATGACAATAAAAATATATTTTTACAAATAATTAAAAATTATTTTTAAAAATTTTTTCCAACACATGCCTATATAATAATGAAGAAAGCATGAATATTTGGATTGTGCGAGACGATGTTGTCAATTGTTGATCTCGATGTGAAGACCCTGGTGGGTAAAAGTTCCATCAATCTGACTGTGAACTTTTATATTTGGATATTGAAAACAAGAGAAACAAATTTTTTGGAACATTAAACAAAATCAAAAGTTTTAATCAATAACGACTTGTTGTAATGGATGGGTTATTCTGGAGATTTTCCAATAAAAAACAAAACACATCGAGATAATTTAACAAGAACCGAAGCATCCAGTATGAAGAAATTTGCAATTAAAATTTAAAAAAAAAAAATGTCATGAGTGCTACAGACTTTGAGATATTGTTGATGCTGATCGAGATTGAAAAGACGATATAAACACGAGGATTATTTTGCTCTATAAAAAACGTGCTGTTGAAATATAGAGATTACAAAACATATTTCGAAAGACATCAAAATGAATTGTTTCAAAGAACAAATAAAGATTTTTTTGAACAAAATAAAACCTTATCTAATCAGGTGAACAGACTAGTGGTCATTTTAACAAAAAATACAATTGGCATTCGTACGCGAAAGATAAGCCGAACAAGAACATCAGAAAGCTGGACAAGAATGCCAGAAAGCCGAACAAGGACGTTAGAAAGCATAATAAGAATGAGAGTTGGCCCTCGAACGCGGAAGAAAGGCCGAACAGGAATGTCGGGAAGCAGACCGGGAACGATTAATCGCAATCGAACACGAAAGAAAAGTAGAACAGCAACGTCAATGTGCTCAGGCACAAGAATGCAAGATTACCAACATTTTACACACCAACAACAGAATGTTGGTCGAAACTGTGGCTCGTTGATTTTACCACATCCCAAATCTCCATGTCAGCTGAATGGTATTGGTGTGTACCGTTTCGATAGTAGAAAAGAGGTAAAATATGTGTTCAAATCGATCTTATGAATGACTGCGCTGAAAAACAAAAACAAAACGTATTCGACTGTTTTATAAATCGACTCCATACCAGTTGCAATTTTTATACGGCGTCAAATCGACACCACCAACATCATCATGTATAAACTACGATCAAATCATAATCATTTCAACAGTCGATGCTGCGAATTTTATGTTAGAGGCAACACGTGTATGTTGTTGCTCGATCGAGAAAATGGTGTTGGTATGACAGACACAAAGTTTATAAATTTCGTCGATGTTTGTATTCACGACCTTTCTATGAATCAGGCTCATAATTTGGCTAACAAAAACGAACAAATGTTGGTCGACTAAAACAAATAAAAAAAGTCAATGAATAGAAACAAATAAAAAAGTTAAATGAATAAAAGAAAGCTAGACTAGATATCTGTATATATAATAATAAGTCGAGTAACTAATATTATTCAGCAAGTATAAACTATCGATCTAAGCGTTACCTTACAATGGTCGTCTTCTCTTTTACGAGAAGATTCATCAAGAAGCAAGAGCTCCAAAATATTCAACTCCGGGATCAGTTGCTTGTGATTTATATGCCATCGCAGATATAATGTTAGCCCCGGCAGAACGACGTGCAATACCTCTGGGTCTTCGATTACTGTATCCCACTGGTCATTTTGGGCACATGGTTCCTTGTACATTGACTGGAAAACAAGGACTTCAACTTTATGCCGGAGTGTGCAATCCCGATTATCCCGAAGAACTACACTTCTGCATCTGGAATGTTGCGCCGAGTGAATTGACCGTCAACAAAGGAAACTGCATTTGCGCAATTTTTAATTCTTCCATATATATGACCTGTTATTTTCGAAAGTCGCGAGTTAGCCTTGACTCCGAGCGAACGCGGTGAAGGACATTTTGGATCTTCTGGACGTTAAATCTCACTGTCAAGCTCTCGACTCGCAAACCCATAGGAAAATGTCGGGTAGAAATGTGTTTTAGTTTGATTATATAACTTAAACTTGCAGCAGATACCCATTATGATGTAATGGAATGTTTAAGACATACAGAGGATACCTATTATGATACTATGGTATGTTTTCGACCAAGGTTCTACATGGGAGTGCATGATTTCGAAAACTGTATGAAAATTTGGGATATGAAAATATTTTGAAATTCTGGCACTATTATAATCAGAATAACACATTTTTTCAATGACCTATGTTTGCAATAAAAAAAAAAAGAGCAGCGGTGTCTACGCAAACACACATTACAAATAAATTTCGATATTCCAAAAAAAAAAAAAAAAAAGAAACATTGTGGTTGAAGAAAAGGAGTTTATCAACTTTAGCGATCTGCATTTTTCGGTTTGTTTGTGGGGATACACAAGTATGAAAATGGGATACCTGTCTGTAGAAACAATAACCAAAATGCAACATTTTTATTTGCAACTACAATTGAATTATCATCGTTTCCTACAATCAAAGAAAGAATTAAAGAAAAAATTAAACAAACCATACGATAGACATAAAATTACCTAGATAAAGATAGAAAACAAAAATTGTCCGAGATCATAAATAAAATTTTCGTGTCCAAATTTCAAATTTTCGTTTCACATGTAGCTTACAAGATTGCTGGATGACTGTCGAGAGTGAAGGAAACTACATTACACCGACATGTACATGCGAACAAAAAAATTCCTACCATTAGTTGTGGTTATGATAAATGTTTACTGTACTTGAAATGTTTTGTAATAAATATAGAAAAATTTTTTTCATTTACTGTTTATTTTTATAAGGCGTGAAACTTGTCAAATGAAAAATGTTGTTCTAGTAAACTGATACAAAAACACTATCATTGGTAAAAAAAAAAAAAAAAAAAAAAACACACAAACACTCGCAAAATAAAAATAAAAAAACTATAAATTGGTATAATTAAAAGTCGAGTAAACAATATTAATTTCAAAACAATTAAATAATCGATCCAAGCAGTGTCAAAAGTCGGGATTTAGGTTTGGCTCTAAGAACACGAGGCAAAGGACATTTTGGATCTACTAGATGGCAAATCTCACTCTAAAACTCTCGACTTGCAAACTCATAAGAAAATGTCGGATAGAGATCTATTTTTGTTTGATCATACAACTGTTTAACTTGCAGAGCATACCAATTATGATTTAATTTTATGTTTTGGACCAACATTCTTTATAGGTGTGGTTGATTTCGAAAACTGTATGGAAATTTTGGATATGAAACTTGTTTTAAAAAATCGGTATTTTCATTATAGGCTACACTCATGTGCTCAACGATCCATGGGTATACAAATACATTATATCGGTGGAAATGTGTTTGGTGAAGAAAAAAAGTGTACCAACTTTAAGAAAGGTGATGTTGTTGATCAGGAAAAAAGTTTTTCAACTTTGCCGACCTGCTTTTTTTGGTTTGTTTGTGGGAAAACTCAAGATCCAAAATGCATAAATTTTATTTGCAACTACAATTAAAATGTTTTTGTTGCCTAGTATAAAAAAATGCATTGTAAAAAAAAAACTAAAACCATATGAGAGATGATAAATGACTTGGATAGTGATCAAAAACAAAAACTTGCCGAAGCCATTAACGATATTTTCGTGTCCAAATTAAAAATATACATTCCCCACATAGCTCCAAAAATTGCTGCAATGACCATCGAGAACGAAGAAAAAACTCTCCACTGACATGTAAAAACATCCACATTTGGGAATGGTTTATATTTAGATAAGTGTTTACTGTATTCGAAATGTTATATAATAAATTAAAAAATATAATATTTTCAATTATTGGAATGGTTTAGATAAGTGTTTACTGTATTTGAAATATTTTGTAATAAAATAAAAAAAGTAATTTTCAATTATTGGTTATTTTATTATTATTATAAGGTGCAAACCTGAGGTCAGCATCAGTCTAATGTAATGGCTGTCTAAAAAATGTAAAGTTAATTATGTCAGCATCAATTTATGGTTCTCATGTTTGAGCTCTTCGTGTTTGTTCATCAAACCAACAAGTTTCTCTTAAAACTCATTTTCCCTCATTTGCTGAAATTTACTCGTGTCATACCAAGGAGACTCGATAATAATTTTGCCTGCTATGCATCGTATTTATAGCTTGATCTAAAGATCCCACATACAATTGTTGGGAGAAGGGTGCGGATAGTAAAATATTAATGGCTTCCCCGAAGCACGGTAATGTACTTACAATCACCGTGTGTTTTTTCATGGCCCAATATCGTAAATATCTGGGAAAATATGAACATCACACCCAAAGTCTTGAAATTGGGTTAAAACTCCTCTTCTCTCATCTCATCTTCCCGCGGTAAAAAGGCTTTTGCAAAAAGTGGAAATGCAAAAAAAAATTAAGTCAATCAAGGAAATGCTGCTCCAAATGGAAACCCACCACCGCTATAAAGAGGGGTTTGAGTATAAATCAGTTTTTAAACTGTGATATTTCAAACGAACCTGATATCTGCAATGGCAATAGGGCTGATTCGGATTATGACGATGAGGGTAACGACTACATTTCATCTATATCAGTGATGAAATGTAGTCGTGGGTGATACGTGGGTGATCAGTGATGATCACCCACGTATGAAGAAACTATAGAACAACTGATGAATAATTTTAACATGTTTCACAGGTTCATGAGTCATTCGTACATAGACACCGTATATTCATCGGTAATTACCAACTCTATGGGAAAATTGTGGAGTTCTTTTCCGAATCAGGTAAAAAAATGTATCACAATCAACAAAAATAAAAACAAATAATTTTAACTTTAGGTACTAACTTTTCGTTGAATAAAGAACTGAAGAAATGTGTCTATTTCATAGATTACGATAAAATTATATATATCTATCAAAAACATGCCAATTTTATTACATCTCTAACGATATTAGTCTACATTTAGTCAGCGAAACATTTATTGCCGGTGAAAATAATTCATCCACTCTTTAAACTATACTATGATAGTCTACCCGAAAACATTGATCATCAACTGATAAAAATTTATTACTTTGCAATAATTGTATGATAAGAGTGTTGATCAATTCGAATCCATTGGTTTTTTCAAGACTCCCGAAAGAGGACGCGAAATATGCATCAGGTCGCATTTAAAGTACACGAATTTCATGAAAAATGGCGGTAATTTGGCAGATTTCCAAGATTTAATTTTATATTTCGTTTTCGGGCACTTGCCAAAAACTCGAGCATACTGCACCGCTGTTTGCAACACGTTGGTGAGCGAACTGAAACGTACCGATCCCTCCTACCAAAAACCCTTAGAAATGTCCATGATCACTTCGGCTTATCGTCTAACGGCATGGAAAATATACGACCTCATTTCAGTCCCTTATCGTTTCCAGAATCACTCATGTATCATTCATACCCCGTCACCTACAGTTGCCATTGATCCTGCCACAGACATGGTAAAATCCATTTTCCATGCTCCCGACACCCCCACGGATGTTCTAGTCATCCCTAAGGAATATATTACCGGTAACAATACCAAGTGTGTAAAAGCTGCAATGTTACATGATTATGCCAAATTATTGTTTTCATAGTGCAAGTTTCAATGTTTTTATGACACTTCCTTGCCTCTCAAACATATATTCCCTCACAATAACGTTGTAACATCCCTCAATACCGTTATCACGAACCACAACTTGGGGAGTATGGAACTTCATGTTCCAATTGGTTGTCGTGTTGCCACCCCTGATGAAACTATCATTGCGGCCACACATTAATTTATCGTTCGTTCACCAACTATTACACTACAGCAAACTGTGGTACCCGCCCATTGGCTGAACGAAGAACCGTTCCATTTACAACAATTGTCTTTGACGACTGGAATTAAGTTCTTTAATATTACTTCTGCAGTTGATACTAACTGGCATTTATATCTAATGGACTTTCCAGTGTTGTCAACTGTTGATACCAATCACCACCACGTTCTGTTCGGGAAAAACCGCCTTTTCTCAATCTTAGAGCCAAGCCACTTTGATTATGTCTCTATGGCGGTTATTGTTTTACTTGTTTTTGCTGTCATTATATTATATGTCAAACTAGTGCACATGCCCATTCTTTTGTCTCGCATTAATGCACCCCCATGATTGCTACACCCTGAGTATTTTTTCATCGAAACACAGCTCTTGCTAAAGTGGGTATATCAGTTATATATGTTTTCAAATGGTGTTTATCAAACCTTGGTAAGGTATATATTTTCTCAAATGATAGTTCAAATATAAAACAAATTGCTACAAGTAATGCTATTTAGTGGTTATGTCAACAACAGCACTTCAATGCATCTCCATTGAAGTCAGGCCTCCTGGTCTATATATAAAATTATTTACATAATCAAAATTTTTTAAATTAAGAGCCAATGCCTCCTGGCATTCTTCGTTGTTTCCAATTTTATCTGCATTTCACTACTACCGTAAAATATTTGATTCAGCTCACGCTACTCTAATGAGTAAACAACACTAAAGTGAATGCAATTATTCTAGAACTTTGTTTTCCTATGAATTAAGGCCAACAAGGGTGGTCCTTACTAGGTCATTACAGAGATATTCACTGTGTTGTCTCTACATGTGTATTCAGTAGTGTTAGTCAGTGTACAGACATTTTTCATTAATATTATTCCTTTTACATTCCCTATATATGGTATTTGACAAAATATTGTATCCCGCACAGCATCCAGATGTTCGAGGGATATCTGATGGATATTCTTTCAGGTCATGTGGAATATCCCTGGAATATCTCTGGGATATCCATGGGACTACCAAATCATCACATTCAGGACCTCTGCAGGATATCCCTCCAGGACCTACGCTGGATACCTCTCCAGGATCTCCACGGGATATCCTTCCAGGAACTCCGCATGATAATCCTCCAAGACCTCCGCGGGATATCCCTCCACGACCTCTATGGGATATCCCTCCAGGAACTCCGTGGAATATCCCTCCATGACCTCCGTGGGATATCCCTCCAGGACCTCCATGGGAGATCCCTCCAGGACCTCAGTGGGATATTCTTGCAGGGAAATGGGGAAATCCCTGCTTGTCTACCCAGGGATACAGTAGCAGCATCACCATGTAATATCTTTACATGATACCCGTGGAATTTCCCTGCTTGTTGTCTATATGACGACTGCTAGCCTTAAAAAATAATGTCCATTTTTATTCACAGCAGGAAACCCAGAGTATTCACATCCAAGTACAGTGTTCTTAACACTTTATACAAAGATGTGAAAATATGACCTCTGTAGAATGATAAGAGTTGACCAATAATTTTACCTTATTTGATGTCGACATTGCATACAATCTAAGTCATCTAATGAAATATGTAAATATGGGTACATGGCACATTTCATTATGATTTATTGACAATATATATAATTATGTGATGAAATTCTCCCACATTTGTATCACAGCACAAAACTGATCAAAAATAAGTAAATACTGTAACAAAAATTCAGAGAATATATAGATTAAAACAAAACATGGAAGCAAATGTATGCATATATGAAAAAAATAAACTCCAACAATCAAATGAGCTAAGTATGGGGTTAAATATAAAAAAGATCAGAAAGTGAATAGCATTAAGTACGTATAATATTCTTACAACATTGAGATGCTATCAAATGCTCATCATAATTTACACAAATGGGAAAAGTGAAACATTCCAAGTATTATGCATATAAACGACCTTTAATAATAATTAATACACAAGTAAAAACTAAATAATACTCGATGCAAAAAGTAAATACATATAGCCTGACATTTTTATACTGCTTATGGCAACAATCTCAAATATATCTTAAGCAGGATGACCGCAAAGCTTCAGATTTATCAGTTATGGTATTTCAAGAATGGATTACTATATTTATTTGTACTAAATATGGTAGGGCTTTTTGATTACCAGCACAGCAAAATCCCACAGCATGTTCGTCTTTTACACATTGCAAATTGTAAATTCCAATTACCATTTTAATAGCAGAAAGCAGTGGCACTGTTTAAAAAATGACCATAACCCAGACCTGCCAATGGTATGGAAACACAAAAGGTTATCACTCCCACCCTCAATTTAAACATTTGCTGCTGGTGATGCTTATAAACACCGGGCAGCATTCAGGCATTACCATCTGAATCCGGCGCAGCAGACTCCGGATATGGTCCACTGCATACTTTGTCAGTTTATTTTCATTATGCTCCCTGAACACCTTTAAATCCTTTTACATATTAATAAAGTAGAACTACTCTTTTAAGATCACTCATAGTTCCCAAAAATGGGGTCGTTATTGAAGGATGGTATTAATAGGAGTTTTTGGGAAATTGTGGATCGATTTTGACCCATCCCGACATATATCAAAATAAGGGTGATTGCCATTTTTAGTGTTCACAAAGATAAACACACTGTGTAGCGACCAAAGAAAGTGCAAAAAATTATTTCCCTCAAATTTCAAACTTTTCTTAACTGAATTTTTTACGCTTCCTTAAAAATGGGTCTTAAAAAAGGGTGGTCTTAATTAATGTGTCTCAACAGCGAGGTTCTACTGTACTACATTTCCCCATCTTCCTACCAGACAAAAAAACCTGATGGTGTACACTGATATTACAACAATAGTCAAATTTTTCGGTGTGTTGAGAGACTGAATGCCATCTTGTTTATTTAATAGTGGCTCAAACTTCACTGACCCAATACCTTCATAATGAACAGGATGAAACTACATTTAGTGAATTATATGTATGTTTGTACAATGTCCAGGTTTTTGTGAATTCATTGAATGGACTTAGATAAAAATTATCAGTTTACACGAGTATTTAAGTTTTTTTTATTGTCCCTTTTCTTGAAAAAATTTATTTCATGGAAAATATATTGCAATAAATTTTATTACTTCTGAATCAATATCAACAATCGTATGTTGATAAGATCACAGAAAACAATAATTGTATTGAATTCATAAATTGGAATCCACTGGCACCAAAACTGAAGTTTTAAATTTTTTTCAGACTGTTTTATTTTTTTGTTATAGTGTAGAAGACAGGGTATTCTTTGGGAAACATTATGTATTAACAACAGTTCAATGTACATTGAGTTAAATTGCAACAATATTCAGTGGTTCACAAATTATGCACCTTTCAAATGCATATAATTAATTTTTACACATTGTTACAATGTACATTAATTTTCAGGGTGGTGTAGAAGGAAGGGGAGGGGAAGGTACGGCTGAGAAGAGGCGTTGGAAATATCTGTTCGTTTTGTTTAATACCATATTATTACTGCAAAGTATATTTAAGTTACTTCAGGTTTGTGTAAGTTTGACTGTAAATAGGCTTTGTAATACAATCAGTCGGAGCCAACTCAAGTGATTTTGCAAACCAGGGCCACTCTCTCAACAAGCACCGCTATCCCCTATTTTTTGTGGTCCTGACACACACATATCTTAGTGTAAGATGTTTGGGTTCTTATTGAAACTTTTGGCTAAATTAAAAATAAATATAAATAATTTGTGCGATTATATAGTAGACTAATCTAAATCAATATAAATTGAGTTTTGTTCATTTCAGTTTTCCCCTCGGTTAGTCACACTAAAATAACGTGCACATTTAGCTACGTACATGACTATGAAAATGAAATTAATTTCAGTTGGAAAATAATAATTTAATGCCCTTGCACCATTAAACCTTATTTTTATCAAGTTCATCATTTAATCGTTTTATTGGCAAATCTGTTTTTTATTTTTTTTTTATTTTTTTTATATTTTTTTTCCCCTGGTGGTGGCCCATCTGATCTAGCCCTAATTATAGTAAAACCCTGTCGTGCATTATATTCCCTCTCTTAACATTTTCAGATTTATGATGTCACCTTTACTTGTTTCCAGATTCCTTTTTACACAAGTTGTAAAAGTGTTTAACATTTTTACCTTGCAGGTATTAGTAAATTTTTGTGATTTCTTCTGCAATGTTACAACACGGTTACACTATATTTAATTACATCCAAACTCTATATTCACCATATGTCTTGTATACTGTATGATCTGACAACTTAGGCAGAAGCTGCTTTATAGGTTAAAAACAAAATTGAGCCAAATTTTATTGCTACAACACCATATCTTTATGAAGCATTTTTTCCATAGGTGTCTGCCAGCCACACTTGCCTCAGTAACGTTCCAGATGATAGAGTGAAGAAAAGAAAGTCAATATTTCCTCTACATTTCTGGTAGTTTCAGATCAAATTTTGTTTGTTGCGACATCTGCTAATGCACTTAAATCCTGTATACAAATTGTATATAAGAATATAGCAGGTTAATGACAATT
The DNA here is from genome assembly GCA_029891345.1 of Dryococelus australis. NCBI lineage: Eukaryota > Metazoa > Arthropoda > Insecta > Phasmatodea > Phasmatidae > Dryococelus > Dryococelus australis. The sequence continues at coordinate 66,263,175 of CM057009.1, read as the reverse complement.
CTGCAAGTTCACAATGGTCACAATTTTTCCATTTTAGTGTTACACCTGAAATTTAGAACGATTTATACATAAAACTGCAACACTTGTTATTGGATTAGTAACCACAAGTGCACATAACTAAAGTAGAACCCTAGTTTAATGTTCCTGTATATAACCTGTTATTTATTAATAAACTGCATTAGAGGATTCGTAAATCAGTTTCTCAATATGAAATTACTCCGTTCAGATGTGTTTGAATTATACATTTTTGGTCTCCTCAGATTTATATAGTACTCAATGCGAGTACTAAGGAAGGCATAATTTAGTAAACTAAGACAGTAAAATAACAATTTAAAATTATGTTTATATATATCAAAATATATTTATACATCTTTACACTAACACATATTCACATACAGGAAATACACGTTCATTCCTGGGTCTCTTCAGCCTCTGGTGATAACAGATTCGTCAATCTGAAAAAGTATAAAGCATACATACGTGAACATCTAAAAAAAATAAATTGTAACATAAAAAATGTAATGGTTAACTAGGTTAAATTATGAAACACCATGCTAAATAAAACTATTCTGGTAGTCTGGCTCAGTTACGAAGACCACTTTCTGACAGTTAGATAGAACCGCCAACATTGTGCTGGTGCCATAAGCCATGGCACCATTTGCAATGCCTGTCATCAACTGGCCTGCAACCTTCTTTTGTATCCACACATGTTGGCAGCACCTGTCTACACGTTATTAGTATCTCATTACAATTTTAGCATCACAGTATTCTTTTTCGTGTTCTGTCCCTTATACCACCTCTGAATATACCTAACAGAGATAAATTGTTTTCAATAATGGCTTGAATCTCACATAACGCATCATTAAAATAAATAGTATCGAAATAATTCCCATACACTTTCACTGCAACCAGGTCAAAACAGGCACTAGACAGATGTTTGCAGTGTACTTTGTGTGCAGTTACATTAATATTTGATATGTTATATCTGCTCAAAACAGCAGTTAAAACTAACTTAGGGTACGCTCAGTAAACTACACCTTTTTTTTTTTACTTTGGAGCCTCATTTAAGTTATATAGTAGAAAGTTTTCTGCAATTGCACACTTTGGATGTGGTAGTTTCTGATTTTGCAATAATTTCACACACTTTTTTAAACATGTACATAAAAAACGTCAAGTTTTTAATTTACAGTATTTATTTATTTTATCCACCTACAGTAACTGATTTAAATATGAAACATCTTCTTTCATGTATCATGATAACTGAAGCAGAAGGATATGCTATCTAAACAACAACACTGATGCTACTCACCAGAAATGTCAAAAATTGGCATTCGTAGATGAGACTGAGTATACCTATTCAACAAGCACCATTAACAAAAACTTGCTTATTTCCTCACTTGGCTGATTATCATGCAGCCAAAAGTCAATAGAGACAAGATTATATGGTTAATAGCAATAAAAGCGAAGAATGAATTTTTATCCTAGTTTTTTATAAGAACTGACAACTGATGTCAATTTTTTATGTTTATATAACACTTGTTTTTACGTCCAAGTGTACAAAAACTGAAATGTTCTTATTTCCAAAATGCATGTTAATACACAGCATAACATCTAACTAAATTGGCAAAACTACTCCATTTCATTAGTAAACTAATTATTTCTTCATACAAATTATATATATCGTTGATTAAACGGTAATTTCGGCCTTTCCTGAAGCCCTGCTAAAGTTCTACTTCCAGGATATTCCTCCGCCTCGTGCAAACTAAGCTTAACTAAGTCTGGAAGATTACACCAAAGGGACAACGCACCGAATTCGTGCGCACTCTGTTGTAACAGTATTTTGTATAAGAACTATTTCTTACTAGGCGCTACCAACACACATTTTTTCTCACTGTTGTTATTCAAATTATTTATAAATGAAGCATTACAATTTATAGAAAAAATATGAATAACATTTCGATTTAACAGAAAAAAAGTAACGTTTATGAACACAAGTATAAAACACTTGTGTTACACAACATATTTAGAAAACAACCAAGATCGTCATACATGGGGAGATTTTTCAAAGGTTTGATTTAAAATGGCCGAAGAAACCTTGAATGGACTATATCAAACATTTCTGCGTGGCATTGATAAAAGGAAATGCACATTGTCTAGAAACTTCAACATTTGTACCACAAAATTTTATTTTAGATAAAATACGCTTGATAGCACATTTCTTGAAATGCTACATATTAGAAGTTTTGTGTGTTTAAATGTGCATTTTTGCTAACTCTATACAGAATTTACAAATTATAACTTTGAAATCTTAATTGAGCTAAAATAAAACCACAAAATCTTGTAGGATACCTACCAATTCTGCACATTTTACCATTTAATATGCATTTTGAGTATCTTACTATTTCAAAAAGCCTACAAATTAGTTTTATGACATTTAAACACAATGAAGCTGCATATGTAACATCAAGAGAATAATAAAGAAAATTGTATGGAATTCTTATGTTTAGTACCAACTAGTGAACTCAAGCAATGGAAAATAAAACTTGTTACTTTTGGTGTTTAAATCAAACAAAATTGTTGCAAAATTTGGGAGTAAAAATACAGAAACTATGTAAAATTTTGGTGTAAAAATATTAAATGGAGTTGAAAATACCCAAAGTTTTTAAACTTGAAGTTGGAGGTCACCTACGTGAGACTCAAGACTACAATAATTTAACACCAATACAATAGAACCCCATTTTACACTTCTACGTATTACCCTCACCATTAAACTGCTTTTCCTTTGACCCATGTAATGCTCAGGCAGTATAAATTTCTCCCTTCTAAAAAATCTTTCCATTTTCTCAATTTCCCTTAATTGCTCTGAAATTATATTCTAAAAAGCCTCACTATTATGTAGAGACAATATAGGATACAAATAACTACCATCCAATCCTCATTATCGATTTTGAATGAAATTAACAAAATTTCCAGAAGTGTCTGTGCATAATGAGTCTAGGAGCGATACTGATCACAGGTCCAGTGTAATTGCAAGAGTTTTACTGCTTAAATTTTGTTTGGCATTTTGATTCAATTAAAAGAAGTGAATAGAATTTTAGTACTTTTATTTTCTAGCAATTTCCCTATGACACATGTGTTTGCAATTATTCTAGATTTCATAATCAACAGAACATTATCAAATCAGAAGTCTCAGTACAGTTTTAATCAGTTGTCAAATGGTAACATATTGGTTCTCTAAACAAGCTGAAATCTACAGTTTCTTATTTTTTCTGCCAACCAGTAAGACAGGCACTGATCCAAGAGCTAGTTCATAACTATTGCAGTAGACACACTGTTCCTGTTTCCCCAGTGTGACAAGAAGAGGGGAGTCACACTGTTGCTACGGTGTGAGTGCTGTTCGACAAGTCATCCAGCCAAGTGGGCAGGTAGCTTACCTGTATCTCACAGTACTCTGCCCAAGCTTTTTCCATTTCACTGTCTCTATGGTAATGCTTTTGTGGTACATCAGAGTGTGTAATGAGTCAGCTGCAAAGCAAGTTCTATGGGTTGGTACAAATCAAAATATTTATATTGAAGATGCCCAAATTCACATGATTTTGTAATGTGTACTGCTGTACTGTAGAGGTTTGACATACTGTAGCTGCATAACACATATTGTCTTGGCACACTTATGCTATTGGACAGCTTGGAAAGAAAAGGTGGACTTGTATACACACACCTTACTCAGCTGCTACTCTGTAAACTGTTCTCAGTCAACTCCACTGTAGGGGGTTCACTATAAAGTGAGCACTTTTGAAATCAACCTTAGAAAAAAAGACACTGCCCCTGCCTGCATGTATTATAACGGGTACACTGAGTGACACGCGTCCAGTAAAGTTGGTATCGAAGGATGGACAGTAGTTCCATATCTTAACGTCGAATAAAAAAGAGTCAGGTAACAATTTGTGATAACTAAAATTGTTTCTTTTCATTTCTGTCTTTTTAATTCATAAAAGTGTAAAAATTAGCAGATTTTCGAAAGATTTACTCTTCTAATAATTTTACAGTTTCACTTGACCGACGCATAAATAAGTGCTGATGCCCGTGGCAATGCTGATTTTACATAAGGCGCAATAATACACAACTCGCATACATGTAAATCTTAAGCAGGGCTTTAAAAAGTGCTCATTTTACCGTGAACGGCCTATACAAATTATTGTGACACAGATTTCAGGCTATCTTAAAGAGGAGTGTGAAGTGAATCATTTTTTGTGAAATCGTTGTTTGCGCGTATTCGCATATCTCGGTAAATATATATTCTGTAAACCCGACATTTTTCTAGAAAAGGTAAAAAACTGTTATCTATGACACTGTGTTTTTACTTTTAACATATTAAGTACATTCATGGAGAAAACAATTCGTGAAAATGATCAAATATCGCACTTTTGAAGCTTGCCTAAAGCAGGTTCCTTAACTGACAAAAGAAAAGTACAAACATACTGACGTAGTTTAATCTCCGGGCTTTCATTATATGTAATAAAATCTCACTGTTACAGATCTGATTTGCACAGTACAGGAACACGACGGAAACACTGCACGCCATGCGCGTAGGAGCGATGAGGCGCTAGGCGTGCGTATTCGTGTCGCCCGTATCGATCCCTTGCTTCTTGTCCTTGGACGCTCAGCTCCAACTACCTCTTAAGTGGTAGCAACAACAACATACAAAGTTATGTAATTCACCCCTCTACACACACACACACTAGTGTGTCGAACTCCCTTTAACCGCTCTTATAGTCGAAGGTCCCAAACTAGACAACACTGTTCTCCATGGAAAATAAAAACGTGTGAATTTTTTCAGTATCTGCGCACAATCAAGCAAAAAGACGACGCAAGCAGGAGTTGCTTAATGTGGCGGAAAAGCAGGTATAAATCTCAACGCCTGTTCATATTTTTCAGCGAATAAACCACACAGTTCACGACACTGCAGCATTGACCCCTTGGGAGATTATAACCGGGGAACGATCGGTAATCTTCGATCCTACTTTGTTACCAGGGTAATAAGAATAGGGGCATTTCTGAAGGAAAAAATTATGGAAAGTGGTATAATTCCACTCTACTAATCACACAGAATACAAATTTACTAGGGGCATCAACATTTGACCAATAGAAACCACAAAAACGATAGTGGGAAGGGCTATAAAGATCAGGGAAATTATGGGTAGAAAAATACAAAATATGTACATTTTCATTACAAACTTTTACCCCTTAATTTACCTTAATTTTATAGCCCTCCCCACATTCGTATTTCTAAATTGAATTGGTAACATTGTCTATTTAGATAATGTTCAGTTCAATCTTTTTGCAACTAAACATGTTTTCATGAGACAATATTACAGTAGTATTACAAAAATATGTTAAATTGCAAAAAACACATACGAAATTTCTCACTGCAAATAGGCTACACATTACAATCATTTATCCATGCTTCGCTGATGCGTGACCACCTAAAAAAAATTGCCGGCGCACCTTGAATCACTCTTTCGGGAATTTACTGCCCTGCTGGCGCTGGGGCTCTGGTTCGGTGCATAATGTTTGGCTACACTTGTACACTATTTTTGCAATTACATATTTTAGTGAATAAATATTACATTATCTAGGTACATATTTTTTCACTGGTTTTACCCCACAATTTCCCCGATCTTCATAACCGTCCCCACTATCGTTTTTTGGGTTTCTATTGGTCAAATATTGACGTACCTAGTAAATTTGTGTCCTGTGTAATTAATGAAGGGGAATTATACCCCTTTCAGAGATTTTTTCCGGAAAATTAATTTTATTTCATTAATACTCATCTAATTACTCTGCATTCATAAAACGTATATGAATACGCACACCACGATGTCTATCTATTTTACCACAATACAGACACACTAATCACCGCACATATATTATAATTTAACTTTTCCCTTGCTATAGTAGCATAGAAACACTCGTAATTTCACACAATTATTAGATTTAACACTTCAAACAACATGAATTGCAATAAAACACGCGTTTAAGCACTTGCAAATCTGAAACCTCCGACACACGACACAATCAAACTTCAAGTACTGTTCGTTATCCGTCCGGCAATTTCCCACAATCCACCTGTAAACCAACATGGACGAGCAGTGTAAAAAAAAAATGACATGGCGTTAAACATCGCCTCTAATATAAACACCGTCTCTGAACGGGGATCTGTCATCTACGATATGTATATTTATTGTACTAGTAATAGGTTTTGTACTCTCGTAAATATAGACCAGGTAAGCCTTGAAAAATTCAACAGAATTACATAATGTCCCGACACTGCTCCGTACTTGTGTTGTTTACTTTTATAATCTCACAGCTGCGCTATAAATATACCCCGTAAATGAGGTTGTATGCTTGAAATATTCATTGCAAACGGTATTTTTATATGTAAAGCAATTTAGCAAACCCAATATAAATACGTTCTACATAAAGTATACGTATTTTATAGCATAAATACAGCAATTTTGATAACCCTCTTTCCTATCATATTTTATTTATTTTTACAGAAAACTACTTGAAACCCCTCCAAAATTACTAGTAATTATTATTACTAATAATCATATCTAACATATCCAGGTATTATTGTTCCCATTTTCAAAAAAAACCCCTTTTCTTAAGAATTTTCCTACAATATTACTCACTAGTAGATACAGTACTAATAGGCCTGGGATGATTTAAATTACTGTGTATATAAATAATTAATATTGCGTATAAAGACCTGTAAATAAGCTAATTTGATGTTGCAGAAATAATTGTATAATTTTTTAACTAGACTTGTACCTTAAAGAGTGTTTTAACATACAGGATAACAGGGAATATTATTACAGTAGAACCCTGTTAGGCTAGTATATTTTTAAAGGGACCCAAGAAATTTCAGCCTTATGTAAGATAAAACTTTATTGAAAAACATATTTGTGGACCAAGAGAAGGCATCTTATATAGCAAGAAAATGTTGTAAGAGGGGATATCATAACTGGGTTCCACTGTATTGACAAGACACATGATCACGAATTGCAAGTTATAGAGACAAATGCCAACCAAAACACATTTTGATAACTTACTTTTGTTATCTAAGCATCCTGTATTTTGAGTGACGGAGCCATGCTTTGATGCACACAGTCACATCTTTGTCCGTTGATGACTTGATATGTTTCCAAGTTACTTCTGTGGAAAAAAAAACACAGGTTTGAATTACTTTTAAACACAGTACAATACATAAAAAAACTATTATTTCAGACTGTGAAACAACTTTCTCTGCTAGATGCACAATGTATGAAAATATGCAGTGGTAAATTATGGATGTTGTAGACACTGAAGGATATTCATACACAAATACCAATTTTGAGACAGCAATTTCCAAATTTTATAAATTATAATTTTTTTTTCAGGAAAGCCACAATTATTACCACTACTTAAAAATCTAGCACTGGTCAAACACATCTAACCTAGAAATTTGTAAGGAAATGGGTAAAACCATACAACAGACTTGAACTAACCAAAAATAGGATTATAAGTAGTTACATTAGAAACATACAATATTATGTGGATAACAAAAATAAAACTCACCAATTATTCAGCTTTCTAAACTATGTTCCTTCACAAGGTGCATTGTCGCAAAACGAGTTCACATTTCCACTAGAAAACGCACAAAAAACAACACATGTTTAAAATTCCTTAATGGGCTTTTTAAGAGATTATAATGGCCAACACTGCAAACGCCCACGGCCAAAGACAAAAAATATCAATCTAGCCAATCGAATTCACGAAAACGAAACTTAAAATCTCAAACACCAAAACTCGAAAATATTCCAGACATCACGTACAGAAACAGATCAACACGACAAAACAACAATGGAGTATGGATCAATGCATTTCCTTTCCATTTATTGTACAACTTCGGGTATCGGAGACAGCCGAAGAAAACCGAGGTTATGTAATACCTCTAAAAGGCCTAATTCCGATCCCAATAGATTTTGAATATTTATGCACTTCGAGAAACTTTACAAAATCAAATTGTGATAAAATAGTAACGAAACTTCCGTACTCATAGATTTTCTCCTGATTTCTACTTAATTGAAAAAGCAGCTATCACAGAAATAGTTCTAATAATATGTAACCGAAATAATCTACGTAATAAAATCATTTATATAACTTTCTGGATATCCTATAGATGTACTTTCAGGATATCCAGTGGATGTCCTTTCGGAATATTAATTGGACGTACTTTCGGGATATCAATTGGACGTACTTTCGGGATATTCCAGGGATTACGGCTCCTGTAAAATTACATTAATTAAATTTTTTAAACAATTGTCAGTATATTCTATACATTATATTATTGTAATATGTATAAAACTATGATGCACAATGTCATGAAACATAATAAAACTAAAGTACCGTTAGAATAACCTAGGGAAATCCAGCGGATGTCCGGCATGTATTTGAGACATTCGGGACACATACATCACTGTATCTGCACAGGTCATCCTTAGGATGACCTGTGCTGTGTGGGTATGTATATATGTCGAATGAAATGTTTTGCAAAACAAACTACATATAGGAAAAAACTGTAACCGCTTTAAGTTAATCTTCTTAGCATTAAGGTTTTAGCATTAAATTTTACTTGTGTTATCAATACCAAGCAATTTATTACTAAGTGTGTTCATGTATATATATCATATTCTCATGCATGTCTATACATATCACATGTAAAAATTCAAAACAATTATTTATTTTATGCCTTATGTACTCTTGTGTGCATTAGCACTTTAAACAATTGTGTGTTCTACGAAATTGATTCACCACAGACACTATTCTAACAAGTGCACACTACTTATCAGACTGATAGCTATGCCTGAATGCGAGCATTTCCAATCATGAATACTGGTGAATCCTAACAAGTGCGTCTACAAGTGAACACTACTCAATGAACTTGCACTCTACAAGTGAAACCCATCAAGTGTGTGAGCATTTAACTACACACACAGGTGTCTATTCACAGGTTATTGAAAACCTCCTTGCTATATTTGCATTCAGTTCTATTGTACATTAATATTTAATGTTATTGTCAATTCCTCACTACTTGTTATGTATTATTTGGGTAAAGTTTTCTCTGAAATTGCTACTGTATAAATTTTTAGTTTTCAACTTTAACACGTAGCTTACGCCATTGTATACGCATCACATTTCGTAACCAAATGTGGGTTACAAAAAGGGTTACCTCCGCTTTTTATACCAAACTGTCGCTAGCTCTCTCACAGGGAGCTCGTGACAGTACTTCACAAGTCCTGAACTTTAAAATTCCGCGCTGATAAATTCAATTATCTTCACCACTCTCTTTTATCCCGTACAGGCAGGGAAAAAGAGAGTAAAATTCAGCTATGGAAACAGCTCCCAGGCGCTACCCTGGGAATCCTGTACAAGAATGCTAGCTTTGCAGCATAAAATATGTTTGATGGATGCGGGGGGGAGGGTTTAGCTTCTCCTCGCCTCCGCAAGCTAACTGAGAACTAACTGGGTGGCCAAGGTCCCTCACAAGGGACCGATCTACCCTGCGCTGAGGGAGTAGCGTCCCAGTGATGTAAAATGGCGGAGGTGTCAAGCTAATATATGTGCACTAAGCTGTAGGTTATGATCACACTATTGTGTGCCAATGTTGTATGTAAGTATTTTTCCAGTGCGAAAACAAAGCACACGCCGCTCACCAGCTATAAACTGCTAACTAAGTGTCCTTGCACTCGCAAGTAAGAGAAAAAAAAGACGGCGTGACAGTTCAGCACTGCCAACCCCAGGCGTGCTTCCTATCTTTCATGCAGGTGGTAACTTCCCAATTATACAATTTGTATACAATTTCACTTTCAAACTAACGGACTTGCCTGTTATAATTATTAAGTTTCTTACTGTTTCAGCTGGCCGGCACGTTTGTTTAACAATCTTGTTTTTTCCTTCAGAGTCTCATGTTCTGACATGTTGCTGTTACCACGCATGCGCAAATTTTCAAACTTCCTCTTACCCATGTCCATCGTCTAGCTTTTGGGGGGATACTTATCATAACATTAAATGTGGCATTGGACATACCTCCTTCTATTTTGTGGTTTCGCGACACGACGTGTTCAGAACGGTTACATTTAAGTTCTGGCCGCCTTCATCATGTATGTTTCTGTATAATAATTTTTTAACGCTTCAAGGGTTATAAATTTTCGATTTAGCTGCCCTGCCATTTGCTAAAACTTTCCTTTAATTGATTTTCAAATATAACTTAACTGTTACTTATTTGTTAAACGAGGTCTCAGGTTAAGCCTTGTGCCTACGATACTGCCATTAATTATCCCCGCTAATGCCACCATTCGTCGCCGTTCGTCCGAGGCCTGAGCTCCTCGGCCTATGCCTGCACTATTGCCACTACCTTGGAAGGCTCCACTCTGTGTGACTTGCCTATGCTACTGCCACAGCCAGGACTGCTACTATTTTGACCTGGTGATAGTGTAGCGGCCAGATGAAAGCCGCTCACGAGAACACTACTTAAGGTACGACGGACTAGAGATCGAGACTGTTTTTTAAACAAACGCCGCTGACCTACTGGGCGAATCATATAAAACGACAGTGGAAGCCACCCCCTCCTCACAGTGTCACGACGACGATCGAGGTACTGCCACACTAGCTGCCGGAGCTAGCAACGCGAAGGAGGACATCACGACACCGAGGCCTGGAGGAGTTCTGGGTCACTCTGCTGAGGTTTTATGGTGAGCATAACTATCGAGCTGACAGTTAGGCGAAACACTCTACTTCGAGACCCCGTTGCCCCTTAAGAATAAGTAACATTAACTGGCAAGGTTATGCGAATTAAGAGTACCGTAACTTAATCGGCATTGTGCCATCTAGGAGTAATCACTTACTACTAACTTGTCATTGTAATGTTTTGTATTCAGCTTTTTATGTGTTTTGATGTTCAATAAAGGAAGTTGTACTTATAAATTACTGGAGTTTTAAGTGAACTGGTAGAGCTACGTCACCCATTAAGTACGTTTCCCCTTCCTTCAGTCTTTATATTAACTCTAAGGAGAAGACTAGTTATTCAGTGGTCAGAATAGGAGTCAGGGAAAGGGGAGATGGTACACTAGTCATTTTATATTGCAATAGCTTAAATGGTCTGAAACATTTTTATTAATCCTTCGTGCACCTCTCGAGTAAACCTGCCACCGGAGCAGACTTGCAGCCTCTCCAGCGTCTTTAATTAATTTCGTGCTTAAGGCATTTGATTAGCTTCAGTACATTCGAGGCTTTGTTCCACATTCCGGCATAACCACATTGTATTCGTGTACCATCGCACTTGATTTACTGAATAATCATTGTCTTCATGAATTGAAATGAAATCTTTATTCTCGCTTGCCGAGGTCTTTTAAAATTAATTAAATTATTATTTTCTGAATTATCAACCACGTTGACCATGTGCTTATAAGTGTTGTACGTATGTCTTCGCCATCAAGTGTACTTACGCATTGGTAAGGCATGCTAGGAAGCCACAGTACCCCAGTTCAAGTGTAACCTACATGTCTTTGGTTATTTTTTATGCTATCAATCATTTAACCCGGGCTTTTTGACCACGGCCCATAAGAGCGGGGGGGGGGGGGAGGGAGTATATATCTATTCCGACATGCATCATGTGTTGCTAAAATTTACATTTATTTACCCATATTAAAACTTATTGTACAATTGCTGTCTACATTGATCGAAGAACATACTTTTTTTTTGTCATGTAAATTACTAAAGATCCACACTTAATAATGGATTAAAATAATATTAAAACTATAACAAGAAAATGAAAACCTTGTTATATTAATTAAAACACAAAATTTACTTCACATACAACATATTAAAATCCTTTTCCCATCGAACCTTTTACCAACTTCCTCCTCCAACACCTGATATTTCTCTACCTTCACCCGACTAACTTCTAACAAGCTATTTCCTTTCTCATATCTTATAGTAATCTCTACAACAAACACCACCTTATTCGTGGCAAGAACTAAATCTGGTTTGTAACTGTTCCCTGCCACTTCGAGGTTGGGTTCCTCCCCCACTATTCCATCCTTTCTCTGCTATGTCCATTCGTGAGCTAAAATCTGGCACACCCCATTGGTCTTCTAGTGCTTGCATCTTTGGTACACGGGCACGCACCTAAAATTTTGCCCCGTAGTCTCAGGACAGTTGCCGCAATGCCTACAATTTATGTCTCCTCCCTTGTAGTGGGCTAAGGTTACCTTATTATTTACCTATCCTGTCCTTAACTTGAGTGCCTCAGTGAATCTAGAGGCCCTCAAGGACTCCGGTTCATAGATCCATTTATGCGACTCTGGATTGTCCCTGAGGAACCTCTAAATTTCATCCTGCACACCCTTTTGCTCCCACTGAAGCCTTTTTCTCTCTCTCAAATCCTTCTTATACTTCACAACAGACTTGTCAATGTCACCAATATACTGATATTCAACCCTCTCCCTAATGTTGAAACTCCTCAACTCCTTATCCATAACCTTCCCTACAACCAGTTCCTTACAAACCCATCTCAAAACTAGGTCCCCAACATTTTTCATCCTTCCGAACGGTTTGATTCTTGAAAGAGTAACGGTGTGCTGGTACTTGAGGAGTCCCAATCCACCATCCCTCTTAACCATACATGAAAAACCATCACATGTCTGCATTGGGATCTTCAAAATTTCCTTCACTAACCTCTCAACAACACCATCAACATCATATAAAAATGTTTTACTGGCTCCTTGTAAGATTAGTGAATAAAGAAACCTGGGCATCCAGTTTACTTGCACCAATTCCAACTTCTGGAAAGGCTTCAGTGGGGTCATGCACACTTTATCCAATTCATCTTCGATAAGCTTTAAAAATTCAATATCTCTACCCCCATAAAATCTGTGCGCAGTCCCTAAATAGTCTAAATACTCTCCATCTTTCTTCGTCTTCAATCGCGATTCAACGAGACTGAATTTGGTCGGCAAAAAAGTGCAAGTATTATCCTTTACAACTAAATGACTGGCATTACATTTATGAGCGGGCAGCTCCATGCCGAGGCCAGACATAAACCGCTGTACTTTCCTTAACATTTTATTTATTAACTTAACCTCATCTGCTACCTACTGCCATTACTTTATATTGTTTTAGTTCTTTTAACAAAGGATCTATGACCAAATTAAATGAAAGAGAAGACAAAGAATCCCCCTGTTTAACTCCCCTTCTGATTTCAATCCAAACCTTCTCTCCATTGATCTCTCTCTCAGTAAAATTTTTCTTATATATACCTTGAATGGACTTGATCAATACCTCTGAGACACCATGTTGCACCAATCTCTTTATTATAATTTTATTAGGCACAGTATCGAAAGCTTTCCTAATATCCAGCTCAATAAATATCCCCCCTCACATTTTTACTCCTCTTAATTAACTGTTGCAATGCAATAACATTATTAAAACACACTGCTTCATTCCTAAATACCTTTGTTTTTCACTTAGTTCAATTTCCTTGTCATCCTCCTTTACAGTAGACCACTGCACAGCCTATTAAATATGCTTCCAATTGTTATTAGCCCGAAATCTTCAATACTGTTGCATTCTATTTACCCTTCGGTATTAACACTGTTCTATTACATTCCCATGCCTCTGGAAAGATCTGATATTGTAAAGTATTAGTAAATAAAAGAACAACCACTAATAATATGCCTGATTTAAACAAATATGTTCTTCTAATGCCATCTGGCACTGTATTCATTCTATTTCTCTCGTGACTACTTCGTCGATCATTATCAGTGTTACCTTCGTAAGGTCCCATTATCTACCTTTTTTATGTAACTCCTTTTCCTTAACATGTGCTTTCGTTCCACAAATGCCCCTATAAAATTTACTGACTTTAGAATCCTCTTTCTTCCCTCCCTCACCCTTCACTAGTTTCTCGCTAAATATAGCAAGCCAATCATTTATCTGTACTTCCACCTGCTTTGCACTACTTAACCCTCCTATTGCTATTAGTTCCTCTTACAAATCAAGGATTTTACTATCTATCTTCTTCCTAAACTGCCCCTCTAAAAGCTTACACAATCCGCCAATAGCCTCATCAAACATATCCAACCATTCCCCCAGATCACAGCCTTCAGTATATCCTCAACCTCATCCATCTCCCTATCCTCTTTCAATTCACCCTGTCTCTGGCCTTCTTATCCCCACAGTTTCCCTCATTAACCACACCACCATAAATACCATTTTCACTATTATCTCCTCCTCCTTCTCCTCATCATATATACCTCCTTCGTTCTTATATGTCTCTGTCAAACCCTCCTTCCCAATACCCCTCTCACCCAAATATTCCAACTCTTAAAAAAAAAAACATTTTTATCCTACTTCTATCTCTACTTCTCCTACCAAAGTTTTCCTTATTCCTAGACCTACCTCTATCCCTAGGAGTTAACCTGTCCGTATTTGTAACAACAATTCCAAAAAGTCTCTCCTCATCACCCTAAATCTCTCCAACACTCTCCCTTGAGCTTCATTTCCCTCAAACGACCATCTATTCCCAGGAGCATATCTCGCTCATTCTTTACCAAAGTTTAGCCTTCTATTGTCAACCTCTTCCGTCATTATTCCCACCAATTATGGTTCCAAAATTTCAATCAATGGCACATTACCATCAACTCCACCCTCATATAACAAATCTCTCCTCTCCCTTTCTACTAATACTTTCATTTTGAATGTATTCTCATTAATCCTCTCAACTCCTTCTCCATCAGGTTTCAATACACAACTTTCACTAAAAGACACATCACACTCATCATTATTCCATCCCAATATCACTAAATCCTTGTTACCTTCCACCATCTCCCCCTTTTTCTCTTCTACCAACTCTTCCACTTCCCCTACCTCAATAATCTAATTCCCCAATCATTCACACTCATTTAGCTCATTCCTTTCCTCACTATCCTCTTCTCCTATCACCCAAAATACTATTCATCTCCTTCCGTATCTCTCCCTTTTCTTCTTCTCCCCTAACTTCAATTTCCCCCATGCTATTATTTTTCACTTGCATTACCCCCTGCTCACTCTCACTCTCCATTATCTCACCTCCCTCCATCCCAACACACTCACTTACTCATTCCCTTTTTTACTATTCTCCTCTACCATCACCAAATTACCAATCATCTCCTCAATATATACTCTCTTCGCCTCTCATAATTTGTCCGATAACCACACCACCAAGAGGACACCATCCAAACTTACTCTTAGTAATTAACTTCCTTAAAAATACCTGATTGTCCAACCTTTTCCCCATCACAGCATCTTCCTCCAACCTTAACTTATCTAATCTCAAACTCCACAACACCTCCTTAAATTCTCCCTCCATCTATGCACCTTTGACCTACACTTTTCCTTTTTCTCTCACTAAAGCTTTCTCCAAACTCTTCCTCTTCTCCAACCCCAATCCCCTTCTTTTATAACTAATTTGCTTATTTGTATACCATGGCATCTCTTTCACTATGCATTCATTAATATTATAATTCAACATATATTTATTTCCAACTTCCTCAAAAATTTCACATCCTCATCGATCCAATCACTCGATCTAACTGGTGACCCCTTGGGGACAGTCATCTTCTCAAGTCTCTTCCTATGCCTGACCTCAGGATGTACCACACACTCATGCATCACCAAAGTCCTATTCGCATTCCACTTCACTCCACACCCACATTCCTTACCTTCCTTAGGACTCATTCTACGAGCACTACTCCTAACAATGCATTTAGCGTGATGGATGGCAACTGCCTGATATTTAATAAACAACAACTTGCACTTTTCAATTTTAAATTTGACCCTTGTTTCCCTGTGGTGACAAGAATTATGTGTTAAAAATTGTTTATAATTCAAAAACTCTTTCCCTTCACATAAGGGACATCCAGCATCGTCAAAGTGGACATTAACTACTTTCTGTCCTCCAATATTCATTATTATAGAGATAAAACAGCAATGCATGATGCACTTGGGCTTGGAATCCCTTACCTGGGTGGCCCCAAAACAGGGGAGGGGGAATTTAACTGGTGTAGCCCTTGGACTACACCACCCATGGGGAGCCATGTGGAGGCACCCCTAAATTCCACCCTTACAAGCTAGGATTTTTACTAAAACCATATACAAAACAAAAACATATCAAAACACACATGACAATTTTCAAAAACGACATAACCACCCAGCCTGTAATTTGAACTTCAATTGGGTTCTAATTCCCAAAAAAACACTCATTTATACAATTTAAAAATCCTCTCTTAAACAACAATTCCCGAGATACTGAGAAACATTATCTTCCCTGTCACTATTACATCTTCATCTCCAACTAACAGTCTCATCTTACCCAGTCCAAAAAGAAAATGATCGACAATATATTATTTTACCAGTTTCAGTGGCTTCCTTGTCCCTACAAACATTTCCTTTATAAAACATAAAAACTTGGTCAGTTTAGCTCTTCAATGCACCATTTCTGAGATACAGCCAATTTTAAAGTCCTGGAGCTATAACTGAGAAACAGTATCTCTCCTGTCACTGCTGCGTCTTCATCTCCATCTTCAACCTCTTCTCATTCATCTCGAATTTTTGGGACCTATCCCAATTCAAAAAAAGAAAATGGCCGACTATATATTATTTTAACAGTCTCAATGGATTCCTTACCCCCCCAAAAAATATTTTTTTTAACTTAAAAGTTTTTTGGTTTTGCTCTCCGATGCTCTGTTTCCTAGATACATCAAATTTAAAAATCCAGGGGCAAACTCCCAAGATACAAATATGACTACTCTGTCCAAGAACTTAGCCCCCCAGCTCTCTACACTAACTACACTACTCCAAGACCATAATAGTTCCCTCGGGTACACTCCCAAAAAACAATTCACACACTAAAACAAATATAATCTTTTAACATATACTGTTATAACCATTTATTTCGCCCTCTGAAATAAATGTAGCTCTCTCGCTATACTGAGACTTAGCCCCTTGGCCAAGCACCGCACTCCACTGAGACCATAGATGATAATCTCTCTTCCAAAGATTCACAACCATTAAAATAACCTTTAAAATTGTGGCACCAACAAGTACAAAACAGGCTATTTCACTCCAAAGTTAGTGTCTTATGTCTACTACAACATCTATGGATTTCACTTAACACTTAAAATTCGTCAAAATTATTCAAGTAAGTTTAAAAGGGGGGTTACATTCACTGAATTTTACCCTTCAACACAGCAAAAGCTCTTCACAACAATAGTTCACTATATTCCAGCCAAATTAACACCAAAAATTAATAAAATCGTTACTGCTGAGGATATGAAAACCTTCACTTAACCTCCCACTCACCTAGGTCAAGTTTTTGGCGATATTTTCATCAAAATAAAATCCCAAGCTCTGCATTCAATTACAGAATCTTCCTACACATATAGACACAGTTAAAATACTTTTTAACACACAGAAACACGTTAAAACTTATAAAATCACCTGAAACTTCAGAGCATGTTACCCGAATGGATTCCCCTTGGAGGTTAGCTGGTGCCCATTAAATATTGTTATTTGTACTCGAAGCCCTGTGAACATCCCTTATAACACTGAATTGGCACGCCCATACTTGGAATTCACACCGCCGATCCAGGCTAGGTAACAATCCTTCACTACAACTTTATTCGTAAATTAAATGCCACAGCATTTCTGAATCTTAAAGTTATGTCCATTAATGGAAACAATACTAGCAAGTTGCTTAAAGTACAATTATATGACAGCATATTTAAAGAAATTGGAGTCAATACAGTCGAGCACTGTATACATATGATAAAAACATTTGATAATGATTGTGCACTAAAATTAAAAGACAAAATAAACAAAGATTTGAACGATAAACATAAATCAGAATTACTTAATCTAATTTCAGTGTATAAGGATAGGTTTGCCGAAAACATGTTAGAATTTGACTCAAGCTAGGCACTTTGAGATGAAATTAGACTTAACAACCGACAAGTGAATTCATAGGCTACCATACAGAATTAGCCCAAAGATAAGGGAAGAATTAAACAAAAAAGTAGAGGAGATGATTCAGGCAGATATTGCAGAAGAGTCATACTCGCCTTATGCTGCGCCGAGACTGGATATACTAAAACAACAAGGCTGTATAAGTTCTTAAAAGACTTTAGATTCTTCAACCAATATGTAAAAAGTATCCAATATCCACTACCCAGAATGAAAGACAACTTGAACACTCTTCAAAATACAAAATATATCACTACCCAAGATTTATTTTCTGGTTTTTATAGAATTCCAGTAAGGAAACAATATAAGCATAAATTAGCTTTCACTATTGATGGAATAGTGTTATAACAGTATAAACTTATGCCTATGAAACTATCTTCAAGTCTGCAATATTTCAAACAGTTCATCGATGTTTTTCTAGGGCCATATCGGTAGAATACAGCAATTGCTTATATAGACAATATTTTCATATTAGGAGAGACATTTGAAGAACACTTAGTAAATATTAAGAAAACACATGAAAAGGTAAGGAAGTTTAATGTAAAATTAAATTTCAATTAATGTAACCTTGCACATTAAAAGATAGAAGTATTATATCACCTAATCACGCCAGAAGGAATTTAAACAGAACCTGATAAAATAGAGGTCATTACGCAAATGGCACCACCTTCCAATTAAAAAGAATTAAGGAGCATGACGTCATACTTAAGAAAGTATATACCTAGTTATGCAGCTAAAGCTGAACTGTAAATTGAGTTAACAAAGTGTAATAGCACTTATCTGTTTGGGGGGGGGGGTGGCATTAAGAAATTATAAAGCTTAAATTAGTCCTATAAGAAGCTCCCATTTTACACAAGTTTGACGAGAATAAAATTACTATTTTAGCACGCAATGCTTCTAGAATGGCTATTGGGGCAGTTTTTATGCAAGGAAGCTAAGACAAAACTAGCAATATTGTGCCTTTTGCTTCAAAGAAACTTTCCTTTAATGAGGTTAAGTTGTCAACAGCAGAGAGGGAATTAATTACAATTAAATATTTTTGTACATACTTTCAAAGGTATTTGTATGGGAGAATATTCTTTGTAGAAACTGGCCACACAAGCTTAAGATATTTAAAGAGCATGGCAGAAAATAATCTGAGAATTTAGAAAACATTATTAGAATTCGATTTTGAGGCCAAAATAGTTAAAGGCAAACTAAATACATTATCAGATGCCCTTAATAGGATTTCCACAGCAGGAACAGCTCAAACTAAATATGTCACCGTAGACAATGTAGGTTATAAGGTAAAGGACTATGTCACAATTTCACAGATTTATAAAAGATACTAGCAGAAGCTATTTTTCAAAACAAAGAAAAAGAATATAAAATAATAGAAAGTGTCGGAAATATGTGATTAGAACCATTAGGGCCAGCTACAAACATAATATTTGTAGCAGACTATCATGATAAAATGGTATAACCAATTTTGAAAGCAGAAATATATAGCATAAGTATCAAATTAATTCAGGAAGTCTGAAAAGATAAAATCAAATACAGTAAATTTGATACAGTACTTATTATACACATAGTAAAATTTATTTAATCATAAGAAATGTTCTTTATTCCAATATACAAGCATGAAGAATAATTGATCCACATTGAAAATTAAACCAATTTATTAAGTTTACTAACAAAATCAACAACAAAAAATTCGCTATTTCAAGGAGAGTATGAAAATGACGAACACATACATAAGCTGAAAACTGCTTTGTTAGAACCACAAAAAGCAGAAGCAAAATACGTTGAACTCGCTAGGCGATATGGCCTTGCAAAGAATGAATGGGGAGATTTTTTTTTAAATTACATACGCCAGCAGGTGTAAAACACCTAACTTTAGTACCCAAACACTATTAACAGGGAATAATCATGACACCGTGATTCCCTATTGGGAGGTAGTCATTTCGGAACATACAAAATGTCAACAAAAATTAAACAAGGATACTATTGGAACACAATTATTTCAGATGTTGCACATTATTCTACGAATTGTGAAATACATCAAAAATCTAAAAGTAGCAACAATAACCGATTGGAGAGTTGCAACTAATCGAAATGCATGTGAGCATAATTTGAGATTCAATGAGCTCTTGACCGGGATCTCCTGTTAGGACAAACACAAAGAGCAAGATGCATGGCTTTCCCTTCACATAACTTCTGCTTTCCTAGTTACAGATGATTTCATTATACAACCTTCAGCGACAGTGTGTTGATGAGCTGCGTAGATTATTGTGTTTTCTCGCCTTTTATACCATGGTTTGGAAGCGCAGCACTATTCTAATTATGTTCGATGTTGGAAAATCCATATAAATACTGCAAAATATTTTCCAAATAAGAATGTTCAGTTTACCACGCAATTTGACTCATACATCTGGTAGCAACAATTACTTAATTCAATTTATGATTTCTTTCACTTTGTAAGCCATTAAGGAATGTTGCGTTTCTTAGTATCATGTTAGATGTTGAGTATTTCAAGCATAAGAATCCTTACAACTCAAGTGGAGAGTAAAATACTACCTTAAAATCGGTGGTTTTGCCATATCGAATAAATTGACAGACATACTGATTATACTGGCAGGAACACAAAACGTTTTGCTACATCGGAATTAGAAACTTAAATTTTTTTTCAAGGTTGTTCTTAAAATCAAACTTCAGGCTTAGAAAGAGAAGACACAAATCTACAAAATTCCAGGTATTTGGTCCGATGCGCTGTTTCGAATTTGTGAGTTAGATTGTTTTTCCTGTATTTGGCGGGTGGGTGGGTGGGAGTGTCCGAAATTAATATAGTACTCTGCACTTCTTCAGTAATTTATATGTTACCCAGTGCCCAATACTGTGGTACATGCTATAAAGTGCTAATTTACCATCGCACATAAGCATATAGTTTAATGTATTTATACACATGTAAAAATATTCATTGAAATAATAGAAGAGTGCTGTCTATATGTTAGAGAATTAAATGTAAGAGCTTATTACCGACACCTGTTCTAAATAATCCACAACTAAGTAGTATATAGCAGTGGTGTCATTTCAGGTTTTCTTTGGGGGGGGGGGAGGGAGAGATTTAATTTGGCCGTTAGATACCTTTTTGCGCTTTGGAGGACCGTAATACGAATTTTCACATTGTGTAACTAGTACTTTTTCACCTGTAATAAATAACTTTTCTTAAATTTGTGTTTCTAAACATAGTTATTTTACTTATCGACTCTGTAATAATTAACATACCTACTGTTAAAACATGTTAGTTTCAAATACATTATACAAACAAAACATTCACAACAATAATAGGTAAAAACCGTAATGCAGCCAAGTGTACAGTTATAATTACATTTTGAAAATGATAATAAAACTACATAGTTTTTTTTCATAACCAACCATGTAATAATTGACATAATTGCTATTAATACTGAGTAAATACAAAGACATTACATAAACGGAACATTCGCAACTACAATACAAACTCTAATGCCACCAAGGGTAAAGTTATAATTAAATTTTGAATAGCATACAAGCATAGTTACATAGTTTTATTCTAAATAATCATGTAATAATCATGTTTGCTGTTAATTTTAGGTATATACAAATACATTGTACAAACAGAACATTCGCAACAATAGGTAAAAATTCTGGTGCCACCAAGGGTACAGTCATAATTAAATTTTGAAGATCATATAAACATAATTACATAGTTTTTCTGATCAACCATTTAATAATCAACATACTTGCTGCTGATACCGAGTAGTTACAAATACGTTATACAAACAAAACTTTCGCAAGAAAATAAGTAAAAATTCTTATGCAGCCAAGGATACAGTCATTGTTACATTTTCTAGATGAAAGTACATCACGAACCACTTACATCTTCAACCACTACTGCAGCAGAGGGTACCTTCTGTCTTTAATTCTATCAAAGTCATTAACTAACTCATTAAGGGGGATTTTTTTCACTTCTTCCTGCTCCACTGCCAATATCAGTAAAGATTAAAGTCTATCGTCGGAACATGTAGACCGTATGCAGCTCTTTACCCTCTTTAGAACAGAAAAAAATCTTTCGTTGGAGACAGTAGTAATGGGTAGTGTAATATTTGTAATAGAATAATTACTTCTGAATAAGCCATTGGAAGCTTCTGTAAGTTCTGTAGATATCCAATGGGAGAGGTTAAACCACTGTGTAGCTGAAGAAAGTTCCTTGCCAAAGGAAGTTGTTTTTCCAATAGATCAACATTTAGGAAAACCTTATATTTATTAACAAGAGGTTTCAACACTTGGCCATCAAAGAAGGAAACTTCTGTCTTCTTAATAGCGTTTGTGGATTCCATGATATCTCCTTGATCCTCTGAGAATCAGCGGTCAAACTCATGCATAACTATATCCAGTATATTAAAATAGAAGGGACCTCGTGTTTCTTTCCATTTGTCCTACTGATGTGAAAACTACACTATCTGTTAGACGCGAAGTTAGAGCCCTTTTCGTTTTTGCTACAGCCTCCCATTCTATATTGCTGTTGCTGGTCAGAGTCTTGGCTTTTTCATCTAGTTCATCACATTTCTCAGAACTTCTTATTGTGGCCAACTCTTCTTTTGTGCTTTTGATCAGAAACCCCGCTGCCACAAAATCGATCTCCTTGGACTGAAGCTGTTGGGCGAGGGAATATGTTATGCCTATTACTAGCTCCAGTGCATATAGAAGAAAAATGAAGCGTTGTTGCTCCATTTGAGCTCGGATGCCAATGCTTTCTGCCCTGTCTTCCATGCCTTCATCAAGCACTATTAAAATTGCTTCAAAGTTTTTCAGAATCTTACTCACTGCACTATACCAACAAAACCATCATGTAGGAACGAACCGTTCTAGGCACATAACAGCCTGCTTTAGTTTTTTTTGAGTTTCTATAAATAACTTATGTCGAACTGAGCTATTTGATATGAAGCAGTAGATTGTTTGCAGGGTAGAAAAAAATTATTAGTTTCGTCAATAACGCTCAGTGAATGTACTAATACTAAATTGAGATGGTGGGCATGGCAGTAAAAGTAAATAGCATGAGGTGCCTGGTGTTTTACTCTTGCTTGGACCCCATTTGCCCAGCCACTCATTACATTGACACCATTATAACATTGTCCAACACAATACTTTTCGTCTAGTCCTTGCTCTGAAAGAAGAGAAAATATTGCATTTGAAATATTATATTCACTACAATACTTCAAATGATGTAAACCAATAGCTCTCTATTTTATTTTTCAGTCCTCGCAATCAACATATCTTATAAGAATGGCCAACTGTTCCATTTTGGAAACGTCTTTGGTTTCATCAGCCATGATTGAGTAAAAGCCAGCTTCTTTTGCTTTTTCGGTGATACACCTTAAAATTCTTAAAGTATTTACATATATCAAATCATTTTGGTACTCTGGAAAACTGTAATGGCCATATCGACGACTTATTCTTTCTTTGAGTTTCGGATATTCTTCACAAACTGTTTCTAGCATTTCCAGAAAATTCCCTTTATTTTTGGAGGTCTCCGACTCTTAGTGGCCCCTAAAAGCCAAGCCTTGCCTGCCAAGAAAAATTACTTCTTTTAAAGTGTCTTGACATGCCTTCTATTGTCTTCTATTCCAGAGATTCTTTCAGAATTTAAAAGAGAGTCTACTGACATCTGCATTGAGCTTTGGCTTTTCATCTCTGCCCAGACAGTCATAGACATTTTGTGCCTTTCACTATTTTCATGTTGTTGAAAAAGGGCTAGAGCATCTTTCAATTTCTTGAATCATTTATCAATAAATGTTCGGTTTAAGAATGTTTCCCCTTAGCGAACTACAGATTCTGGACAGAAATGTCGACACGAGAAACAATACACTGCATCTTCGGCTTCTGAATATTCAATCCACTGGTGAACACTATAATATCAAACAGAAAATCTTCTAACCTTAGTCTGAGGAATGTTTATGACTGGTTGAGAAGGAGGCTTCAGTGGTCCACTTGTAGGTGGCTGGACTCTCTTTCTCTCTCTAGAGGTTCGGCAAAAAAGTAAAGAAATATATTTATTTTTACAATATTATTATTTTAATAATTTTATAGCAAATGTTATATTTAAAATATGATTCTTCCTAATAAGTAGAATTAAAATCTCTAGCTATATTTCATAGACTCAAAAAATTAATAATAAGATATAAAATTCTTATTTCAGAGTCTTATAAATAAAATAATACTAACTTTGGTATAATCTATTCGCAGTGAAAATTTTGTACTCTAATCAGGTCTTACTGCACATGCAAATATAACTTTCACTTATAAATCAAATATTTGCTAAGTGACGAAACCTGTTTCTAATGTCATTTACACACAAATGTAATTAATTTGATTCATAGCAAGATTGTATTAATATCTAATTGAACTTGAAATAAGAATTTAGATAATGTGTGCATTTTACATGCTCAGGCCGTGTTTAATTGGTTTTGAGCTTGGTAGTTTGTGATTTGCAATTTCTATTTTGTAACCTCCAAATGGAACAACTCGTTTGTAATTCGGTTATTTCTGAGCAGCAGCCTGGAGTTCGTAATTTTGCGGTTTAAAGATGGATCTTCTCATACTAAAAAGAAAATACTATATTAAATTTTAAGTTCAAGGAAATAAAGTATTGCTATGCTAAAATTTGTAGTATGCACTTGGTTGGTAAGAAGACGAGGTTTATATTGCTGTACTATCAATGTCAGAAACAAATGTGTTACCTGACGGTTCTGCTTTCGTCCTTTAAAAAAAAAAAACTTATATTTTTGTTTGTCCGTTTAATTTTAATGATAGTTACAATTACAAAACTCAGTACATATTAAATACAAAAAATACTACACCATAAACAATTAACAACAGTAATACAATATCCTCACTAGCACGAATTTACTGAACACTGCAAAGCTTTTCACTGACACTGGCAAACGCGTGCTGCAACCAATGCGACAGAAAATATACTTTTGCCTGTTCTGAATGACGATGCTATCTAGCGTGAAACTTAGGAAGCTAGACTTCCAATTACAAGCACTACGATGCTATATAGCGAGAATTTTATGAAGCTACATCACATACTGCACTATATAGACACCGATTTTTTCAGTATTGGCAATATATAAAAGTAAAAATAATTAATTAAAGTGTTCTGCTTTCACAGAATAAGTCTGCGTTATTTTATTTCTTAATTAATTTTTTTTAAATTTAGATCCCTTTTATATTAAAACTGCAGTTCATGGTATTTCTGTATTTCTTGAATAATATTACTTTCACACAAATTTCATACAAAATTTGTCAACATCAGGGAGGCAATTGCCGAACCCCTGCCCCCCTAAATGACGCCCCTGAGGTATGTCAAATAAAATTTATTTTCTATTGTGGATCAGGTTTATTGGTAGAAAACAGTTGAGGTTAAATAAATGCCAAGTGCCAAGATATATATATATATATATATATATATATATATATATATATATATATATATATATATACATACATACATATATAAATATATATATATCTTTTTATATCG
This sequence comes from Dryococelus australis, assembly GCA_029891345.1. NCBI lineage: Eukaryota > Metazoa > Arthropoda > Insecta > Phasmatodea > Phasmatidae > Dryococelus > Dryococelus australis. The sequence goes on along the minus strand of CM057009.1, from coordinate 66,237,512 downwards.
CAAGAGAGTAATCTACACAATACACAGAACATACAATTATGTTTACTTAACAAATATTGTATATTTAACAATTCATAACCATAACTATGGTAACTTTTATAGTGCTTAATACATAAAACTCCTTCAGCCACATAATTGCATAGCGTAAAAATATAGTGATTACAACAATTTTATAACAGCACTTTGGTGGTATTTATAACACATTTTATAAATTTTTTGGCATTCTAACAATTCTTGATTTTATTGCTTTAGTAGTAACTAAGATACAAATATCTCTCATATCATACATGCAGTTTATTTACATGTATAAAATATTGCTTTCAGAAATCCGGCTGCAACGTTCAAAGTAAGTAAGTGTATTTTCAATAGTACTTTTTCTCAAGTTACAGCAATGTAAGGAGAAGGTTTATATTTGTCAAATAGCACCTGCGAATATAATCTTCTGATTTTAGGAAATATGTTATTAATTAAAGATGTATTTTAAGAATTATTGCTTTCAATTGAGTAAACCATATGGAAAAGTTGCTATATCAACTTGAAAAGTTTTTCGGTGAGATACAAAAAAGTCTAGAATCTTTCTTACTTGAGGTATCAATATACTTTATTGTTAATTCAATTAAGACAAATGCATTGTATAGTAGATAAAGTGTGTATAATCTAGCGTAATAAATACAATTGTCATTCATTATAATCAAATGCACCTAACTGGTGTTTTTTTAACTGGATAACGTATTTAGCTGGTTTTGGAAATGAAGTAACCACCATGTCTAATTGTTTCACAGAAGCAAACACAGCTAAATGAGACGGAAGTGTTAATTATTTGGTGAGATAAGTATAACTTCGAACCATATACCTGAACAAAAAAAATTCCTTTTTTATACTTACATCAAATTTACATGAAATTGGGGCCACGGTAGCTGAGTGGTTAAACTGCTCGCCTCCCCCCATGGCAAATCGGGTTCACTTCGGATTTTCGCAAATGGGAATCGTGCCGGATGATGACTCTGGTCGGCGGGTTCTCACGGGGTTTTCCCGTTTCACCTCTCCTTTCATTCCGGCGCTGCTCCATACCTCAATCACCCGCATCAGATCTTAAGACCTTGCTGTTAAGAGCCGCCAAAATCTCTTCATTCACTCACTTCTTTTCATTGTTACTCTTCCATGTTTGTGAACATTGTCTCTTCTTCCTAGACTTCTTGGAAGGTGTTTGGACAGTGCATTTATCCTCTTTCATCTCATTAGTTTCCTTTCCTAATACACTCGTGGAAAATACTTAAACCAAACCGAGAAATAACTGATAACCTACTATAATAAATTTTTATTGATCAGACACCAGCTGTCGGCAATATCACCGCCATATTACTGTCTTGGACTTTCACATTACTGAAAGACACACCATTCTATTACTCCATAGTACTTGCAATTATATAAACCGGTAAATATATATGTTTCAAAAGCATTTTTAACTGAAAATAAAACCGATGGTAAAATAAAAGGGATACAGCTTCTTTTGATTCTTAAAATTTAACATATCGAAATTTCCAATAGGGTTTAACTGTTTTTGCGATGGTATATATGACAGATGAATGTAACTGTTTTTGCAACTGGAAAGAACGTAGGTTTAACTTCTTTTAGTACTGGACCCAATTTTCTTTCTTTGTTTTATACGGTTTATAACTACTTTTGCACATTCTTGAAATATTTTGATAGTAACCAAGGAGCTAAGATATCCAGGTATACACACATTACATTTTTTTTAATTTTTTGAATATAGCTGCTTTTGCAAATGGGCTACCCAATTACTTGTACTACATGTTTTGTAGTCTCCTGCAAAAATTGTTGGCTACTATACAAGTGCTAAAACTAACACAAACGAAACGTATTTCTACATTAATTACTGTCGTTATGGAATGCTTATAAATTACAGTATTGTTTCTCCTCTAAAGCATAACTATTTGACATCAAACCCTAGAAATATATGTGGAGAGAGCGGTGTTTAGACCCGATTGAGCGCTCTCTGGATACTCACTGTTTTGATAATATGTCTATATTTCTCCATTTAGAGCATTAATTAACACAAATTTTCCTTACTTATCCATATTGCATGCATATTTAGACAACTAAACACAAAATTTATTCTTACAACAAAAGAATGAAGAATGTTAGACGATACATTTATAACTTTTAATTCACCCTCGAAATGCACATGCTGATTTTGATATTCAGTTTTCTCCAAAATTCAACGCAAATGTTGTTTCGATTCCTTACTACGTATTGTCACCGATTTCCCACTCTATAGGTTAAGTAACAATTAGCCAATGTTGAACAAAATTATAAAGGTTATTGGTATATTAACAACAATTTGTAAAGTTATTCTTAAATTTCATGAAATATTAGAAACTGGTAGATGTTAGTTGGCGAGCCACAAGCTTAAGCATGCGTAAGTGTTTACTGATTGTAGAAAGTTGGCTCGTGACATGTTCTTAGACAATGAATCTTCTTATAAAAATATAGGTGGAGAAAAACCACCGTAAATGCATAGTTTGTTTAGAAGATCATGAGTTAAGGGCGAATCAGAACGGCAATATATTTTTTCTACTCCTAAAATACTATCTAATTATTTAGCAGATTAAAACAATGCTTTTTCCAAGCAGCATCTTAAATAGAGCAGCGTTTATAAATTAGTAAAATAATAAATTACCTAGTTATTAATTATAAACCTACTGAAACAATTAATACATACATATTTAACAGAACAGTCCTTTATTTTTAAAAATGGAATCACTTGTCACTGGAAGGGATACATTCAGGTTTACATTAACATATGCATAGCATAAAATTATAAAAAACTAAGACTACATAAAAAAATATTTTGTCTTCACTTCAGTATTGTTGTAGCTGTCCTCGTAAAAAACAGGTATAATTATGTCAAACATTTAAATCTGACGTATGGATATAATAATGTATATATGTGTAAATTTATGCTAGAAGTAACTGTGCTGTCTACAGTACACCTCAAAACAACCATCCATACGAACGTATGTCCCAAGTGTGATGATTTCTGAGGCAAGGCCTTCCAAGTTTCTGCTGGAGTTGTTTTTGGCCGCACATGAAACGCTCTGCTCATGTCACTCCAGCCCTACCTGGTGCCAGCACTGCTTCACGCTTACAAGACGAGCTTGAAATGCCCACACTGCATCTGAATGCGCGCCTGCACACCTCACGTCAGTGACTGTATCACACGTTCAAAAAACCCTGGTGTGCCACATATATGCTGGCAATCTTGTTCTAAATGCTAACGAAGCATTACATTGTCCATAACAGGTGTTTCGTAAACGATGGACTTCAGATGTCCTCGCAGGCAAAAAAACCACTGGATTCATATCAGAGGAACGTGCATGCCACGTGATTGGTGCTGTATGATCCAACCACTTACACGGTAACCGCTCATCCTTAAAGTCTCTGTCTATTCTACCCAGATGTGATGGCGCACCATCATGCATGGACCATGTATAGTGTATCAGATATAATGGACCATCCTTGGGTAGTTATAGAAGGATACAGTACGATAGGTCTGTCTAACGTTAAAGTATCATATAAGGACAGACCAAAATGTCGCCAAATATTTCTTCCCAGACATTAATGCTGAACTGTTGCTGGTGGCGTAATGTTATAACAGCACAGTGGTGTATGGATTCTATGCAGCTCAGAGATGAATGGTGTGGAAATTGGACACACACCCTTCGTGAAAGTTGGCTCATCAATAAACAAAACAGATGCTATAAAGTGCTGATCGTGACCTCATATGTATTACAACCATGTTCAAAACTCCACTCTTTGTGGGAAGTCAGCTTCAGCAATTTTTGTACTCGCTGAGTGTCACACAGACGAAGCAGTTGTTAAATCAATATTTCGCAATCTCTTTAATGTCCCACGGCTTCTGCTCCCGCTATCCTCCGTGTGACGTCACTAGGATTCTCGTCAATGTGAGTTAAATTACTCTTCTCCTTTCGCAACTGGAATAAGGCTCCATTATTTAAGTGTCGTACGAACAAATACAGTGGGCCGGCTTCAGCCAGTAGTATGCGAAGCACTTGTGGTGAGATGTACGTTAAATATCAGCGGTGAAATGAGATTAGCAAACACCCACTTCATGTTCATACTTCCGCTCTCTGTACACAAACAGGGGTATACTGGCTACCAACAGCGGACTCAGTGACACGGGCCTGTAACTTAGGAACCATCGAATCTTGAAAATGGGACATATTTTCGTATGGATGTTTTTTTTTTTAGGTGTAATGTTACAGTAAGAAACCTGAAATCCCTCCAGGTTATCGAGAAAGTATTTCAAGAAATCGCTAGTGAAAAGGTATTCCAAGCTTCGGCATATTCAGTAGACAGAGCGTCTAGTTTTGGGATACGAGGTATTTGTTACCTTACATAGAGAAAGTTAGGAAATTTAAACTCTATCCGATTCAATCAAATAAACTAACTTTAAATATGTGTATCAAATAGACAAATTAATTAATTAATTTGTGAAAAGTATTTTTTCTATTGACATAATCCTATAACAGAAAAAGTATTATTTTAAATTTACGAAGAATATATACTCACTAATATATCGGCACAAAATATATTTTAAATTATGAACGTATAGTAGTGATAACTTCTACACTTTAACAAACGAATAATAAGATTTATTTGATATTTTGAAATGTGTGGTAAAATACAGAACTTTGCAGAGGTGAAGTTATGACTTTTATCCTGAAACATCACTTTTTTTTCAACACGAAATTGTAGCAAAAATAGAAATTAAGTACTTGTATCAAATCTAATACAATTGTTTTTATAACTGTTACAAATTTCACAGTTTTTTTTGACAATCAGTGCATTGCTTTCCTGTAGTTTGCGTGGACAAATTTACGGCATTAAAGAACGATATAATGAATTTAATATGAAACCATTGTAAAAAAATTGAGGAAAAATTCTCTTACATGTAAAGGAACCTAATTATCTCTACATGTAAGTTAAATTACCTCTTAAATTTAGAGTAAATTTACATAATGAGTACTATTCCGTAGTCGTACGGAAAAAGTACCTGACGAAATTTGGGGGGAAATCCCATACAAGCAAGGGAAATTTAACTATATTGTATTATAGAATTATATTCTTAAAATACCCCGGAAAATTAGTACTGTTACGTAATTATTTTATCATCTATATCCTTCAGACATATAGCTACCGAAACCTCAATACTAAAATCTCTGACGGCGACACTCACTAGTGGGTGGGCGCGAACCATGAACTTCTATTACGATAAACCGGTGCGCTATCCATTACACCACGACAATAAAGCAGTGCCAGTTAATATTAGCGAGTTACAATATTTTTTCTTTTGCCCGTCCTCCCACTTAGCTGTTGAGACAATATTGAAAAGGTACACGAATCGTAAGGTAATTTTCCCATCCGTTTATGGGATTTGCCACAGCTATGTACGCGAATTTTACTCCAGAGTGCAGTAATTATATCGCATATATAAAAAGCCATTTTGGACAACTTGTATGACTAAAAATTAAAATTTAATTTTAAGGTAAAAAATATATAAAATACAATTATCAAATAGTTACAAATGGACGAGGAGATCCACACGTCGTAAGGTAATTTTACTGTTCCTGTATGGGATTTTCCACTACCATGTACTTGAATTTTACTCCAGAGTGCGGTAGTTTTACCTTACCCATAAGGAAAACTATGTTTCCCAAACAAGTTTGCGAATATTACCTTACACTGGTCAGGTAATTTTCCCATTATTTTTTACAGTGTAAATAAATAATTACACGAACAATGCTTTACCATGAACATCCAACATTGAAATATAAATTACAAAAACAGTATAATTATTCTGTAAATATTTAAAAAACACGAGTAGCAAGCTGGTGCTGTCAAGTTCTATGTTCAATCTTCAGCTGTAGTACAGTTGATGGCTTCTGAGTGCAACTAAAAGCTCCTCACAAGCGCTGGTTCATATTTACGGCATAATTACATTACAGTTAATATAGGATACATATCCTGATGGAATGCAGTTTGGAAATATTTCAAGGTGTCTAAGATGTGTAAGTAAAAAGAAAAAAACCCTCAAAGCTTTATCGTTCACTGCCGCAGCTATACCTGTACGGGAGTTACGGCGCAATATAAAGGAAGCTGATTTCTGTTCGATTCCGTCACATATTGAACTGAGGTTAACTGCTTGTGCGTCCTTTGAAGTATTTGTATAGGTGCGTTGGTAATCTTTCCCAACCTTTTACTTCCAGAATATGGTTCAGGTCTTCGATTACCGAATCCAAAACTCTGTGGAGTTTTACAGGAAAAGGATCCCTGAAACACATTAACATAATAATGCGTTTATCAGCATAACAATACAATGACATATAGAATATAATACCTTCAAATTATGCTTCCTAATGTGCTTCTACCCATAGAGTACAACATTTTTTTAAAGTTATAAAAGTGAGAAATATCACAACAAACACTTCAAATTAATCCAATCCACTTGAACACAGTCCTTAACAGATGATAGAGGAAAGAAAAAAAATATCGTGACACGAGGAGAAGGTTGTTTAGCTACAAATACTACAGTCAGATAACACATGTCGTTTCGAATGGTTCGTCGATGATCTGATAATGAAGCTAGCCTGATTAGCCAAGTTTATTACTTCTTTTTTTTCCAGTGGAAACCCCAAGGCTAAGGTCATAAAGGCCACTGTCGAACTGAAATAAAGTAACTCGAGTGGAACATATCGGAACAAATCGCCTGGAGCATATCGGAGTTCCTGAGGGGCGGATGTATTGGCAAGCATAAAATAACTAGTCTTAATTTTTTCCATTTGTTTACGACGATATATAAATATATACAGCTATTATTTACAACATTGAACTACCAATGTCTAATATTTACACTTATAATTTCTATCACTGAGCCCAAAATGTATGCCAATCTTAGTTATGATAAAAGTTTTGATCAATGTCTTTATACTATCATTGGGCTCTTAATGCTTGTTCTGGTTCTTATTTGTTACACATATATTCTAAATAATTATTGTCATACATTGACATCATTCCAAGTGTCTGCCACTATTTAATTTATAATTTCCCACAGTCCAGTAGGCCAGTCACACACTCTTCATTCCCGATGCTTACAGACTATATTCGCTGGTCGCCCGTATATAACCCCAGACTCCCGACACAGAGGCACGCAGCAGCTTAAATAGATGGGATACCTTGGCCCAAAAGTTACCTCGCACCTCGTGTCGCGCATCCGGGAGGTAGGTTGATGGCCAAAAATTCGCGCAACGACTATCCAAGTAATTTGATCTTTCAAGGAATGGTGTAACATCAGACCGACAGAATTATCGTGGCCCATGTTAGCGATACCTTGGTTCGCTTTGTAACATTGCCTAGCCTTCTGAAGATACAGGCGAAGTAAATGGAGGACTGTGTCACATAAACCCGAGAGGGGAAGGAAGGCTGTGATCTACTTCACAATCCGGCAGTAGACTTCCCAACATTTCTGTGACTTCTGGCATTATCCATTTAGTGTTTGTGAGTTGTACAGCCCCACAAGTGGGCCTTCTTGAAATACCTCACCCGACATTCTCCTGTAGCACCACAACTTAATCTTGTAACGAAGTGAGTTCTTTAATCTGAGGCTCTGTCGGGCAAAATAATGGATGTTCTCTAGTCTGTGACGTAATTCGCTGGCATACTCTGAGACGACAGCTTCCCTTTCTATCGGCAGCCCAAACAGCAAGTCACAAGGGAGGCATAATTCTCTCCCAAACCAACAAGATGGTGAATTGATTAAACTTTGCACTCGTATTCGGGAGGACCTGTGTTCGAATTCCGGTCCAGCCATCCTGATTTCGGTTTTCCATGGTTTCCCGAAATCACTCCAGACAATTGCTATGATTTCTCGTTACTACAGGCCATGGCCTATGCCTTCCCTATTTCTGCTTCCCAACTTGCTCAGTGTCTAATGACCTCGCTGTGGGCAAGATGTTAATCACTACTTACTACGTCTCTGCCAAACAGCATCCTTGATGGTGTTACCCTTGTAGAATCGTGAAATGCCGAGTGGAAAGAAAGTAGAAACAATAGATCTTTTTAATCCCAGTCATTTTAGTTGTCTGCCATGAAAATAGATGTGTAATGCTTAAGAATGCAGTTAAGCCTCTCGAACAATTCCACTGGACTGAGGGTGTTAGGCAGTAGTTCTAGTATTGTTACATTCTGCAACACAACAGCTTAAAAATCTCTTCTCTGTTCTGAATGAGGTTCTAGTGGAACCTCAAACCTCGAGAAAACATGTTGTACGAGCAAATCAAAGTACGTGCTTCTTGGTTTGGGGCAGAAATGGCCTCAGGCCACTTAGCGAAGTAATCTTGGGACACCAATAGATACCAATTGCCTCTATCTCTCTGTGGAAGGAAAGAGACCCAAAATATCAACTGACATATTCTCAAATGGGGCTCAAACATTGTATTTCTGGAGGTGACCATGTCCACTAGTCCTTGGTCCCTTCAATGTGGTGAATATGTCACATATCCGGCACCACTTATCAACAACCTTCCGACAATGGAGCCAGTAGAATCTCAGTCTAACTTTGATGACAATGTTATCAACACCAGAGTGACTGCTGGTTGCAGTAATATGCAATTCCTTTAAAACTTCGTGGATTTTCCAAACACAGGGCTTTACTAGCTAACTTATTAAAGTACACAACACAGCTGACTTAATTTCATCATTATTCCAAAACGAGACATTAAAAAATATTGCTTATCCAGGAAATTTACCTGTGGAAAATCTTGCCTCTGATGCTTGCCAACATAATGTTTATAATTTCCCCGAATCTTCTTTTCTGCATTGTTGTTACAAAATATCTTATTGTTGATGATAAACATATTAGACCATGTAATTAATTTTAAAATGTATTTGGAAAAAACCACTACAATAAAAATTGGGTCACCATCAACGAATATCATGTAGATACAATGAAACAAAATAAGTGCAGGAATTTACTTGCCACCTAAGAAGACGAATTGATAAACAAGCGATCATTTCGTACCATCTGATTGGTTTCCATTAAAACTCTGATTTACACCAACAGAATAATTAAGAGATTAACAAAGAGATTTACACCAACAGAATAATTAATTGCAATGCCATGACTGTGTATGTAATTTTATACCCAATTCAACCTATATTTAATATAGTTTGATTACATTACAAGATGAACAATATAGACCAAATAAAGCAATAGAAGCCAAGTATTGAATATGCTTAGTGCCACATCAATATACAGAGTACCTCCCCCAACCCCGCCCAGACATCAACACAGGCACGTATTCTCGCATGTATGCAATAGTACATGTGATGGATATCATCCTGAGGTATATTGTTCCAATCCTCTAATATCTGTTTTCTCAATTGTACAAAGTTATTAGCTGGTCGTACAGACTAAGTCAGATGTCATCCAATCATATCCAAAATATGTTCAATGGGAGAGAGATCTGGGGATCTTGCTGGCCCGCCAAGTTATCGAGCATCACATAGAGTACATCGAGTAGTAGCAGCAGTTATTGGCTGATCATTATTCTGCTGAAATAATACATCTCCTTCCTGTCGAAGGAATGGCAGCAGAATGGGTCGAACAGAGTGCTACATGTAGCAGACTCTGTTTATTTAGCAGACCCTTCACAAACACTAATGATGAACGAGAATTGAAGCATATTGCGCCCCACATCATGTTTCAAGGAGTTAGGTACATATGTCGGAAGTGAATACTCTCCGTAATATGATACTGAGCAGGTTATTAAAATTATTAAAATTACCATAACTTGCATGAAGGCAGAACTTGTTCTCACTACTTAACACAACAGAGCACCATTTCATTCTCCAGGCGATGCTTTCATGATACCACAGGATTTACACAATCGTGTTGTGGCAGAAGAGGAATCCTGGCCAAAGGTACACTTGCCTGTAGTCCTGTTCCAAGTATATGATTCTGGATGCTACACATGGACACCCTTGGTGCCACATTCGGACTTATTTCTGCTGTGGATGTTCTACAGTATGTCAGCACTGACCTAACACTTCACGGATGTTGACGTGAATCTTTACTACATAGCCTTCCTGAACCTGGTCTACAGCTTTGGGCATGTTCAAATGACCACCACTGATAACATCAAAACACATGAATGTGTCATGACCAGCATGTTCGGCAATACATCGATATTTCTATAATACCCTACGAAGTTCCACCATGTGGTCCCTCAAATAGCTGTAATTGTATAACAGGGGCACATAACCATCTTCGAGGTATGCCAATGGCATCAATGCTGTGCTCATACTCAAAATTCAACCTCCCAGGTGCAAGCAGTAGTTTCTAGTCTGTTGCTGTCCGCAGAGCAACAAAGTGAATTGTATAATACCATATATTGGCCGATGTCACTCAATATTTTAATTAATTTAACAACACTCCTCCAGCAAGCAGATATTTATGCCCACATTAAATTTGACAGCACTATTTAGGATGTTACAAATTCGTTTCCACCGGTAAAAGTGAAGTTCGAGCTTTAATCAAATAGTCTCTTATCTGTTACCCCATGAGAAAATTTATTTATCGCTTCAGAATTTTTAGTAAACGAAGCACATATTAAACTAAGTTTTAATCATGGATGTATTCGAAGGCAGTGATATATGTGTGCGTGATGCTGCTGTGGGAAATTTTTGCTCATTCTTTACTGACTTCGGCATAAGTGTTGGTAAATAGAACCTGTGAAAAAAATAAAGATTCGTGCGATTGCGCATACACATACATTGTAGAAGGACGCTACAGTCACCCTTCTTGTAGTGTATATTAATAGCCCTCAGGGCAGCATGTGTGATGTGAGAAGTGAGATAATTACCATGCATGATTAATAATCGATAGGTTTGTCGTGAAGATGTACAAGACAGTCATATATACAACTGATCAATTTTTAAAGAAGCCAGATAATATGTTTGCGAGGAGGAGGGTGGTTTGCGCATCTAGCATCCTGTTATCTGGGTTGTTCAGACTTCACAATCATGTAAAATTAGAAGAAATGGACAGGAACGCATATAAACATGGCGAACTGATTCTGGGCAGCCCTGATGGATCAGGAGGAAAGAATGTTTTAGTTTCAGACAGGTACAAACAGAGCCAGGAGCCTCCTCGTCCACTACCCAGTTTCATATAGTAGTTTGCAGATCCTTGTTATGGAAATAGGCGATGTCGTGCTGCTTGCACGCCTCATCCAGAGTGTTTATGCCTGCCTCGTTGTGTGACAGCCTTTTAGCTTGCTTTGTTCCCGACCTGCAGAACCTGTATCCAGGAATGTGCAGTATGAATGGTAGATTCTTGATCAGTGTATCGACGACACCACTTCCAGCTATAGTCTTACTTCTTCGAGACATCGCGGTGAATTGAGCGAGAACAGTATCAATACATTCCTTTAATACATTTTCGATTCAGTATCTTTCTAGATTTGGAACAGTATGGAAGCAATGATGCCTCTGCTGTGTCGCTTCTGTGGTAATGGATTTATTGCTTTGTGGAATTTACGACGATACGAAATAACGACCTGTAAGATGAACAGTCCGATTGTGACTTTTGAATTCAAATTCTTCCAGAAGCAGTTTTCTCCGAGTGATGCTTTAAAGATACATTCTACAATTTGTAGCACTGGTTCTACACCTAAACATCCACATCCATGTCCACCTCCAATTCCACCTCCACCTCTCCTTCACCCCCCTAACAACCAATCCACATCCACATCCACCTCCACATCCTCATCCACCTCCACCTCCACCTCCACCTCTACATCCGCATCCACATCTACCTCCATCTGCACATCCACCTCCACATTCACATCCTCCTCCACCTCCACCTGCTTCAGATGATTGTAGTGGTAACACACATATTATCAAGCAATATGTTACTCTACCCATACACATTCATGCTGAACATGAATATCTCCCTCATAAATTGTCACATGGAAGTCTGCTTCCGAATACAGTAAGGTGCATAATCGTGGGACCATCAAATTGCGGGAAAACCTACATCCTACTGAGCCTGCTGGAAGAAGAGAATTGCCTTAATTTCGAAAACATGTACCTATAATCAAAATCGCTCCAGCAACCGAAATACGGGCGATTAGCATGATTACTGCAAGCAGTGGAAGGCATGGGTTATATCCCCTGCAGCGATAATGAAGATGTCATACCGCCGAGCAAAGTAATGCGAAACTCGATATTTGTCTTTGATGACATGTCTGCGAAAAGGAAACTTGTATTCAAAAATTCTTTAGCTTGGGGCGGCATGCGAATGTGGACCTTTTGTACATCGGCCAGACTTATCTGTGCTTACCCAAAAAGATGCTTCACGACAATGCAAATATAATGGTAATGTTTTGCATGGAGAACACAAATTTTCTGCACGTTTACCACGATCATGTAAATACGGACATGACAATATCAGATTTCAAAGATATGTGTGCCTTATAACGGAAAGAGAAATACGGATATCTGACGATTGTAAAGGACTGGCAACCATTTATTGGAAGGTACAGGTGTGGGTTCTATCAGTTCATCCCCTGATATCACGAATGAGTTACAGCATATCGATATTCGGGCAGAGTAGCTTCAAGATATGGCATCACAGAGATGATGATGGAGGATGTCTCGTACCAGGAGATGATGGAACTTGTGATGCTGGTAGAAGAATGATTAGAAACATTGGTGAACACGAACGATCTGGGGATGCTGCTACTAAACATTACACCCTCGAAACTGGTAATGACATTATCTTGGAACTGTGCTGTAAGTTGGCCCAAGAAATACACATTCTTTTGAAACCACCTTTCGGAGTGCAGAGTGAAGATGGAGCTTGTGAAGACGGAGATTACCCGCGATATGGTGGCGATGGAAGAGCACATAGCGAGTGATCAAAGGCAAATTATCGACAGATCGAATTTGGCATCTGCACAAAATGAAGAGAATCTGAAAAAACTGGAAGGATATATGACATGTACACTCACGACCTCGATTTCCCATCTCGCCACAAAAACTGATATTCAAAATTACAGCAAGTACAAATTGGATGTTTGCATCGAATGTCTGAGCAAGATCGAAATTATTTTCGCAGAGATTCATCACTAAACCTATAAAAGAGAGCAACAGTGAACATTTTTATTCAGTGCACATTCGGACATTGCCACCGAATTACATCGGGCGATTCAGTCTGTCCACTCCAAGTATTTGCTCACCAAGAGAGCAAGAGAGCTAAAATTTCATGCTACCATATAAATGAAGAAATTTTTAATCCCATTACTCATCATCTTGATGTACTCAGGGAGAGTGTTGGAGCACTCGTAGCCAAGAAGATCGAAATCGACGATACAACTAAGCCTTTGAAGAAGAAAAACATGACGAAGTACGGTCAGATCAGGACTATGGTTCGGATGCAGATTTGCCACACAAGAAGTAAGTACAGAAGAGAGTCCTGAAATATAATGCTCTGTCTCGACGGTACCTACGATCTTACGCATCTCATAATAATGATACGACATATGTTGTATACAAGCATAATGATAAATAGTTCCTCGGTGCTGATGAAATAGAATTTATACCAGGTGGGAGCATCCAAGCTGGCAATTACACGACACGTGGAACCCCCGGGCTATACTAACTTCTATTTTGCAAGGAGCCCAGGGAGTTTACAGAATCCAACCTGCTGGAATACAAGGCTTTGCTGAAACTCACTCATACACTTTACCAAGATAAAGATCCCGAGGCAGGTGTTTTATAAGGACGAAGTTCACGAAAAAATCGACATTCTCGTAGACCTCTTCAGCAGTCAAGCACTGAAAAGCAACAATGGTCTGAAGAAGATAGACGATGGCAAGTACATTGATTGCGTATTCTGGGACTATCCGAACAAGCTGATCTATAGGCTGCTGCTACTTCTTGCTTCGCAAAGTGTTGGAAATTACTGCTACACAAACGAGATAGTTTCAATCATCGAAGAACTTAAGGAGGCGGGCTACATACGATGAGCCAATTGGGCATCACCAGCTTCAAGTTTCGAGAAGGTGCTGAAATGATGTAGTAGTGGAAGGGTGTAAGTCTATAGGTGGGGTTTCCCTGCCCCCTTCAATTCCTGGGTCGCAGAGGCAGAATTCGAGTGGTGAACGTCGAATTTTGTATATTTTACTATATGTACACTATATTTTATGTAAAAAGATGTGCTGCGTTTCATATAAAAATGCTCCCTGCTTTATATATAAGAAATATAAAAAAATACTTATCGTAACAAACAAAATAAAAAAATAAACAGAAAATGTAAGTACTTTGAAGGCATGGTTAATGTCACAATTCGGTACAAGCCGATAGCAGGTGGCATAGTCGATAATACCTATATGTTGAAAAATGTAATTTAACATGGAGGGGTTGGAACGAAGGTGGTGGAGGCTTGCCGACTAAACACTAATTAGCCATGGTAAAACTTTGGTGGGGGTAATCAGCACAACCTATAATTTAAACACATAAACAAATATGGCTGCCATCTGTTGGTACACAGGTGATGTAAACATACGGAATCTAATATGGTAATCGAACGAAAGAGACAAACTCTAAAACAAAAAACATTAAAAAACCAACATGGAGGACTGCACCTAGCACTATGGCATACACCTACCAAGATGGTAGTGAAGCACACCCGATTAATTGGTCAAAGGTGAGAGACAGCCGATCAACATGGCTGCCTCCAGTAACACATATACAAATGATAAATAAAAAAACCAACATGGCAGCCTACATTAAATATATATATACAAATGATGAGCAAGGAAACAAAAATGGTCGCCTCCAGTAAGATACAAAAATGATTAACAAAATAAAATATGGTGGCACATGGTAGAATGAGTAAAGAGGGGGGAGTGGGTTGAAGGAGTTACTCGTCTGCTGGATGTGGTGCTAGAGAACCTTAGGAAATGCAATTTTTTTAAATTAAATTTTTACACAAGTTTTCATAAAATTTTCGGGATTGTATTAGAATTTTGTAGGGAAATAAGGAAAATTTAAAGGGAGAGGAGGGACTTTTAAGGGGAAAAGATAAATATAGGAAAAATAGCTGCTGTAGGACTAGAATTTTTTAATAATATTATACACATTTTTAAAATGATGTTTAAATACATTTTCATATTAGCAGTATTTTTTTAATTTTTGAACGATTTAGAAAAAAAATTTTCAATAATTTTTTAAAAATAATTCTGAACAATTTTCGGATTTTTTGTGTTTTTTTGGGGTTAGAAGTCACCAGGGTCAAGGTAAGGTCAAGGCCTAAGGTCAAGGTCTAGGTCACATGGATCCAATATGGCCAACAGGTGACATAATAATATGGTGGCTGACTGAATCATAATCCGAATACTTAATCCCTTGTCCCATACTCATAGAAATCCTACTATTTCCAGGTGCTTTATGCAATTGATATTTCTTTGTAAATTATTGATCAGTTAACATTAATTCTATATTATTATTATATTTTGTCAGATAGACGATATCTTTCTTTTAATATTGTTTTATATAAACCAATATCGATATCATCTTATGTTAAAAGTGGATAATTTGTCATAAATTTAATTTCTTTATTTCTCTTGCAGCGTACATCACCCGATACTTGTGCTGGATCGGAAAGGAATTGACATGGAGTGGGGGGGGGGCGACGTCGGAAGTAGAGTGGGAAGGGGCATTCTGGCTTTGGAGGTCAAGCTTGGGTCCAGGCTGGTGTTGTGTTGGGGAGCTCCTGTGTCGTGGCAGGGATCGGGAATCCAAGACGGCTGCCATCGGGGTGGAATGTGGGAGCAGGATGTTCACTAGGACTAAAAACTGCAGGTAGGAGCAGCTTGGGGTAGGTAATGGGGGGAGTGGCTGATGCCATAGTAGGGAGCTGGAAGGTGTGCACATTCGCTGGGAAGGAATCGAATCTGGGAATACCCCGGCATCGGGCAGCAAGATGGTTGGAATCGGGTGGAATGACAGAGCGTGACACATGCACTTTCTCTGGGATGGAATATGGGGCTTGGAGCACCTGGGGAACACCATGGCACTATAATGACAGAGTAAGATGTTCATAGACTCTTACCTGCCAAGATGCTAGAATGTTAGGTAAACGGAGCTCGGAAGGAGTAATCCCTGCTGGAATGGGACAAATAATGTGGAATGAGGCTCGGCACCTCGCCTGGCGAACACTAACATACCCCATGTCAGTGCATGAGACTTCGCCAGGATATCAGGTGAAAGGACACCCGTGGGTGTGCTAGCAACTTCCACAGTCAGGTGGTGGTGTGAGCATCTTCAATGTTGACATCATCATTAGCATGGGTGAATCCAGAAGGATAACTTCGTTGGTTCGCGATTGCTGGTGGGAGCCCATGCACATTTCTTCTCACCATGCACTGTCTGATGAGGAAGTAATTGGTTTAGGTAAGTTCAGAAGGGATAACTTCGACAGTTCGCTATTACATATCTGGTGTGTGTGCATAGGCTAATAACGATATTTACTTTATTTCTTCTCATAATCATGTAATTTCTGTCGAGGACATCATTGGCTTAGGTGGGACCAGAAGGAAAAACCTCGCCAGCTCATGATGACAAGTCTGGGGATTATGTGTGTTGGCCCATTCTAGTATTTCTTCTTCTCCTAATTTCGCAGTGTCTGTTGTATGTAGGTCATTTCATTTATATATACTATTTAAACCCATACCACTTACAATGCAATGGTGGTCATGTGGTCAAGTTGCCGGACTGGTAACCCAAGGGTAGCTGGAACAATCGTGCCTCATTCACTTTTTTTAGTTTTATCTCCAGTGGTTAGGAAATTACAGCTCACTATGCCTATACGTGCGCTTAGGACATACTTGGCCCTGCGACCCTTTTCACTGTCGGGGTGATGTGTATTTTATGAATTTTAAGACTATATCATAAATGGTTAGAAAATTACAGTCATCTATGCTTATATGTACACTTAGTTCTTAATTAACCCCTTACTCCTCTAAATGGTCTGGAATGATGGCTACATTATGATTTTGGGAGTTGTAACTCAAATTGTTCGGAAATTACAGCTCACTATGCTTATATGTGTGTTTAGGACATACATGACAAACGACCCTTTTTGTTGTTGGGGTGATGATTATGTTAAGTATTTGGCATAAATATATTAAACTGTTTGGAAGTTACAGCCACTTATGCTTATTATTGTGCATAGATCATAATGGACCCTCCATCCTTTTCGATGTCTGGAGTGATGCCTGAGTTATGATTTTGGTAGTTGTATCTTAAATGGTTCGGAAATTACTGCTAACTATGCTTATAAAAACACTTAGGTCTTACTTGACCCCTTACTCCTCTTTGTAGTCTGGAATGATTCCTACATTACAATATCTAGAGTAGTATCTCAAATGGTTCGGAAATTACATTAAACTATATTTATATGTGAACTTAGGACATATTTGACATCTCGATTTTTTCGTTGTTGTCTGGGGCGATATCCATTTTATGATTTTGGTAGCTGTATCCCAAACAGTTCGGAAACTACGGCCAACTATGCTTATAAGTAGTCATAGGATAAACTTGACATTCCACCTGTCTCAGTGTCATGGCCGATGTCTATGTAATGAATTTGACAACTATATCTTAAATTGTTCGGAAATTACAACCAACTATGATTATAAGTAGACATAGGGTATGTTTGGCACTGCTACCCATCTCATCGTCATGGGTGCTGCTTATGTTATAAATTTGACAACTATTTATTAAATTGTTTGTTAATTACAGCCAACTATGATTGTGAGTAGACATAGGGTATATCTGACCCAGTGACCCTTCTTGCCATCATGTATGATGCCTAAGTAATGAATACAAAAACTATAACTTAAATGGTTCGGAAATTACAGCCAACAATGCTATAAGTTGATGTAAGGTATATTTGATCCAGCGACCCTTCTCATCGTCATGGCTGATGTATATGTTATGCATCTGACAACTATATCTTAAATGGTTCGGAAATTACAGCCGATTAAATTTATAAGTTGATGTAGTGTATATTTGACCATGTAAACATTCTCACTGTCATTGGTGATACCTATATTATGAATTTAACAACTCTAACTTCTATGGTTTGTAAATTAGCCAACTATGCTCATAAGTAGGCGTTGGGTCTAATTGACCCAATGACCCTTCTCATTATCGAGGGTGATGCCTATGTTATGAATTTGGTAGTTTTATCAAATGGTTAGGAAATTACAGCCAACTATGTTTATAACTAGACATAGGGAATACTTACCCTACAGTCCTTCTCATCGTCCTGGGTGATGCCTATGTTATGAATTTAGTTTTTGTATCTCAAATGGTTCGTGAATTACTGCCAACTATGCTTATAAGTGTTCTTAGGATATACTTGATCTGAGACTGGCAGGGAACTTTGAAATGTGGCCTCCCTCTCATGTGGAATATGTGAGTGGGGAATGTACACTTACAGTACGAAGGAAAACTCTGTTGGGAAACCCCAGAAAAACCGACCAGAATGCAAGAGCATGAAGTTCTGTCGGGATGACTTCACACCTCTGACTCCACACATACACACTAAGGAGTCAGTGCCACAATGATGGGTCATCAGCAGAAAATGACCAAGCTCAAGAATTCGAGAATCCAATATGGCAGCAGCACTGGCTAACACACACAATCAGAATGCAAATACAGGAAGTTCAGTTTTTGATAGAATCATAGAGATACTGGCATTGTGGCAGGGATCGGGGCTGACACTGTGGTTGTGGAGCCAAGAGTCAGGGTGGAATGCAAGAGCATGAAGTAGGGACATTCTGTATGATAGAATTATCCAGAAAAATACATAGAATGGAATCATCCAGAAAAAAACATAATTCCAGAAGTGCACAATTTCGGCCGGAAGGAAACTTGTTTGGAAGCACCCAGAGAAAACCGACCAGAATAAAGAGCATGAAGTGCTGTGGTGAAATCTCATAATGCCACATCTCCTCCTTATCGAGTCAAACACCACATTGATGGATCATCGGCAGAAATTGACTGGAATGCAAAAGTATGACATCGAGAATCCAAGATGGTTGCCATACTGGCTATCCAAATAACCGCTGGAGCAAACTTCGGACGATTTTTGGGGAAAATATAGTGATTTTGGACGTTTTGTGAGAAAGGGGGAAATTTTTCCTACCAAAAAGGGATTTTTTTATGAAAAAGATAAATCCAAAATGGCGGCAGGTCGTACTCTTGTCCCTGCCAGGACACCAGCTGCACTGGAACATACTATTTCTAACTGCTCGCAAAATATGCTAGGCTTATCGTGGTGGCATGCAGCTGCTGGCTTTTGCAAACACCACCGCTTTCTCAAGTTACTACTATCACCTCTGTGCACTCATTTCCTCGCGCGCGTCAAGGGCAGCAATGGAAAGCATCACCAGTGTAACAATACTATTCGATTGTATGTATTTTATTTGATTAATGGATGACTAGGTTATCCTTACAGATATATAAGTTTTTGTTTTTCTATCTTATATTGTGGGTTATTGTGACCTTTTGTCATTGTGTTTTCTGTTTTGCAAATAGTTATTTATTATTGTAAATGTCTATTTATTTGGCAAAATATTTCATTGCTATTTTTACTAATTTAATTTATTTGCTGTGGAAATATGGTTTTAAGTTTTGTTTACATATTGCACTTTTACTATCGTGTATTACATTTTTTCAGTTTAAACATATATGTGTGTCTTTTTTACCCTTGGTTATTTTTCTTGTAATCAGCTTCTACAGTGGAGAAATGCCATTGACGTTCTGACTTTCAAGGGCACATAGTATAGCCAATTCTACCAGGTATTTAAGTCCAAAATACCGTTTTTATTTTATTCGATCTTATCAAACAATTATAATGGATTTAAAAACCATAAAGTCATTTGAAATTATTCTAATTAATTGGTTTCGTATATTTTGCATTAAGATAACCTGATTCCTCTCCCGCATGTCCGTATCTGAAGTGTTGCTAGATTATTGGTTGGCTACTCACACTCTCTTTTTTACAATGTAAGTTCATGACCAATGTAACCACATTTTCTATGGTTGACTAGAGAGTACAACTTGATTGCATTTAGAATATTCAGAAGTGATTGTGAGTTTTATGGCACGCCTTACACAAAAATGCAAACTATCAGACGAATCGGAGAGTGTTGTAAAATATTAGGTGTTCTATCCCGACATTTTTGTGACAAAGGGACGTACGAAAACATAAAAGAAGCGACAGCTTCCTCACGCGCCGATGGTTACCTACTTATCATAAGCGACTTTTCTATTCGAAAGACGAAGCAGATCCCAATTCCTCCATAGCCTGCTACGATCGCTTCCCCCACTCCGTGATCCTAGCGGCCATTATGAAGAATGTTCTACAGAGTGGAGCGCCTTACCGACTAAAAAACACGTCTTTATTTATATTATGAAATTTTCAGTGGTGACAACAGGAATATATCACAAAATCTTGCTTGAAATTCTTTTAATTATTTTACCATCGTTTTTTGATGCAGTGTATTACTAACAAATTTCTTTTCAGAAAGCCATATTTAAGGACTTTTTCTCTGAAATTTAAAATAGAAAAAACCGTTTTTAATACGAGAGTAACAAATAATCATGCCTTGTTTGTTCCTAAAAAAATTTTGAAATGCGAATGTGGGTCTTTACATTTGGTACAAGTTAAAAAAGATCTACGAAAATACGGTGTTTAGAGGTAGTTCATATGAGTCTTAAGAACAGTTATATCCTTGCATGTTAAAAATTTCACAGTAAAAGAAACTTAGTTATTTACCTTGTTTGAAAGAGAAGATGCTGAGTTGATTTGGGACGGTGGAATGGTCCATCGGAATGAGTAAAGACGCACTGCAATCTTTGCTCATCTACAGATATACCAAGGAAGGCCAATATAGACCGCAGGTGTTTGTGTGGATTGAGACGTACATTCTCGAAATGTAAGACCAATGCGTCGTGGTGACGGGTGCTGTTGAGCCAGGTCGCTGCGAGATCTCTCCACACAACAGCCAGCTGACTGACAAAGTGCTGCCATTCTGGAAAAACATGAAATTGTGTTAAAGCCAAATAGAAATAGTGCTGATATTCTGGGGTTATCACAAGGAGCGAAGTGCTACAGTTTATGAGAGAATCTACATCAACAGAATATGAAATTTTATGGATTTTTTTCGTACAAAATTATGCCATGAAATTGGTGTTGTATAGAGAGAAATTTCCAGATTCAGATATATGACTTAATTTTAAACAGTACCATCTGGCAAATATCAGCCTAGAAATTCACATTAAGAAACATATGTTAATAAATGTACTTTGGAGCATCTTTGCATATGACTTAGATAATGTTATGTGGTTGTGGACAGACACGTCATTATAGTACTCAGTTAAAGAGAACAATAAAATAAAAATAATGTAAGATTACAAAATATACACGAAACAAGATACGATTAAAAAAACACAACTGTATATTGGATTTATAAAATCACTACCCCTCTAACCACTTACTATTATTGGACCTCGAAGTGCCGGTGCTGAAAATAAACAGGAATAGATTTATTTACCTATCTGTAGCACCGCAGATCATCCACCAACTGAAATACATAATATAATGCAATAACATCAAAACTGCACACAAAAGTACTTTCTTGTTAGCTTATCCATTTACGTTGAAAGTAAGTAAATTTTAATTTCTACCACCAACTAAAATACATAAAAAAATGCAATAACATCAAAACTGCACACAAAAGTACTTTCTTGTTAGCTTATTCATTTACGTTTAAAGTAAGTAAATTTTAATTTGTACCACTTTATGTTAACATATTTGAACTAGTCGTTATTTTTGAAAGCATGTAAAACATTCATTTTATATACAAAAGTACTGGAATAAGAATAAAGAGTGCCGAATCTGATCCACTACAAACATGTTTTCTCTCTAGAGTTGATGCCTTAGCTACAGTAGTAGTATACAAATGGAGTTCCGAGAAAATGTGAGTAAGAACAGGAAAGTGGTAGGTTGTTTGCTTTGGGTTGACATTTCCCAGACATTTATACAATTAAATTTATAATTACTTTAAGCGATTAAATAATATTTAGAAATATGCTTAAAAGTAGGTAAATACAAAGAAATCTGTATGAGAACAGGCAATAATAAACAATGTACCACAAGGGGAAAATAAAACCATGAAAGGGGAAGGTAAAAAGTCCTGTGGCATTACTTAGGTGTTTCTGGAGTTGCCTGGGCACTAATTTTCGGGAACATGTTCGGGGGCGTTTTTTGGTGGTCACATCAGGGAGGGAGGGTAGAGGGGAATGTTCACATTCTGTAGAATGTTGTCAGTCAGAATAGTTCGGGACGAATTTATCAATATACAAGTTATTCTGCAAAAAAGAGTTCCATTGCAAAAATGTAAAATTTTCACAATGGTAGATAATAAATGAGGGGGCTGGTGCACAGACCCACAAAGTTTCGAACCTCACTTTTGACATAGTTTTAGGGGACTTAAACACAGTTTTAACACAAAGATATAAAAATAACAAATATTATAAAAAAAACTATAATTTTACCAATCGACTCAAAGATAGAATGAAACAAAACTGCAGAATTTTATATGAAGTATTAATTTTTTAATAAATTCAAAATGCTGTAAAAATTGTAAATTTCCCATCTCTTTTAAGCATTTCTAAGTAAGTGAATAGTTTTGTTATTAATTAACATAATATCACTCTTATTAACTAACATTTCATACCTATCTGGTAATACAATTTAATACCTGTTAACTAAGATACAATTAACTTTAACTCTTTTACCCTACTTAGTATCGATAATAAGAAAATTTGTAAAATTAAAAATCTTTATTATATATTAAGTTTAGTAAATACATATAAATTATTCAACCGAGTAAGGATTTCATTTTGTACATTTTTGTGTAAAAATAAATAAGAAAAGTTGGAACACAAGTTGAATGAGAACATTGAATATAATACCAATGGTGTTATATTAAATATATACACAATTTGTATTAAATATTTTCTCAATTACTCAAATCACATTAACCCATAAATATATTTTTAATTTTTCTCTAATAAACACCGGTTTAATAAAACATAGTACTTAAACCATGTTATAAATGAGTAATCGAGTTAAGCATTCTTTATTGTATAATGGTATGCAGATGGATAAACAAGACAGAACATTCTTCAATAAACTATGAATGTCGAATAAATATTCATATGCATTTGTTTATTCAACTTTAAAAATTATCATTAAACAATATTTGCAGTTTTTAAATGAGACTAATGAATAATATACAAACACTCAAACACTCACATCAAATACATATATATAAATAAATATATATATATATATCAATAACTGCGGTGTTCCATTTTAAGGGGCCAAGCCTGATGTCAACAAAGTTTTGGAAGAAATTAGGGAATGTGGCTAATCCCATAGGTGTACATGTGTACTCGTGAAGGCCGACCCCATCGACTAAAAATGCAAGTTTTATGCAGTCCTCCTTTCGGACTGGGACATGTCAATGGAGCTAATGTATTTGCTGTGTTGTAGTGTATTATATATATAAAAAATATGATGTAAAAATATCAATGTTCCTCATCAATCCATTACACAATTAACTTATTATAATTAATATAAATTTTCTCTTTTCAATAATATTGAGTAATATATCTCTGACTAATCTAAGTAACATTACATATAGTATGTTCTGTGACAGTGTTATTCAAACCAACACTTATAGTAGTATAAAAATTTTCTTTCTAGGACAACTGGCTTCTGGTTGATGGTAAGGGGACGACTCCACCACCATCTAGGATCCCATCAGCTATCCTGAATGACATCATTATTGCACAGAAAATGTGTAAAACCACTGCAAATGACTGCAAAAGAACCCCAATTTCGCACAAGACACATGTTTTTCGCACAATTTTGCTCAATGAAGCTGACTTTCACACCCAAACAAAAAGTGCCCTTGCTCAAGCCCAGTAGTGATGATCATACAATATGGGATTTGACTCACTGGGGTTGTGGGTGTGGGGTCACCCTGATATCATTGCTGCTACGGCATTCTGGTCAGTGTTCTCTGGGTGTTCCCAACTAAGTAATCTGTCCTACCAAAAGTGTACACTTCCTGCTCACACAGTCTGCATGAAGGGGGATACCCGATTTCAAGGCATCCTGCCAGCCTCAGGTCAAGTATGACCTATGCTTACATATAAGCATACTTGGCTGTGATTTCCTAACCACTTAATGTAGAGTTATCAAACTCATAACATAGGCATCACCCATGACAAGGAAAAGGACCAAGTGCCAAGTATGATCTATGTCTACTTATAAGCATAGTTGGTTTTAATTTATTTGTCGAACTGCTTAAGATATAACTATCAACTTCATAACATATGCATCGCTTACACCAAGGAAAAGGACCAAAGGATCAAGTATGACCAATGCCAACTTATAAGCATAATTGACTGTAACTGCTTAAGATATAGTTATAAAATACATATCATAGAGATTACACATGACGAGGAAATGGAACGAAGGGTCAAATATGACCTATGTTGTAACACCCATGAAAATAGGGTTTTTATGCATACAATTAATTTATATTATTTTTCTTGTTCTTATTGCTACACATATTGTCATGCAAGAGCTAAAGTAATATCTTTCACACATGTCACTTATATGATTTCTCCTGCCTATGTAAATTTAATTTATTTTTATTAATTTAATTTTTCTTATCACAAAAGATTTTTAATACTTAGATGCATGGTAACAATAATAATTAAGTTTAATTTTGATAGGCTGGTTCATTTTTCATTGTGAATTTATTTTTGTAAAATTAATATTTATTTTTGGTGTGATCTCATTTTGTAAGTCTTTCTACTTTTTATTGTGATATATCTCAGTTCTGAGATCATGTATTCTTTGGTTTTTCTTCATTTAGGTCTCTAGAAGTAGTTCATGTGGGTGATTTGAATAGTTTTGATCCCCATTAGCCCACTTGTTTAAATTCTGATTGTTGATAGACTGGTGCTATAGGCCCCCTTAAGCTACCGTCAGTCTGAGGAGACTAACACTCTCTTTGCTAGTAGCCTCCAATGGTGTCAGATGTAGGGTAGGACATCCCGCCTGAAGTGGAAGGAGATGTAGGACTTTAAATTAGTTTTAGGGTGTGGAGACGTGTCCCTGGACCAATTTTTAAGTAAACTTGTAACCAGCAATGGAGCTTGTGTCAATGATCGGCCATTTACGAGGTTAAGTGGTCAAGAGCTAGATAGTTTAAACATGCTGTCTATGTATTTGTAGACCGGAGCTCCACGTATCTCCACGTTAATCCTGCTACACCAATTCCTGCAAGAGCATCCTACATTCAATCTGCTTGGTGATTAAAAGATAAGTCCTATCAAAATATCTGACATTTTCATCTGCCCTAATTTTATTTACAGTTTGATTCAGATCGATGTCCGTTAGCATCAGTACACTAGCAACGCTATCTTGACTTTTATAGGTAAGTAAATTTCCAGTGCACATACTCCCAATTAAAAACCTGTGATAAGAGTAGTTTCTACCAGAGCTAGACTCTTTCGTGAGAACATAATTTGTTTTAATGTAATATTTACCACAGAACACTGTTTAATTAACTTGAATTTGAGAGCAGTATATTCAGACTATGGCAAGCTATGTCACATAACCATAAAATAGTTCAAGTAGACTAGACATGACCACTTTAAGCATCGTTAGGATAGTGTGTTGTATTTATAGTTTTTTTATATTTTTTTAGTTATATTGCCATCAGGGTTTTTAATTATTTCTGATTTAAACATTTACAAAGAAAAGGAAATGAAAAGTATAATCAATGAAATTTATTCAAAGGGTGTATCTGTTTTGTCATTTTCTCTACTGCAGTGTCAAGTTAACCTATTTCTTACCCAGGGTCTTACAAGTGTGTTTAATAGAGTTTTTAAATTGTTTGCCTTATATTAATGTACATACATAAATTATGTATGTGCCAAATGCTAGTTTCTAAAGGGTGCTAATGGTAATAAACTTGTTCCTGTACCGGCCCAGGATTGTACCAGACATTTATACAGAGGCAGCCTAGGTAAGATCACCTCTTTCCCCACTGATTTATTGCAAGTCAGCTGTGCAGCCTGGTCACTCAAGTGTTATGTGTTGTACCATTGTTGTGTATGCTAATTCTACACCATACACAGCACATATCTATTTGAATATATTATTATATCTCATATTGGCTATCTCAATGAGGAGGCCTTGTGTGTATTCTTCACAGCTCCCTACACAATACAGTACATATTTATATTAAATAAAAGTTATATTTCATATTGGTACCCCTATGTGGGGCTTTCTGGCAGTCAGTGCACATTACACGTCCATTAACTCACTGTTACATTATATTTCAATGTATACTTATAAGCCTAGTTGGCTGTAATTTTCGAACTGTTTAAGATAGAGTTACCAAAATCATATCATATGAATCATCCACAACAAGGAAAAGGTCAGAAAGGTCAAGTATGACATATGTCTACTTATAAATATAGTTGGCTGTCATTTCCGAACAGTTTGAGATACAATTACCAAAATTATAACTTAGGCATCCCCCTAGACAAGGAAAAGGACCAAAGTGTCAAGTATGACCTTTGTATTCTTATATGCATAGTTGGCTGTAATTTCCGAACTATGTAAGATAGAGTTGCCAAATTCATAACATAGGCATCATCCCCAATGATGAGAAGGATCGCAGGTCAAGTACGACATATGTCAACCTATCATAGTTGCCTGTAACTTCCGATGCATTGAAGATACAGTTATCAAAATTCATAAAATATGCATCACCCAAATGATGAGAAGACTTGCAAGGTCAAGTATGACCTATGTCTACTTATAAGCATAGTTGGAATTTCCAAACCATTAAATATATAGTTGCCAAATTCATAACATAGGCATCACCCCAAAAAAACAAAAAGGCTTACAAAGCCAATTATGTCCCATGTATACTATAAGCATAGTTGGCTATAACTTCCGAAACAGTTAAGATGTAGTTTCATATGGATAACATAGGTATAATTCCACATGGCGAGAAGGCTCGCAAGGTCAAGTTTGCATATGCCTACTTATAAGCATAGGTGGCTGTAATATCCGAACCATTAATGATATAGATGTCAAATGTATAACATAGGCATCAACTCAGATGACAAGAAAGGTCGCAGGGATCAAGTGTATCCTGTGTCTACATATAGGCATAGTGTTCTGTATTACCGGAACCATTTAAGAAAAAAACTACCAAAATGATCATGTAGGTGTCACCCCAAATGATGAGAAGGACAGAAGGGTCAAGTATGACCTAAGAGTAAATGACTAATTTCTTAACCAAGTAAGATACAAGTACCAAAATCAGAACTAACGAAATTCCGAATGTTATGCTCTACAATTCTTATGGTGGGGTTTTTTCCGAGTTCTCCCACCCACAATTTGTTCCTGGCATGCCCTGTCAATCTTATCATCCAATTCTCAGCGATGAAGCCCCAGCCCGAATCCCAGCAATGAAGCTTAGGCAAAACATAGGCATCATACTGCACAGTGAAAAGAGACAACAACCACCAGAATAGCCAATTATGTTCTCGTCATATATTGTACATTTCGGAGAAGAAAATACCTACATTAGACTTCAAAATCACCAGACTTGTCTACGCAAGCCAGCAAGGTTTTTATTTCTGAACTTCCCTAAGACATCCGCGATGGATATAAAGTAAATACTAGCATGCGTCTACACACGCGCCAAACTTGTCATCGCCTAAGTCCAATGATATCCTCCATGGACATTGCATGTAAGATCCGAATTGTTTGAGATAAAATAACCTAATTCGGAATAATATAGGCATCACCTCAGACAACAAAAAGATACGACCCCAGGACTCGTCTAAGCCAATGATGACCTCATCAGACATTGAATGTCAGGAGATGTTTGCATGGGACTATGCATTCGCCAAAAAATGTTGGAGGAGGTGCGGGGATCATTCCAGCATCGTTTGGGTTACCAGTCCAATGACTTGACCATACAACCACTATTGCATGAAACAAGCGAGGAGATGAAATAGCGTACATTGGCTTACACACCCGACATACATTGTACAGTTAGCAGAAGTAAATACATGTATTGGCCTACACAATCACCAGATGTGTCATCGCGAGGTATCGATGTTTTCCTACTCGCGCCTAAGCCAATGATGCTTTCGACAGGCGAAAACGATATGGTCTACAAACAATGGTTCAAATAGAAAATGCAATGTAAAGGAAAAAAAATAGATATACATACTACCAACCAACACAAAAGCAGGGGTAGTGTTCGATGCTAGACTAGATCAGCACAACAGATCGACCTCATTACAAACAGAAATCACCACTCACGACACTAGCCACAGCCAACCACCATTGTGTGCTCTGTAAGACAGCCCAGGTGGTCTACTGGCAAGTCGAAGGGAAGGCACTAGCCAAGAGAGAAAGAGATAGATGAGCCAGGGTTCCAGACCAGGCTAGTGGCACACACTTGCTGACCAGCATCGGGTGCTGCGACACGACCTGTCCGAACCAACTGAAACAAAACCAAGAAAGAGAGAGTGATAATACCGCTACACTCAGAGGGAAACAGCATTTACCAATCAATTCGCGAGTGCTGAGGCGAAAAAAAAGTACCATTTGTGAAGTGTGGGAATGGAAAGTTCAGCATTGTTACACACCGACGTAATGAAAAAACGTTACAATTGCTTAGCAACCAGCACAAGTGCAGGGTGCTGTACGATGCTAGACCACGACCTCCTTACCCTTACGAACTGAAATCATCAGCCATCATTAGCAGTGGCCAACCCATCCATCATACAAGTAGTCATACTCTGTCTCCGACCTACACTCATGTATCGTGCCTTCTGGGAAGCCGACTTCATGACCCCAGTGTGTACTTAAAGAGAGTCCTCCGACCTGCGCACATGTGCCGAACCTTCCAGGAAATTATACCCTGCGACCAATGTGTACTTACAGTCATACTCTGTATCCAAATATTCAATGCTAGTAATTACAGACAATTATAACCTGTGCCGAACCTTCAATGTGCATGATTATATACAGTCGTACACGGCACTCGTAGGCATACTCTCTCCCCAACCTTCACTCGCAACTTCTAGTCTCTCAGCTAGTCTGTACACCTCGCCTCCTCCTTCAAGGGTCCCGGGAACCGGCCCGCACCCACAGCACTCGTGGTTCGTCTTGTACCGAAACTTTAATGAGGGACATACTGTACATACTGAGCCTGCGATGATGCTAGATAACATAGTACTACAAGCACACGCGAAAAAACATACACCTGTAGTTGTGCAAGAGAGAGACGAAACTATAAGGCCAGACATGCATCTCAAGAATGTATGTTCTTTGGTGCGTCGCCTGGCAAACATCCCTATTTGACTACAAGGATTTTCGTAATGTGCATGCTGGTGCCGCACGTTTTCTGCAAGATCCTATAAAAGCAACATTGTATGTGTCAACAATAAACTTAAAAGTATTTTACTAACTTTGAATCCATGTACGATGGAGGGTCTACAGTGGCAGATCGTCACTGCAATCTACTTTTGACAGACACGGGCTGGAACGGCAAAGTGGCTGCCTGGGTCGGAGTCCCTTTCATTACTGCTGGCCGAAAATGGTGGCGCAGATAACGAGGCGCTGGTGTCACTTGTGGGAGTTCCTGGAATTTTGCTTGCACTTCCAAGAATTGATGCTCGTTTTGTAAAACTGGTCAGGCCGGTGACGTCATCCTTGTGTGTGTTGCCGTCGCGAGCTGGAAGTAAACCAGTGTGGCGCTCTGTAATTGCTGTGTTTAAAGTTTAAACAATGATGAAATCTTCCAGCGCAAATGGCGTGTTTAAACAACTGATTTTATTAGTAGGACAATCTGGACAGTTCGGAACAATGCTATTGGTCGTTCAACTTGCTAACCTCTCCAGGGGAATTGTGGACATTTTGGGTTTAAATTCTCTGTGGGGTTGCTGTTTCGGGAGAGATGTCAGCTCCATGGGGACATACAGCTCAGAAGTTAAGTAATAATTTATGATAATGATAATAATTAGAAAGGCATTAATGGCGAAATTCAGGAAGGACAAAATTGCATGTCCATATAGGCATCATTAGGCATACAACTTGTAGTGAAACATTAAATTCCTGAGATTATTTTCTTCTTAAAATTTTAGGCAGGAAAAATATGCACTGTTATTATAATGGGTTTCTAAATGAAGTTTCCTTCATGTCTTTGAAAATAGAAGGACGATATTTGCCTGTCTTAGAAAATATTTTTGAAAGTTCAGTTGGCCTTTTTCAATCTAGTAGAATGGCCAGGAAAGTTAAAGTATTTTTAACCTTGTTTTTAAAAGACATCACAATTTTAAACTGTTAAACTAATGGTTGGCCTTTGTCATATTCTATGACCAGTTAAGAAAAATAATAATAATTTGAATTATTATTGGGAACTTCTATTTGACCTTAGTTTGGGCCAGGCCTGTAAAAGTAAACAAATGATCAGAAATTTTATTGAGAATTCTCTGTTGGCCTGTCATCTTGCATGGCCATTAAAACATTATTAGAAATGCTGAAATTTTTAATAGGCTTTTGTCACCAGTGGCTAGTGAAATTAAAAGTTTAACCTTGCGGTAAAACTTGAACTTAATGTGGATATTTCTTAAAAGTAATAAATGGGTACTTGAATAAATTACTAAATGAAAAAAAGCTCTTGTGTGAGATTGTTCACAAGGGCATGTCTGGCTCTTTAAAAAAATTTCGTATAGGTTTTCAAAGAAATGTGAAGTCAGTTGTTAATTTTGAGATATTCTAACTGGCCTGTAATTTCTTTTATAAATTTTATGGAACCGGTGAAAATAAATATAATACGTTTTTGTAACTGCTACAAGTTATGATGTATATTTTCAATGGCCAGTGTTTGCTGTTAACAGAGAAAAAATATTTTTTCCAAACTCAAAGAGCTAGGAATTTGAAAACCATATTAATAGTTAATATTTTTAGGAAAATAAATGTGGAAGTGCATATATATGGGAAAGAATAAACACTAATTTTATTGTGCTACATAATTCAAAATCAAATAGAGTATTTTGTATTTTTCTCTTTTAAGGGAGTGTTAGTTCAAAGAAACAAAAATTTATATATTCACAAGTGTCTACAGTTGTTTAAAAAGTAAAGTTACTACTAAAAGATGGCTGTAGCTCATGTGTTTCCTATAGGTAAATATAGTGTATGTTTCCTATAACTTCCAACAGCTTGCTCATATTGTTTTTTTTTTGTTTTTCCAAAGTTTAGCCTTGCATGACTTTGTACTTGTTGTATTGCTCGCTTGTTGCGTCCTTGAGTACTAGAAGGGCATCACAAGAAATCCCTGCGCACTATGCTCCATATGAGTAGGATGTCTGTTGCATTTGGGGTCAAACACAAGAGTTATTGCATTAAAAGAAAGAGCTAATCTTTTCAGTGGCGGCAGACATTTAGTGTTGTTGTGCTAAACTGGTTGTTAATCACTGTAATCATGTCCACAGGTTGGGTGCAGAAACTGACGAAATCTTCCCTCACACAGCTTTTGAAGGAGGCTGGTGAGATTGTTCTTGTATCGGAGGGCATCGATGAATTGAGGGTGAAGGTTAGGGCACTCGTGCGGTGTGATAGCGGTCACATCGCGGGAGCCGAAGGTGAGTCGTATCCGTTATTTAAAATTCTTAAAGATTTCTCTGTTAGATTGCTTAAAAAAAACACATTTGAAAAATACCATGTTAGTTGTAGTTGTTCAATTCTTTGTAGAACTTAACTCGGTAATTGCCTTGAATTTCTGTCCCTGTCAGGTTACTTACTCTGTTACTACCTTCAGAGTCCTTGAACTACTACAGTCCTATTTTAGTAAAGTGTGTGAAGAGAACTGGGAGATTGAACAGTTAATAAAATCTTGTCTTAATGTGGTCTCTAGTGAAATTGCCATCGCTCATTTGTGTTTGAAATTACTGGAAAAGAAACGGTCCACCAGTCAGACTTTGCAGGAATTTGTAAAGGATATCTTTGGGGTAGTAAATGTGTCGGGATACCCATGTTGTGAGGAATATTTCATGCAGAGTTTTTCACAACCTCCATTCTAAGAATAGTCGGTTTTTCCCTTTTGCTACTAGACCGACCACACTGTCACAACTTTTAAACTTAGTGACAGAAGTTGAGCGCACTTTGTTAGATTGTTCAACCAAGCCAGAAAGGTGTGAGTTTAAAGTAACTGAGAAAGATCTGTGGGAAATCAGGTTCAGTAAAATTTTGTTTTATCTATGGTAAAAATAATCATGTGCCTAAAGATTGTTTTCAACGTAGATCTGTTTTTAATGTAGCTCTGGAAGAGAGTTTTGGAAAAGAAAGGTTAAGAGACACTCTTGGTATTCTCAGACAAGAAGTGCTAGCTTTAATCCAGATATGGAAAACCGGTTTCAGGATTATGTATGCTACCTCTGTAAGCAGAATGCTCAATGAGAGAAAAAGCGATGGAAGCTCATTCGATCAGTGTATTGAGTTTTGGGCACAAGTATAGATTATTATGTTACTGTAGTGTTAGCCGACCAAGGGTAGTGGCCCTTCTTGATTCAGGAGCTTCATGCTCACTCATAAACCAGGAATTTTGTAATTACTTACATCAGAATATACCGAAGATCTTATTCGCATGAGGAAAAGTGAGCAGGTAGGGGTTTCCCTTGGAAATGGCGTCATGATTACTTCCCAAGGCATGGCTTCTTTCAAAATCAATATAGAAAATTTTACTTGGAAAGACTCAGGCTAGCCTAAATGTTTCACAGAAATAATTATTGCTTGAATCTTGTAGAACTCAGAAGTAGAAGTTCAGGAAACCCAGTTAGTAAAGTTACAGCAGGAGTTTGCTGATGTTGTTACCCATAAGTTGGGACACTACAGTAAATACCCCATAGTTTTGAAGATCGAGGATAACGAACCAGTATTATTCTATACCGTACCGAGTCGCCTCAGGAATTGAAAGCTGTTCGGGATATTGTTTAGGATCTTTAAAGGGAAAATATTGTGGAACACCCGGAAAGTAATTATTCAAGTCTAGCTTTTTGATACACTAAAATAAGCCTGGGGAATATCGTGTAATCTGCGACTACATGAAGGTGAACAGAAATATATATATGTTGAGCCATATCCCTTACTGACAATAGACTTTTTTTTTCAGCATGTCGGGAAAACCAAGTATTATTCAGTTTTTTATTTTAATTCTGTGTTTCTCCAGTGTGATCTATACTCCGATTTGCGAGGTATTTTGGCTTTTGTTAATCTTTAGGGGCAATATCAGTGGTTTTGTTGGCCCATGGGAGTCAACTGTGGTCCTTAGACACTGTCACATGTGGTTTTTTCCATGTTAGGTAAATATAAATATTATTTTCTCTTTACCTACATCGACAATGTATGTGTGTATATTGAGACATTCGAAGACAATTTAGAACATCTACGTCTCTTTTTGCTTGCCCTATGGGAAGTGGAGTTAAGAGTAAACCCAGACAAAGTAACTTGGGCCAAGACTTATGTGAGATATTTTGGTTTTGTTTTCTCAGTGGGCAAGTTGCTAATGGATCCTGAGAAGTTCAGACAATTTGTAAATTTCCCAGTCCCAGAGAATTTGAGAGGGGTATAAAGTTTATTGGGTATGGTAAGTTTTATACAAAATTAATTGAAAAATTTGGCTGATATAGCTGAACCTTTGAATGCACTGAAAAGAAAAGTTGTGGAATTTATTTCTGTGTGATGAAGGGGAAGGGGGGGGGGCAGAATCAAGCTCTTTTTTTTTTGTTGAAGGAAGAATTAGCCACATCTCCTCTCATCCAATTGCCTCATTTTGAACATCAGTTTATTCTCCAGGTTCGTGCCAGCTCAATGGCAGTAGGTGCTGTTTTGTGCCAAATTAATGGAGATCGTCTGGCTCCCATGTAATATGCTAGTAGACTTCTGATTCCTTCAGAGCAGAAGCTTTCAGCCTATGAAAAAGAGGATTTAGCTGCCATATTCGGCATGGAGAAGTTTAAGGATAATTTGGAGTGTGCAGAGTGTGAACTACGTATGGACACTCAAGCTTTAAGTTCGTTTTTATCTACCTATAAGCCAGTTGGACATTTAGCTCGATGGCTTGTTCAGCTTACATGTTTTAAGTTTACGATCAAGCATGTAAAAGGCATAGATAATGGTTTGGCTGATGCATTCAGTAGGATGTTTGACACAGATGAGTTTCATGTAGATCCCCCATAACTGTATCTGTAGTTCAAATGAAGGATTTAATCAGGGGAATTCGAAAGGAAAAGGTTCAAGTTACAACCCAAACAGAAGTAGAGTCCTCTAAGCATCTAAAAGTGGATGGACACCAGGTTAAGGTGTTTCAAGACTTCCCACAGGTGTATCTTAAATTTCAACATCACCAGCGAGTGGGCGTAGAATGTAAAGGTATAAAGACGGACATTGACGCAGAAAAAGGGTGGACAATTGGAAGTCAGGAAAGGTTTAATAGGATATTTTGAACTTAAAAAACCATAAATTAATTTTTTTTTGTCCTACAGGTATTGCATGGACCCATATTTCAATACTACCACGTCACTTATTTTCGTGGACCTCTTGGCCAGTATAAAACTGTAGCTCAGATTAGAGAAATGATTATCTTGGCAAGGGACATCAAGAACCTTGTTGAAGAATGTCTTGAGTGTCAGTGAGAAAATCCACGAAATGCTAACATAATTAGTCCTTATAGTGCTAGTATTGCCAAGTTTCCTTGTGAACACTAATATCTTAGACTTTTTGATACTCTTCTTTGTACAACTGCATGTTTTTCCTCAATTTTAGTGACAGTAGGTAGTTTTAGCAAAAGTTTGTTTCTTTTCTTTTCTTTAGGAAACATGAAATATGTAAAAATTTTAGTCAGCGAGTATTTCCTAATTTTGGGTCTCCTGTAAGTATTGTAACAGACAATACCACCTATTTTGTGTCTATAAAAATGAAAAATCTTGCTTTCTCTTGGAGGATAAACGTAGTGCATACTACTCCTTACTATCCGAAGGCTAATTTAGTGGAGCAATACAATCGCAAACTAAAAGTGTCCTTAGGGCTTTCCAAACCAGGTTCCATAAACACTGGGATACTGCCCTGTATCAGTTGTCATTAGCTTTTAACAATGTTATCAGCAATGCAGCTAAGAAAGTATGAGCAGAATTATTCTTTGGGTGAAGCCTGTTCCATCCATTTATTAGTACCTGGGGGCTCCACGAATTTTGTTGGGAGGCTGTAGATCGTTCAGATCTGGAAGAAGTCTGGGAAGAAACCACTCAAAATCGAATTAAATACCATTCCATATTATCTTCTAGGAAATATTATAATAGGGACCTGTTATTATTAAACAGGGAGATAAGTTGTTTTTGTCGAAACCCATTATCGGAGTATCAAGGTGGCTAAGTTTAGCGCTAAACTTGCACCTAACTATGTAGGTCCTTTTGCGGTAAAGCGTTTCTTGATGCTTGTGACTATATGTTGGAGAACATAGATCATCCTGGTTGCCTGAATGAGGTGAATCTTCCCCAATTAAAACTTAGTACTTCTCGATGAGAGTGTAGGGATTTTGCAACACTGAAAGGTTTATTTATTTTTGTTGAAATGTGTAATAGTTCTGCTGTAATGTTGGTCGTTATTGATCATTGTGCTGTAGTATCATCCAGTTTGTTTTTTAGGTATAATTATTAAGGTTTTGTGTTTTTAATTGCTGTGTTGTTTGTATGTAGGGGCTGTTATCTCTCATTCATGCTCATTTCATTATGGTATTCATTTTCATTTAGTAGTGAGTTGTATGCATGCTCATTTCATATGGGTCCTCACGCTCATGTAGGTTTAATATGTTTTTAGTCACACATTGGAAGTGTTTCAGAATAATTAAATTATGATGTACGAATTTATTAAAATATCGATATGTACAGAGGTAAATAACCTCATAAGTGTTGATATTAGTGGTCCTAAAATGTTGCCCTATGAGTTGCCATACTAATTTTTGTGACATCTAAAGTTCGCATCCTGGGAGTGAGGTGTGACATTTTCACCAGAATTTGACAACAGCAATGCTTGCACAAGCAAAGTTTTGTTTTTTCCGGTGCTGATGCTGGAGATGGTGACGGCTGCGGCAGAGCGCCCTATTCCAATGTGTCTTCCTGGGGAAGAGGTGTCGTGACCAGCGTCGAAACTGGACACTTCGGAGAAGATTCTGCAACACTTCAGAGATTTCTTCTTCACAGAATCCATCCCTTTAGGATTGTTGGGGGGGGGGGGGGGGGGTATCGAGATATGCCTCTCAAAAATGTACATGCTTTGGTGCGCATCCTGCCAAACATCCCTATCTGACTACGAGGATTTTCGTTATATGCATGCTGGTACCGCACGTTTTGTGCAAGACTCTATAAAAGTTAGATTATATGTGTCTACAATAAACTTAAAAGTAATTTACCGACCTTTTAATCAATGTACGATGGAGGTTCTACGGTGACAGATCGTCACAGCAATCTATGTTTGACCGACACAGGCTGGAGGTGATAATAATGAGATAGGTCTTAATGGCGAATTTCAGGAAGGATAAAATTGCATGTCCTTATAGGCATCTTTAGGCATAACACTTGAAGTGAAACATAAAATTCCTGAAAAAATATTATTCTTAAAATTTTAGGCAGGAAAAATGTGCATTTTTAATAGAATTGGTTTTGAAAAGGAAGTTTCCTTCGAGTCTATGAAAATAGAAGCAAAATATTTCTCTGTCTTAGAAAATATTTTTCAAAGTCGTTACTGTTGTCCTTTGTCAATATAGTATGGTCAGGAAAGTTACAGTGTTTTTCACCTTGTTTTTAAAAGGTACCATCATTACAAACTTTGAAACTATTGGTTGGCCTTTGTTATCTGTAACGCCAATTAAGAAAAAAAGTAATAATTTGAATTACTACTGGGAACTTCTACTTGGCCTTAGTTTTGTGCCAGGCCTGTAAAAGTAAACAAATTAGCAGAAATTTTATTGAATATTTCCTGTTGGCCTTTGTCATCTAGTATGGCAATTAAAAACACTATTAGAAAAGTTGAAATTTTCAATGGGCTTTTGTCACTGGGGGCCAGTGAAATTCAAATTAGAACCTTGTGTTGAAAGTTGAACTAAATGAGGATATTTCTTAAATGAAATAAATTAATACTTGAATAAATGAAAAAATCTGTAGTGTGAGATTGTTCACAAGGGCATTTTTGGCTCTTTTAAAATTTTTATGAGTGTTTTCAAAAAAATATGAAGTCAGTTGTTAGTTTTGACATATTCTAACTGGCCTGTAATTTCTTTTATAAATTTGATAAAAGATGTAAAAATGTATATATTAAATTTTTGTATCTGCTACAAGTTATGTTTTTTTTAATCACCAGTGTTTGCTGTTAACCTAGAAAATATTATCTATTTTTCGAACATAATATAGCTACGAATATGAAAACAATAATAGTAGTTAATGTTTCTAGGAAAAGAAATGTGGTAATGCATTTCTATGGAAAAGAGTAAACACTCGTTTTATGGTGCTACATGATTCAGAATCAAATAGAGCATTTTTTGCATTTTTCAGTGTTAGTTCAAAGAAGAAGAAAAATTTATTCACAAGTGTCTATAAATGATTAAAAAGAAAGAACGTTACTATTAAAAGATGGCTATAAGTCACGTGTTTCCTATTGGTAACTATAGTGTATGTTCCCTATATTTTCAACAACTTGCGCATATTGTTTTTTTTTTCAGC
This sequence comes from Dryococelus australis, assembly GCA_029891345.1. NCBI lineage: Eukaryota > Metazoa > Arthropoda > Insecta > Phasmatodea > Phasmatidae > Dryococelus > Dryococelus australis. The sequence goes on along the minus strand of CM057009.1, from coordinate 66,199,439 downwards.
ATTTTTCCAAAATTTGGTTTTGTGTTGCTTTGGGATTGATGCAATTCCCCCTTGTTGCGTCCTTGAGTACCAAAAGGCGTCACAAATGGTAAGCTCATTGCGAATTATTCATGACAAGTAAGGAGGTGGTATCGTACATGCCGGCATGAAAATCGTGCTCATTACGAAACTAAAATTACCCATGAATCACTCGACACAAATGTAATGGCAAGTATCACAAATCAGTATGCACTGCGCAGACACAAAACATAATGAGCATAGGTTTACCTTAACTGGTGTAGCTGTTTCAGAAATCCTGAAGGTCACGAGCACATCACATCGTCGTGAACTCCCTGGAAGCAATAACTGCCCTACCTTTCCGTGCTCGGTATACATTACCGACCCAGAAAGCAACTCGACGCCTGCAAGTAGTACAGCACCACCACCCCTTGACAAAAAAAAACATTCTTGGTACATATAATATTGAAAAGGTACTAATGCATGTACCCTGAAGGCGGTGGAGCCAGTTAACGAACTTTGAAAATAAGGTATCGTAGGTTCAATTCCTGTAGAGAGTGGTAATGCACAATGTCATTACATGTTCACCCGCAGTGAATAGACAATCGTTCATCAGAAAGCAAGGCCCCATTGCCAAACGTCACGACGAGAGGTTGGCTATAAGACTTAACCATATGGTGCGGGCGAAATAAGTGTTTGTGTGTGTGTGCATTGCATGCATACACCAGGAAATGTTCGAATGAAGACGATCGTGTAAGATATATGAGAAGTTTAGAGGCCAACTTCACAGCCAGTAGTTGAGACGGGCAACACAAACTAGCATGATGTAATTATAGTCATACTCTGTTTCCGACCTACACACATGAACTGAGTCCTTGCAATTATAGATAGTCATACTTTGTCTGTGCTCGAAACTTCAATGCATGTACTTGCATCATGTACCAAGCCATTGCATATACAAGCAATCATACTCTGTCGTCCCTGCCTGCGCTCAAACCTTCAATGTGTGTACTTAAACAGTTTCCATCCAGCACCCATGCAGATGTATGCACCACGCAGCCAGCAATACATGTTCATCCCAACCCCCTTCCACTGTGATAACTACAGTGTTGTATTAACCTACAGTGATAACATTTGTAGGGCGACAAGTCTAGAACTCAGGTCCCTACAGACAGCTGCTTGCAATAACCATTTAAGTTTCTCTAGTCGTCTGCTAGATTACACGAAAGAAAAAACAGTTATAAAAAAATGGCTGTGTGTGTGTGTTGTATAATTATTATTTTCGTACATGACCATACTCATCAACACAAAATACTTGCAGCCTGCCAGTCATAGGTCACACACTGTGTCATTCCGAGACACAAATCATCATCATATAGAGTGATAAATACAAAAGCACTTTGTCGTCGATAATGGTGCGAATCAGATCATTGCATCTACATTCACCTACAGGTGAAATCACTGGTAAAAGACTAACACCTCTGGAATCGTCAACAGAAAGGAGTCATGACAAACAATACAGTTTCAACGTTAGCAGTGTGGAAATACCTTTAGTAAATGCTGCAATGCACGACGTCGCCCATCGTGATATCCTGCCTAAAGAATACCGTCTTGCACGACACAAAATAAAATCTGTCTACAAACAGCTACCTGCAACATGACAAATATATTCTTGGCTGCCTAGAATGTTGTTAAGATAGTCCCACCATTACAGGCACACCAGGAGCTGGTGAAAGGCACAATGGGAGTGAGCAGCAAAGCAAGACATCTCCAACATGGACAGATTAATGCATGTAAAGAAGATGAAAGGCCAACTTCGCACAATGATCGACCGGATAAGGTCACCAACCATGCTGATGTTTGCACCACATGCAAACTAGCATGTAGCATGAACAATATTTAAGCCAACATCATGTAAACACAAATGTAATTTCGTCGGTGAGTTGAAAGCAGTTCGTTACGACTACAATGGTTGAAGACTTATCAGCTATGTCACCAGCATCGCTAACAGTATTTCAATATAAATGTTACTGTTGTGGAAATACTTTTAGTGCAAGGCGTAGTGCACATCAGCATGAAAGTTGCCATTACATGTTCAGCTCGGCACACACACTTTGTTCATCTGTGATAACTGCGATGTGGTGTTTACCAGCAGTGATAAGCTATAACAAGACGCCCAAAGACAAGGTTTGTTGTTCATCGGGTGAATCGAGTGCAGCAAGACATTCGCTAACCGCATTAGTGCCAAACAACATGAAGCTGAAGAGTCGTTACTAGCATTAACGTATCAATGTTGCTATTGTGGAAAATACTATTTAGTAAACAGGAGTAATGAACGCCAACATGGAAATTACCATTGCCTGTTCAGCCCAGCATACTAGACATTCCATTGTGATAACTGTGATACTGTATTTACCCGCATGTATAACCTGTATAACAAGAGGTGCAAAGGAAATGTTTGTCGTTCATCGGGAAGCAAGTACAGCAAGACATTCGCTAACTGCACCAGTACCAAACGACATGAAAATAGTAACTGTAATCGTCGTCTTCAAGACATACCTTTAAAACATCTATAATACCAACAACAGCGAGACCCTCCGAAGAGTTGCTACAGTGTCAATGTTACCACTGCTGTCACGTACTCGGCTACAATATGAAGATGGAAGCAATGGTTGAAGACATACCATCTGTAACACTGACAACAGCAAAGCCCTCCGAAGAGTCGCTATGTTATCAATATTACCACTACGATCTCATACTCGAATACATATTAAATCAATTATATGAAGACTCTGTATCACCGTCAGCATCGGCAAGGGTATCTGAAGAGTCACTACAAGCATTGCAGTGCCTATGTTACTGCTGTGGAGACGAACAACAGGATAAGGTAACCATGATGCTGTTTGCACCACACACGCACACCCGGCAGTCTGAGACATCTCAAGACTAGCTATGAAAACTAGCATGCAGTGTGAACAAGCGAGCACCTACAAGTGTTAGTTAATCAGCGAGCGTGGTGGTGGTGGTAGTGGAACACAGACAGTATCTTCTACTATGACTGTGTACACTACTACAGATGGAATCAATGGTCGAAAACGTAATTGACATCATACATACCGACACGAAAGTTACTATTGCATGTTTAGTGCAGCATACATGGCGGACCACTGTCTTTACCTGAGGTGATAACCTCTATACATACATAACAACAAGTTACATTCATTGGGAAGCAAGTGCGGAAAGTCACTGACAAACACATAGCAGTAGGTACAGTTCTTAGAGAGCAGGAATTAAAAATCAAATATATTTTTTATGTTTATATTTATTTATAAACACAACCAAATCATACACACTTATATCATTCAATAAAGCATACAGCTCTGAGTTAATCAATAATTGAATTTATCTTTCGGATGACAGACAGATACCAACCTGTCTGCAATGAAATTAACCACCGTAGTCTATCAACTATGTCATTGGAGTCTTCAGAGTAGTCAGACTTCACGCCACCCTTCGCTGAAGGTTCACGATACATGTCTGCATATATGTTTTCCTTCTTCCGAGTTGAGTAGGTTGCGAGGTACCTCTGGACTGGAGTACTAGATTTGAATCCATGTTACTCATGTCCCAACTGCAAGAAGGTCTCAGCAACACGCTTTTGTTTTGCAGATGTAAACACTTCATCAGTATAATATGCACCATTACCAGCAGACTTGGAGCTCACAATGTCGTTCTCAGAAGACTTGAAGGTCACATTGTCATTCTCAACATCCTAGGTAGCATCTTCGTGTTTGACTTTACATGTTAGCTGCACATGGGTGTTGTTCACAATTTCTGACGATCTGTATGGTTCATACTCTGCAACATTCGTAGTTCGTTCTTCGAACCATGCAGGCCGGTGTAATGTTATGGGTGTTCAGACTATCGATAGTTTACATGATGAATCTGCAGGAAGGCTAGCCTTGTAGTGCTGTCTCGTGTCAAGCAAAGGTGCGGTACCTTTACACATACCAGTGTGTCTCTTTAGATTATCGCTTCTACCAAATGTCGCACCACACATATCACATGTTATTATTCTAGAGGTAGGTCCTTTTATATATTTGATTTTCTCATGATGACGAGCATGACAAATTTTGCTGAAAATCTTCCTACAGGAACAATAGTTTTCCAGCCGCGGAGGAAGGTACCTCCATAGAGGCATGCTCAATGGTAGGCTTTGTATAAATTTGCGCCATCTTCATGTAACACAAAACTGATGTTATTTCCACAGTAGCCACATGGGTATAGTGTATACTAGGTCTAGCCTTTGTGTTCTATACCTACTAATAAATTTCATCAGCGAGATTTAAGCATTGTGCCAGTCAATTTAACTAGTCCTTCACCCAGAGGGACTGTACTTCAAGTAACAAACTTCCCTGCACTCATTCTGTCAATTACTGAGTGTCAGTCCGACACTGTATTCTGTCTCGAGTCAAGCGAAGGGTGTCTTTACATTATTGCTTCTACGAAATTGTTCTTACACTACATATGCTAGTATCCTAGAGAGCGTAAATAGTTCTGACCCCTTGCGGCTGACCCCTCATAGCTGACCTCTCATGTACAGTAATAGCGATGTCACACTATATGTGACATTCTGCTGTTGTAGTTCTTTATACCTCAATTCTGCTGGTCGAAGATGGCGCTATGATGTAGTGGGGTAGGCACATAATTGCATAATGATCTAAGTGAATTTGTTCTCAACTGTAGATGATCGATCCTCTGTAATGTCCAACCAGATCTGTTTCCCATTTACTCTTCTTCCTCCTGACAAATGTTCTGTATACTAGATTCAACACCATATTTGATGTCATGAGAATCATTCATGCAGAGGCACTTTCAATGTCTTGAAGGCTCTCTGGCTAAATTCATCGTAATGTGGTTCTAGTTTGTAATATTGGCATTCCAACCATATATTATATTTTATTAATCCTTCTTTTTCCAGCTCATTACTAAGTTATCTATAATATTATGATTCATATGCTTAAGATATGTACAAATGTATTTAGCCATGCCTGCTGCAACATACACCTTCATTAGACCATGGAAAGGCGATTCTTTCATGATGTACCCATTCTCGTTTGGTATGCTTGCAACACATGCTGGTGTAGTAGGTTTTTCATATGTACAAGTTTATGCATGGTTATTATATGCCTCACGGCATACTTTTACCTGATAGTCTAATATTTTGTGTGACACTTCGGCTGGAATGCTTACTGTTCGTTGATAACATATGAACTCACGAAAACACTTATAACAGCTAAAAGTTAAAAGGCCCGAGCTCGACGTCTTCGAACATTATCAGGTTTCTTATGCTGACGGATACTGTAACGCATACGAAATGACTTGCCACAGTAGTAACATGCCTGTGGAGAATCCTACATGTCCAGGGTCGATGTTGCTGCTGGTGACAGTGGTTTAGTATCCAATACAGCAGGTGCAGTCCATTCTCTTGTTACTTGTGGAGGCAGGTCTGCAATATTTAGGTATGCTGTTGTCGAGTGTGAGTGTGAAGACCTACATTGCTTAGATGGTACAGGAAAAAGTCCATCGCATGTTGAAGATGTCTTTTAAAGCTGTCAGATCTACTAAATGGAGACTTGCACAGTTCAGATGTTACAGTAGACTGCTTCGTGTTCATAGCACAACCAGTCTCATGTCGATGAGCATGGTCGCTGTTGGTAAACGACTTCTTGTAGAACAAGCACAAAAGTCTTTTTGAAGTATGTTCCATCTTCGACGATCACTCTTCGAGTAACAGCAACACACTGACGATTACGTGAATTCCATATGTTATATATATACATATTTTTTCAGTGGGATTTAAGCATTCTGTAAAAATCAATTCACTTAGGTAGTTTATCTGGTTTACTACACTAGCACACAAGTAGATCTCTAATGTCGTCATGCTTTGCTATTTCTACTAAACACCTTACTACAATATCGACACTGTTTCCTCCTCACCGAAGGATTGTTAAGGTTGGAAGTTGATGTACCGCTACTTGATACAGCAGGCACCTGATCGTCACAGGTTTGTTGCTTAACAGGTACAAGGTCTTTGCATTTTCATAAGTATGTTTAAACTGTCTGTACTAGTGAATAAACTGTGACACTTATCACATCGATATCCTTTGCGATATGGATTCAACTTACATTTATGTTTTACATGTCTCTTCCCAGTGTATGCATGTGCAAGGGTCCTGTTACAGTAGTTGCATGAATGTTTAGGAGATGATTCAGCCATTGTTTTCATGGTTGGGCATGATGTCTTTAATGACATTGTTGGATTTTTCGCAGGTGTCCTCCCAAATATAGAATGCTTTAGTCTCAGAAAATACCGACTGACATGTGCAGGAAGGAGTGCTTTGCATGTTGCAGTATGCCTTTTGAAGCTATCGCGTCGTCGAATATACGAGTGACACTCTTTACAGTACACATAATCACACTTCATATTGTGAGGATACTCAGTCTTGTGTCGAAGGACATGGCAACTTTGTGTAAAGGTCTCCTTGCAGTAGTGACACAAACATCTGTCCTCCATCATCGAAGAAGAGTACGTAGCCACTGTTCACTTATCAAAACCTGGATGACAACTAAGTCAGCCAACCTATACTAAAATCATCATATTGTTAGTTTAATTACTACTACAACTTTGATATTCATGTATATCGCCATCTACAGGAAGAATGGCTCCTACCACCAGGAGGAGTGCCAGAACAACGCCTGCCACAGAACCAAGGTTTCCCAGGAACAAAACTGTGAGCTTGATGATGACTGTCAGCCGACCCTGTGTCCGAACGACGACCTCACCAGCTGCTCCAAGAATGCATCTCTCTCTCTCTCTCTCTCTCTCTCTCTCTCTCTCTCTCTCTCTCTCTGTCCTTTGCGAGTTCCTAAGGGAATTAATCAGTGTTGGATGCTCCTTCAGCATTCTTCCGACATGCAGTACACCAGTCCCTAGAATGTGGTGTATCCATAACAGAATTGCATCCTTGCAAACATCCTGTACATGGGAGAGAGTCGTGTATCTCTTTGTCCTGTTGTGGATTTCCAGGTAGATACTTGTAGACATATCGTATTTCATGTCGATCATATGTCAGAGTGAGTTCTTTAGGCAAGTATGCGAGCTCAGTTGCTTTATTGTGTGCTGCGAGTGAGTTAAGCTTTCCATGTACACAATCAATGATAGAATATTCTGCCCACTAGAAGAGCATGCCATCATGTTCATTATGCTTGCACGGCGAGTTGTGTATGATGCATAGCTGCTGACCCACACAATGATGCACTCTCAAGTCACTCGAAGTCAGAGCTCGAACTTCTAATGAATCAGAGAGCTCGTTCATCTGCACATATATACCTTTGATTTATCCACACTCCAAATCCTTATAGAACACAAGAGAGACAATATTCTTACTCTATATACACCAGCAAGGTAAGGCTTTGCAAAATCTTAATATGCAACAGCAAGGAAAATACCTACAGTTACTGTTGAGCAGAACGATTGTCTCAATGGGAAATTATTAGTTAGGTGTGGGATTCGATCCCACACTCCCTTTACAGGAACCAGAATTTAACTCACACACCTTAGAGTGCTTGGCCAACCTGACAATGTGTATTAGCGAGTACAATTACAAGGCTTTATTGAATACATGATGTAATCGCCTCTATGTTGAAGGAGGCTGGCATCGTCGGAACAGAAGTGATGGCCGATTATTCATTGTAGCACAGATGTACACAATGTACAGAGAGTGTATGACTACTCTTCATTACACGAGCATTGCAGTCTTGGTACACAAAAACCACGAGTGCAGGCGATGCAGATTATGCACGAATGTGCTACTACTATGGTCTTCGGCCCTGGACCCATGTGGTGGTGGAAGGGGACAAAGTATGAGCAATAAAGGCGGACAGGGTATGACTACGAAGGCTCGATTCCCGGGGAGAGTACGACTGTGTGTGTATAATTACAGACATGGAAGGTCGGAGGCTCAGTACATGAGTGTGCAGAGACTGCCTCTAAGTAAATACAATGAAGGTTCGGTGCACAGGATCAGTGCACGAGTGTGTGGGTAGGCCATGACCACCTGTAAGTACACACAGGCTGGAGAGACCATCTGTAATTGCAGACTCGGTACACAAGTGTGGGCAGGTCATGAAGACAGAGTATGGCTGTTTGTAAGAAAAAGCTCAGTACATGAGTGTAAATAGGCCATGAAGACAGAGTATGACTGATTTTAAGTGCAGGCTTGGTACATGAGTGCAGGTCATGAAGATGGAGTATGACCACCAGAAATTGCAGGCTCGGTACACAAGTGTGGGTGGGTCATGAAGACATTGTAAGACTGCCTGTAAGTACACACAGACTGGAGATGTCATCTGTAATTGCAGGTTTCAGTACACAAGTCCAAGTAGATAATGAAGGCAGAGTATGACTGCCTGTAAGCTAGAGTATGACCACCTCTGTACTTGCATGGAAGATTCGCTACACAGCCCAGAACATTGTATGACTGCCTGTAATTATTAGACTTGCAGTTCTGTAATGCATTAGTGGTGGTGGGAAATAATATAGAAAGTAATCCTGCGATTAGGACAGGCCACAGTACCATGCACACTAGCAGCATGGACGGACTGTTTGTTAAATTGAATGGCAATGAACAGTACAAGGCAATGTAAGACCTCACTATAGGCTAGACATACATGGCAGAGGATTTCCAGCGGGCTGAGACAACTTATGGGAAGTGTGCAAAATGCCTGATGGACCGTTTGTTCCGGGTCCGACTACCATCTCGGTACACACAGCTGATTAGCGACAGTGAAATGTTGATGATGAACGAGGGGACATTGCACATAGCTTATGCTGGAATTAAGCCCATAGATAAAGATAAGATGATGCCAAGGAAGCGTTCAGACCTTTACCAACCCAGAGGGGTTTGGGGGGGGGGGGGCTAATAAAAACAAAGTCCCTTTTTCTGCAGCAAAACTATCGCCTCTTCAAATAGTAACCCCTCTTCAATCGAAATAACACGTTATTTATCTGGGCTACCAAATACAGACGTGGAAAATAACAAAGCCGACTTTCTAACCAAGTTCATTAACGTCATGTAGTTCTGTAAACACACCAAACCCATAATAACAGCATTTAATTGTACTCCATAAAATTGTAGGCATCACACATTTCACGGGCTAGCGGGACGAAAAGTAAATTGTTTAGGCAGGACAGTATTTGGCAGGACAGGAGTACTTACATAAAATTGTTTGAGTTTGCTGACTGACACGCATGTCAGACTTGAAGCAGGGCTTCATACTCATTGTACAATGTGATCTATATGTATATTAGACACACATATATTCATATAACAATATGTGTGTATGTACTTTGATGATATCTGGGAAGAGTGGGAGCCATAAAAATACCCATAATAAGCCCAATTGCAACAGCAATGGCCCATCGATGTACCACACCATAGCCATCAAATGTCCTACACATGGCTACCAGATACATAGTCAACAGTAGTAAGACAATTACAAATACACGCGTACTTTAATGGGACTCGTATACAGAACACTTCCTACTGTAATAAATCATGCCATCAAATACATTACTTATGATGCATTCGGAGCATCAACTTCGGATTTTATCAGTCTAATGTATCGAATGAGAGTGTTTACTAACGTAAAATATTGACAGGGCCGTCATTTTGAAAATAAGTTACTGAACTTTTTAAAAATGCAAGTTCAGTTGACCTACTTAGTGCTACTTGTGTGGAGAATTTAATGGAAATCAGTTGATTGGTCCCTGAGATATGGCAAAAAAAATGTATTCTCTTATATGATGCTATAATACAAAATTGCCAAAAAGAGTCGCTTTATACGATGCTTCTAATAGATACTGTCGATATACGAAGTATGGTTTATTTTGTTTAATTGTTTAATATATGTGGAAAATTTATCTAAAATATTTATGAAGCTACTATTTTGTGCATTGTTGTCTGGCCCACTAAAATTGTGTAAACTTATATGGCCTTATATAGAATTTATGGTGTGCACAAATGGGTGGAAATTAGTTGAACTAATATGAAATATGGCAAAATGTTCAATGTTTTCCATTGGTACTATTTTGCAATCAGGTTAAAAATAATTTGGATATATGTGTGCTTAGTAGATGCTTTAAATTAATTATGTTTGTGTACGAAATTTGGTTGAATTTGTTTGAATTATTTCGTAGATATGACATAACTACTAAACTATATTATGAATATTAATAACACTAAAATAGGACTGCCGCACCTAAAACATGTCAGTTTACATACTATTATGTAGCACTACTTGCATGTTACATTTGGTGGGAATCGCATGATTGGTCCTCGAGATATGGCATAAAACCATTCATATTAATCCTGTGACGATCTAGATAAATGGGAGATAAAAATGTTATGTATTATCACAATTGATGAATGTATACAGCTAATATACAAAGTTAGGATAAATTTGATTTCATAAATTCCTAGATATAGCACACTAAGCTAAAATAATTTTATAGCTGCTTTTATGAAAATTATTTCTGTCACACGTAAATAATACATATATTAATATGAACTACCACAGTACAAATTCTTCGCCAAATCTGGTAAGAATGAGTTGATATTCTCCCGAGATATGACATTAAAACTTTGCTTTTTTTTTGGTGGGGTTATCTTACAAAATAACGGAAAAGCTATGCTCTGTATAGAAAATTTGGTGGTTGTAATACTACTAGAATACAGAGTTCATTTGGAACTTGTTTCGTTAGTAAAATATTTTGAGCTAAAATATTTATACCGCCACAATTTTGAAAATAAGTGCCTCGCATATTTAAAACATACCAGTTTACACCACCTGCTGCATTACTATTTGTGTGCGAACTTTCGTAGGAATCTGCCAATTGTTTCCCGAGGTATTACATAAAAACATTTTTATTCATATAGCATATCTTACAAAATGGTGGACAAAGTAGACGTATAATATGTATTTGTTATATATATATATATATATATATATATATATATATATATATATATATAGTCAGCATACAAAATTAAGTTGCAGTTTATTATATGGTTTCGACGATTAAGCATACTAAATGACAGTAATTATAAATCCGCCATTTTGAAAACTGGTATTTGACCTTCCTAAAATAAGCCAATTAAAACCATCCGTGTCGGCATAATTTGTTTGCCTAATTGAGTAGGAAACTGTCAATTCTTTCCCAAATTATGACATTACAACTTTATTTATTCGTATTGCACTATTTTACGAAATGGCAAAGAAAATATTGATATACATCGCGGGTCTGCGCGACTCTCCTTGACACGCCCGGCGCGTGAGAGCAAGGATGATGGAAAGTCGTTTTTTCAGATAGCAGCGACAGGCGATCGGGCGGCAGCGTATCAGTTTCAAAGCCAGGCTAACAAGATAATACTTGGCGGCACGATGCTGTGTGACCCTGGTTGTAGTGTTTTACCTTATTTCTGGAAGAATCCTATGGATTACTGACCTAGGCTCTCAGCATGACTCGGAGTTTTTTTAACCTTCCAGATAGTCGCCCTGGCCGTATTTAAGTGTGACGGGCATCGTGGCAGAGAGTATTTTTTAGTTGGAGTAACTGAATAGACGACTGGTGGGATTTCGAGCGAATGGCATGTTCAGCTGTGAAGAAGGGGGGCGACATCTGCGAGTGTTAACTTTTTGAAGGATGTGGATGGAGCCTGGATTAGTGTATCAAGTGCATGAGCTAAAGACATTATAACCGATGGAAACAGATAGACTGAACATATGCTAATAAAGGGTATGAGTTATTTGACTGTAATGAAGAGAGACATTAAAAAGGGAATTAATTAAAGTTGAAATAACTATTAAATAGTGAGCTCACTGTTATTAAATAGGAAGAATGATAGTGCAGACAGCTAATTGATGTTGTACATAGTAACAGAGTGAATCAATCAGAGATCACATTTAGTTTATTTTATTTATTTTTATTATTAATACCTCCATCGCTTGCGAACTCAGATCTGCCCCTCAGGCGTCATCCTTCACATGCAACAATATTTTTCATATACATACAGTTGATAGTTGTAATACCTACTGCCAGCATGCAAATATAAGTTGCAATTCATTACACAGTTTCGACGATAGAGCGTTCTAAGCTCAAATAGCTGTATGTTCACCATTTTGAAAATAAGTGGTTGATATAATTAAAATATACAATTTTACAACATCTGGCGTAATATTATTTGTTAGCCAAATTTGACAGGAATATGTTAATTGATTCCCGAAATATGACATGAAAACTTTATTTATTTGTGTGATGCTATCTTTAATTATGGAGGACAAAATATGTTTAGTGTAGATTGAGTTGATATTTGTGCTGTCAGCATATGTTGTTTAGTTGCTACTTATTACATGATTTAGACGATATCTAATGCATAAAGAAAATGGCTATACATCCGCCATTTTAAAAATATGTGTCTTATTTAATTCCAACAAACCAATTTACATAATCTACCGCAGTACTACATATATACCATATTTGAAAACAATCGGCCAGTTGTTTCCCGAGATATGAAATAAAAATTTATTTATTCATGTGGCACAACCTTACAAAATGGCAAACAAAAGATGTTTTTTATAGATGCCGTTGATATATATAATATCTACTGCCAACATACAAAGTTAATTTGGAATTTATTATGTGGTTTCGACGGTGCCGCATTGTAAAATAAGATGACTACATGGCCGCAATTTAGGAAATATCCCAGTCAGCAAGAGACAGTCAGTCGACTGTGGTTTTACTGACGGCATTTCTGGATTACTGCTGACCCAGAAAACTCATGTGTCTACGCAACTGGCCTTGTTATGGTTAACTGCTGGCACCAGGACATTTGGCATGCCATTTATGGCACACTGATGGATATGAAACTGATGGTTGAGAGTAGGTGAATAATGGCCCATAAATGGCTCACCAACTCTATTCCAGCAATGGACACACATAAGCTATACTTATTGCTCGTGAAAATACGGGTAGCTATCTGTAGGGCATTTGATGGCTGTGGAGTGGTACATCGACGGACAATTGCTGGTGCAATTGGGCTTATTATGGGAAATTTTATGGCCCCTACCATTTGCTGATAACATCATTAAAGTACATGCATACATATTGTTTTATATATATATATGCATTTCTAATATACTTATAGATGACATGGTACAATGAGTAGATGATTGGTAAATATATAGTGATGTAAATATATATTGCAAATTGCTGTAAATACAGTATTATGCGTGACTTGGTGACTGGTATTGAATAATTTAACATGTGTAATCTTTGACATGTACTACTGCATATAATTAAAATGAGAAGTTAAATTAAAAAAATCTATGTATAACCACATTTAGAAAATTAACATTGAAGGGCTTTCGTTGTTTCACATCACTAAAATGCCGACTGCATTTCAGAACCGATGAATAGCATCCAGGTGACATACATACAATGAAAAATTACATTTAAGGCCAGTTTTTGGGTTGACTTCGCTATTCAGGTAGGAAGTTTTCTCTCAACAGCAGTTTTTTTTGTTTATATGCATATGGTAAACTTTAAGGCTATGGAATAACTGGTGTAATTTATATTATATTAGCGTTTGTAAATAATTAAAGTCATAATACATTCTAAATTATTTCATCTAAACATGAGAATACACAGTGGAGCAGTGGTTAGTATGCTGGCCTGTCACTGCAAGGGGCGTATTTATGCCACCCTCCTCTCCTCCAGTAAGCATAAGATTTTAATGTAATATAATGTGTCCGCTCCCTCCTCTCCTCCAGTAAGCATAAGATTTTAATGTCATATCATGTGTTTAATAATGAAGTAAACGAAATGTAAAAACAAAGAAAATTTGAGAATGTTGCTAAAAATTATTTTTTTCCGAGATAGTGTTTCACATATTGTGGAAGCATGGCGAGCCATCAGTAAGCAACTGTTGGCTGTGAAGTGGTGCATCAATGGGTCATAGCTGCAATGAATATATATAGACTATACACAGGCCATTTGTGTTCACTACACCTGGGCCAGTTATGGGGGGAGTATGGCTAGATAGTGGTGCCTTTTCAGGGCCAGCAATTGTGCCGGGTGCATGCCAGCTGTTGGCCAAATTTGCCGGCTTGGCATCCGACTGTAAACCATAAATGGGTTATATGTGTTTTCCTGCATGGGATGTGTCTGACATACCAAAATCATATCATTTAACATCATCTGCCGCAGTAATTTGATAGGAATCGGTTAATTGTTTACCGAAATGTAACACGAAAACTTTATTTATATTTGGGCCACTATCTTACAGATGGCTGGAAAATGTGTTTATGTGTTGGCATATATAATTCTTATAATAGATACTTTCAGCACACAAACTTTGGTCCGCATTGCTTAAATGCTATGGTATATATCCAAATAAGCCTGAAATATTATTATTGCCACCATTTTGAAAATAAGTACCTAATCAAGTTCAGTGACTTAAGTTTACCTGATAGTATTACTTACATGCCAAATTGGGTGAGAATATTTTTATAGTTTTCGAGATAACTTATAATGTAACATCTTTATTTACTTGCTTATTTGGTGCTAGCTTACAAAATGACTGATTAACAACAATATCCATATTAAACTTTCATGCATACAAGTTTCTCTGCCGACATAAAAAATTTGGTTTAAATCGGTTGAATATCTCCTCATATGACATTTCACCCTAAATATTCAAATAGCCACCGTTTTGGAAATAAGTGCCCAGGTGGTCGAAAACTGCACAAGTCAGCTGTCGCTACTAATTACTACATGTGTACCGAGTTTCGTGATATTCTGTTGACCCGTTCAAAAATTTATACCGGTGGACTTACACATACACAGACATACTCACAGACACGCAGATAGGATTGTGTTCTCATAAGCGTTTCTTTCCTTCGGAAAGGAGGCTGAAAACTAAACCTTTTGGAACGTTGGTTATAAGGATAATTGTATGCGTAGTAATTCTGATGACAAGTATTTCTATTGAGATCAAATGAAAAGAGCTTATGGATCAATAGAAAGGGATTATGAAGATAAAGGTAAAACTACATTCGGTTATTGGAAATTATGTGCCTTTTTGTAGAATACGAAGCAAATACAGCTAATACAATAAAATATAAGTTTTACAAACAACAAAAATTACTAATTAATTTTAATTATTGTCAGTTTAATAATTTAGAGTTTGCTATACCTATGAAATAATATGTTTTAAACATAAAAGAAAATGCTAATCAATACGTCCATTCTTTTAAGTTCGATAACTGTGATATAGGAAATATTTATGTTAAGAATGGAAGGAATTAAATATTTCCTAAAGAAAATTGGAATTTCATCCTGCAACAAGAATTTTGCCATAAAATGTATCTGGCCTACAATGTTTTCAGAAATTCTAAGTCAAAACTGGAACCGTTTACCGAGATAATGAACTCTGTTATTAACCAGTATTGAATTCTAATGAATATTGTTCTTTTATTTCTGGGAGGCAGATTCAAATTATTGATTTTTTACACAGAAAATCTAAATCTATGAAAGATAAGACAAGCACAGATGTAAGTAGTAGTATAAACATGTTCCATTTGGGACAACTTGCTCTTGGCTGGGTACGAGGGGACGACCACACTGCCATTTTGAATCCCATCGGCCATCTTGAATGACGTCATTTTCGTACAGAAAACATCCAAAAGTATCGCAAATGACTGCAAATCCACCCAAATTTCTCACAATAATAATGTTTTTCGTACAAATTTGCTCAATGAAGCTGATTTTCGCACCCCAGAAGTTCCATTGCTTAGTCCGGCAGGCATGATCCCACAATGTGGCATTTGACTCATTGTGGGTGTGGGTGTGGGGTAAGCCTGACAGCACTTCCTGGTCTGGCATATACGGTCAGTGAACTCTGGGTGCTCCCAACCAAGTTTCTGTCCTACTGAAAGTGTGAACTTCCCACTCACACATTCCACATAAA
The DNA here is from genome assembly GCA_029891345.1 of Dryococelus australis. Classification (NCBI taxonomy): domain Eukaryota; kingdom Metazoa; phylum Arthropoda; class Insecta; order Phasmatodea; family Phasmatidae; genus Dryococelus; species Dryococelus australis. The sequence goes on along the minus strand of CM057009.1, from coordinate 66,183,351 downwards.
GGGGGAAACCCATTCCAAGACACCCTGCAGGGCCTCAGGTCAATTATGACCTATGCTTACATATAAGCATAGTTGACTGTAATTTCTGAACCACTTAAGATATAGTTGTTAAACTAATAACATAGGCATCACCCAAGACAAGGAAAAGGACCAAAGTGTCAAGTATGACCGATGTCTTCTTATAAGCATAGTTGGCTGTAATTTCTGAAATGTTTATGATATAGTATACGATATAGTATACGATATGATATAGTATATATAGTATATATCATGTTTATGATATATGTATACTTATAAGCATAGCTGGCTGTCATTTCTGAACAGTTTGATATACAACTACCAAAATCAAAACATAAGCATCACCCATGACAGGGAAAAGGTCAGAAGGGTCAAGTGTGACTTATGTTTACTTATAAGCATAGTTAACTGTAGTTTACAAATGACATAATATATAGTTCTCAAATTCATAACATAGACAATACCCATGACAAGGAAAATGACAGAAGGGTCAAGTATGAGTTATGTCTAATTATAAGCATAATTGGCTGTAATCTCCGAACTGTTTAAGAAAAAGTCGCCAGAATCATAACATATGCTAAATTCACAACAAAAAGGGTCAAGTATGACCTGTGTCTACTTATAAGCATAGTTGGCTGTAATTTCCGAAAAATTTGTGATATAGTTGCAAAAATTGTAACATATGCATCATCCATGACAAGGAAAAGGGCCAGAGGGTCAATAATGACATATGTCTACTTATAAGAAGTGCTGGCTGTCATTTCCGAACAGTTTGAGATACCACTACCAAAATCATAACATAGGCATCACCCACAACAGGGAAAATGACAGAAGGATCAAGTATAACCTATGTTTACTTATATGCATTGTTGGCTGTCATTTCTGAATCCTGTAATATAAAGCTGCCAAATCCATACATAGACATCATCCCCAATGATGATGACCATCACAGTTCAATGACAACCAATTTCTTCTTGTATGCATAGTTGGCTGTAACTTCCAAAGCATTGAAGATAAAACTCAAAATTTATAACATAGGCATCACCCTAGACAATAAGAAGGCTTGCAAGGTCAAGTATGAACTACGTCTGCTTATAAGCAAAGTTGGTTGGAATTTCTGAACAGTTTAAGATATAGTTACCAAATTCATATCATAGACACCACCCCAGATGACGAGAAGGCTCGCAAGGCCAAGTATGTCCTATGCATACTTATAAGCATAGTTGGCTGTAACTTCCGAACTGGTTATGTTGTAGTTGCTGAATTCATAACATTGGCAACACCCCACATTACAAGAAGGCTTGCAAGGACAAGTATGTCATATGTCTACTTATAAGCATAGGTTTCTGTAATTTACAAACTGTTGAAGATATATATTTCAAATTCATATCATAGGCATCACCTCAGACGACAAGAAGGGTTGCCGGTGTCAAGAATGTCCTTTGTCTACTTATAAGCATAGTTGACTCTAATTACCGAATCATTTGTGAAACAAGTACCGAAACCATAATGTAGGCTCACCCCAGATGACAAGAATGACTGAAGGGTCATGTATGACCTACTAGAAGATGGCTGTTATTTCCGAATCATGTAAGATACAATTACCAAATTCATAACCAAGGAAAGAGTGAATGTCATGCTCTGCCATTCCGATGGTGGGGTTTTTTCCCGAGTGCTCCCACCCACGATTCGTTCCTAGAGAGCCCTGAAATCCTATTGTCCAAATACCTGCAACAAAGGCCCACCTCGAATCCCAGCGATGAAGCATATTTTGTTCCGAATCGCCTGAGAAACAACTACCAAATTCATAACACAGGCATCATCCCAGACAATGAAAAGGGACAACGACTACCGAACTTGTGAATGACTTCTTCGAGAGATATTGTGAAGTTAGGAGAAGAAAATACCTACATTGGCCTACACAATCACTGGACTTGTCTCTGCAAGCCAGTGAGATTTTTTCCTTCTGGACTTGCCTAAGAGATCCTCGATGGACACAACGTAACCACTAGCATTGGCCTATGCACTCACCAGATTTGTCATCATCAAAACCAAATGACGTCCTCTACAGGCATGGCATGTCAGGATCCGAATAGTTTGAGATGCAATTACCAAATTGGGAATGATATAAGCATCACCTCAGACAACAAGAAGACACACTACCAGGACACACCTATGCCAATGACGACCTCGACAGACATTACATTTCAAGAGAAGATCGAATGGGCTTACACACTCGCTAAAAAATGCAGGAGGAGGTATGGGGGAACGTTCTGGCATCCCTTGGGTTAACGGTCCGATGCATTGACCAGATAACCCCCATTGCATGAGAAGTGTGAGACGATGAAATAGTGTACTTTGGCATATGCACCCGACATACTTTGTATGGTTAGAGGAAGTAAATACTTGCATTGGTCTACACACTCGTCAGACTCGTCATCGTGATGCAGCGAGATTTATCTCCTATGCCTAAGCCGATGATGCAATCAACAAATGGGAGCGATATGGGCTATACACACAGATGAAAACAGAAAATACAATGTAAAGGGTAAAAAATAGTTATATATTCTTACCAGCCAGCACAAGCGCAGGGGTGCTGTACATCGCTAGACCAGATCAGCAGAATAGATTGACCTCATTACAAACCGAAATAATCACTCACGACACTAGCAGTGGCCAACCACCGTTGCATTATCAATAAGACAGCCCAAGCTGTCGACTGGCGAGTCGAAGAGAAGGCATTAGCCGAGAGAGAAAGAGATATAAATGTGTCAGGGTTACAGACAAGGCGAGTCACACACACTTGCCACCAGCATCGGGTGCTGCGACACGACCTGACCGAACCAACTGAAACTAAATCAAGATAGAGAGAAATAACACTGCTACACACCAAGGCAAACAGTATTTACAAACCCATTCGGGAGTGCTGATACAAAAAAAAGTACGATTTGTGAAATGTGGGAATGGGAAGTTGCAAAAAAATCTACACACTGATGTAAAGAAAAATAGGTACAAGTACTTACCAACCAGTACAAGGGCAGGGTTCTGTACGATGCTAGACCGCCCTAGACAGAACTATCTCCTTACGAACTGAAATCAACAGCCATCACTAGCAGCGGCCGACACGAGAATGGTAAACTCATTACAAGTTATCCACGATAAGTAAGGAGGAGGTATCGTGCACGTCGACATGGAAATCGCGCTTATTACGAAACTAGGATCTCCCATGAATCGCTCGACACAAATGTAATGGCAAGTATCACAACTCAGTATGTACTCTGGAGTCACAAAACATAAAGAGCATAAGTTTACCTTAACTGGTATAGCTGTTTCAGAAGTCCTGCAGGTCGCGAGAACATATCATTGTCATGAACTCACTGGAAGCAATTAACACCCTGCCTTTCCATGAACTGTATACATTACCGACCGAGAAAGCAACTTGATGCCTGCAAGTTCTACATCACCACCACCCCTTGATAAAAACGTACTAAGGTTTTACATTTACTATTGCGAAGGAACTGAAGCACTTACCTGATGGCAGTGGAGACAGTAAACGAACCTTGAAAATAAAGTATCACAATTTAAATTCCTGTAGAGAGTGGTAATACACACTGTTATTAAATGTTCGTCTGCAGTGAATAGGTAATCGTTCGTCGGGAAGAAAGGCCCAACTCACAAACGTCATGACTAACCACCAGCTATAAGGCCTTACCATATGATGCGGGCGAAATAAGTGTGTGTGTGCCTTGCATGCACACAGTAGGAAGTGTTCAAATGAAGACGATCGTGTAAGACATATGAGAAGTTTCGAGGCCAACTTCACAGCCAGCAGTCGAGATGGGCAACACAAACTAGCATACTGTAATTATAGCCATACTCTGTCTCTGACTTACACTCATGTTCTGAGCCTTTGCAATTACAGACAGTCATAATCTGTCTTCGTAACCATGTCTGCACACGAACCTTCAATGCATGCTTTTACATCATGTACCAAGTCTCTGCAATTACAAGCAGTCATACTCTGTCGACCCTCCCAGAATCTTCAATGCATGTACTTAGACAGTTACTGTCCAGCAACCACCACACAGCCAGTTTTGCATGTTCATCCATTCTACTATGACAACTGCAATGCTGTGTTTACCTGTAGTGATAACCTGTGACAAGACTCGATCTCATGTCCCTATGGACAGCTGCTTGCACTCGCCATTTGAGTTTCTCCAGTCCTCCTCTAGAGCATACGGTAAGTAAACTATTGTTATAAACAAAATGGCTGCATGTGTGTTATATAATTATTATTTTCGTACATGACCATACTCATCATCACAAATACTTGCCTCCTGCCCGTCACAGGTAACAAGCAGGTCACACACACGATGTGACAACCCAAAGCACATACCAGACTAATGAATAAGAACAGAATGGGACAGTTGGATATACTTTTACCACTCCAGACATGTAATGATGTGCATACATACAGTTCATACGACACATTTAGAGTGAGTGCATGTGTTTTTGGCAGTAATGAACACTTCACATCTGTTACCATTCACAGATAATTTGGAAGTAAGAAAAGTGCCAATGTATGTTTCGAGTTAAGTGTTCTTATCATTATGGGATACACTACTGACTGTTGTGGAATAAGTACACGATATAATATATTCATATATATGCTTTATTTACCATATTGTTTTACACAGCGAACAATGATCTTGCTCTCTCACAACAACAACAATGGTGAAACTTTATATATATATATATATATATAAAGACATGGAAAAAATATGTGATGATTTTTTTAAAATGATGACTCTTTGCACAATAATTCAAGGATATATCATATGTATAGAATATACACAAACATGGAAAGATGTGAATTATTCATTTTACAAGAAACCTTTCGTTACCTCTACTACTGTATGACCAGACATGAAAATTTCCACATGAAAAAAAAAACACATCTCTCACAAACACTGTTGGAAAAACTTACATGTGCGACAATAGAGATTCGAAGAGTCGTCTTAGGATCACTTCACCTCTACTACTACTACTGTATGAACACACACAATAATATATATTTATTAATGTCTATATGATAACAAAATTATCTCTTTCTCACAGCTGCTTGCAATGCTTACATGTTCGACAGTAATGATTCAACAAGCATCGAAGTAGTACCTTATGCTCTTCGTGTGAGAGGAGTCGGACATCTGGCAGTGTTGGAGGTGCAGACTGCGGACAGGTGGCCATCTGGGTAGCTGCATATGTGCAGGGGTGGTTGTCTGGGTATGCCTGGTGGTGATGGGAGGGGTGTCGGTGGAGGCGTACACTTTCACTGGATGCTTGCGCCTCGTAAAAAGCCGGTCTCTTTCGCTTCGGTGGTGGCTGGTTGGCGATATTATCAAGGAAGTCCCCAACTCTGCCATCAAATTTTGGGAGGTGCTCACCTCCGACTGCTTGCGCCTCGGCTGGTTAGTTTGCCTCCCGACGACTTCCAGCAGTAGCTGGGGCGCAGCATTTTCTTCCCACCAGGTCACCTAGGAGGGTGCCGTCTGCCACATGCATCTGGAAGTCGGCTGGCTCGTGGTGGCATCTTCCAGTTGCGAGATTACCACCGGCCGTGTATCTTGAGTTGCGCCGATGTCCGGGGGCAGGTTAACCTCGGTGATGTTTATTACCGGCATCACCGAGGTGCCCTCGTCAATGGTGGGCAGCGATGCAGGAGCACCATCAGCAGCATGGATGACATAATACTGGAGCGTATATTCCCCCACCTCATTGTAGCCGCATGGAAGAGTCGTATTGGACCACATGCTATGTACCACACACCTCTCCGGTGGTGTGCACTCCACCTGCTCTGTGAATGAATGGTCGACTCCATTACATTCTTCCACGAATGTCCGATCCTCTCCAGCATTGTCCAGTCTGGTGTATGTGACGCCTCCCTGCCCTGGCGTCATGTTGATGTACCTGTCCTCCGGCATGAACGGTAGACTCATAGTGCTGTACTGACGGTGGCGATCTGGACACACCAGTCTTATGTAGTACGCATATGATGTCACTCCTTCAGACATTCGGACACTCGCTGCAGGAGATCTATAACAAAGGTACAAACAACTTCCCAACATCTCTTACATGCCAGGCAGCACTTGGTGGTCGCAGCTTCGACATCGATACTGTTCACTTTAAGTAATTGCTCACTTATATACGTTACATGCTCTTGCTGGACAGGGCAGAATCCTCTTGACATCTCCCATTGTAGTAGTATGTATGTGACCATTACATTCCTTGGTTCACCACCAGATCATTACCACTGTCATCGTCACAGAGGGCAAAGTCAACTTCGCTGTCCTCGCACTAACGTTCGCTAATATCTACAAAGTCTGCACGTACTTTGAGAATGTGTCCATTGGAAAGTAGTTGACTTTTGGGATACAAATTGACGACAGAACATCTGTCATACTTGCTGCATGGCCACACCTCACTGCGAAACTCGTCCCAGCCATCCTCGTAACCCCACATATGATTTGCACCATCACACACACACACATATATATATACATACTTGCTCGTACTCAAGCTCTGGTCTGAACACTATTCTCTGGTAGCCCACATAATAGCATCTGTATAGGTTAGTATCTTCCGGCCAGAACTTGACACAGTCATGTATGTTGAAACCCATGGGTGTGGTGGTGGTTGTATCTCATGGAAGCTGAACTGACTGCATGTCGAAGCTCATAGTTGTCTCCCTGCATTGACACTGACTGTGGGTGTGGCAATCACGATTTCTAATATGTACTTGGTTGCTAGGAACACTTCGGAAGTGAGTGGAGAACACATTGTCTTCCTTATCACAGTTCCACGCTTCATGACTGTTGTATGCTATTAGTCTGTGCAAGTCTCGTTCCAGTGGCTAATTTTGGTGGGGCAGTTCAGTTCATATGCAACTGTTCGCCATACCTAACATATATTATCTTCATTTACACGTTCCACAGGAGCAGTTGTGGTGCATGGCACCTCGGAGTCTGGTCTCAAGTAGTAAACTAGACAAGTGATAATGCTGCAGGATGTCAGATAGTGGACTAGGCATTCTCTTGACTAACCCAGTGTTCAAGCCCAGTACTGAAGAGAGGCACGCGGCGCTCCTGGCGCGGCCGAGCTCTGTCTGATGGCTACTAATGGCAACGAGTTCAGCCTCGCACACTCTGGCACCTTCCATTTGCCTCTCCACTATTCCAGCCGCCTTAGCCTTCCCGAGACGCGTTTTCGGGTATAAATGTTCGTGCCCAGGAGCCCGAGCAAGTGTGCAGTGTTCCTCATCGAGTTGCGCGGCCTGGCCGACGATAGATCATGTCTACACCACTTCGTACTTCGGGACTTCAAAATGCTAGACGCGTTTTCGCGTAATATGAGTTCGACTCAAGTTAAGTATTCCAATGAACGTAGTTGTTATTCTGGGGATAGAGTTTCCCTTTTAGTAGTGTTCTTTGGCGATTTTTGTGTATATGGATTTTTGTAGGGAAGTGTTTCTTCGCTGTTTTGATTGTGAGAATTTTCAATATGGTATTTTATGGGAATGTTTGTAGGAATTGGATTCTTTTTTTTTTTTGGCGCGCTGTAGGAATGGTCTCCAGTACTACGATGTGCCAAAAGAATTTTAATACCAAGGAGTTTAGTGGGTATTTTATGGCGTGCCTTTATGCGCATGGTTAAGTGTAATGAGGGTTTTTGCTCCTTTCCAATGGTATTCTTGAAATAAATATTCCATGTAGTACTTTTTAGTTAATCATCAGGCATACATTACTTTTAAAGTTGTAATGGTGCTTGCTTTCCTCACGGAGTCATTTTACATTTTTTTAGTGGGGATTCAGAAGTGTTTATTCAGGTTGGGTAATTTCTCAGAATATATTAGTTTTGTGGTTTTTTTTTTGTTTGTTCCAGTGCATGTGTGTTCTCTCCTTCCCCTAGTTCACTGATTGGTAGCAAGCAACAGAAATTTACAGATGCATTTTAATATCAAGTTGCAAAGTTGTTGTTCTTGGTCATAAAATATAGATGGGTTTCAATATGTTCCCATTGATTTTGGAAATTTTTGTGTCCATAATTTCTTGAGTTTGTTTAATGGCGTGCGTCCTTCTGCTTGCCTTCCTTTAGCCCTGCTATGCCCTAAAGGGGCGTAACAAATAGATTATTCGTAAATATATAGTGATGGACATATCTATTATAAAATGTAGTAAATGAAGTATTATGTGTACTTTGCTGAATGGTATTGAACAATTTTGCATATTCAATGTTTTACGTGTACGACTGCATATAATTAAAATGAGAAGTTAAAGAAAAAAAACTATCTAGGAAAAATATATATTTAAAAAATACTTAATCTGTTTTAGAAGTTTGCACCTAAATATAAACAATTATTCATACCTGGTCCTTTAAACCTGTTATATGGAGCGAATCCTGTGTGTCCTCCGTACAGAAAGTTGCGGTACGATATCAAAGCTTCATAGGGGTTTCGAATCAGTAAGATTGCACGGCCCTTAAAAATTCTGACTTCGACTGTTCTCTGCAACACACTTTGAGGGACAGTGCCCTCCAGAGAGAACCCATGTGTTTTTTGGACGGTAGTGCAACCACAATCTGCAGGAACGCCCTCTCCATAGAAACCTGTGAGAAACAAAACAATTGCATAACAGAACGTTTTTAAGGAAACTAAATAGTTGTATGTAAAAATCTCCTGTACACATTTGGTATCAATTAATTCCTTATACATAAGTACCATACAAAGAGGGACTTATACCACTGTTATATTTCCATTATTAACTAGGGCAAAAATTAATGTGTCCAAATGAGTTATATATGTATATATATATATATATCTATTTATTAAATAAAATTTTTATTTAGTTCCATTTGTTCATTGATGAGCAGCTAAAAATAATTCTACTATTAATAAAACAAAAATCTAAACTCATGTGAGCACAACTTCGCCATCTAGGGTTACATCATGGTGATCATCTTTGATGTTCATGGAAATGAGCTGTCGGCCATATATTTTATGTTCGTCAAATTGTTTCCTCACTTTTCCCTTAAAATTTCCCTTTTTCCCCTCAAAATTTTCCTATTTTCCCTTAAAATATACTGCTTTGCCCTCGAATTTCCCATTTTCCCCACGAGATGTCTGGAATTTTCCCTCAAAAGTCTTAGAAGATTGTCGTAAAGTAAATTTTTCGTTTTCCTGACGCTGTAGCCCTGCATCTACCATATTGATAGCTCCAAAAACATCCCTGCGATAGTGAGGTGCTAAATTTATACAGGAAAAACCTGCGAAATCACCAGGCTCCTCAGAATTGCCAGTGTGACTTTAGTTCTAAAGTCAAACATGCACCCGTATGTTGAAATCACTACGGCTCATCGGCATGTCTCCCCAGGGCTTATTATGCTAATTTTGCCACCATCGGGCCTGCTGATAAGGTACATTATGCCGGTTCAGCCATCAACATGCCTGTTTCATCATGCCAGGAGTCACCTAGCCAACTTTTAATGAAGAGCAAGTTCTACAGTGCAACGACCGACTGGAGACAGATGATGCAACTGCTTGACATGATGAACTTCGCTATTATCCTACGACTTTTGCAGTCTTTCGCAAGTACTGATGCCTACCACCATTCGTGTACTGCTGAGCCTTCGATTACCAGCTTTCTATGGTAATGAATTGTGGAAACTTTTTGGTTAAAAGAGAGACGAAAAACATTTTGATCATTATTATATATAAAATGTGTAATACATAGTGAATGTATATTTTTCAATGTTTATATTTATTTTTCCCATATTATTTTAAAATGTGGTTTTTAATTAATTTGTTACCTTCTTTAAACAAAAAAAGAATAATAAGTTTTCTTTTAATATGTATAGCACAAATATGTTTGTTTAAACATTAGCATATTGAAATGGCTGTGCTGAGGCGTTAAGTGGACCAGACGCGGTGCAGTTGTGGTGTTTCGGAGACGGGATCTATACAGGAGTCGGCAGGAATCAAGAAGGCCAATGTGCGTGTATAACGAAGGTGTTGCAAGGACACCCTCCCCGCACAGAAATCATCAGGTCACCACGTTGCCGAGATGCGGGTCCAGGACAGTAAGGGTCAGCGGTGCCCAGGTATCATTTGAATGTCTACAACTTATTCAGTGGTGAGTGCAAACCCACATAGACGTGAGATGGGGCTAGAAACAGTTACAGTCATAGAGTCTGTGGTAATCTAGAGACATTTTGATATAACTTCAGATGGTTGGCAATAATATTCTGGAGAGAATTAGTTTCTGTATTAAATAGTCGAGTCACTAGACGTGTTCAAAATGATTTATTGTTTTAATAAAATTGTTGATAATGTATAGAGCATTTTGGTATTGTTTTATAGCTGAGTTTAAAGAGAAGTAAAGGTTTAGTGTTGCATACCAGCTGTTACTTTACTGTGTTTCTACAACCCCCGATTATAATAGAATTACTGTACCTCCAATAGGGAAGCTAACATTGGTAGAGGCACCGATTCAATTCAATATCTTGCGCGCAAAGCGAAATAATAGTGTGGCTTTAGATACTTAACACTGGTGATGGCTGGGGTTTCCTAAATTTTAGCAATAGCCAAGCATGTAAGATTCACAATTTAGAGTTATCATATTGTGATAAAGAATGATTTTGCAATATGTCAGAATTTAATGATTTAGGTTAAATGTGTACAATATCAACAGTTGTTAGAGCGAGGTTCTGAAATAATTAGTTGTGTATAAAAGGAAAAGGTAACATCACGTTTTAACCATATGCATGTGAAACAAGCATGCAATCAGCGGGATTAAAAGAGACTGTATTAGTCAAGCTATTGCAAACGAGTTATAGAACACAGTTCATTTTAAAGCAGGAGAATTGAATAGGCTCTGTCTTATAGCATTACTCCAGTAAAATAAAGTTAACAAAACTGCAATAAATACTAACATGTGCGAAACAGACTAGTATGAAGAAATGTGGAAGAATAAAGCAAATCGTAAGAAAGACACAGTATACATGAGTAAAAAAGAAAGCGAAGTTAAAAATTCGATCAACTGACAGTGAGTTGCAACTAGACAACCTTGCGCACACTACAAACTACATAACTGCAGTAGTGCACTTTCCACGTGGCCCTGCACGTGACGTAATGCAGAAAACACATTGCTTCATAGAATGCTTTATGCTTGTAAATGTAACATATGATAATTAATTGGAACCACATTTTTGGTTCAAAGAAATTTTACTGCAGACAGGTCTTCCACACGCAAATAGACAATTATGCGTGTGTGTGTATGCATAACGTGGAAAAACCAGCTTTTTAGTGAGTAGTGTATTATATAAGAAGTGTAACCTCAACAGTGAATGAAAAGAGTACAACAAGTGTTACACGAATAAACATAAATACACGACACTAAACTACAATAAACAAATCTAGTTTGTCATAACACAACAAATGAAATACGATACACGTGAGAACACAATAAATGAAATACGATACACGTGGAAACACAACAAATGAAATACGATACACGTGAAAACACAACACATTAATGAGTAATAAAAATAAGTCAGCCCCATCCATGGTTAATAAATTAGTAAAGGCGGTGACTATAGTTGTATCCGACGTCAGTCATGTGATAGAGCATAAGGATAAAGAAGCACTGTGAAAGGCAGTAGACACAATTCAAAATAATTTGGCAGACACGTCTGTGAAAGACTCAAATTGGTTACCTCATACCAAAAAGAAAGGCAAGTACGTCAGCACACGACACCAAATCCAAATTAATTGCCATAATTTGGAAGACAATGTTGCCGACAATAGTAAACTAGATTATAGCATTACAAAAATATTTGGACTAAGAAAAATTCGGTATAATCATGCTATTGAGGCAGAATCCAACAGTGTACAACAAAACAAACTCCGCCGGAAGATAGTACAATTGAAAGGGATCTCATCAAATTAATGCTAAAAGTGCAAACCAAATACAAGTTATATCATGTAGACAAATTTCGACACAAAAGGGAATTAAAAAATCAGGCAAATATATGGCAGAATGGGTCAAGCCCCAACAACAACACTAAACAGAATATTAACAGAATTACCCCAATACAAATATTATTGCACCACACTATGGCACCAAACAGGGGAAACACCCACAAATATGTTATCATAAAAATTGAAAACATGCGAAAACAAATTTAGAGGATATTACAGAAATCAAAGCCCAGAAAATAACTACATAAGTGAGTAAAAGCCATGGAAAAACACATTAACCCTGTGGACAGTGTAAGCTAAAACATGTGCAGGGATATATTTAGTAAATGAATTGCAGGCAGGACGTACGCTGACATAGTGAGGCAAAATGTAAGAAGGAACGATGAATGTAGAACAGTTGTAAAAGAGACGCAAACACAGAGGCATAACAAAGAAGCATCACAAAAACAAACCAAAATCAGAATCATAGTCCAGCAAGAATAAATAAGGAAATGAAGCAAGTTTCACTATGCAATCCAGAGTACAAAAACATAAATGTAACAGTTTTGAAATGAAGGCATATACAGTAGGTCACAACACGAACCAGAAACACAACAAGCGACGATGAACGAGTTCGGCAAACACGAGCAAACAATGAGCAAAGTGCACGATAGCAAAACACCACGTGACGACACATGTAGGAAGTTGGTAGGAACGTGAAGCGAAGCTCAGCAAACCTATATCTAATGCTTTTATAACTTAAATCATATTATACAGAATTATATATTTCCAAACCAAGAGTTTGAATACAAAACGAATATTGCAACAAGGTTTAAGAAATTTAAAAACAAGTTCGGAATGTGGCTGATCAAACTACATATAAACTAGGAACACAGTACAGACTGCCACGACGACAATCAAAATACAAACTCAGAACAGTGTGGCGATAACAAGGAAAGCCAAACAAGGAGGCTGAGCCAACGTGTGTTCCACTCAGCACAACAGAATACAACACATGCGCAACTGCAAGACTGTAAACATGTTTTTGTCAAAACACCAACACTACGAGTACTGCTAAAAATTAAAGGTAAATTGTATTACACACTTCTGAACAAGGGATGCAGCCGAAGCTGTATAGCAAGTACTCTCATATTAATTAAACAATTAAAGCCAGTGACTGAAAAATTTTCCCTGTTAGGCGCAACACAGGAGATAGAGACACCAAGATTTAAGACTAATATGAAGCTCAGTATAGCAGGGAAACTTTCTTACAAGACTTTTTAGTCATTGAAGACTTAAAAATGGATGTTATATAAGGTGTAGATTTCATCAAGACATATAACGGAATACCATTTCTTAAAATAAACATAATGTTCATCAACAGGAATAATTGTAATAAAGTAATACAAATTCCACTACACACTTCAGTGGCCGAAAATGAGCAAACGGACACAATTCAATATTATATAAGAATAGTCTAAATCATTGAAGAAAATATAGAAAACAATGTGATAAGTAAAATTAATAAGAATCTAGATTCATATCAGAAAGGGGAACTTATAAAAGTGAGACAACTGCATTAAAATCTACCTGAATTTGTTGTCTCCTGGCACCCCTCTGTCACCCTTCTCACTTCGGTTTGAGATACTGTACAACGTACAAAGTTCGTTACCTACATGCACGCAAAAGTACTGAACGTGAAAATATGGACACAATTGATATGAGTACTGTGATTTTACATACAAACTGCATATTCGCAAACATGTTTGCTGCACATTGTTTGTGGCGTTGCCCGGTGCGGCTGAGAAACACTTTTTTATGGCACTATTAATAATGGATGCACACCCTACCTCGGCGCAACAGGTAGCCAACGTGGCACCGGTTGAACTGAGGGGTGTAGTTCCGACACCCGCATACCGGACTCCTGGAGCACTGGGATGTGCACCCCAGCCAGCTGGTGGCTGTAATTTCACCTGCGCATTATGCTCGCGCACTGTTTGAAAGGATGTCTGTGCCCCTCCAGTGTGATGCAGTGACTCCCTTATTTGGACATTTTTGAAGAAAACAGCTGGGATTAGAGGCTCCAATGAAGATCCCTCTACCGGTTATTGAACTTTGTAACACTTCACCACCAAGTGATAATGCTGTAGTCTCCCTTTTCGGGCACGATTGCTCCCATTGGTTGTTGTATTTAATATTGAAAAATAATGTATTTTGATTGGGGGTTTATTTGATTTACCCCTTTATAATTCAATTGAGAGATTTCTGTATAAATACTATATGCAAATGCTCGGTCGAGGTCAGATGATCTGCCTCGAGGGAGCATTCATCACCATAAGTTATATGTAACTGGAATATTCTCTTTCTACAAAATTTTAGGCTCTTCAAGCAGTAGGTCATGATGTTACTTTGATGCAAGGATAGATGCCCAATCGGGCGGAATTCTTTCAAGTATAAATATGCTTGCAAATATAATTCTGATTGAAATCTGAAAAATACAAATTAAAGTCTTCAAGTAAGTTTTCTAGGTAGTCGTATGGGTGTAGAAACCTGAAGTTTTTTCCAAGTGTATTTTCTCCTAGAAAGTTAAGGCTCTCTACTTGCGAGCAGTTGCTTTGGTCAATGGACAAGGGGAAAAAATTAATGTTCTGTAAAGTATTCAAATAAATGGCAAACCAGTCAACTCAGCCTGGAGGTTTTAAAATCTTTTAAAGATGTTTCACTGTTGCCATATTTTATAAATGTGCAAGGAATGGCCAAATTTGTATGATATTAACTATGACATTTAATTGCAAGCTGAAATTGCATTTTCGAAATGAGTTGTTGCCAGACACATGTAAGTTGAGTCAATGGGAAATCATTTGAAACAAACTTATGTTTTGCATGCGCTTTAGTTGGCTGGTTAGCCAGAGAATAAATTGTCTCTTTGAAAATAAATTATATAATTTCCATGTTGAAAATTTTCTCAGGTAATATGAGGCCTTTATTTTAGAATGGCTTTTGGATTGTTTGGTAGCCAGTATTCTAATATTGCTGAGTAGTGAATGTTGGCTTTTACTATGTTTTTAGTGAAATTTAGATTTGTTTGGATTATTAACCAGACATCTTATACTGGTAGAGTTTTTTGTGGAATTATAGCTACCTGCATTATTCGAGTAATTGGAAAGTATTATGAAATTGCAGCATTGTGGCAGAGAATATTTAGAGATAATTTTTCCTAAGAGTTTTGTAAAGATATACACATATATCAATTTTTGTACTACTGCTTAAAATGTTTAAAGGAAATGATAATGTTTAAAGAAAAATGTGATGTGTGCTGAAAAACCAAAAGAAAATAAGTGGAATTCAATAAATGAAAGTTTTTTTATATACTTCATGTTTTGAACTTTTCACATATTAATGATACTCCTGCCATACTTAAGAAAATTTATATTGCTGGCATTTTCGCAATTGTTATTTAATGCTCAGATAATTTTGGGTTTCAGTTATTCTATGCTTTCTGCATCGTTGGGTCAAGGATGCTGCAAAGGTCTGAAAATTAATAAACAAATTTCAAGATGAATGTGTGAACAGCATATGGGAGATAATAGAGGCCTAAAATTATTAAACTAAACTATAAATGTTAACTGATAAGCCCATACATACAAGGCCCTATAGAATTAGTCCTAAAATACAGGAGGAATTATTACAATAAATTAAAGGCATGGAATATGT
Source organism: Dryococelus australis (assembly GCA_029891345.1). NCBI lineage: Eukaryota > Metazoa > Arthropoda > Insecta > Phasmatodea > Phasmatidae > Dryococelus > Dryococelus australis. The sequence goes on along the minus strand of CM057009.1, from coordinate 66,167,609 downwards.
ATGAACTCTTCGATGTTGAGTTTGCCATATGCTCTGCGAATTTAGTAATCAGGAAAAAAGAATGTGGTATGAGATTTTTAACAGACTTTAGGCAACTTAATCAGTACATAAAAAAATAATACAATGTCCCCTCCCCAGAACAGAAGATATTTTTAATACAGTACAGAACACAAAGTATATCACATAGTTAGATTTATTTTTAGGGTTTTTTGTCATTCCAGTCAGAAAACATGAAAGACGCAAACTGGTGTGTTTACTATACATGGAGTTGGTTTATATCAATACAAGAGAATGCTAATCGGCTTAAATACCTCACCCCAATATTTTCAACATTTTTTTTTTGTTAGGAACACTGGATGGAACACGGCCATAGCTTACTTATTATATATATATATATAATATATATATATATATATATATATATATATATATATATATATATATATATATATATATATATATGTAGAGAGAGCGAGAGAGAGCATTTAGCAAACATACACATTGTATTTAAGAGAAAACATTAATTTAATATTAAAATCAATGAAAAGAAAATTTTAAATATGTGCAACAAGAAATATAAATTCTAGGCCATTATATTAGACCACAAGGAAATATTACTGAGCTGGAAAAAATAAAAGGTGTACAACAAATGGCAAAACTAGAAAATGTAAATGAACTAAGGAAATTTCTATGAATGACCTCATACATGCATAGCTACATACCTAATTATGCAACAAAAGCAGAACTTACTGAAGTTAATACACAGTATAAGTGGTTAGATGACGAACACCAGGCTTATCTAGAATTAAAGAATACCATACATAAGTGCCTATTAGATTTTGATGAAAATAAGCACAGTATCTTTGCATGTGCATCACAGACTACAATAGAGGAAGTATTAATGCAAGAACAAGAAAGTAGCAGACAAAGAAATATTGTAGCTTTTGCAGCCAAGGAATTTTATAATTAAATGAATCAAAATTGTCTACAATGGAAAGAGATTTAGGCATGATAAAATACTTTTAGTAATTATTTCGGACAGTATTTAAATGGGAGATCATTAAGTATAGAGACAAATTACACAAGCCTCGGGTACCTAAAAACCATGGCCGAACATAATACTAAAATACAAAAGTGGTGATTGTGTTACTCGAGTATGACTTTCGGGTAAAAATTGTAAAAGTAAAATTAAACACTTTAGCAGATGCCATGAGAATAATACCTACAATAGGTCAGGCAAAATTAAAAAAAATTTGAAATGAACAACTTTCAATATAGTATTAAAACTGAAATGATTCAGTGTAATAGTTTATACAGGATGTAAATGGAAAGTTTGTAGCAAACCCCGAAAAAAACACAGAAATAAAACAAATTATTATCAACTACATAACCAATAATTTGCAAGATAAAAATAATATTTTTTTACAGAGAAAGGACATGGTTTTGAGAATGATTTCTGAGTTAAATACGACCTTAAGGTCACATTATACTCAGAAATCATTCCACTTCCAGTAATTACAAATATGATTACCCAAAATTAGCAGGTTACAATGCAATTTGTAGAGGAAAACAATCCAAACCAAATAAAAATTAATACTGCAGATCGTCTATTAAAATGTAAAATCATTTTAACAAAATTATTACAAACTATTTTTGTGCCCAATATGAAACCACAGGAAATATTTGGCATTTTCAGGATAATATGAACACTACCCACTTATACAAAAACTCAAAATCGCATTAACAGAACGAACTAAATCAGAACCAAAGTACATAAAACTAGCCAGACACTATAGAAAAGCTGCAAAGGGCGAAAAATATTTGAAAATACACATACCCATAAGGGAAAAGAAACTTACACTGGTGTCAAAATACTATATTAATGAGATATAACAGCCCATCATGACTCACTATTAGGAGGTAACCATTTTGTGGCATTTAAAACTCTTCAGAAAATTAAACACGGATACTACTGGGACAATATTAACAAGTATATAGAAAACTATATAAATAATTACCATATTTGTTAAAAAAATTAAACCTAGCAACCTGAAATCCATGGGGCAGCTACAGCCGATAGAACCCCCCCCCCCCCCCCATTAAAACGTTGGACATTAGATGCCAAAGCGCCACTGGAGAAATATAACACACAGATACATATTAGTAATGACAGAGTTTTTTTTAGTATATATGTTCTAATATAGGCAGTATAATAAAATGATGCATTCACTTGAGCAAATTTCATTAAAGTTATTGTACTTCAATATGGATGCCTACAACAAATCTTATCCACTAGGGGGACATCATTTAATAATTAACTCATAGTGGAATTTTCAAAGAAATAAGCATTCAAAATGCTTCAACCTACATTATATAACCAGCATGTAACGGTCTTGTAGAAGCAATAAACAAAGTGATAGGAAAACAATGATGGCATGCACACATGAAGATCCTGCCAGTTGGGATGACTACTTAGATTCTATTTTGTTTAACTATAACACAACAATGAATGCCAGTACAAAATGGACATCATTTTACCTATTACACATTGTAGAAGCAACTCAGCCAGCACATGTGATAACACACAAATATTCAACCCCCGATTCTTATAGAATTACTGTACCTCAAATAGGGAAGGTTACAATGTGTACACTCGACGAATGTTACCATAATCTATAATTATCCTTATATCAGGCAACTTTTAAAATTTTTACATAGAAATATAAATGAAAAATTATTTGGGGTTTATATCGTAGTATGTGTGATTACTTCATTACAAATCGACGAAACATCACTCATATTTTTACAGGGCCTATCGTTTGTAAAATCTCTAAAGGAGGACAAACTGATGACCTGGCATTGTGTGCAACAGTATCACAGTGTCTTTATGCAGCTCCTCCCTATATCGCCATTTACCGGGAGATGGTGCGAACACGATACCTGTTGTTGATGGAAGATTAATGGTAAGGCAACACCTAAGTGGCAGTAGTGCCAAGAACTGAACTTTATAACCTCATGTCATCTGTGTGTATTAAAGTCATTAACAACCTCGAAGATGTGCAACAGAACAGAGTGCATGTGTGTTGTTATATATGAGAAAATTGAATACAATATAATATATCTACTTATGAATGCAGTGTGATTTTTTTTAAACGATCCAATCCGCTATGCTAGTAATTATGTAAATGAAACTAATAATTTTTTTAAAAAAGCAATTAAATTATGCATACTATTTCGAAAAAGCTATATATCATTTTACTGTTGCATTTTTGCATTGCTCTGAATTTTTCCAGAGGCATTAATCTTAATATCGAAGTAGTTTTATTACTGATAGATAAATACAGCAATTATATATTTTTCATGTACACTTTCTTGGTGCGGGAACATTCGGAAACTTCGGACATCCACCACAATGCTCTTCGCCATCCATCTAATGACGAACTGTACTCCGCTAGGCGATATTCTCCTGTCAGCATCTGTCCACTTTTCAGGTACCTTGAAAATGTATGATTTACCCCTGTGTGTGTTGTCTTTGCCTCGCCATCAGCAGCCATTGCTGACAACACAGGTTAAGGCATGCCTTGACCGGGTGGATTTTCTAAAATTGACGACTTGTCCTGTTGTTTAAAATAGTCTTTTCCTTGATCATGTAAATTCTGTGTTTCGTGATTTTATTTATTTTTACACTGATCAGATATCTTGACTGGGTGCGCCTTTGCCACCATGACACTTCATGTTGGGGCAGTGTGCTGCTTTACAATGAAGCATGGATCACTGTGCTGACAAGGACGTCTACAGACTCGAATTCGGCGGTCCTTTGCATTCAGACAGAACCTGATTCGTTGCTGAAAACCACTCCTTGCTAATATGCAATCTGCCATGTTGCCCATTCTCGGCAGAACATCATATGTGTTCAGTGATGCTCAGATCGTAACGGTAGACATCGTAAGAGATGCAGCGATGACAAATCCCGCAATTATAGCCATCTGGGTATGGTACTGATGCACACAGGCATATATATAGCTGCCATGATCTGTCACTGGATGGTGCACAGCGATGCATGTAAAGTGCTTACAGCCTGTCACATGATAAAACCATTCTCCCTGCCTGCTGCTGATGGTCTGCTGGAGACTTCTCAATGGGTGTGTCTACCCTCCTTTTCACACTTGATGCAACACCGACTCACAGTGTAAGTAGAACAATTAAATTGGTGGCAGTGCGCCGAAACATACAACCTGCCTCTTGGAGGCCGATTTTGCTGACTCTCTCAAACTCATCCAGTTTGGCAAAATCTTGTAGAATGCACCGTTACAGCATGCTGTGTGTTCACATAACTCGGCTCTGTAGCTCACATTAAGGCCTTATCTGATGTCTTGCAGTTATGAATTATAATGTGACAAGTATGTCCCCTAGTGGCACATCCGAGAAAACAAACAGCATTAAATGCAAATGGGACACATGCCAGGAGATGATTGTAGTAGCGCGATTCGTTCATGGTGATCGATTTTTTTTCATTAATAAGGGCTGTTGTCTGCTGGCAATGAAGCTATGGCAGACTTCTTATAGTTATGTTTTGTATGTTTTTGTTGGTGTGATATATATATGGCTTAGTTATACATGAGTAATAGTGAATTGTAGGCTTCTCAATATATGTGGTGTCTTTTGGTAACTTACTTATGTAATTACTTATGTTAGTCGGTATGGGTGAGGTATGATTGAGCTATATATAATGGAGTGTTGTTGTGGTATGGTGTCTAGTAGGACTCTTTCTACCTGGTGTCAGGAGCTAATTTGGTATGTATAAGTTATAGTGGGTGGTGTGGTTAGCCTGTAATCTTGTCTAGTGTTAATCGATGATGAAGGACTGTCACACTGTATGGACAGTACATCCTTTTTTGTGTATTGTCTGTATTTTATTTATTGTATGTTAGGTGGTACGTAGCGAAGTTTAGTTTTCTGGTGGCTCGGTAGAGCATATGGTGTGGGTGATAGATACGGTAGTGTTATGGGCTGTTCTGAACTGAATAGTTGCTTGGTACACATGAGTTATGATGGGTGGTTTCTTTGGTGTTTTGCATGGCATGGTTGCTTTGTTGGGTGGTATGGTTTAACAGTATGACTTAATTTTTCTTGGATTATTTTAGATGGTATGGCTGGTTGGTGCATTAAGTGATCCAGCATCAGTTGTTAATATTAGTTTGACAGATGGTAGGAACGTTTGTGATATTGGCCAGTCTAGAATATATGGTTGCTTCGGTATATGTAATGGTTTATTAGTGTGATCGAGTTTCCCTTGGGCTGCATAGGATTTTAATTATATTTCTGCTTCTATCGAAAGTTACTTTGTTCCTTTGAAGTAAATGTGGTCTATGTTACACCCAACATCGTTTGACTGCTGTCTAAAAGGCATATGTTTCTGTAGTCGGGGATCTGGGAATTACATTCCACATCTTCAAAATTGTTGATATAATGATAGGCATGTGAAAAATATGTGTGCTCAGGATAGATATGATTTTATCTGGACATTGGTAGGTTATGTTAGGTGTGATTTCCCTTGGCTGTGTTATATTAGATACACTTTATTCTTGTCTTTCCAAAGTTGTGTATTATTTTTCTGTGCTGTGTTAATTTAGGTTAAGTAAAGTTAATTTTTCTGGGATGTCGTCGATTAGAGTTCTTATATGTTCTATACTGTGGTAGTTTATGTTAGGTCATGTATGCATTTCTCTGGATTGTGTTAGATTATGTCAAAACATCTATAGATGCAAAATTTGTTTATACCCACATGTGTAAAATATTTTAACTTCTTCACAATGTGAAAAACCTATGCAGAGGTGAAAAAAAAATTGAAAAAATACACGAATACAAAACATATTCTTAGTACAATATCAGTAAAAAAAAATGGTAAGTCCTACAAAAATTAAACAATACAAATCTAACACAATGTGTACATTTTATAAGTAATATAGAGTTAGCAGCCAACAGTGAGTACAACCAGCTCACTTAGTGAGGCCAGGAGGGCATGGTATTTAGTTGACTAGATAGAAAACACATGAAAATTTTTCAATGGCCAATGTTTATGGCAGTTTACAGCAGACGAATAAAATCATACGATGGGTGCCATCAACTCGTCTGGTGGCTAATTCGGAAAAGAAATGAAATATCAGAAGGTTGCCTACAGAAAGTTATAGACAAAATTCAAAATGACTGACATAGAATGACAGAGTATGGAAGATAGGTGGTCATGACACCTCGCCTAGTGGTTAAATCGAGAAACCAATAAAATCGAAGGTGGCTGGCATAGAATGGTGGAGCATAAATTAAATCTAATATGGCAGCCACAAAAAAAGGTGATGGTGATGTAATATATAATCATGTTGCCTACAGAAAACGATAAATTTAATCCAAAATGGCTGACATGGAGTGGGAGAGAATAATTTTACTCTAAGATGGAGGCTGGAAATACAATGGCTGGGGGAAACATTATGGTTGCCAGAAACAATATGGCAGTGGAAAACCACATGGCGATCAAAAAAAAACTTGTGACTGAAAACAAGATGGTTTCTGGATACAAGATGGTGGGGCTGGTTGAGGCTGCGCCTTGTCACTCCTGTTTCACAATTTACATTCTCCTTCTAATCACATTCCATATTATTTGCATCTTTGGTTACTATGAATGGAATTTCGATTGCCATCACCAACCAGCATTTTTTTTTTGTGTCGAATCCGATGTCTATTTTGATAAACTTCTAGTCATGCGGTTGTGTTTTAGAATATTGGAAAGCCATCTATATTTGCGTAAACTTTTATTGTAAATTTTTAAACAAATATTTATAAGTTACATTTTGGTTAACCAAAGTACACCAGAGAAGAGAGAGAGAGAGAGAGAGAGAGAGAGAGAGAGAGAGAGAGAGAGAGAGAGAGAGAGAGAGAGCATTATTAATCATAAATGACGAGGCCATTTTGTGCAAACTGTATGTACCATTCTCTCTGAAAGTAAGTGAGTGAGTGAGTGAGTGAGTGAAGAGATTTGGAGGGCTCTTAACAGCAAGGTCTTGAGGGCCAATGGGGGTGATTGAGGTAAGTATGGAGCAGCGTTGGAATGAAAGAGTGGGGGGAAATGGGAGATACCCGAGAAACACGCCGACCAATGGTATCGTCCAGCACGATTCCCACATGCGAAAATCTGGGAGTGACGCCACTGGGAATTGGACCCGGGTTGTCTGGATGTATGGCGAGTAGTCTAACCACTACACCATCTCGGCCCCCTCCCCAGAAACTAAGTGAATTCCGTTGTTCAAATGGTAATGGCTCGTGAGTGCATATTAGTAGAAAAATTATAATTCTATGAAATATATAGTGTAATTTACTGTACAGTTTGCCAATGAAATTTCTTACTGAAATAATCATTACAATTTCGGTGCTTTCGCTGAAATAAATTTTGATGGTAGAGTTCCAGCAGTAATATGTGTTACCAGTTTATAGTATTGAAAACAATTTTATAATTTCCGATTTTCTAGGAGTATTTTTGTAACACAAGCGCAGCATGCTTTCGATTTAACCAGTAATATCACAAATTAAAATCTTCTGTGTTGCAAATAAGCAATATGTTAATTTAATGGGACCGCTAGACTGTTTCACTTCAGCTCAGTTATCCAATAACCAGGTTGTATAAACGATGATGTTTCAGGAGAAATTTTACTTAAGAATTAGCTAAACGTCGATGGTTGACGTCGTTCCAGAAGAATGATACGAGCTTCACTTCACTTCGCGGACAAAGTATTACCAAATGTAATTTAAAACTGGCAGGTGAGTATGTGGAAGAGTTCGACTTGAACATTTCACTTGTATGTATTTTAAATCACATTGGAATTTGCAAGGTACTATTTGGAAAATTACACGTGTGGATACTAGGCCTTTCATTCTGACTGTCTGTTTCGAACGCGCACTATATACTATGCACTACACGCTATCTGTTTATGCTAAAGTGAGCACTTTTGAAATAAACCGATGAAAAAAAACACTGCCAGTTATATATATATATATATATATATATATATATATATATATATATATATATATATATATATATATATATATATATGCACTATAGTACATAGTGGCATGCCAGCTTCTTGTTTAGTCGCCAGCGAAATAATAGTGCTTATAATTGCTTATTAAGACTTGATGTTTTATTGCGAATGTAATGTTGAAATTTGTGGTCTCTGAAATTATTTTTCCCTCTTTTATACTCATAAGAGTACCTATGAATTTGCATTATAAGTAACACATTTACATTCTTAACGATCCCATGTTTTCACATAGATGGAAGATGAATAAAGTAGCCTGATTCCGCCCGTGGAATTATTAATATTACATATGGTGGAAGAATAAAGAACGAGAAGAAAAGTAGCTTCCATGCAGTTCTTCCTATGTGCACATTAACCATGAGCAGCCTATGAAAGAGTTTTCTCACCTTTACTGATGATCCTGTGGTCTATGTACATGCTGCCGGTGAAAACACCAGCAGCAGACTCGATGAGGTAGCGCAGCCAAGTATTTCCACTGCCAGGGAACGACACGAGGGCCGTCATGGGCAGAGACTGCTGCCTGGCGAAGTACACGCGGTACTTGCTGCAGCTACTCGAGTGTCTCCATGGCGAGTACGACTTGCGCGCAGTGTCCACCTCAACGCCATTCACTTCTGCTGAAACAGAGCCGACAATAAGCAGTGTGCTGACATAATATGTGAAATCACTTGTCACTTAACACCATAATACGAAAATGGAAAAACTATTCTACAGCAATAAAACTGTTATAAAAGCTTCGAAGTGCTAAGTTCATGCGCCGTCTTTCGAAACATCAAATTGGTTTCCGTTTGAGAATGTGGTAGATATTATTGAGACGAAATATGGAGTGGTTTAAAACACAGTAAAATGATTATCTTCGTTTGGCGCCATCAGGATCTGGGATTGGAGCTCGGAGCTGTTCATGCTCTGTTATTCCGGTCCCCCGGCGGCCATATTATCCACCATATTAGATGTTGGTGACATTGACCTTGAGCTTTGACCTCCACCCCATGACCTTGAACCCAAACATTCACAAACAATCCAAAAAATTCCCAAAAGTTCGAAAAAAAAAATTAACCATTATTTGAATATTCATTATTAAAAATGTGTTATTGAGAAATTTATAATTAAAAAATTTCATGTTAAAATTTATTATTAAAAATTTTATTTAAAAACTTATATTTCCAGAGGTTTCATCACTTCCAATTACTTATTTTCGTTCGAACCCCTCTTCCCCTCTTCATAATACTCCCCTCACCTTTGCTCATTCTATCATCGGCAGCTATCTTTATTTTTCGTTTGTTATTTGTGTATACATTGCTGGAGGACGTCATCTTGGATTTCATATTTTTACTTTTACATCACCTAGGTAACACTAGTGTATTAATAATCGATATCACCACTAGGCAGCAGCCATATATGTTTATGTTTTTAAAGTATGGGTTCCGCTGTCGGTGCACTCCATGTTGGATTCTATTTTCAACACATAGTTCACTATAAATTCTCGATTATGCCGCCTGCACTCGACCTATACCGATTCATGGCATTGACCACTATCACAAAGTATGTAAACTGTCATATTTAATTTTTGGTATTATTCTTAAATACAAGTATTTTTATTTAAATAATTTTTATGTAAAGCAGAGGGGTTATTAAAATAAATAAAATACAACAAATGATTGTAAAAACTAATTTTATTTAGTAATGTACAAAAGTAGAAAGAACAAAGGTTTATTAACTCCAATCTTCGGTGTTCACAGCCCGATGGCCCGATGTCTGCTTCAGCGACCCAGGAATTAAAGTGGGCAGGGATAGCCCACCACTTGACATATACCCTTACGTTATGTAGTTTCAGAATATTTTCGACTAAATATACAAATGGAATCTTTGTATGCTTGATCTCATCTGCATAGAAACCACCATGGATGGGAACATTATTCAGATCCTCGAGAAAGTAGGTCCTCAGAGCATGGTTGTGTATATGTGGCACACAAATGGTACGGAACTCCAATTCTCCGTGAACCCTTTCTTGAGAATGCCTTTTTGTTCGGAGAAGCGAAACAGGCAGTGGCGGTTATTGCATTAGAGCACACTCGCACATGACCCCCCCCCCCCCCCGGCTATGTATAGTAATGAAGATCTTTACTGAGTAGGTTCTACAGTAATAGTTATTATATTAATGATAGAAAAAAATGTCAAAAATGAATGCCACCCATTTACTTGTTATTATCCGCGTTATTATCCGCACTGTTATTATCCGCGTGCCTGCCACTTGCTTTGTTTGCCACAATCGCACGTGAGATTGTTGATAAGTGGGCGGCGACTCGCGAATGACAGTGGTACCTTCCCACGAGCACAGCTCAGGGCTATTCGTGCACGGCGCGAGTTGTCCGGTCTTCCCGATTTCTGCTCGCACTTCGAGAATTTTGACTATGCTGTTTGTGAAGTGTTATTGTTTTAATTATGTGCGACGCTTTAAGTTTTAATTTTAATATTTTAACAGCAGAATCACTTGTTATGACCTTGAGTATGTTAATAGTTTCATATATAAAAACTCCGGTATTCTCTTGTTTGTCGTTGGAAAGGAATATTGAAATAAAACAAACTGGCAAACCAACATCTCAACTTAATATAGTACAAAGTGATAAAGTAAAAAAATTGTAAATTCAGAAGAGAATTCAAGCGAGACATTTATGAAAATAACTCATGGATCGGTGGATGCGAAATTACTAACCGACTATACTGTTTTTCATACCTGCTCTTCGCAAAACAAAGTTGTGAATCGAGTTGGGTAATTTTTGGCGTCTCATATTTGTCTCACTTAAGTCAAAAAATAAAGAAGCATCAATGTGCACAAATGCATTTGAATTTTGGTTTTATTCTGTCTTCAGGCAGCGCCCTTAACTGAGATTAACTTACTATCAAACTGTGTTCAGATTTAGATGTGCTTTACTTTTTAAGGCATTGGTTTATGTTTATTTTGAGTAAAAAATGTACTATTGCAGTAGTAATATTTGCTTCAAAATATAATATACTCAAGAAAAATTATAAGTGTGGACCCCTACTTACAATAGGCACGAGCCGCACTAAAAACAGGTCGCCAACCTTGTCTTTACACTTGTGTGGGTCCATCCTTATAACATCATTGTACAATGTTCAAAGCTTTTCAACATCTTCGGACTTCATGCGAGTGGTAGAATGAACAGTAAAATTATACTCGTGAACGAGTTTCAGCAGTATGTCCAACAACTTGTAGCTGCCATTCAAGCGAAATGCCTCTACATTTTTTTACTTCAGAGACCTGTTGAACCTCTCGACGATAGAAGCTTTGAGATTACTGCATATGTAATCAGGATTTATGTTATGGTTCATCAGTGCCTTTAAATATTAATTGTAGAATTCCTCGCCCTGGTCGGTTTGTAGGTTAGTTAGGACATGTTCTTCGCACAATACATCAGCAATGGCCTCAGTGAAATCATGTGCATTCTTCGAATTGACATGCCTTGCCCAGGCGAAACTGGTACATGCATCGATGACTGTCAACATGTATTTGGAGCCCTTGTTGACCCAAGCTTATTGTACCATCTCGATGAGGTCGGCTTGAAAAAGGTCGTTCATCCTACATATCACTTCCTTGTAGCAGCAGTAGTTGTGACTCGCAGATTATAGCAGTTTGTTAGTGATTCAAAATTTAATGATTATATTTAGCCTCCTTCCTTCATTTCTTAGATAATTGAAATTATCTCGTTAGCATGAGAGCGATTTCCAGTAGTAATAAATGCTTCATTCTAGGCCAAGTGGCTCCTGGCTGCAGAGCTGCAGCGCCCCAGCCACCATATTGCATAACGACATTAGTGGGCCATTTTTGAGCAGACTTTCGCACAGGAAATGGCCAAAAACAACACGAATAACTGCAAAACCGCCCAAATGTTGTGGAATAAACTTGTTTCTTGCATAATTTCGAACACTGAAGATGACTTTCGCACACTGAAAGTGCCCTGCTCTGGCATTCTGGTTGGTGTTCTCTGGGCGCTCGCAAACAATTTTTTCTGTCCAACCGAAAGTGTGCACTTCCCTCTCACACATTTTGTGTGGAGGGTGAGACCCAATTCCAAAGTACCCTGCCAGTTTCAGGTCAACTGTGAACTATGTCTACTTATAAGCATAGTTGGCTTTAATTTCTGAACTTTGTGAGATACAACCACCAAAATCAGAACATAGGCATCACCGCATACATCGAAAAGGACAGAGGGTCAAGTTTCACCTATGTCTATTTATAGTCAGAGTTGGATGTAATTTCCATACTGTGTGAGAAACAACTACCAAAATCAGAACATGGCATCACCCCAGATATCGAAAAGGACCGAGGGGTCAAGTATAACCTATGTATACTTATAATCATAGTAAGAAGTAATTTCCGAACTGTATCAGATACAATTAACAAAATCAGAACATTAGCATCACCCCAGACAACGAAAAGGACTGAAGGTCAAGTTTGATCTATGTCTAATTGTAAGAGTATCTTGCTGTAAGTTCCGAACTATTGAATATACAGTCATCAAATTCATAACATAGGCATCACCCCAGACGATGAGGCTTGCAAAGGCAAGTATGTCCTATGTATATTTATAGGCATATTATACTGTAACTACCGAATTGGTTAAGATAAAGTTGTCAAATTCATAACATAGGCATCACCTCAGTATACAAGAAGGGTCACGTGGCCTAGTATGTCCTATGTCTACATATAAGCATAATTGACTCTAATTACCGAACCATTTGAGAAACAACTACCAAAAATCATAATTTAGGCATCGCCCCAGAAAACGAAAAGAAGCAAGGGGTCAAGTTTGACTTACAGGCAAATATATGCATAGTTGGCTGCAATTTCCGAACCATTTGAGATACAACAAACTAAATCATAACATATACATCACCCCAGACAATGAAAAGAAGCAATGTATCAAGTTTGACCTAGGCACAATTATAAGCATAATTGGATGTAATTTCGGAACCGTTCGAGATACAACTACCAAAATCATAACATATGTATCACCCCACACAACAAAAACGAACGAGTGGTCAATGGACAATTAAAAGGAGCGCGGGGTAAACTTACAACAAAAAGGAGCTAGGGTTAAATTTTACCTAAGTGCAAATATAAGCATAGTCGGCTGTAATTTCTCATTCGATCGAGATACAACTACCAAAATCTTAGTATAGGCATTACCCCATGCACAAGAAAAAGGAGTGAGGGGGTCAAGCACAGTGACTTAGCTAAAGCAGGACCCAAGAGCACAGAATAGTGGTATGTGAGTTCTGAACCATGTCAGATATAACTACCAAAGTCATAATTAGCGAAAGTGTCAACATAATGCTCCGACATTCCTGAGTGCTCCCACCCATGATAAGTTTCTAGCAAAAGTGTGACCTGTTTACATAATCCCCTGCGAAGAATCCTAAGCCCGAATCCCAGCAATGAATATACAAGAAGAGTTGGTTCCGAATTGTATGAGAAACAATTACCATATTAATAACATAGGCATTACCCCAGTCAACAAAAAGAGACGAGACCACTGGACTCCTCAATGATGTCCTCGAAAAATATTTTGTGTTTAGAAGAAGAAAATACCTACACACTCACAAGACTTGTCTCTGTGAGTCAGCGATGTTTTCTCGTTTTGGACTTCCCTACGACATATGTGATGGACACTGTGTGGGTAGGAGAAGAATAAATAGTAGCATGATCCTACGTACTCACCAGACATCTCATCGCCCAATGTCATTCTCGACAGACATTGCAGGCCAGGATCTGAATCATTTGAGATATGATAAACAAATTCATAATATATAAGCACCACCTCAGACAATGAAAGGAGACAACCTCCTTACTTGCCTAAGCTAATGTCATCCTAGACAGATATTGCATGCCAGAAAAGATCGCATGGGCCTTCGCACTCGCCAAAATATACAGGAGGAGGTGAGGGGGATCGTTCTAGCTTTCATTGGATTACCAGTTGCCTTGACCACATGACTACCATTACATGAGACATGTGAGGAAATTAAATTGTGTACATACATGTATCAGCCTACACACTAGTCATATATTGTATGGTTAGAGGAAGCAAATACCTGCATTGACCTACACACTCGCCAGACTTGTCATCGCATGTCTCGCCTACGATGTTGGATAAGAAATACTCACACAGACCTATGCACCCACCAGACTTCGCGAGGTAGCGAGGTTTTTGTTTTATCTCCCATCTAAGCTGATGATGCATTCGGCAGGCAGGATCAATACAGATAACACACCGATGCAAAAAGAAAACACAATGTAAAGGAAAAAATAGTTATATGTCCAACCAATCACAAGTGCACAGATTCCATTGATGACCTACGAAGACTGGGTCGTATTATGGTGCGAGGGGTAGATGAATAGAATACTGGGGTGAGACAATTAGAGGTCGTGGTTATGGGTGAGTCTGCGCATATTTTGAAGTTACTTAACCACTTTCCTTCGGATTTGCAACATAGGTTTCCTAGGTTAAAACATTTAAAGTTGCAGGAAGTAATAGATTTTTTGGGGACTTAGGAAATGTGATTAATCTCAAAGTATGTGACAGATATATCACTTATGCTGCATGCTTCTTTAGAATCCTGGTTGTATTGCAGAATGCGCGGAGTAAAGCTATTGAAGAGGTTTGAGAGGTTGGACATCTTAATGAGGTATTATTGTCTAGAGTTGCCTGTAAGCCAGAAAAAACTCAAGAAATAAATCCCAGAAGCCAGGAGAGCTCATGAGGGAATTTGTGTAAGGGATAATGAGGTTAGACAAAACATAGGGAAGTCCCTGTGAGGAGACTTTAACAGAAATGATCATGCATAAGCTAGCTCCAGTGTATGCCAGTTACTTGATGGTTTGTAGGAGGCAAAAGAGCTTTTAGATTTAGTGAGCCAAGTAGATATTACTAATGGGAAAGTTAGTCAGTTAATAGAGATGTGTGACTTTTGTGGGAAAAGAAATCATAAAGTAGAGGATTGTTTCATTCGAAAACATAAAGCTGCGATACATACAGTAAGGGTGAGTGAATTTCAGGAAAGGGGTAAGATGGGCCATCTTGAGGAAAAGAAGGTTGGGAACAATATTAAGACAAAATGCCCAAATTGTCAGGAAGAGAGTCATAGGTTACAGGACTGCCCACATAAAAGAGTATGTTTTGTAAGTAGAATGGAGGGATATTTCGCTAGAAATTGACAGAAAACCTTGGCCCAATGTTGTTTTAAGACTGGTCAGGAAGGGCATTGGAAACTAAATTGTCCAGAGCAAGGGACCCCTCGGAAATAGTGTATTATTTGTATAAGGAGGAAGGATATATTCAATGTAGGTTTCCAAATTTAACAAGGCCAGAGGGTATTCATATTATCAACTATTCTCAACAAAAATGAAAAGAAGGGTTATTATTTGTACCAGTATAGTTTGGCAGAGTGCAGGTTCAGCCTTTAGTAGATTCTAGGACTTCAGCTTCTATTTTCAGTCTGGAATGCTATGAAAGGCTAAAAGCTGAAAATCCCATAAAGATTTTTTAAGATATAAATAGTGAAAATCGAACATTTTCTATTGCCAATGAAGGAAGCATTTGTTCACAGGGTTTGGTTATGGTAAAAATAAAGGTTGATCATTTTAAATGGAAGATCAGATTTTTTTATAGTTTCAGATATATCTCAGGAAGTAATCTTAGGAGTACATATTTTTGGGAAAACACAAGTGTCACTGGATTTTATAAGAAGATATTTGAATTTTGCTTTTGCTCCTGGAGAATGGGTTATGTTTGAAGGAAAAATTTTTTTCGGTCGTAAATATCGTATTCATAATTTAGAGAAGGAAAAGGACATTGAAGAGTTGAAATGTGAGTTTCCTACTGTGCTCACTCCTGAGTTAGGCCATTGTCGGCAGTACCCAGTACAGCTTAGATTGATGGATGACCAGCCTGTAACTTATTTTCATACCGAGTATCGCCACCAAAGATAAAATTATTGAGGGAGCAAATTCAAGAATGGCAGGATAAGGGAGAAGTAGAGAGTTCGACTGGTTTGTATGAAAGTCCAGTGTTCCTTATCCAGAAAAATAGTCCTGGGAAATACTGCATGGTGTAATAGTATAGGAAAATAAAGAAAAATATTTTTGGACCCCTACCCTATATTCCATATTGATGGAGTTTTTCAGCATATTCTTTGGGCTAAGTAATCTACAATCTTCGATTTAAACCAGGCGTTCTTACAATGCGAGATAAATAAGGATTCGAGTGTGCATTTAGCATTTGACTCACCAGTGGGGTTATATCAATGGACCAGATTGCCTATGGGAGCAAATTGCTGCCCACAATCCATATAGCGAATATTCTTTAATATCCTGGGAGCTTACGTTTATAAATTTGTATTTTTGTACATTGATGATATCTGTATATATAGTCATTCATTTGAGGAAAAACCTTGAGATTGTTAGGTTGGTTTTGGAGGCCTTTAAGGAAGGCAGGCTTAACCATCAATCCAGACAAGATTCCATGGGCTGAGAGCCATTTTAAATACTTGGGGTCTGTAATTTCAGAAAGAAAATGACTTACCGATCCTGAGAAAATAAGGCGCATTGCAGTTTTTCCCGCCTCCAAGAATGTGAAAAGGGTTAGGCGATTCTTGGGTATGACAGGTTTTTATGCTAGATCTGTTCCGAATTATGCTTTGATTTCTGATCTTCTGAATAGGTTAAAAATTAAAAGGGTTTGAGTTTGATTGGGGATTAGAAGAAAGAAAGGCCTTTTAGACACTGAAAGAGAAATTGATGTCCCCATCTGTGTTGACTTGCCTAATGTTTCTATAACATATTATCTTCACGTGGATGCAAGTGCCATTGCCGTAGGAGCTGTATTAAGTCATGCAGTGGACGGGCCTCTTACACCCGTAACATATGGAAGTCGTTTACTTTCAAAGACTGAGTTAAAATACTCTTCTTATGAAAAATAATGCAGTGCTTGTTTGTATCGAATGGCGAAGTTTTCCGACTATCTGGAGACTAACTCATTTAAATTGTTGCTGACAATCTGGCATTAAGTTGGCTGCTCAAATCAGACAAACCAGCTGTTCGTTTGATTAGATTGTAAGTAAGACTCGGTCTGTTTAGGATTAATATTCATCATGTTCAGGGAACTGAAAATGCTGTGACTGATTGCTTATACCGGATGTATTGACCTTAGGAATTTTAAGTAGATGAAAGGAAATGCAGAGTAGAAATGGTGGGTGGAGTTCAGGAAAAGGAGGATAAAGAAGGAAAAAGGACAGATTATAGCGAAGAGAAGTCGAGATATAAGATGATGGAAAATGAGCAAGGTTGTAAATGTTCTCCAACTTTTCCCTAGGCTATTACAAAAATTTATGTGACTATGAGATGGAGGATTCTGGATGTCAGCAAATTGTGAGAGACTTAAAGGACGGCAATAGTGAATATAGTCATTTTAAAGGATTATTAGGTAAGAGGACAAGACACCGAAATTTTGTAATTTTTATTCCAATGGAATTGAAAAGTATGTTATTTAGTTGAGTCTCAAATGGGTGGACACGTGGGTCGAGACTGAACAATATACAAAATCCAGGAATTATTTAAATGGCCTAATATGAAGAGGGATCTGGAGGAATGGGTGTAAATCTGTAAGAATTGTCAAACGCCAAAGGCCCGAAATTGTGAGGCTATGAGAAAATATGAAGGAAATGTTGCTAGTTTCCCATAGGAGAGAGTTTACATTGATGTTGTGGGCCCCTTGCCAAAAAGTACTGGTGGTTTTGTGTATATTTTAGTAACAGTTTTACTAAGTATGGATTCTTTCTTCCTCTGCATAGCATTTAAAGTGCTGAGGTTTATAAGGTGTTAGAGTCTAGGTTGTTTGCTATGTTTGGTTCTCCTTCTAAGATGGTGTGTGGTAATTCTACTTATTATTGCTCTGGGGAGGTCAAAGACTTGATGTTTAGTTGGGGGGTTAAACTGATTTTTACCTCGCTGTACCATCCCCAAGGAAATACTGTAGAGAGGTACAATCGCAATTTGAAGATTGCTTTGCACGTTTTCCAAACAGGAACCCATTGGAGATGGGATGAGGTTTTAATAGATATTGGACTCTGCTTCAACAGTGTAGACAGTGGACCAACCAAATATATGCCAGCTGAATTGTTCTTCGGAAGGAAACTCTTGCACCCAGTGCTGAATGCTTGGTTACTTCATGGACCGGTTTGGGGAAATATTGTCTGTCAAAATTTTGAAAAGATGTGGGAAGAGATAACTCAAAATTTGGAAAAGTATCATAAGGCCCTTAACGAAAAGTACAATAAGTTAAAGGATGAGGTTTCTTTGAGGACGGGAGCTAATTTTGTAGTGGAATCTCACTTTTTATCCTCTAGGGTTGATTACTTTATTGCTAAGATGCCACCTTTATGGAAGGGGCCATTAAAATAATTTCTTTTTTTACTCCTGGTTCGATATTATTGCATGATATGTAAAATTCGCAGAGAGTACAGAAGGTACATGTTGGTAATGTGAAAATGTATTATGAGTTGTGAAGCTATAATGTTTTATTGTTGTTTTAGAGTAAGTAAAAAAAGGGGGGAGGATTATTACGGATTTGTGGCAGTCACTATAAATAAAATATGGTTTCTCTTAGTTTTGGTTGGTCTGTTAAAGATTGCAGTTTCTTTCAGTAGCCCTGGTGCGCCGCTTTCCGAGTTGCTGTGATGTGTGACGGATTGCGGTCTGCCGACCTTAAGCCTGAGAAGCTGGTGTTTTAGTGTATTAGCTTCTTATTGGTTGGTTCTTCCCGCCACGGAAGTGACCGTGGATTATTGCTAGTAAAGAGGTCGCGGCATCTGTATATCATAAAGCTTGCGCTGCAGTGAGCAGTCTCATGGTGGGGGAAGTTTGGTGTAATGGAGGTTAGCATGTATAAATAGTTCTGCGTGCCGAGGTTTGGCAGACACACACACCCCACCAGCGAGCAGGTTAGAACCAAGAGCAAGGTGGAGCCCTCTTTGGTAAGAAGAGAGAGTCGTAGGACAGTGATAAAGTTAAGTATGGCCACAAACTTGTTAATCTTCTACGAGGTATTTATGCGAGTAAGAACTTGTCATTTTTTCAACGTCCCGAAGTTGAACTTGTAAATTCTCTGAGTGTCAGAAGGAGCTTAGAGTTTTTAACTTGTGATGGACTAAGAAAAGGAATTGTCTTAACAACCAAATAAATAATGTTGATATTTATTTTGCTGTTTCAAACCAACTATTGTTAAATCTAACACTGGATTTTTGAAGTAAATATGGTGATTTTTTATGTTTTGAACAAATACATTTGTTGGTGTATTTTTTTCAAATCAAACGAATGTTTTGCTGACTATGCCATATTTTTCATGCATGGTATGCCCGACTATTTAACTATATAGATTTTTCTGAAAAACATACATTTGTTTTAAAATGCCTACACATGCTTGCTTTTACAAAACTATTTATTTTAATCAAATATATATTTGTCAAACTATTTTGGCATGGTAAATTTAACCATTTGGATACATCTGTCTAAACAACGAGCTTGGTTGGTAGTGAGCGAGTGCAAGATGGCAAACCAAGAAACAAGAATGCTCCTAATTACATGGGGATTTTAAATATTTATGCCTGTTTTTGAAGGAATGTGAGGTGCTGTATCTATTTGTTTGCGTGACATTTCATAGTATTTTAAAACGTTTTTGCTATACTGCCCTTGTTATAAACATTACCTAGATTTAAAGTAATAAAATTACTTTTATTACATTTTCGAGGTGTGTTTCAAAATAACAGCGTCCAGAAACAAGTAGGAGTAAGACACGCATGCTAGATATTAGAAATGTTGTTTAAAAGAACATATTTTTGTTATGTTACCGAGGTGTGTTTAAAAACAACAGTACTAAGAAACATCAGGGGATAAAGTAATTTTATTAAAAACTGCTACGAATTCTTAAAATTCGACACGTGGTTTACTGCACATGAAGGGACATCGTTCATGCTCCTAGTCGATATGTAACTATTTGATAATTGTATAATATATATTTTCTACCTCAAATTAATTTTTGTCGACTTGTCATACAAGCTGTCCAACATGGTTCTTTTTTTATGTAAGATATAACTACCGCACTCTGGAGGAAAATTACTTTACATAATGGTGGAAAATTCCATAAATGGATGGGAAAATTATCTTATGATGCGAGCATTTATTCAGCAATTTCTCAACAGCTAAGTGGGAGGACGGGCAGAAGAAACAATCCATAAGACCCTAATATTCACTTCTGACATCACGTCATCGTTGTGGTGTAATGGATAGCATATCGACCTACTGTGATTGAGGTCCGTGGCAAGTATAGCGGATTTTAGAGTTAAGATTTCGGTTACTATTCGTCGGAGTATGTAGATATAAAAAAAAATTAACAGTACTAATACCCCGTTTATTTTCAAATATAATTATATTATACAATTGAGCAAATAATATTATTTACAGTGTGGTTAAAGGAAGTAACACTAACTATTTAGTCGAATAAATGTACGCCTGGTTTAATTACATGATTTGGTAAAAAAAAATATGTTAGTAGCCAAGCCAAATAAATTCACGTTTGTATTAACACAGTCATATATTTGGTTCGACAAAACGATTTGGTTAAAAATACTTGTCTTATTAGACAAGCCAAACAGCTGCTTGGTTGTTTTAACACAGGCATGTTGAAGTTCAACAGAATTAATTAATTAAAATTAACTACTGTTGTGGTCTACCAAACCTGTGAACTGACTTGATTCAGCAGTGTTTATACGTTATTATTAGAGCAATATAACACTGTTCAAACTACAAAATAATATAAAACATATAATTTTGTTGCGCCAAGCAATGGTCTTGATTGCTACTAGACAAATATACCATTTTGTTGTTTCAAAACAATTCCATTAGATTTCATTAAATATTTTTCTGAGTGTGGTAACCATACTTAGTTTCTGGACGAGCGACAGTGGGACTTAGTATTCAAAGCCCCGAAGTTGGACAGGTAAAGTTTTCAGAGGAACCGTTCGTGATGAAGATTGTTTGAGAAGAGGATGGGTTTGGAACAGTGGGGATCGAAGGAAGGATATAAATATAACTGACAGAATTTGTGGGAAGTCTGTTTCGGATGGGAAGAGTTTTTATTTTATTTTATTTAAACTTGGATTGGAACTTTGAGTGGGAGTGTGTGTGTGTGGGTTAATTGAAGTGTAGAAAAGGAAGTACTGACCACTTGGTGGTTATCGTGGGGAGAGTATCCCTGGCCTTTTCAATACTGGTTGGTGGACTGAATGTCCTGTGGTGGAATCACGGACCTCTTCGGTGGTTATCATAGGGAGAATATCCCTGGCCACCATAGCTTGTCTGGTGTTGTGTTTTGATGTGTGAGTGGTAGGGTGAAAGAAGTCCCCACCCAAGAGTGCTGTAACCTGGAATGGTGAGACAATAGTAAAAAGATAAATGTTTAGACCTCTCACTACATGCCGGTTGTTTCTGGTGTGAAGTTTAGTCGGTGTTATATCTCAGTATTGTATTGTTTTGGGATATTGTACAACGTTTTAGGTATAGGTTGTTAGGAATATATATTTTTATACACTGTGTGTTAAAATAATGCAATAATGCCAAATTCAAACAGTGTAAACCAGGTGCCTGGGAGAAGTTGTAATCCGGGGTTTTGGAGTAAGAAAACTGATATTTTGTACTTTTTTAAAAATCTCAATTGTAGGAGAGTTTGTGGTAATGTAGTAAGTTTTTGTATACTGTTATGTTTGGTAAACTGAGAAACCGAATTATTCCAGAAGTGTTGACAAGAGTGTTCAAAATACATTTTTTGATTATTGTTGTTTTTTATTGGAGTGGATAACTGGTGATATTGTTGAATAAATCTTAAAGGAGTGGCTTTTTATGGTAGAGTTGGTTATCATTTTACCCTGCTTGAACACAGTTATTTTTATAGTACCATTTAATACTTTTAACACTGAAGTACTCTGCTATTGGTGCAGTGACATTTTGGTCATGATAGTTTGTTCTCCTTATGTCTTTATGTTGAGGATAGTACAAAAATTGATGCAAGAAGTGTGTAATGGTTGATTGTGAACCTGTGGTTTGAGGACCAGGGGTCACAAAGCTTTCCAGGCATGCATACCCCATGACCGGTGTGTACTTACAGTCATACTCTGTATCCGACCTACATTCGTGTACCGAAGAATCAAAGCTGGTAATTACAGATCATACCCCATACCAAACCTTCAATGTGCGTACTTACAGACAGTTATACACTGCCATCTACCTACACTCGCAGTCATACTCTCTCTTTCCAACTTACACTAGCACATTCAATGCATGCAGCTAGTTTGTACCCCCCTCCCCCCTTTTAGAGGTCGAGGTGACTGGCCTGCATCCACAGCACTCGTGGTTCGTTATGTACAAAGACTGAAGTCAGAGATACTCTGTACATTAGATACTCAGCCCTCGCTGATGCTTGACCACCTAGTACCACAATCACATACGAAACAAGTATTTGTGCACGAGAGAGATGAAATTATAATGCAAGAATGGTAAGCTCTTTATGAATTATCCGTGACAAGTAAGGAGGAGGTATCGCACATGTTGGCATGAAAGTTGCACTCATTACGAAACTAGAATTGCCCCTGAATCGCTCGAAACAATTATAATGGCAAGTATCACAACTCAGTATGTACTCCGCAGGCGCAAAACATAAAGAGCATATGTTTACCTTAACTAGTGCAGCAGTGAAGGCGTGAAGGCTGCGAGCACATCTCATCGCCTTGAACTCACTGGATGGTAATATGTTCATAGTGATACAATCTGCTTACTTCGTATAATGAAGATGTATTTTGCATCAGGCATGGCGAAAGATATTTGTACATATCTTAAGCATATGAAGCAGAATATTATGGCTCAACTTACAGATGGCAATTAAAAAGGGTGTAATAAAATATAATATATTATTGGAATGCCAATATACCAAAATAGAACCACACGACGATGAATTTAGTCAGAGTATCTTCAAGACATCGAATGTTCCTCTGCATTACATATACGACATCAAAGACAGTTTTGAAGATAGTATACAGAAGATTTGCCAGGAGCACGAAGAGTAAATAGGAAAGGGATCCGATTGGACATAACAAACGATCTATCATCTACAGTTGAGAACGAATTCACTTATACCAATTCGCAATGAGGTACATACCCCACTACAGAGAGAGCATTACAACTTAACACCATCTTCTACTGGCAGAATTAAGCTATAAATTACTACAACAGAAGGATGTTACACATAGTGTATCATCGGTACTGCATGAGGAGTCTGCATTGGCGAGTGTTCAGCAGCAGTGAGGTGTCAGCAGCAGTGAGTGGCCAGCACTGTGTACGAAGAAACTGACCTCCAGGATACTGTGCAGTGCAACAATTTGGTAGAAGCGATAATGTAAAGACACCCTTCGCTTGACTCAAGATGGAATACATTGTAGGATAGACACTCGAAAATCAGCGGTTGTCTGCTTGAAGTGCAGTCTGGCTGGGTGAAGGACTAGCTAAATTGACTGGTACAATGCTTAAATTTGACGGATTAAATGTGTTAGTAGATATAGAGCACAAAGGCTAGACATAGTATATTAACCCGTGTTGCTGCTACTGTGGGAGAACTTCAGTTTGTTTCACATGAAGATGGCGCAAGCTGATACGAAGCCTACCATATAGCATGATGTAAGGATGTACCTTCCTCCATGGCTGAAAAACAGTAATACTCCTGTGGGAAGATTTTCAGCAAAAGCTGCCAATCTCATAGTCAAGTGAAAAGCAAATGTTCAAAAGGACTGACATCTAGAATACTAACATGTCATATATGTGGTGCGACATTTGGTAGAAGTGATAATCTAAAGAGACACAATGGTGTGCTTGACACGAGACAGTACGACAAGGCTAGTCTTCCTGCTGATTCGTCGTGTACACTAACATTAGTTCGAGCACCCATAGCATTATGAGGGCCTGCATAGTGTTCCATACCTGTGTGCGAAGAAGGAAATATTAGTGTTTCAGAGCAAGAACCACAGATCGTCAGAGGTTGTGAACTACACACCTCCACTGACAACATGTGAAGTGAAACATGACGATGCTACGCAGGATGCTCAGAATGACAATATGACCTCCAAGTCTTCTGGTGATGCTGTATATTCTATTTATGACGTGCCGACATTTTCAAAGCAAAAGCATGTTGCTGAGACCTACTTGCAGTTGGGGCGGAAGAAACATAGATTCGAACTTAGTACTTCAGTCCAGAGGTACCTCGCAAACTACCCAACTCGGAAGAAAAAGAACATATATGCAGCCATCTATTGTGAACCTTCTACAAAGAGTGACATGAAGTCTAACTACTCTGAATACCTCAATGACCTAGTTCATAGACTATGGTGGTTGTTTTCATTGCAGAGAGGTGGGTATCTGTCATTGGAGGGATAAATTCAATTATAGGTGAACTTAGCACTGGAGGCTTTATTGAATGATATGCGTGTGTGATTTATTTATGTATATGAATAAATATAAACAACAATTAATTTGTTTTGAATTTCTGCTGTCTAAGAAATGTACCTACTGCTATGTTGAACATCACTTGTTTTTATGTCTATATAGAGTTTATCACCACAAATAAACACAGTGAACTCCCTTGTATGCTGGGCTGAAAATGCAATGACAACTATCATGTCGGCATTTCACATCATTTATTAAAAGTATTTCCACACTTTGATACTGGAATACTTGCTGCGACACTTCAGAGACCCTTGCTCATGATGTAACAGAGTTTTCGACCATTTATTCTGTCTTCGTATTGTAGTACAGTACACGATTACAGTGGCACCATAAGCTTGTAGCATCTCTTCAGAGATAGTGTTACAGATGGTATGTCTTCGACAATTTATTCCATTTGTAGTAGTGTACACAGTCATAACAGTCCGCATTCCACCCCCACACTGGCTTGCTGACGAAACGACATCTTTTGATTTTCGCTTGTTCACACTGCATGCTAGTTTGCATTGCTCGTCTCGGGTTATCTGTCAGGTTGTGTATGTGTGGTGCAAACATTGGCATGGTTACCTTATCTGGTCGTTCGCTTCCATAAGTAACAGTAACATCAATATCGTAATGCGACTCTTCAGGGAACCTTGACTATACTGTCGGTGTTACCGATGGTAGGTCTTTGGACGTATTGTAGCAGAGTATATGATCACAGTAGTAACATTGATACCGTAGTGACTCTTCAAAGACCATTGCCGATACTGGTGGTATTACACTGTCTTCAACTCATTGAGTCCATCTGTAATGATCACAGTGATACCATAGTGACTCTTCGGAGGACCTTGCTAGTGTTACAGATGGTCAGTCTTCAACCATTGCTTCCATCTGTAGTGGAGTAAACATGGTCGTAGTAGTCATGGAGGACCGCATTCCACCACCAGCAAGCTCGTCGACAAGGATGCTCGTTTGTTCACAATCCATGTTGCCCATATTGGGTTGTCAGTGTGGAGCATTTTTGGTTACCTTATCAGGTCGATTGCTGTCTGGCCTACTAAGTGGGTCGTTTTACAAATGCAGCTTTGACTACACACCAGTGTATATAACTACTGGTTGGTACTTGCAGCGTCACTGCCGGGAGTGCGGTCAGATATAAATGCACCAATAGGTATAATGTGCATACCTGCCTGTATTATTACTATTTACATAATTACGTGGTTGTAGCATGGTTTATTTGTGGTGCGCTATTTCCATTGTCTGGCAGTGTATAAACCACATATAAAACATGGCAATGAATTATTCCAACTTGCAAGATGATGGCAAATATTAAAACTCTTCTCCCCTAAACCCTGCATTTATGTACTTACAACAGGTGCAGATATGTCAATGGTGTTAGGTAACTTGAACTTATTTCTGTTTTGGTTTTCTTTTCGTTGGAAAACTGTTTTATTGTACAGTTTAGCGCAAATTTTAAGTGCCAGTTACTTTAATGTCAAATTTGATACATAATTTTGGTTTTAAAAGTCAGCTAAGATATGATGGGTTATTAGTCTACTGTGACATGGGCATTTATTTTCTGTGTAGATACATCCATAATGTAGGCATAATTTAGAGACGTATCGTGGAATGTTGATATTATATAAAACTAAATGTTTGGTTTCGATCGAATATTTCAATTTTATTTTGTTCTCTTTTTCAGCAAATATATATACGTTTACTAAATTCTAATTTTAAATATAATTTTGAAAACATATATCACAAACTATTTCAACTAATTTTTGTTCTGTTGTTTGAACTAAAATGAGCATGGATAAATGTTTAATCAAACAATAATAACTTTTTTTACTAAAATAAATGCAATTAATATATATATACAATTTAAATTTAGAGTTATATTTTATAATTTAAATTAATTTTATTGCGTATGTTTTTATGTTTTATTATATTTAAAAATTGTGGGTTACAATAATTAAAACAGTCAATAATTGAAATGCTAAATATATCTCCAAAATTTATTTGCATTTCAAATTTTTATTGAGAATTAAAAACTATTCTTTATTTTACCAGTATCAAGTACATTGTTCTTATATTTCGTTATTATTGCTGGATCTTTATCAAGTGGAAATAAATCTGATGTAATTTTCGAAAGAAATAATTTTTTATCTAAGTTTCATTAACCGTTATTTTATTATTTAATTTATTATGGTTATTACACATATATGCGAACACTTAAATATATTGCATTTTTTAACTGCTATTTAAAACAAAAAAATTTATTCATAAATCACTTATTTCTCTTGACAGAATTCCAGGTATTTTATTGGTGTCTAATATACTGTATTTTTTTAAAATGGTTATTATACACATATATTCCTGAAAGTAAATTTATTGCATTTAAAGTTTTGGCATATTAAAATTGCGAAAATGATTTATATTAATATTAAGGGATAATGAATTTTAAAATTTTCATTAGACTGACCTTTTTCAAAACTTTTCAAATTTTGTTGGATAAAATGTGCTGTACAACTATAAAATATGTATTTCTAACTAGAAGAATCGTAATTTTGAATTTTTTAAATAATTTTTACATGTAAAGTGTATTTTTAATTTTCAACTCTAAATAGGAAGAAAAAACTATTGAAGCTATACCATTTGTTTCCCATGCCTTTAGTGATGAATTTATTTGTCTATAAGTACTATAGTTATGTTATAGTTTATTAACTAGCTTTCTTTCACAATGACTAATTCGTCATTTTAACTTACAAATTACCATGGCTGTGAATCAAAAAGAAGATGTCTGCTGCTATAACACACACATCCTTTAGACAAACTTTGAAAACCTAAACATCTTTGTATGCTATGTTTTTTACCTCGTTGTAGATATAATTCAGAATGCTACTTTCTCTTCAATTTAAAAATTGTTACATTTTGTGTCTGTAGTATTATTAATAGTTTACAATAAAAATACAAACTGGTGTGTTTGTAAATAGGGAATTTTTAGTTATTTTAATGTCGTCAGCCACCTGAAGCAGACACAGTGTCTGGTTATTCCCGACACACAGCTTATAAGTCGCTGCAAATGCTATACTAGACTCATTATTTCACCAATCTCACAGTCGAGCAACTGTGTTTTAAATTCATTTAATGTACCCTATTGTGTCTAGTATGGTTTAATTTATTTGATGCTACATGTATTGAATCTGTTTTAGATATAATTCGTTACTTGATTTCTTTGGTACACCAGGATATCTGACCTGGTCAGTGACATGGAAAATGTTCTGTAATTCGTTTAGTGAGTAAACACTTGTTTCTTGATTTTTTATGACACCAGGATAGTCACTTAGTTGTGTTTGTTTATTCTGCTCTTTGAAATATATTTCGGTACTATACATTTTGTGGTCCATTCGTTATATTTTTGTCATATACAATGTATTCGGTTTAATTCATTTGTCTTGTGATTTGCGAATTCTGTCATGTGTAACATCATCAGTATAATTCATTTTAATTTATTTGTCTTGTGTTAATCGCATTATTAAAGTAAATGTTTCGTATTTAATTTCCTTTGGTTTCCTTTGCTGGAATGTGTATTTCTTCTGTTTCGCATATCTAGTCAGGCTACAATCACATGTGTCATTACTAACATACAGGACAGGTCAGGAAACTGGCATAAATCGTATTCGCCTCTCTTTTCGTTTCATTCATTACATATTTGCTAATTATTTCATTAAATATACCGTAACCTCAGTCTATAGTCCAATATCGTTACAAGTGTCTTATCCCTCAGTCGACTACCAAACGAAATACTCAATTACATAAAAAATAATGAAATAATCATACACATAACTATGCATAATAACAACAATATACTATATTATTTACATGTGTTGGTCTGCTTTTAGAATATGCAAAGTCCTACATGATGGTTAAGTGAAGTGGATGTCAAGAGAAATAATATAAAATATATTCAGAGTTCTTACAAGATGGTTAGGTTATATAAGGTTAGGTTAGCTTAGGTTAGGTGAAGTTAGGTTAAAGCGATGGTGTATGCCAATAGGTATAGCATAGGGGTAGGGAATATTCCACGTTCAACATAGGATACAAAGTCCCTACATATGAAAATTTAGGTCTAGGAATGAAATAAAAATTTATAATATGTGAAAAAAATACTAATTATCAATTTATCTAACGTTGCTTTAGCTTTCAGCTTAAAAACACACAAGTCCAAAAATATATGAAGAACACAAGGCAAGAAGATAGAATGTCAGTTTCATGTCAATTTGCGCTAATCAGATTTAAAGGTTTGGAAGTCACTATTCAGTATGGTAAACATATGTAGGTATCTGTAAGCCATCGTGCTACAAATAATGCACAGGACATATTACAGAACAACATGAACAGGATATGCAAACAATTATTTTTAAATACTATTGTAATTTTTGTCTCGTAACTACACATTATAATCCACGAAAAGGAAGAATGTTAATTACAAAAAGTACATGAATGAGGAATGTAACATGTAACCAATATTACATTTAGCATGTTGGTTAGAATTGAACCAAACCTAATATGGCATAGGCTCCATATTACAATATGTAATAACTTATGACCAGAATATAACAAAGTTGAAAGTAGTAATAATTTAATGGAATACACAATAATAAAATAATACTACAATTCCAAAAACACTCCACAATTATGAGCATTTGAAAACTATTTAACTATGCTTAACTTCCTGTTCTTGGTTTGGTTGGCTATTTGGCTAGTCTTGTGTGGAAGGATTCCAATGTATTTCTTTCCTTCAGGATTGCAAAACTCTTTTAGATGTTGGAGGCCATTACGTTTCTCCAAAGATGTTGGTATTAAATCTGTCACATAAATATAAAACATTAGTTTTAATGGCATATTGCAAGTATCCAATAATGTTTCTTTGTTTGACATAATACAATAAAGCACACACTATCGACCATAATGTTTGAATGGTGGTTGTCACCCCGTTATAACCTCGTAGGGCCACCTCTTGCGGCTTTAACAGCAGCCACCCTGTTCGGCATGCTCTCTACAAGTGTTTGCAGGACATCCATGGGGCTTTGTTGCCATTCCTCTTGCAACCATTCCATGAATTGAGCAATGGATTTTGGCCGCGCCTGACGAGCCCTCACCCGGCGATCCAATTCGTCCCAAAGATGTTCTGTAGGGTTGAGGTCGAGGCTCTGGGCGGGCTAGTCCAATCGACGAACATTGTTGTCGGCGTACCACTGCATAGTAGCCCTTGAAACATGGCACCTGGCATTGTCATGCTGGAAGTAACACGGGTCCATTCCGTAAATACGCCACAATGTTGTGAGCATTTCATTATCCAGAATGTTACAATAGGCCTCTGTGTTCATGCTCCCACGGACAAACACCAGCGGTCCTACGCCGAAGGCCGTGAAATAGCCCCACACCATCACTCTAACACCACCCAATTTCCTAGTTGGCACTATACACTCCGGCAGAAGCCGTTCCCCGGTTAGACACTACACCCATAAACGTTCATCGGACCGGAATAATGTAAACATCGACTCATCACTCCACAGAACCGATTTCCACTGCTCCAGTGTCCAGTTGCGACGGTCCAAACACCACCTGAGTCGCCGAGCTTTATTGCTTGTCGTGATAGGAGGCTTATGTGAAGCTGCTCTTCCGAATTATCCAAGTCGGTGGGCCTCTGTACGCAATGTTCCAATGGAAACCGAAACTCCTGTTGCTGCATGAAACTCCTGTCGGATGGGAGCCGTGGGTTGTGCCCTATTTTTGACAATTTCACGATTGAAGATTCTCCGATTTCTGTCGGTCAAGATTGGAGTTCGCCAAGAACGTGCAGCATTGACACAATGCCCATAGACCTTCCCCTTACGCAGGGCGAATGCGACCGTTGATTTAGGCATGTTTACCTTCCGTGCAGTCGCCCGAATAAACAGCCCACTGAGAAAGCAGCCCACAATCACGCCCTTATCGAAGTTCAATAGCTCTGTACCTCGTGCCATCTCCTAGTCAACTAGTTCTACACCGGCCTGCAGAGTATGACGGCCACACAAGCCAAATTAGTGTTTGATCGATAGTTTACATTTGCTGAAGGCTGTATTGTTTTCAAATATTGCGATATTAAAATTCTTCACGTGTATGTCCAAACTCTAATATGTTATCAATCTTTAAGCCAAGCTTTTCATACTTTGAAAAGCTTAGTTAAATGTCTTGAATTTAATTTATTAGGGTTATTTCTTTTCATAATTACATAAGAATCATAAGTTTAACTTCAGTGCGAGCTCCCACTTCATGAAGTTCCTAAACTTGTTTCGATTTGAATTCTCACTGATTCAAAAACCCTGAGGGATTTTGATACATTTATAATCGGCAATTTAGAACGTCTTGATTTGACATTTGATTGGCTGACTGCTTTGTAGTCACCTTGTTCCATCCTAATTATTTACTTTTTTTTTTTTTTGTAGTTTTCTTTGTAGAAAGGAAGATAAGCTGGTCGCTCTTTCTTATACACAAATTCGTCGTCAATAGGATTACTCCATCACCATTTGCCTCGCATATACTTACATACTCATTAACACAATGTTACAATTAAAATTTCGTTACACGTATCTAATGGAGTTATAAAGAAGTATTAAGTGATTAGCCTCATTGGATTAGTTTTTTACCTGCTTGATATTATTTCATAAATAGAATTAAGTAATTCTTGGTTTATTTTGCCAGAGATGTTAGATCATTCTAATGCAGACCATTATTTAAAGCACTTACAATTTGTTCTGAATATGAAAGCATTTACCTCTAAATGTAGATGCCACAGACAAATTTAAGCATCTTGAGTTTGGTCGGGTGTTTTAGAAATCAAGTATATTTAGGGATCTTAAAATATGCCATAATGTTCTGAACCAAATGGTGTAATGTTTTATGAGCGAAAACTCTAATGGAGTTAACTATAAACATTAGTTCGAAGTAGCTCAGATTGAATATATAATACAGCTTTACATTGGTCTATAAAATTCTTAAAGTGCCTTCTCATCTCGTGCCCTATAATCATTATTTCACCGTACGCATTTTCAGAATACGATTTAACTTAAAAAATTATATGTACATGCTTTGCTCGTTTGTTCATAAACTTATATATAATATAATGAAGATTAATGAAAAAAGCTTAAAGTTAAAATTTCTCAAATGCATGAAAATTCATATTGTTTCAGTATTTATAATCGCCAAGTTTTTTAAAACTTTTGATAAGGCCACAAAAAGTAAATTGGCAAATATCTAGTATAAAATACACGAATATTGATGAAAAATGCTAAATTTTGAACATATCAAATGCATGAACATGCAGATGCTTTTCGTTTTTTTGTGTAATTTCATGATATTTTCACAAATTTTTGTTAAGTAATATACTGCATCAAAATAATTCATGTATAACAATTGAACTACAATGTAGGAATAAAACAAAGCAAATGCAACAGATGCATCTGTCATAACTATGTTCACATATCATAGTATAGGCAAATAATATTAATTTGTCTGAAATTTTTATACCAAGCATTTCATTACCATTTGTAAACCTAAGCTATGATTTATACATATTTTAATACAGTTCGATTCGTAAATTATATGTAAATATACATTAAATTTGTTGGTCACACCATCTGCAGTATTTAATTTAAATGCTTAATCTTTTTTCTCGATCTCTATCTGTAAAATACAGTTTAGACAAATCAGTATTATATAAAAGTTTTTCCACTGTAACTTGTTCATATAGAATCATATTCACATAAGAAATAACCAAATTAATAATTCTAATATAAATTTATTTGGGAAGTTAAATTTCAAAATGTAATTTAAATAATAAAATATAATTATATTGATATAAAATCTAATTGCAATAATAAACTATTATTTTAATTTTGTTTCAGGAATTACATTCATCAGAATTAAAGGTATTTTTTTAACTTTTATTTTCCAGTTATATTTTTATCATTAGTAAACTATGGTTGCAAATAAAGATTCATAACCATATGAAGTGCTTAGACCAAAGGAAACTTCCATAGCTTTGTGTAACATGAATATTAAAAGTGGAATATTTGTTTCCTACATATACAATGTTTGAAAAATTCTTTATATACACAATTTTCCAAAATTAGTTCAGTTAACTAAATATATTACAAAATACAATCTTCCACAACCTTTAACACCAATTTATCGTGACGATTTTATTTGAAACAAGAAAACGAGGGGCATACATTGTGTCAAAACATCTGACATATATTTTATTGTTATTATAATCCCAGTGGAAATCAATATGAATATATGGGCATATATTGGTAATATTAAAATGAAATAATGAATGTATAATGCTAACAAATAATGCTAATAGCACGAAAAGGTGTTTTGTTCACAATGTGGCAAGTATATTTGTGTAAATTTTAACAAAAGCCAGTTTAGTCATTGTGAAAGAAAGCTAGTTAATAAACTATAACATAACTATAGTACTTATAGACAAATAAATTCATCACTAAAGGCATGGGAAACAAATGGTATAGCTTCAATAGTTTTTTCTTCCTATTTAGAGTTGAAAATTAAAAATACACTTTACATGTAAAAATTATTTAAAAAATTCAAAATTACGATTCTTCTAGTTAGAAATACATATTTTATAGTTGTACAGCACATTTTATCCAACAAAATTTGAAAAGTTTTGAAAAAGGTCAGTCTAATGAAAATTTTAAAATTCATTATCCCTTAATATTAATATAAATCATTTTCGCAATTTTAATATGCCAAAACTTTAAATGCAATAAATTTACTTTCAGGAATATATGTGTATAATAACCATTTTAAAAAAATACAGTATATTAGACACCAATAAAATACCTGGAATTCTGTCAAGAGAAATAAGTGATTTATGAATAAATTTTTTTGTTTTAAATAGCAGTTAAAAAATGCAATATATTTAAGTGTTCGCATATATGTGTAATAACCATAATAAATTAAATAATAAAATAACGGTTAATGAAACTTAGATAAAAAATTATTTCTTTCGAAAATTACATCAGATTTATTTCCACTTGATAAAGATCCAGCAATAATAACGAAATATAAGAACAATGTACTTGATACTGGTAAAATAAAGAATAGTTTTTAATTCTCAATAAAAATTTGAAATGCAAATAAATTTTGGAGATATATTTAGCATTTCAATTATTGACTGTTTTAATTATTGTAACCCACAATTTTTAAATATAATAAAATCAAAAAACATACGCAATAAAATTAATTTAAATTATAAATATAACTCTAAATTTAAATTGTATATATATATTAATTGCATTTATTTTAGTAAAAAAAGTTATTATTGTTTGATTAAACATTTATCCATGCTCATTTTAGTTCAAACAACAGAACAAAAATTAGTTGAAATAGTTTGTGATATATGTTTTCAAAATTATATTTAAAATTAGAATTTAGTAAACGTATATATATTTGCTGAAAAAGAGAACAAAATAAAATTGAAATATTCGATCGAAACCAAACATTTAGTTTTATATAATATCAACATTCCACGATACGTCTCTAAATTATGCCTACATTATGGATGTATCTACACAGAAAATAAATGCCCATGTCACAGTAGACTAATAACCCATCATATCTTAGCTGACTTTTAAAACCAAAATTATGTATCAAATTTGACATTAAAGTAACTGGCACTTAAAATTTGCGCTAAACTGTACAATAAAACAGTTTTCCAACGAAAAGAAAACCAAAACAGAAATAAGTTCAAGTTACCTAACACCATTGACATATCTGCACCTGTTGTAAGTACATAAATGCAGGGTTTAGGGGAGAAGAGTTTTAATATTTGCCATCATCTTGCAAGTTGGAATAATTCATTGCCATGTTTTATATGTGGTTTATACACTGCCAGACAATGGAAATAGCGCACCACAAATAAACCATGCTACAACCACGTAATTATGTAAATAGTAATAATACAGGCAGGTATGCACATTATACCTATTGGTGCATTTATATCTGACCGCACTACCGGCAGTGACGCTGCAAGTACCAACCAGTAGTTATATACACTGGTGTGTAGTCAAAGCTGCATGAATCAGAAAAACATCAGAAGATATCAAGCAAGAGCACAGAGTGCAGAAGAATGCCGGGAATATTCCAAAGATGAAACATTATACCACTAACAGTCTTCTATAACGGATTCATAATCGGGTTGAAAGCCACATATTGGTCATATCGCCGTATAACCTACAATGTGGATCACTCTGTCGTATTGTTCGATGCTGTTGGGAGAAGTGGATACTTGAACACACCCACATATCCAGGGATTGCTCAGGGGGGACGAGGTCGAATACTAATCGAGAAGATCGACGTATCGTGCAAGCACTGTGGAGAGATACAGTGGTGACCTTTCCATGATACTGGCCAGTGTTAGGGATCCTTCATGCTCACGAACCATTTCCTGATGGCTTGCAGAGCTGAATCTGTGATTCCAGTGTCCATTATGTGTTCGGCCATCAACTCTAAAGCAGTGGCAGCTCCGTTTGCAGTGGTTCCAGGCCAGAACAATGTGGAATACTGCAGATTGGTGAAGTGTGGTATTTAATGATGAGTGCGGTTTTGTTATGGGGTAAATGATCATCACGTCCGGGTGTTCAGGGCCCACGGTTAACGCCACAATCCCAATCTCGCTACCGAGAGGCACATTACCTCCACAGAAGGTCTTATGTTCTGGGGAGCGGTAACCTATGATACGCGATCCATTCTCGTCGTGTTATGTGGAGCATTGATGGTAAAGCGGTATTTGGAAAAGATCCTATTCCCCTATGTGCTCCCATTTCTGGCCAGGATTTGAAATGCGATGTTACAGCATGATAACACCCGACGGCACAATATAGTACAGGTCTCTCAGAATTGTTTTCATCATGTCTATACATTACAATATCTTGTCTACTCCCCTGACATGATTCCAGTCCATCATCTGTTGTACTAGTTAAATGCCAGCTGCCGCCATGTAACAGTATCAGGGATTGGAAACGCACAGTCCAAGAATTGTGGGCCTGTCTGCCTCAAGACTCCACGCCATACCATGTTGCATCGTGAATCGCAGTGTGAGTGGGTGCGACGCACAATTTAAGATGACCATATGGCGTATTACAGATTCATATGTAATTGTCCTCCTGCTTTGTTTTTGTGTATATGTATATAACTCATCTCTATCCCTAATTCCAATAATTTCAGTACGATCTGAGGAATCTTTATGTGTACATTCCTTTTATTGTCTGGTGGTGTAATAGTAAACTTGGTGAACATTAAAGCTATAGAATGTTATATGTATTAATATAATCTTAACCATTTGTTTAGCATCAAAATGAGACATACTTTATAACTCACCTTTAAAACAGGAAATTATTTTCACATGCTATATTTTCACATGACCATGTATGTAGTAGGGGCGGGCCAGTTCTATTTCACTTTTGATTAATCGTATTATCGATTTTATATCAAGTTGATATCAAAAGGGTTAATCCTTAATCCGATCAGAACCATATGAAAAATTGAAAATTCGATTTTAATCCGATCAAAAAATTTCCTTGATCCTTAATCCGATGGATTGTTTTTATTCTGATTGGTTAAAATGTAATGAAACTTTGATTGATGCAATTAATTTAATTGAATTAATCTATCAAAAATTGTTTGTAGAGTGTGGGGAGCGAATGTGGTACATCCTCACCTTTGGAGCTCTGGCACTCGAATGAGGTGTGGCATGTTGTGGACAGGGTATATATGTGCTGAGGTGTGTGCAAGAGTGGCATAATTGTTGATTTTTGGATTGGAAATGACATTGCTCGTAGATGGAGGTGGGAGAGAGACGATTTTTTGTTAATGGCAATTAAAGAGAAAGTGCAAACATTGTATAGTTAACACACAAGAGAAATTTCGGAGTGTTCAAACGAAATATATTTCAAACGAGTTCAACCTATCAATATGAATAAATAGCACAAGAGAGAAGTATATTGAACACAAGTACGTTAATAACCTGGTCTCATAAAGAAACAAGTGCTACATGGCCACAACATTGTGAGTATCCTGTATGAAATTAATTAGTGAGCTACAATGAAGAAAAAATGTCCCTATAAATTAAATGGCAGTCTTCCTAAACACAATAACAAGATATTTGAAAACATGTAAAATAATTACACTTCTTGATGCCTCCGAGTTCTACACTTACCTGACATGATTTTAAAACAAGCCATCCGCCTGTGAGACTGGTGAGGAACTTTTGAAGTGGAATACACATGATAAAATTAATTAATTTATGGAAATGAGTAAAAAAGAATATGTTTAACAGTCAGTAATTTTAATATAAGTCCATTCGCTCAGGAGGTTGCTGCAGCTCTGACTTGAATATACCACTTACACCGAGTTATAAGCTGAACGAGGTGTTGAGAACAAACTTAACCTCTGTGTATGTCGGCCTATGTTTGATTATAGACTGAGCTGAAAAAATCGGAAATGAACGAAAAGAGAAGTGAATACGATTTATGTGACAAATGGTAAACAATTATGTTTATGATGCATGTACTGATATATAAATTACACTAGTTGAATTAGAAAATACATAATGAAATCACACAAGCACCTATCCCAAAACACGTCTGGTGCACTGCAAGCTCATTTAAGCAATGACTGCAGTGTATTACGTGCACAGACTTATAAGTGTGGCCGATGTCCGTCCGGCTGGTAGGTCAGTCAATGAATGAGATGTGGAGGTTGTGGCCGAATCGAAATTATGGCAAAAACTCTGAATTTTCAATCTAACTAATATTTCCATTGAAAACTCATTTACCGCCTATTCTGATAACTTAAAGATGGAAGCAAACAACTTGAATACACTTAATCCTACACACTAATTATATACATTCTGAATTATATCTAGAAAAATAAAAGGTCTCCCTACCAAGCTACTATTAATGATGGACAATATAATCATGTCTTCCTAAACATTTCACATGATATTTTTAAAAAATCCTTACCCAGACTTTTAACACAAAATCCATTTTCCTGGGAAAATTAAATTTCACTATTGTAAGAAGAAGAATTCACTTTTAACACAATTTCCATCGAGCTTTATGGAAACTTTCTTGAAGAAAAATTATTAAAAGTAACAGACATACTACAAATTTCCGTTAAGTCGGTGATATGCATCGCACTTGGTAACACAAAAGCAAGTTGAAAATCATATAATTATTCATTGACACACTATATTGGCACAACGAGAGGTGAAGCCCGATAACTGCCTGCCCCTTCGGTCATAGGCCTAGTCTCCACCAAACAATGCTGCGACATGTGAATAGATGCTTCAAAGGACAGAGCGATTTATATGTGTATCCATGGTGAGGTTTGGCCTCAGACTAACATGGCACTAGTCAGTGAGAGATGGACAGATCGCTCCTGCTTACACCCCCACCCCCTAACCTACAACTGCTACACCAGACCGTGTCTTCGATTTGGTCGAGGATTGTCTGTCTTGGCGATACGTACCCCACTCCCCGTACAGCCCAAAACACATTTTCAGATAATTGTAATACTGTCCTGTCGATGGAGGGCGTTACGCACACCTGCTAGCAATCCAACACCATGGTCCACAAAACATTCCTAGCACAAAAAATGTCCCCTCTGTTCCAACCAATAGCCCAGAGCATGTGTTATCCACGACGAGGATTGCCTTCAGCCGTTATGTGCCTCCTCTCCTCCCTACATCCTCAGCCCAGAAGGCATCTTTGTCAAAATCAATGGCTAGTTGCTTGTCTACCTACCTTCCCTCGGACAGAAAATTTTGAACTCACCCAAAGCAGTGAGCTGTTTCCAAAACTACCCTCTACCCATGCATTTTGGACTCTCCCGAAACTCTGATCTGTCTACTTTTGTGAGAGGACTACTCATTCCCCCCACCTTCCCCTTTCCTTGACTCTCCATATCTGGAGTTATTAAGTAGTCTTCAAACCTTTTTGTTAGGGATGTTTGAAAAAATTCTCTCATTTCGAGCTTCAAGTGTCTGAAAGTTTATTTCCATCGAATAAATATTTAAGAAATATTGCTAAAAAATTTATTACCTTAATGTTAAAAGCTACATTTAAACAAAGTAATATCTGTAGATATGAAAAGTTTTAATGGAATTACGACTTAGCAATTCCGAATAATTTTGGCTAATGTGATAAATGGTTTATCACCTCTTCTATTGAAACCTATTAACTCTTGAATCGCATAGAGAAATCTTTTTATAAATCTATGATGACATTTTTATAAATGTAATTTAATATCTTCTAGTCTTAGACTTTCATTTCCTTCATAGAATTATATGCGTTAATAATAACATTGGAAGCCAAGCCTGTGTATATGATGTTCTAACCCATTCCAAATGTTTAACAGACACTAGATGAAAGTTTTGTTAGGAATACCGACTTAGGAATTCTCTTATCCTATTTGTTGTCCTTCCCACTCTCTTTAATTTTGAATCCTGATCGTTAATGCAAGATCAATAACCCCTTTCCTATGTCATACACATTGTTTGTAAATAATGTGAAATTTCCCTTAAAAAGAATTTTTTTCTGGTAAAATAGAAGTCAAGGAATAAATAACAAGCAGACCACTCCTTTTTGTATTCATCCCCATCAAAAGGAGTAACTCAAGTATAAATGTTTTTAACTTACATAATTTTCAAGAAATGTAATAATAAAAAATAAATGCAATGTATTATCTCTTAAATGCTAATCCAATGAAACTATAATCCAATCAACAAGCGAATTTATTGCACAATAAATTGCCCATCCAAATATCATTGCTAACAACAGGTTTATTTAATTAAATAACACATCAGAAACCCCTCAATCAAACCAAGGACATATCTTTTTTCGTTTTATTGATTTTATCAATAAATAATCATTTGGAGAACTCACTTCATTCAGTTCATGTTCGTTAATACTGCTCTTTATGGGCTCTCCAGCATAGATTTCTATGTAATACACTCTGGGGTGTGTTTGTCTAATTGAAATAATTTTAAATATTTCATAAGACCAATAACCGTAATTTTTTTTCTTAAATATTACTTTCAGCTCCGAGATACGTATATATTCGCCAACTTTGAAGTTTTGTTTTCTCTTGTCAATGACTTAAACATTATTGTAAATGGTTTTCATTAAACTATTATGTGTAACTTCTTTGGGCGCCATCTTGATAGTTATGTGTAATCTGGAATTATAGAATTTAACTATTTCAGGCAAAACATCCACCCATTTTAAGTCCCTTTCGATGTGAAATGTTTATAAATTAACTGCTTAATAGATTTGTTATATCATTTCACAACACTGGCTTTAAGCTCTGAATAAGTTGCGTAATGATTAATACCATAATCTGTCATTAGTTTCCTGAACAGTGTAGAAAAAAATTCGGTTCATCTGTCAGTTTGGAGCGAATTTGGTTTTTCAAAGGTATAGGCCAACCATATTCCGAATATATGTCTATTATGGTTAAAATATAAATGTATCCTTTTATGCATTTAGAAAGTAATGTCATTTCACATAAATCAGATTGAAATAGATTATTTAACCCTTCAGTAATAACTCTTCTTCTAGGATATCTTATCTTGGCTGGAGTGTGAAGTTCTTCAGATATATTGCAAAACTTCATTGGTAATATAACCGTCTTCTTTCAGCGCTTCAATAAAATAAACAATTTTGTTTGTACGTGAATTATTACCAGATTTTCTCGAAGCGATGAGAAGTTTTAATCTATCGACCAATTCATTAGCATTGTTCCAATATACAGGAGAAAACCAGTTGTTAATTTCATCTTTATACATTCCACTTCTGATAATATATCATATTAAACATAGTTTCGGGTGTTTTTCATCTCCTAAACAGTTATTCGCATTCGTACGACGAAGTAGTTCTTTATATTTTTCCAAATCTGTGTCGGAATATCCATTTGGAACAATTTTAAATAATAATTCAATCTAACCTTGACTCACATCAGTTACGTATTCACCTATTTTAATTCTATAATCAGACGAAAATGTAATTACCGAATCTCCCAGAAACCACATGTTTCCTTTTCGATATACACCAAATGTAGTATCGCGCATAAGTGAAGTATGTTTTAAAGCTAAATAACGACATGTTAAATGAGAAAGAGTTTGCTTTTTCTTTTTCTTGAAATGGTATTCTTCCAATTTAATTTTCACAGGTGTTTAATTTGGCGAATTCAAAACAGAATGTAATATATCCATTCTACTTGTAACAGGTCTAAATATTTCTTCATTTAAAATATCCCAATTATACGGGCTCGCTTAAATTGAAAACATTTCTCCTTCAAAGCATATATAACGTTATATAATTACGAAGCAGAGGCAGACATGTTTGATTATATTATGTTGAACTGTAGCTATTCATACATTAATTCAGTCATTGCTTTTCGAAGTGCTGCAGTAGTTCGACTAACTGGTACACTAGATCGATTAGTTTGTGCTTTTTCAATCTTATCGACTTTTCTTAAAACAGCATCCAATTTAGCTATAGTTTTAACTATTAAATAATTAAGAAAATAAGTTATTTTGTTTCCAGATCATTATTTTGCTTTCTCAGATCTGTTTGCATAACTAAACCATATTTTTTTTTATTAATCAATTCATCGCTTATATATTTCTATATTTCTTCCATTCTTGTTTCAATTTGTTTTTTAATACTAGGTCATACCACTTCATTATTTACAAGTCTTAAATTACCTTGTATTTCTGCAACTAGTGTTGTAAAAATTGTGTTTGTCTTATCTTTAAAATCCTTACTAAATCCTTTCAAATGTTCTTCTATTGTAAATCCATTACTCTGTAAATCATTACCAATATT
The DNA here is from genome assembly GCA_029891345.1 of Dryococelus australis. Taxonomy (NCBI): domain Eukaryota; kingdom Metazoa; phylum Arthropoda; class Insecta; order Phasmatodea; family Phasmatidae; genus Dryococelus; species Dryococelus australis. The sequence continues at coordinate 66,125,967 of CM057009.1, read as the reverse complement.
GGTTAAAATGTTTGAAATTATACTAGTGTTTTTATAAACATTATCATTCCCTTCAACTATCTTTATTAATTTCTCTTGAATATTGCACAATTGCGATTTAAACACTTTTAGCATGATGGTGTTTAAGTCTTCCACATAACGTTTATTTACCGCATCAGTATCTTTCGGAGCCATACCCACATTATTTAATGTCCGTTCAAATTACAATTCCCATTGCGATTTTTCATTAAATAACTATTGTAATAATTGTGTTTTATACTGAAATGTCCAAACTTTAATATACTCATTATTCTTGCTCAGAAGTAAAAAAAAACTGTCAAATCCAGACCTATATCTGCCTTTATATAGGGGAATCATTGGTATAATCACCAGAAAATTTTATTTGTTTTTCAACAGAAAAACGCATATCTTTAAACTATGAAAATGTCATATCGCCTAAAGCACGATCATTGTAAATATGTTGCAGATTCATATATTCAATTTTTAACACAATTATCATATTTGCATTATCACACAAATTATGTTCTGGAATATGTGCGTAAGTTTGTGATAGATAAAAACAATAAACGTTTGAATGTCGACCAAAACTAATATACTGCTGTATTTACCCGTGCAGTTCACACCAAACATGGTCAAAAATTTATATGGAATTGGGTAATGCTTAGTCCGGAGGTGCTATATCTTCTTTATTTACAAAAGGGAAATATCGCATACATTAAATTAGCGATAAAATACTCGCTAATCGTTGATATATCTCTTGTTGTATTGTTTTAATAAACACATATGCGTTTTCAAATTTAAATATGTTTGGATGTTACAACAGCGACATAATAACACATGTCGTTCCACATCAAGAACAAATGCTTATTATACAATGTATATTTGATGGTAAAAGAATACCATGTTTCTGTTCTATTGTGTTTTCTTTTTATATACAGTTACAAGAAGATGTATATTTTGTTTTAAAACCTTCATTTTTTCACAAATATACAGTATAACATGACGTATTGTAACATAATGTAAAGTAACATAACATACTAATGTAACATACCAACTTAAAACTATGAATGAGGGGTTATTTATAGGCTTGCTTTCAGTGGAAAATAATGCTTCATCCTAAATGTATTAGAAAAGGACACAGAGTACTGAATACATTGATTAATAAATTACCATTTTGTTGCATTTACTGAAATACAATTATTGTGGATCTGGTACTAGACTTGCATAATTTCTGGCATGGAATGATCATGGATAATGCTTGTACAGAACATGATATAGTTTATGATCGAACAAGCAATTTGAAAGATATTCTAGCCAATAAAGCTGCAATTTTCAGGAAGAATCTGTCTACATCGACTGGTGAAAAGCTAGGTGCATGGGTTGTTGACAAAGTCATGCATGCAAAGGTTAAAAACAGGCATGGGTTTAAAATGTAAAACTATAATTAAAAAACAAAGAAAGGAGGAGTCTTTCTGTTCCAAATGTGGAAAAAATGCAGAAAGTTTTAAATAGTCTCGCAAAATGTGAATTAAGAACCAAAGATATTAATGTATTTGTAAAGAAACTGGATATTTCCTATTTCCGAAGTGTGTATATGAGACGATTTACCAAAGAATCCAAATCTCTGTGTATGTATAAATTGTTAATTTAGATTCGAAATAAAATGATCACATCGGGGAGTATTAATTAAAAATGTAAATCAATCATTGTATTAAGACAGTTTTGTTGATTTAAGTCCTCCAATTGAAATATGCTATTATTTTAAAAACACACTATTAAGATACAATTACAAAATGGAACAATGTCCAAATACAATCAATTTGGGTCATTTATGTTTACGTTTCTTGACAGTAAATAAGATATATAAGTCGATGTATTAGTAAAACATATTAGTAATATGTCAATTACATTGATATTAAGTTGAAACTCATCGCAATTGCAATGTATATATTTCCCAGCTTTGGAGTTAGAGGGACAATGACAAATAATTCTAAGCAAATTCATTACCATGGATACCAAACATCGATATAGACAAATCAGTCCTTTATGGTCAACCTTGGTAAAAAAAATATATAATATTTTAATACCAGTAGGATCTTTCGAGTTAGATGATTTAGAAATGTTCATTAAAGAAACATTATCTGAAAATGTGTATTTCCGATTATGTGGAAATCCAAATACATTAACTAGTGTGATGTATAGTAATGTTAATATCGATTTCACAGAAGACAATTCCATTTCATATATGTAAGGTTATAAACGGAAAGTATATCCTTCTTATCTATTGCACGAATCGTCAAAACATGTTAATATATTGTTGGTTAATGTATTTTGTATAAATATTTTTATTGTAGGCAGTTCATTTTTGAATGGGAAACCGACATATACACTCCATGAATTCACGTGTGCGGTGTCTCTGGGATATAAAATTATTTAAAAAACCGAACACAATGATATATCTTTCAGTAATAGTGAATCGTATTGATGAAATAGTTGTTACAATTGTCGATCAAGATGGTAAACTGATTCATTTTAGAAACAAAGAAATTACTGTCTGTTTACATTTAAAAATCTATATATACAGTTACATTCTGTGTTTATTACAATAAAAATTGGTATAATGTATAGCACCCAATATGTACATAAAGTGGGTGGTTCCTTTAAGAAATATTTCACTAAGGAGCGTATTTCGAAGAAAGGAAGTAAAAAAAATGTAAATGTAAGCATAAATATTCAAATAAGTTACCTGTGAAGTTAAGATAAAATATCATATCTGCTCTATGGTGTTGAAATAGTCCAAATATTTGATGTTGGAATTACTTTCATGATAAAGAACTATCTCTTGGGAACTGTTAATAATCTAGATACAGGGCTTATGGCTGGGTGGAGCAATGCTAATAATTTCACAGTACAAATAAACAAAGGCAGAAAAAATGAAATTGTTATACCATAAAATAAGGTTCTTGGCTTCGCTGAGGACTATAAACATGTAATATTAAATGCTAAGCAAGAATTAGTTATTTTATTCAGTAATATGCATTTGAATGCTATATATTGTACAGTAAATAATGATAAAGTGTAACATTTGAATCAAATTATGTTGAATGACTAATGCCAGACATTGAAATTAACCCTTGTGAACGTGTAAAGTTTTTAAAATTGATCGAAAATGGAAAGATTCTAGATATTGCATTTAGAATGTGGGCTTTGGAGACATTTCCAATACCACCGAAATCACAAAAAGTCATTTGGATTGTGTAATCAAGTTTTTGATCTGAGAAATCACGATTTGTCATTATTTGTTTTCAAACAAATCGACAAAAAATTTAAAAACTAATATGTCAGTATTCGATAATTGTGATATGAAAATATTACATTGTATCTAAATAGTCAAGCATATCCCTATATGGATTTAAATTTGAACTTTGGAATGGGGAATTCCTCATTTGCTATGATATGTACTCAAACTTCCAGGAAATGTATTATAACGAAATAAGCTCACGTATTCTAGAATCCGAATAATTTAAAACCAGAGGAACATTATTTGTATTCGATGTAAGAAAGCAAGACGACACAATATCGTAATTGATTCACAAATTGAAATTATTACAAATACACCAATTCTGGCAAATACACAAGCTTACATGCTGATAATTCAGGATAGATTTGTGAGATACAGTGTAAGAGATAAGCTGGTGAAGATAATGATGTGAGTTAGTAGACAAAGAGACACAGCTATAAAGAGATGTTTTGCAATGTACAAGGATTTCAATCTCCCGACAAATTGATCATTCAAGAATTAGCTATTACTGATATTGAAGCACACACAACTGTTTTTACCTTCTAATCACCGTTTGACTGGAAATATCTAACTCCCAAATATAAGAAAACTAATAGATGGGTTACTAACCCTCGCCACAGTTTAAAATGGGAGAGTGGGTGTATGGCGTAGGAGAATATTGAAGATATCTGCAAACATTACCTAAATAATTGTGAAATATACATATGTGGACTCAAGCAAAAATACATTTTAGAAAGTGTGTGAAACAGGAAAGTAACAGATATTCGAAAAGGATACAATTCCCCATCGTTCAAACAGTTACATAAAACACACAGATCTAATTCATCATTCTTCTCTGCAAAGGAAAACTCTAAATTAATGCTAACTTGCGCAATTATGTCTGAATGGGTTGAAACAGATTATGATGATTCTCCTCCTGGATAACACATATATATTATTCGAGTGATATGGCACTATTTGGGATGAGAGAACTAATGAGTGAAATTTTGTAAAAAAAAAAAAAAAGTATTTTATTGTATATAATACAAAATTTCTTAAAGATGGATCAAAGGGACAACAAAATCGCCTGTTCTTGCGTACTGAAGTGTAAATTGAATATCAGCTAGTTATTAACCAGGTGGAGTAAACCATTTCGACTGTGTTTCGGAAAAAAAATTATTTTAGCAACTTTGCATCATCCTATACTTTCTATGTGTATATATTTTGTCAATAATTTTGTAACCTCGTATATTTATTTATGTGTGTTTTACTTGATAGTGTTAAAATGTTGTACATATTTTGTTGATAAATTTATGTTGTAAAATGGATTTTTTACTTTTTTTTTATTTAACCTAACCCCTTTTAAAGTGAACTTGTTGGCCTAAGAGAGGACAAAGGTAAAAAAATGTCTTAACTGAGAGAGAGAAAAAAAGAGAGATAGTGCTCTTTAAAATATGTTTGGTTTCCATCAAACTATGTTCATTAACACATACTAGTATTGTAATGAAAAATTTAGATATGCTCAATATTTATAGATGCTTAAACTTAAATGAATCACATGTAATATTTCCGATTAAACATTATTAGCTAACAAATTTATACTTGCTTTGAAATTTTAGATTTATATCATTTGTCAATATTTTAAGATGTGAAAAAACCATTACGTTTAGAGATCTAAGGTCTTAGCAGTGCTACCACTCCCTGTCCAGAATCACAAACCTTCAAGGTTAAATTTAAATGTTTTTCCAATAGTACCAACTACAAAACCAAGATCTCAAAGGGTGCCTGCATGACTCCAACAAGCCCCCAAATAAAGTATTTCAGTTTTATAAAACCCTGGGGAACGTATCTCTTTTCACAAAGCAAGATGCCAAGGTTCTTGGTCTGTCCTACAAGGGAGGCCAGCTCAGGTCAATGATTTTAACCATCAAGGATATCAAGGCCAATATGCTTTCCTAGCTGAATTCAAACTCTCGAGAAAAAAATATACTGTGTTTTCTACTTTATAAAATTAATATTCACTTTCGAAATTCTATTGCACAGGAAAATATACATAAATTTAAAAAAATACACTATATATATCGTGTTTTATATATATATAAATTAATTATTATTTATGAATCAAATTTTACTTGCCCATACACACCAACCTTTATTTACAAAAAGTTTTAAATATCTTATAAATATAATTCTAAAAATTCCAACATAACACATTTCTTGACTTCGATGTGATTTATTGAAAGTAAGTATATTTTAATGCTAATTTAAGATCATGGAAATATTAGGTGATGTCTTAATATTACAAAACAAAATAGTTATTTCTATTAAAAAGTAAATCCATTTAAAGTTTCCAGAAAAAATAAAGTAAATGATATAACCTATAAAAGGTGTAAATATTCGTAGATAAGCTTAAAGATGGATTATAGCAAGTGTGAACGATTATTCTTATGGATTATTACACTTTATTTTTCTATAAATTAAATATCGATTCATTGGGTGTGTTGATCTCTAACACATTAGCTATTCGTTTTAATTGAGTAATAATTAAAGAGCATTAATTTTTATGAAATAAGATGTTATTTTAGTGATAAATAAATGCTATTCAGTTCTTCGAGGAAGAAACTTAGGAGAGAGGTTTGTCTCAGAGGTTGGGGGTGAGGGTTGAAAATATTTTAAAGCTGTAGATGCGGAAAGGGAGGGAACTGGGTGTTTGGCCTTCTGACTTCTGGTTGGAGGGGAGAAATCTGGCTTCTCGAGCATTTTCCTGGGAATTTGAAATATTTATAAATAGAGGTTTAGCCTCTATGCCCTCTTCCACTGTTTCCAGTTATTTGTCAGTGCGATTCACCTTGTAATGTTGAATTTCTATGAAGATTATTTTCTTGTCTTATCTATCCAAGACTTTAATAGAGAACTTGAAGGTTTTAATTGGGATTATTTTCATGATTTAATGAATTGTTCAGAACATTTTCCAACAAACTTATTAGATTTTTTGGAGAATGACGACAAAGAAAGCGGATCTACACTACAGCCATTGCTCTTGTCAATGTCTTCATTAGAGCTGTCACAGTCGCCTCCGGCATTAGGACTAAATACGACAACACCTTCGACATTGAGGAGAGCTATAGCAATGCCTTCACCATCCAGACCTACAGCAGCGCCTCCGGCATCGAGAAGAGCTATATGGATAGCTGTGATATCGAGACCTATGGCGATGCATTCGACATCAAGACCTACAGCGATGCTTTCGACATCGAGGAGAGTTAAGCGATGCCTCAGCCATGCAGACCTACATCTTCGCCTCCAGCATCGAGATGAGCTATATTGACATCTGCGGGAGTGAGACCTACGGCGATGCCTTAGACGTCAAGACCTACAGCGACACCTTCGACATCGAGGAGAGCTACATCGATGCCTCCACCGTCCAGAGCTACAGCTATACTTCCGGCGTCGAGAAGAGCTATATTGAAGTCTATGATAGCGAGACCTATGGCGACGCCTTCGATGTCAAGACCTACAGCTACATCGAGCTTGGAAGCCCTAGATTTAACAACAGACATCAAATCAGGTGAGCGACATGTCAAAAAACCACAAATGTGTTATTTTGGTAGTCCATTAAATTTAACGATTACATCCTTAAATAATGTGCAGGAAGATATGTCTAACAACTGCTTATTCCAAGAATTGGAAGAATTTTTACATTTAAATTTTTTATGTTTTCACCTGCTCCAAGTTTATGGTGTTTTCAATTATTATCACCTGAATCACTGCAATGTAAATTAATTTCCACACCTCCTCCTTCATTCATACCTTCACCACTAGAAATAATATATAGTCCTATATTATCACCGATATCACCCCCTTTACCTGCTTCACCCACCACCACTGTTGTTCCTGAAAAGAAATGCAAATTCCGCTTATCTCTTAACCCAAAATGGAAATTTTATGTAAATTCAAACTTACAGGGATGAAGTGTTAATTTGAATGTAAATTCAAATCTACAGTGATGGAGTGATGATTGTAATGTAAATTCAAACCTACAGTGATGGAGTGATGATTGTAATGTAAATTCAAACCTACAGTGATGAAGTAATGACTTAAATGCTTTCTGACAGCATAATTTGATAATTTTTTACAGTTTAAATTTGTAAAGATCTTCAGATGTGGTATGGTGACAAGGTTAAGTGATAGATTTAATGAATTAAAAGAGTTTTACTTGTAACATGGTGAGGATTTTTTAAATTAGTGTCTAAGCATTGAAAGTATAAAGTTGTCTCATAATTGCTAGTTTTTTTTTACAATTTTAATAAATTTTACAATTTCAGAACCTATTGTTAACAAATGTTTAATGATTTTCAGTCATAGCATGCTTTGTTGTGATTATTTTACAATTTTGTGACGTAAGATGGAGTTTTAGTTAATAAGCTTGTAAGCTTTACACGTAAATGTTAAAAATGTTTAATGATTTCAAGTCATATCATACTTTGTTGTTAATATTTTACAGTTTTATGATGTAAGATGTAGATTTAGTTAATAAGCCTGTAGCCTTAAACAGGTAAATGTTAAATGATTTTCAGTCATAGCATACTTTGTTGTGATTATTTTACAGTTTTATGATGTAAGATAGAGTTTTCGTTAATAAGCTTGTAAGCTTTCAGTAGAACCATGTTGAAAAAGTTGTAATGAATTGTAATATTTGCGACATAGCATGAAGTAACAATTTTTAAGCTTGTAAAGGTTTCAGTGGTAACGTGTTTAAAGTTTTCCGATTGTAGCATGTTTGATGTGAATATGTAGAGACTTCGTCTTGCAAGTGTTAACTAAGATGTATTTTATGAATTTTTTTAAAATAAATATTTTTTTATATATTCAAAAAGATGTATTGTGACTTGTTATTTATTATTTTGTAACTACTTTAAATAATATCTTGCTATGTGAATGATTGGAGGTGGGATGTGTCTCAAGATGAAGTACTTGTGTATGACTAGATACTAATCTCTTAAATGTTTAAATTAAAAATATTTGATATACTTGAGACAAGTGGGTGAGTAGAGGAGATGCTAAGTTGTTGGTTTGTACTTAAAATTTGGTTGCAGGATAGCTGTTTGCTCACTTTCATGAAAAAGTACGAGTTTCTTGCTATACTATTCATGAGGGAGAAAAGATATTATACCTTTTTTTTTTATAATATTTCAATTAAAATTTAATCAAACAACTCTGAACGATTGAAGGGGACAATTACAAAAAGTAATGGAGAAAAGTATCCAACATCTGAAAGAATACATTTGAAACAAAAGGAAAAGGAACTCATAGTATCTTCAGAAAACCTCCATTGACCTGCTGGTAAAGTTGAAGAACCCTGGGGTGACATAAAAAAAACTGAGAGTGGGTTGAAATAAAAATCTTTTCAGAGCCAGGTAGAAAGAGCTCTTAGCAACACATAACAGCACCAAGAATGGTTTCCCGCTGCCCTTCAAATCTAGTGTTGCAAGAGTTTAGCTAACTTTTAGTAAAAATATTTTGTCACACAAAAACAGATTACAACTATTGCTGTTGCTGCAGAAGATTCAACACAATTATATCTGAAGGTAAGAAATATAATCATACTTTATACAAACTCAAAAAACAAAATTGAAGGTAAAAAAAACTTATTTTTTAAAATGGCCACCATTTTCCTATAAATTTGCTTAAATTTGGACATTTTTTAGAAACTAAGTTTAAATATTGTGAAATTTATGGATTTCAGCTTCGATAGCAGTTGTTTAAAATTGGATTCGTGCTATTTCAGTAATATTACATAGAAAAAATAGTATTTGAAAATAAAATAAGTTCAAATATATGCATTTTATACTAGATGGTATGCTCGAAATTATGGGTTGGGGAACATGCGGAGAAATCTACATGTAAAAATACACATCAATATTTCAAACAGATTGAATATGTTTGTTTACTATTTCCCTTAATTTAAAGACATTTGATTTGAAGTAACTTTTCAATGGTTGAAAAAAGTTTAACTTGAGTATTGCTTAAATCGAAAGATGCGTGTTTGAATTAACTGTGTTATTTCAATGTTTAAAATTTAGCGAGTGAGAATATCTCTTGTATGAAAATAGACTTAGTTTCCTGGACTAACTGTAAAGGTGTTTGCTAGAAAATGGGATAAAGTTTATTGGATTATGATTTAAAATTTGTGGGAATGTTAAATCTGGGGATTATGTTAGCTGATTAATGAAACTTCATTTTATTTCAGGGATATAAATTTCATCATCTGGACATGTGAAATTTTATTTTGCTGGGAATACACCAGACACATTGTTGGAGAATCAGTTTTGACGATGCTTCAGCGTCAAAGCGAAAGTGAAAGTTTGTTGAGCAGAGTGGAGAGGGGAACTAGACAGGCAGGGTCAGTTCAAAATTTGCTGATCCAAGGGGGTGTTTGGTAGTTGGAGACTCTCCGATGTGGTGGACAAAAACACACTTTCTGGGCTGGGAGCTATCTGGCCGAGGCATGCAGCTCCTGAGATAGCCAAAAACGAGTTCTAGACTGGTGGTGGTGGATGGTTGAAGAGGGGGGAGGGTGGGGTGTGTGTGGCCTTGTAGAGGGTTTGCAGAGCACGGTGTTGGATCGATAGCAGGTGCAAAGGACCTGTCGTTTCGGACAAAGATGCCTTCTGAGCTGGATTAGGGGAGGGAGTCGGGGAGGGGTGCATAGTGCCCTTCATGGACAGGAAGTATTACAACTATCCGAAAACATATTTTGGGCTGGATGGGGGAGGGGGACGCATCGCCGAGACAGACAGTCCTCGAGCAAACCGAAGACACAGTCTGGTGTTGTGGTTTGAAAAGGAGGGGGAGGGGTGTAGGCAGGAGCGATCTGTCCACCTCTCACTGACCAGCACCATGTTTGACGCCAAACCTCAGCCTGGATACACATATAAATCACTGTCTCCTCTTAAGCATCTATTCACCAGTAGTGCCGTTGTTTGGCAGAGACTATGTCTATGACCAAAGGGGCAGGCGGTTAATGGGCTTCACATCTCGTTAAGCCGATTAAGTGCATCTGTTATTTTTAAATAATTTTATAAGTGTTTATCGTTTAAACCCCGTTTCTGAGCTCGGTCGACGAATGTTTATAGAATTCTCAACTCGCTTTTGTGTTACCAAGTGCAGTGAATTTCACAGACTTAACAAGATATGTAGTATGTCTGTTATTTTTAATCATTTTTCTTCAAGGAAGTTTCCATAAATTTCAACAGAAATTGTGTTTAAAAGTGAATTCCTCTTCTTACAATAGTGAAATTTAATTTTCCCAGGGAAGTGAACTTTGTGTCAAAAGTTTGGGTAAGTTATTTTTTTTTAAATTTCATGTGAAATGTTTAGGAAGACATGATTAAATTGTTCGTCATAATAGTAGTTTGGTAGGAAGATCTTTTCTTTTTCTATCTATAATTTAGGATGTATGAGTAGTGTGTAGGATGTAGTGTATTGAAGTTATTTGCGTCCATCTTTAAGTTATCAGATTAAGTGGTAAATGAGTTTTCTATGAAAATATTAGTTAGTTTGAAAATTCAGAGTTTTTGCCGTAATTTCAACTCGGCCGCAACCTCCACATCTCATTCAATGACTGACCTCCCAGTCAAACAAATGTAGGCCATGCTTATAAGTCTCTGCACATCATACACTGAAGTCATTGCTTCACTGAGCTTGCAGTGCACCAGGCGTGTTTTGGGAGAGGTGTTTGTGCAATTTCATTACATGTTTTTTAATTCAACTGGTGTAATATGTATATGTTAGTACATGCATCGTAAACATCATTTTTATCCATTTGTCACCTAAATCGTATTCACATAGCGTTAAGTTTATATCCGATTTTTTCAGCTCTGTCTATAATCGAATGTAGGCCTATGCACACCCATGTTCTGTTTGCTCTCATCACCTCGTTCAGCTTATAACTCGACAGAAGTGGTATATCCCAGTCAGAGCTGCAGCGACCTCCCAAGCCAATGGACATATATTAAATTCAGTAACTGTTAAAAGTTTTCTTTACTACACGGATTAATAAATAAATTAATTTTAACTTGAGTATTACATTTCAAAAATTCCTCATCAGTCTCACAGGCGGATGGGCACGTTTTAAAATCAGGTCAGGTACGTGTAGAACTCGGAGGCATCATGCAATGTAATTTTATTTACATGTTTTCAAATACCTTGTTATTGTGTTTAGCATGACTGCCGTTTAATTTATAGGGACATTTTTTGCTTCGGTATGGGTGGTTAACAAAACTCAGCACATATATACCCTGTCCCCAACAAGCCACACCTCATTCGAGTGCCAGAGCTCCAAAGGTGAGGACGTACCAGAGTCGCTCTCTACCCCCCCCCCCCCCCGCCCAAAAAGAAAGAAAGAAAGTAAAGTACAACAAACTATACACTTATCAAACCACAATTTTTGAGTGACAATTCAATGAAATTTATTTGCATCAATCAATCCAAGTTTCATTACATTTTAACCGATCAGAATTTTAAAAATCGATCGGATTAATATCGGATTAAGGATCAACAAAATAATTTCGATCCCATTAAAATCGGATTAACAATTTTTATCGGATTAAGAATTAACCCTTTTGATATCAGTTTGATATAAAATCGATATTCCGATTAATCAAAACTGAAATAGAATTGGCCATCCCCTACTACTCATGTAGGTATTAATTTTATGTAAATACATTATTTAAAATACAAAATAATAACTGATATAGCAGTAAAATCTGCATACAGTCCTTACAATGCTTATTACTTAATCACTTTGACGATGATGCAATTATAAATGCTGCACCATCCACGTCACACTGTATCTGGATCAAATTTCTCAAGTTGCTGTAAAATGAATATAAAACAGGTTCAATAACAGGAAATATATCCATAAGTTTTCTTTTCTTTTACTCGTTAATGGTATAGATTACGAGCAGAGGAGAAACAAATCGTCTGAAAGCATGTGTTTTCTACCTCTCCTAACAATAAGCGTAGAAAATGGGTATTAATATTTTAATGGTGTTTTTATTTCATTACGCTTTCATTCATATTGTATTACAACCACTGTTATGGCTGTGAAAGGCACTAATAAGGCGTGAAGCCTCCACGTGCTGCAATCAGAGACCCTAAACAGTGTGGCATGGAATAAAAGAGGAGCTGGATATTTTCCTGCGGAATCTTCATCCATATGGTTTGTATGCGATTCCACAATGCATAAACAGTGGTTGCTGGAGCACAGGGATTATTGCTGTCACAACGGTAGCATTTAACATGTATGTGGCCATCACTGTAGGACATGCTGAAGCGGAGCTCGTCTGAAAACACTAAATTTTGCCAATCAGCATGTCAGCAACAGCGTTCAAGTGCCCATTGCAGTCTGTGGCGTTTGTGATTTCTGGACAATGGAAGCCGACGCAATGGTGTCCGTGCCACCAGTCCAGCCCGTAGCGGATGGCATCGAACCTTAAACACAGTCAGGTCCTCACCCGTTGCAGTGCTGCAGTGCCAAGCCATAATTGTGGACGAGGATGTACGGTCCATTACGGCCATGCGAATAAGATGGCGGTCATCCCATGTTATGGTCGCATTGCGTGGTTCATTACCCGCTCGTCGCTGCATACGACACTCTTCTATCCACTGGTTCCACGCACGCTTCACTGTCGTATCAGCAAGCCCTGTATGAGCCGAAATGTCACGGTATGATAAACCCATTTACTGGAGACCGATCATTCTGCCCTGTTCGAACTCATTCACATGCTGATATGGCGCTTTTTGATTTCGACGAGACATACTGGCACTTGCTTTCACTTCGTTGGATGGCTCATCACTAATTGAGCTTTGCATAACCGGACATTTCTGGTCACACAAGAGAGAGCGCTGCAGGACCTACATACATGCTACTTCCCTGCAATAGTAATAACTTATTGCTGGTACACTATTCTACACATCCACCAAGTATAGATTCACTGGGGCGATTCTTTCTGGTTGTTACATTTTTCACAAACAACATAATAATTGTTGCACACATGGAAGACAATTTTTAAAAATTGTCTACTATTTTGTCATGAAATATTGTGGGTATGCTGGACACATTGCCCTGTTTTGTAGGTGAAATTTCATATTCTCTGTGCCTACTTTCATTATCTTTCTTCAAACTTCAGTGTAAAAATTATTTTTAATAAATTGTTTATCATTACTTCGACATATTACCAAATTTATTTACTTTATTAAATATGAATTATCCTTGAACTTGACCCAGTATAACAAAATTATAAAAGTTCTATTTCCATTGCAAGGCCTAACTTAGTGCACGCAAATATTTTGACAATAAATCTTCATTAGTATTCTTTTTCAACATTTAAATTACAGAATTGTCACTGCTTCACTAAATGTGTGTGCGACCACTGAAAAAAAAAGTGTTATTAATTTCACATAGACTTGACTGTTACATTATTTCTTTACAGAACATGAAGGCAACATAGCTATTCTTGTTTTGGCCACTACAGGTTTTTGAGTAAAATTTAATTGTCTGTTGATCATCAGGAAATTCAAGTAAGTATGTTTGGGAAAAGGTATGAAGCACCTCACTAGTCCTCTAGATACTATTTCTCCCCAAATGTAGCAAATAACTTTATCAGAATAATGATATTGAACCGTAAATATCCACAATTGTTTCTTGTCAAACGAAATTGAAGTAGTAAAATAAGGAATTGGCAGGAAGTATTGCAAACCAAATGCAAACACATGACGAGCGGAATTTTGTTCAACCAGAGCTTAATCGCTTTCTTTGATATTGTATGTGTCGCCTACATATAACTGATGTTTTTCTCGTTCAGTGATAAGAGAAAGTTTGCTATCACCATCAGCAGTTTTCATTTCCTTATTAAGCAAATCACACTTGTGGCCAGTATCATGCTTTGGCTTCTTGATTCAGTTTATGGAAACATCATGAGTATAGTATTAATAATACACAGTAATTTGATGATTATTGGTACAATAAATTTCTTTCCTGTCCTATTTTGACAGTAGTGACACCCATAGTTTATGAAAGACAATATATAATACTGTGTTTCACTAATTTGTTAATCTGATTTTTCACTTGATTGTAGTTTGTAGTATATTGAAAACAATACATGCAGGCCTGTCATCAATGTTATCACACACTGATGGCTTGAGATCTCTGTCGCCCGTGGGGCTTATAGTGTCCCAAGTCACTTGTAAGAATGCATTATTCAATTCCACGAAAACAAGCAGATATGAAAATTTTTCCGAATAGCAATTAATCTGTCGTCAATATCTAGAAAATATTTCCAGATAACATTAAAGGAACATGATTAGGCATACTGATAGGTTATAATACTAACATGAGTCACTGCAGTGAACTTCACAGGAAACTATATTGGCTCTTGAAGAGTCGTATAATAATTAATGTTTAAATTAAGATTTTCCCAATCTTTCTATATGATTCGCACGTCTAAACATTTTCAAATATATTTCAGTACAAACACGCGAATCACTCTCAGTAAACCCCATAGACTATCTCTCCAGATAAGAGGCGCATTGTACGTAAGGACCAAACTGTTATTTTTGCACACACGGAACATTGTAGGCGTGAGATATACTGGCCAGCACTAATATTTAGCGAAACCACAATAGTTGAACACCCATGTCAGTCATATTCGTATAGGCAAACAAAAATGTAGTAAAATGAAACTGACTTGGTCAGTTACATACTCTATCAATGGGATCGTAAGTAGCCTACATAAGTTGAAATATCTATGTATTCACAGTTCACTCATAATTAATGAGTATTGATATTGATAATAACCAAGTAATGTTGGATACCTGCATAGACAAAAGTGACCATTTTTGGTGAAAAACAGATAGGCCTATTTACGTTATTTGCGTTGTAACTTTTCCAAGATTTCATATAATTCCTACAGGCATAACATCTAAAATGTTAAATATTAAACTCAATCTATTATACACGACAAACAACAAACATGACTTTGTTATATCATTTATCTCATCATATAGCCGTCATTTTGAAAATAAGTGTCTGGAATACATAAAACATATCACATTACATATCCTGCCGCAGTGCTACATGTTTTCCAAACTTTTTGGGAATCAAATGTTTGTTTGCGGAGATATGGCGAAAAAACTTTATATTTTATGTTGCTTTATCTTACAAAATGGCGAATAAAACAGGCCAGGTATTTGCAAATTTGATAGTCCTTGTAATGGATTCTTTCAGCATACAAAGTTTGGTCTAAATTTGTCATAAATTATAATAGGTATAGCAATTTAAAAAAAAAATGTACATTGCTATTAAAATCTCATATTATTTCATAAACTAATATAGTATTACTTGCATTAAAAATTAAGTTGGTATCGGTTTACTGGTTTCCGAGATTCAGCATGAAAGTTTAATTTTTCGTATAGTGCTATTTTTAGAAATGGCTGTCTAATATAAATATTCATATCAAAATTCAATGCTTACATGATGCTGTCAACATATCACGCTTGGTTTAAGTTGGTTTAATAGCTGCTGAGAAGTATCCGTAATCCTAAAATGGCTGCCATTTCGAAAATAAGTACCCGGCGTGGTCGATAACTATAAAGGCCGGATGTCATTGTTGCTTACTCTTTTATACCGAGTTTGATGAAAATCAGTTCATGGGTTCAAAAGATGTAATGGGGAGACACACAAACCACTGAATACCTACACACACATATAGGCTATTCACGTTAAAGTGAGCACTTTTGAAACCCCTCTCATTTGAAGTAATAGTCAACAAATGTATTTTATTTTAGCTTTAGGCGTTAACTTCCGAGTGCGGTGGAATATACACACGATATGTATTAATTACATGGTATTATTTACTTTAAAAGGGGGCCAAAGGATAAAAAGGCTCAGAGGAAAAAGTAACTAGGGCCTCAAAAGTGCTCACTTTACCGTGAACAGCCTATACAAACATACTCTCAGGTACACGGAGAGGAAAGTGATCTCATAGGCCAATATTTTCTTAGGAAAGTAAGCTAAAAAAGTATTAAATTTTTCCAACTTTCTCTACAACTTTACTTGTATCTATTATGTATTTATATTTTCATGTCATTCTATGTCATTAGAGAGGTTGAATTGAAATGGAATGAATATCAATTTAAAATTGGTTTCATGGAGGTTTGCACATTAATTTCTCATATCCATGAGCAGTATTTGTTGTTCGATGACATGTGATGTTACCACGCTGTAATATTATGTATATATTGTATACCAGCTTTATGAAATACAAATATATAGCAGTGAGAGCAACATGTAACGAACAAAATTTACTTACCTGTAATTTTAGGTTCGGAAATTTCCTTTGTAGCAGCTAAAGTTTCTTCTAAAAGTATATCCAGACTGAAAAGAAAAAGTGAAGCATTACTTTTTGAACACCAATTTTAAAACTAGTTAGGTGGTACTGTATATCTGTAAATATTTTATAACGATAAATAGCATTTATTTTGCCATAGTATACAAAATCAGATTAATAACATACAAATTTGGGGTATGGATGCAGATATACAAACAATGTCGAAGTAGGCCTATACAAAATTAAATGTTGGAAAACTATTATATTACGATAAAGATAGATATATATATATTCTAAAATTAAAAAAAAAGTCCATAAACACTTAAATATGTGGGACAAACATACATATGTTAATTAGACATATAGGTGATGCACCATGAGTAGAACTATTATAGCGGAAGTGGTACATTGGGACCTGGGACTGGAGCTGGAGCCAAGAATCATCTTGAAATTTCCTTTTTTCCCTCAACATTTCCCATTTTCCCTCAAAATGGACTAAATATCCTTCTAATTCCTTGTTACCCCTCAAAATTCCCCATTTTCCCTCAAAAAAGCACCGATCCCCCAGCTGCAAAACGATCTGCAGAAAGGCAATTTTCAACCAATTCGGAAGTTTTTGAGGGCAGAGCACTGGCGGCCATATTAGTTTTATATGCATAAGGTATCCCAAATCGATACACGGGATCCAGGATCGGAGTCAGACCTAACCATCAGCCATTTTGGTTCTGTCAGCCATTTTAACGCCATGTTGGATGTCGGTGAATTTGACCTCTACTATTGAACTTGACCCCAGTAACCTTTAACCTTGAACCCAAAAATTCCCAAAGAATCCCAACAAATTCTCAAAAATCATAACGAAATGCCCAAAATCACCAAATATATACAAAAATTTCTTTAACGATTTATTTTAAAACATTATCAATCTCAAATTTTAAATGTTTGGGCTTAGAAGGGACAAAGGACTGGAACTAACCATCCACCACGTTATGATGTCACCCAATTCCCATGTTGGACCCAGGTGACCTAAATCTTGGCAAATTACTGTAAGTGCGAGGCATTTAAACCGAAAAGGTTACTTGTTTGTGCCAGAAGTTGCGCCAGCATAGTCTGTAATCAACAGTTCGTGGATGTGATTAGCTTGCACCACGGCGCACGAGCCAGCGAGCACGTACCTGCACTGTGCTTTACTGTTGTGGTAGAATTGTATATTTGCTGTAGTTGGGTTAAATGCATGTGCTTCGGTACCTTTCTTAGAGACTCATTATAAAATACTATTTGAAGAGGAGCTGCTGGAGACTACTTCGTGGCTGGCCACCTCGTCTTGGGTTCCTGAATTTTCCTAACACTGGTAGTGTTCTTCGGGGGTGGGGGGATGTGACAACTGAAATAAAATATACACTATTTTTGTTTTCTCTGGTCTGCTATATATTCAACCATGCAACCCGACATCGTATGCAGACAGTTATATGCTCGTGAAAATGTTTGTGGAAAGTAAAATATATTGGAATAATTTGAACATTTTACTCATGATACACCTTATTGTTTACCTTTGTACTGCTCGCTGGTGGTGTTGTTGCCCATCACGACAATAAAATTTAAATTTTCACGACACTTGTGAAGGACGAACTTCGTGCACGCATCGCTAGAATCAACAAGTGACATTGTGGCGGCCGCAGTTCCCATTCCCGCTGTCGGCGGTACCTAGCACTCTGAT
Source organism: Dryococelus australis (assembly GCA_029891345.1). NCBI lineage: Eukaryota > Metazoa > Arthropoda > Insecta > Phasmatodea > Phasmatidae > Dryococelus > Dryococelus australis. Next base: position 66,107,582 of record CM057009.1, on the reverse strand, counting down.
CGCCCTCCCCTGATGGCTGGGGTGCTTTCGTCATCTGCACAGAAGGTCGGAGCGCCATTCAAACGACCGTTAGAGTGACGCAATGTCTTCCTTATTTGGACATGTTTAGAAATATGGACTCTTATTCGACGATCATTTGTAATGCCTCTCTAGGGAATATTACATTTTTTTATATCTCCCACTACCAAATGTAACGACTGTAGTTCCAACTATGGTAATACTTCATTCTATTTGTTTATTTATTTTCAGAGCAAAATAATGAATTCTCATTGGGGTTTGGAATCTGTTCATCCCTCTAAGAATTGTTTGAAAGATAACAGTATAAATACCTTGTCCTTCGACTCGGTCGGGTTCAGGCGATTTCGGCCTCAAGAGAGTATCACCAAATCTGCAGTTATGAAATTCATCAGTATACTTTCTAGGCTCTTCAAGGAGTAGTTGATGATGTCACTTCGACATAAGGCTAGATGCCCTAACATGGGCTTAAAACTTTGTAAATTTGCATTGTTTGCAAATAGTAATGTTATGATGACTCTCTAATAAAGATACTTTATTTTTCTTCCCGAAATCTCAGATTGAGAATAGACAATATTTTAAATAATTCCAATGAAGTTTTGCATACCAAGGAAAAGAAAAGAAATTTAAAAAATAACTCTATGCACACTTCACGTTTTTTTGAACTTAGATCAGCAAATAATACACCTGACTTACTTGGAAAAAACCATATTTTTAGTGTTGGATTTAGCCATTTGTTTACTTTCTGTGCAGGCCACCATATTTTGGGTTATTTTTTGGATTCGGTATTGCTGTCTCCTTGGGTCAAGGAAACAGCAGGGATCTGAAAGGCTGCGCACTCTGCTATTTTTCTAAGTGTGGAGTTTCGGTGATTTGTACAGAGGTATGAAACATGATGTGTGTGGTGTTAAACATATATTCATAAATAACTTTCAGTGGCATTTAGGAAAAACCATTGTTAGAGTTAATTGTATGTGTGGTACTAATTTGCATCATGTCTGCAGCTACCACTTGGATCTAACGATCAAACAAGTCATCACTCCTTTCAATGCTGTCCGATGCTGGAGTTGAGGTGAAGGAGAATGAGACCCTTGATGATCTACGTGGAAAAGTGCGCTCCCTGGTATGGAGGCATGGGAACAAGGAGGCCAGTGAAGGGAATACGGTAGTGCTAGGTGAGCCAGTCCCAATTTTTAAATTAATTAAATATGCGCACACAGAGTTGACAGCAAAAGTTCCAAAATTAAATAAATCCCCTTTAGAAGCTTTGGTAGATTTTTTGATAAATTGAATACAAGCAATTTCATTACAGTTATGTGGTTGCAGGTTTTGTATGCTGTAGCTTTGTTTAAGGTTCCTGAGACTTTACAACCTCTGTTTGATCAGGCCAGGGAAGAAAATTGGGAAATTGTAGAATTAATCAAGGCATGTTTAAATGAGTGCTCTAGTGAAGTCGCCCTTACAAATTTTCGCTTGTGATTGCTGGAAAGCAGTCAGATGCCTGATCAATCCATGCAGGAGTTTGTTAAACAGATTTTGGGAATTGTAAATGTGGTGTGATATCCCTGTGGGGAAGACTTTTACACCCAGATTATTATTATAATACATCCTCGGTATAGTCGGTACTTTTGTTTGGTTACCAAACCTGCATCTTTGTCAGACTTGTTGGAGTTCGTGACTGATGTGGAGCGAACTATTAGTGATTGTGCGAGGGAGGGAGCACTGCCTGAGGTTAAGGTTAGGTTTAGTGAAAAGGAAAAGAATGTGCAAAAGTCAGCCAAATTCTGTTTTTTTTTTTTGCAGTAAGAATAATCATGTAGCTAAGGACTGTTTTCACCATCAGTCTGTTTTTTTAACTCCACCTAGGGAAGGTTCAGGTCGTGCCAAGGTGAATGCTTGTTCGTGGTATTCTCAAACGCCCTCCTTTCAGGGAAATGGAAGACAGGCTCGGGAAGGATAGGTAATAGTGGGAAAGTCTAATCGGGTTAAGGAAATAGTTTATTTGAATTGCCAACAGAACGGGCATTCCAAAAGTAATTGTCCTGTAAGTAATAGTAATATTGTGGGAAAACATTCAGTACAAGTAATGTATTTTGAACGTCGTTATGGATTATTGTACATTCCTGTAGCGATAGCTGATCAAATAGTAGTTGCGGCCTTGCTTGACTCTAGCACCATGTTCCATTTTTAATCAAGATTTTTGTAACTTTCTGTTGAAGAATTTGCCCAAGGGACTTGTTAAAGTACATCAAGGGGAAGAACTAGGTTTCTCTGTGGCTAATGGGGAGTGATAAATTCCAAAGGTTTGGCTAATTTTAAAATCAAAATTACAAATTTTTCCAGGAAATTTTCTTTCCGAATTTTGCCAGGTCTTAGCCATGACTTTATGCTGGTTAGTATTTTTGACATTTCGGTAAAAACTGTTCATTGTAAGGATGATAGTCAAGAAAAACCACTTCAACAGCTCCAGAAAGATTTTTCGGATTTAATTACTAATAAATTAGGACACTATTGTAAACAACCCATTATGTTGAATCTAAAGAATTAAGACCCTGTTTCTCCAGCGCCATACTGGGTGGCACCCATTAAAATGAAAATTCTTAAAAAAAAAAAAAAAAAAACCTTTCAGATCCGGAGGAGTATTAGTAGAGATATCTAAAAGTAATTTTTCTAAGCCTGCATTTTTGCTCCAAAAGAAAACACCTAGGGAATCTACAGTCATTTGTGACCACAGAAAGGTCAATACTAATATCTACATAGACCCTTACCCACTGCCAACTATTGAGAATGTTTTTTCTGCATGTGGGAAGGGCGAGAAATTTTTCTGTGTTTAATTTTAAATCAGCATTCCTACAGTGTGATTTACACCCAGAATCACGTGTGGTTCTTGCTTTTGTTACTCCATGGAGACAGTATCACTGGAAGCAACTCCCAATTGGGGTAAATTGTATACCTTAAGCTTTGTCAAGGGAGTTATTTCAAGTGTTGGGGAAGTACGATAATGAGTTTTTATTTACCTATATAGACAATGATTAAATATGGTGAAACTTTCCATGAACACCTGGGACATTTGAGACTTTTGTTTACTGCATTGAGGGAATTTGGATTAATTTTCAATCCAGAGAAGGCGATATGGGCGAAGAGTAATGTCAGGTATCTTGGTTTTGTTATTTCTGAAGGAACCCTTTTGATGGACCCAGAAAAGATTCTAGCTGTAGTAAATGTTCATGTTTCTAAAAATCTTAGAGGTGTGCGTATGTATTTAGGCTTAGTAGGTTTATATTGAAATTCAAGGAATATATTGAGAGTGAGGAATTCATATTGTATACTGATAATCAATCCTTAAGTTTGTTTTGTCCTCGAATAAACCGATTGGGTGGTTGACTTGCTGGTTAGTACGGCTCACTTGTTTCAAATTCTTGGTCCAGCATGTGAAAGGGGTCAACAACAGGGTAGCAGATGCTCTATTCTGTATGTTTGACTCAGAGGAATTTTGTGTTCAGGCATCAGATCTAATCAGTGCAAAGCAGGCTGAAGTGCCTCTTTCTGTAATTTGATAATAATATTGATCATTCCTCTAGTTCTTACGCAGTGTCTAGTGTTCATGTTGATTCTGGTTGTCAAACTGAAATGTGTAATGATACTGGTCCATCTAGCTGTATGTGTGAATCCAGAATAAGCTGATGTATCTGTGCAGATAGGCTTAGCAGAAAAACTTGTTGAACCAATGGTTTTGATATCTAAGAGTAGGGAAGGGATTTCAAAAGAGGAACACTTGAAGGTCCTGCAGGAGTTCCCTCAAGTTTATCTTTGTTTACATCATCACCAAAAGAGTGATCCTGAATGTGCGCAAGTTAAGGTGAAAATTGATGGAGGAAATGTGGGGCAATATGAGGTCAGAAAAGGACTTCTAGGACATATTGATCCTAAACCCTTACGATTTACGGTTTTTGTTCCCATAGCTTTGGGGGCCAAATTTTCCATTACTATCATAACACCTATTTCGGGGGTCATCTGGGACATGACAAGACTGTAGCCAGAATAAAAGAGATGTTCTTTTGGCCTGGAATGAATAAGGATATAGAAAATCTTGTTAGAGATTGTCTTGACTATCAAGGGGCAAACCCCCATAATGCGAAAATCCTTAGTCCTTATAGTGCCAGGGTTTCTGCTTTCCCTTGGGAAAATGCATATCTGGATGTTTTTGGTCCATTGCCATGTACCACTGCAGGGTTTGCTTCAATTCTTGTAGATGTAAACAGTTTTATTAAGTTTGTGTGTTTCTTCCCTTTGCGATCCATGAAGTTGGCAGAACTTTTTAAAATCCTTAACCATTGGATGTATCTTGTATTCGGATCACCCATGAACATGGTCACAGATAATTCTATGTATTTTGTGACCACGGAAATGAAAATTTTTGCTTTTGCCTAGGGAGTGAAGTTGGCGCAGACTACCCCTTAATACTCTAAGGCTAATTTAGTCAAAAGATATAATAGAAACCTCAAAATAGCTTTAAGAGCTTTTCAAACTGGTTAACATAAAGAATGGGATCTGGTATTTTATCAACTATTGCAAGCCTTTAATAATGTTATTAGTGATGCTACACATAATGTTCCATCTGAGATTTTCTTTGGGAGGAGTTTGTTTCATACTCTTATTCATGCCTTGAGCTTACATAGTTTTTGTTGGGAATCAACAAATAAGAGAGAGTTGGAAGAAGTGTGGTATGAGGCCATACAAACTTTTGCGACAATATCACAATGAACTGGCTGCTAGGAAAGTGTATTCTAATGGCACTGTAGTTTTTAAGTTTGGGGATAAAGTAATGGTGGAGACCCATTATCTTAGTAGTGAGGCAGCTCATTTCAGTGCTAAGCTCGCCCCAAAATACCAGGGACCATTTAGAATTTTATATTTTATTACTCCAGTTAAAATGGTTCTTGAATATATTACTCAGGTAGGGGTCATAATCAAGTGTCACATGACCCAATTGAAGTTGTGTACATCTCGCTAGTGAGGGGGATTTTGTTGTTTGCCGAGCACTGAAGGTTATTTATGTTATATTGTGTTCTAAGTGTAAGATTGTTGTTATGTAAGGATTTTCTTGTTCTAGGGTTATTCGAAAATAAATAAGGTCAGTTCTCATTGATGCTCCCACGAGGCTGACACTGACCATATTTAGATTTTGAGTGTTGTAAATTTTGTAGAGTTATTTGTTTTGATATACAGATTCTAATCGTAGTAATATTGGCAAGATATAAATGAAATTTAAGGATCCCACTTCCTTCGAGTCGTTCGTTTGATTTTTGGCGATCCCACTGGGACTCCCATTCATCATCAGAGCTGAGGAAGTGCTCTTATTGTGGTTAATTGAAACCTTGAATCTAATGCTTGCACAAGTATTCTTGTTTGTTCCGGTGTAGTATGAGATTATCCTACAGCTGGGATCGTTCTCTTCCATAGATGTGACTTTTGAAGAGGAGCTGTTGGAGACTACTTCGTTGCTGGCCACCTCGTCTTGGGTTCCTGAATTTTTATCTCACTGGTAGAGATCGTCGGGGGGGGGGGGGGAATGAGACAACTGTAATAAAATCGACACTATTTTTGTTGTCTCTGGTCTGCCCCCTATTCAACCTTGCAACCCGACATAATATGCAGTCTGTTATATGCACGTGAAAATTTTTGTATAAAGTGAAACAAATTGGACTAAATTGGACATTTTACTCATAATACACCTTATTGTTTATCTTTGTACTACTCGCTGGCGGTTTTGTTGCCCGGTATGACCATAGAATTAAACTTTTCATGGCACTTGCGAAGGAAGGACTTCGTACACGTGTCGACTGGATCAACAAGTGACATAATGGTGGTCGCAGTTCCCATTCCTGCTGTCGGCGGTACCAAGTGCTGGGATTGCTTCCCGTGGTGGCGAGGGTGTGTTCATCATCTGCACAAAAGGTCAGAGTGCTGTTCAAATGGCCATTGGAGTGATGCAGTGTCGTACTTATTTGGACATGTTGATAAGTATGAACTCTTATTCAACGATCATTTCTTAAACCCTCTTGGGAATATTATTATTTTATATCTTCCACTACCAAGTTTAACGACTGGACTATAACTATGGTTATAATTAATTCTTTTGGTTTATGTATTTTCAGAGCAAATATATTGAATTCTCATTGGGGTTTGGAATCTGTTAGCTCGTCTAAGAATTATTGGAATGATATCTGTATAAATGCCTTGTCGTTTGGCTCATTCGGGGTCAGACTTTTTCGGCCTCGAGGGAGCATCGCCACACCTGAAGTTATGTTATCTATCAGTATACTTGTAGGTTCTTCGAGCAGTAGGTCATGGTGTCACATTTATGTAAGGCTAGGTGCCCTAACATAGCCTTTAAACTCTGAAAATCTATTTTGCTTGCAAATAGTATTTTGTGATGACTCAATAACGATACTTTATTTTTCTCTACAAAAGTAAAGCCTTTCTAATTGCGAGCAGTTGCTTTGGTCAGTGGACGAGGGGAGAAAAATGTTAAATCTAATTTTGCTAAGTATGTAATTCAAATGCAGGCAAGTCCATCTCAGTCTGTAGTTTCAAGAATTTTTTTATGTTTTTTTAATACCTTATTTCCTTGTAATAAATGGTAAGATGTTGATAATCACCTTTGAATTTCTTGTGGATATTAAATGAAAGTTAAAAAATATAGAAGAGTTTTGATCAAGCAAGACCTAGTCAAAATGAGAGTTAGGCAAATTAATTTATAATTCAGGTTAAACCTTTTGAATTGGCTTTTGGCTGGCCATATATAGCCAGTTAATTTTTTTTGTCATGAAATTGAGAATATTTAAAAAAAAATTTTTTCCCATGTTCGAAATTTTTTTGATACTTAACCAAATGCATAAAGTGCCCTTTTATGATCGATTTTATAATTTAATACGGGCTAAAGTTTGTGTAACAATTTGAATATCAGTACACGAATCTATGTAAGTGCATAGTATTTTTTTTAAGAACATGTACTATAAAAGAGCTTCTCAAAGATGTATTTTAAATGAAGAATTTTAGAATAAACGGTAGTTTTCGAAGAAGATGTATTATCATTAAATAATTTTTATGATATTTTAAATGTGCTTTTCTCAGAATAAGTGTACACAATATTTTATATAATTTCATTGATGTTTTGCACACCAACGAAAAGAAAGTAATGGATAAAAATAACTATATGCACACTTCATGTTATTTTGAACTTACCTCAGCAAAAATATATCTTATCTACTTGAAAAAAAAATATTTTTTTACTGTTGGCTTTTGCCATTTGTTTACTCTCTGCGCAGACCCCCATATTTTGGGTTTGTTTTTGGATTCAGCCTTGCTGTATCCTTGGGTCAAGGAAGCAGCAGGGGTCTGAAAGGAATGGAAGCCGTACAACCAAATCAAGTTGTTGGGAATAACTTTTCTGAAAAAGGCCATCAGTGGTGCGCTAATTTGGCCAGAGAAAGGTAACAAGCTAAAATAAATGTTATTTACGTGCAAAAGGTTCAAAAAGTTCAATTTGACAGACAGCATAGACCCAACATTCTTAAAATCGAAGACTGTGTGTAGTTCCGCAATCATGCTAGAGCGAAAATGCGCTTTTATAATTGCAAGGGCCTCTTTCGTATTGTCTATGTTTGTGGCCCTTCGAAGATACAAATTCAATTAAATAAGACCGGCACACCAAAACTTGACGTCGTCAGTACGCACAATGTCAAAGTTGGGCACTACAAATGAGTGTTCTTATATGTTTACAAGTAATTCCATTTCACGAAATTAAGCTATTTCTATTTTTTTTTGCAGTGTGTGTGTAATCGTGCAACTCTGAAAGTGTGACTTCAGCGCTGTCTGATGCGAGGGCAAGTGTCCAGCACAGCTTTCATCATGGCGGCGATGCCGAGCCAGGCACACGCAAAAGCTGCTCAAGAGTCTCCCCTTCCCGCTCTCTGACGTGGGCAAGGCCAGCACGACGCCGCGAGATTGGCACTTGCATTTGCTGCGCGAAGGCGGTATCCTGCAGCTACGGTGCCGCTCACGAGAGATGTAACACTCATCCTTCTGGCGAGCTTACCTCTGACGCCACCAAGCGATGCCATTTTCCGTACGCATGCTGGGGTATATTGGCGTCCCATTGACGTCGATTTTGTGAATAGTGACAGAGTTACACTATATTACAGCATTCCTTTAAACACACCCACTCTTCCAGCTTCTCTCGACATTTGGCACCACTTAAATTGCGAAACTGAAACCTCTCCTAATTGTGTCAATGCCAAACACATACATTCTCATGTCATTAGTGTACAACAAGGGCTGGTAGGCGGATTTCTGAATTAGTGTCCTCACACACACACACACTTCATAAGGGAGGCATAGCACTACTGGCAGACATCGGCAGCTGGTGCTGTAATCTCCTTACTAGTAGACACTTGCGAGGCCTCATTGCTAATGACAAACAAATACTCATGCAGTTAAATGAGCTTACAAGTAAAGTTAAAACCTCAAACAAAGTCCTGAACCTCACTATTCAATCTGTTGACACAATTAGGTTGCAAGTTGAAACAAAAATTAACGGACTTGCTAATGCACTAAATTCTATTTCTAAGGTGCTCCAGGAACAGAGAGGTATGGATAATGACATGCGATCGGCAACAACTAAGCAGCACTTTATTACGACTGTTCTGTTACACATCATTAACAATGTTGCTATGGAACAACAGCTCTCTTCATACGTACAACACTGTCGATCTATTAAACTGCCTCTTCAAATGAGGAACAATTAATTACTGACCTTAAGAGTTTGGAATGTTAAATTGCATCCCTTCACTTACAGCTAAGTATTCGTACTTCTCAAATATTTAAATATTACACTGCAGAGATTACTGAATGTACCCTTTCAGCGACACAAATATTATTTATAGTACAAGTACCTCTCATTCAGAATGCAGCCGCTTGGCGCATTTTCAAGATTATCCCGGTTCCCTTTCGATTCCAGAACGAATCATGCATTATCAAGGTGCCTAAACAACTAATTGCTATTAATGACCAAAACTCACAAATCAAAGAAATACCAGATTAGTAGGAGCATCTCTACAATATTTTCTACATTCCGAATGAATCAGTTACTAGTCCAGAGCATGAGTTTGCCCTGTCAGCAATTAAATTACATTATTTTGACGCGCTTTTAACCAACTGCAAATATTCATGCTCCTCTGACCAGCAGTTGCATGTTATTCATATCTTACCCCATCAATATGTTATTTCACACCCACCAACAGACTTGACTTTGCATTGTTTTTATCACACTCTTGATAGACGTGTTGATGCCAGTCTCTTTTGCTATGTTCGTGCTCCCCGCACGCCCACAGTTCTCACTGTGGTGCCGATTCACTGGCTAAAGGAAAATGCATTCGAAGTAAACCAACTTGCAATGACGTCTGGTATACATTTTAATAACGTATCTAGTGCTTTGGATACACAACGGCAGATTAAACATATGTATCTTCCTGTAATATCACCATTTGAATTGTCGCATTATAGTTCCACTCTACCAACCAGTACCGCATTTTATTTCCTTGATCAGGGATCATTTAATTATATTTCTAGCGGAACTTTGATTTTAATTTTCACTGTGCTTATAGTATCGTTTATCAAAATGCTGCGTCTCTCATTAAAACTGAATTTGATGGCTAGAGAGACCTAATGTGAGTTTTTTGTTGTTGAGCCGGCTCAGTCCGGGTATATGTCATGTTTGCCTCACTACACTTGTCTAGGCAATCCTATTTCACTCTGGGACTTCACTGTCCAGCTGCTTTACTTCGATTGTATTATTAATTATATTTTAGTGTTCAATATTTTTACGTTAAGTATTATGTAATTTACTTACGTTGTACAGATGTGCGCTGTGACGTCCACGTACCTTTACGGGCGCACGTGGGGCGCTATGTCATTGAGTCACATGTCTGCAGGTGTGTATATGTCGTGTGCCGTGGACCACGTCACACAGATGACGCCTCTGTAAACTGCCAAGGCAGTATGTTACATACTCGTGCTGTTGTCAGCACGTCACCTTGTGCGAAGCACTCAATGGTGCCAACCCGCCTTTTATGCCGATTGCAGCAGCAAGGTTGCCAACACACGCACGCCTAGTGGCCTGCTCTTAATTCTTATGCACTTTCCTTGTGTTCCCGTTATCCTCCGCGACTGTCGCATAGTTTTTTTTCCAGGCCCTATCCGCTTTGCCTGGTTTTCTATGCCCCTTACTAGACCCTTCTTCTTTCGGGGTGTGTCCATGGCTACAATTGCAGCCATGGCACCAGACAACCCTGCTCAGCCGCGATGCATGTCCCCATTTTGTTAATTAAACCCAACCTAAGGTGTATAGGGCTTGCCCTGAGACGCATCCCATTCTCCAACCGTATTAGCTACTAACATGCATGCAGGAGGGCACACAGAACTGTGAAGGGGCTCACGCTGGCGTAGCGGGATTTGGGGGCTCACCAGAAGATAAAAAAAAATTGTGTTCTCGTATGTCATGTCATTGTGCATAATTAGCAGGGCATTAAGTAACTTTGTCGACAGCGATACCCAGGATTACTGGTCTTAGTTACACTATTAATACAACGTGTAGTGTGTGGTATCACATGCGCCGATTTCTAAAACATCCTTTCCTTGTGTTCGGCGCATAGGACTTCAATTTCACTTTTTTTTTTCTTTGCTCGCGCGAGCGCTGTTCATGTGGCATCGACCACTCGCCTCTATTTCCGTGAACGACACGACGCAACGGTTTGCGTAAAGGCATACTATGCCCATCATGTTTATACGTACGTGTATATTTATATCACCTGTTTGGCCTCGATACAAACAGGTCGTTGATAGTCGGATGCTCTAATTTCTTCTTGTTTTCGTGGCAAAATCACCACGCACTGCCTTTGTTTACATGCATGACAATATTTCCAGTAACTGTTAATTCGTGTTCTCATATTCTGGCCTAACCGCCCCTTCCTGACTTGTCTGCACCAGTTTGAACTCACCCTTAACTTGTGCGCAAAGGACACTTTTCTTTTACACCACTGACCGCGGCGTACCATAGTGGAGGCGAACTCTTACGTCTCTATGCCATCCCGTTGCTGCCTGTCCTGTCGAATTCGTCACGTAATGCCTCACTCGTCATGTTTCCACTCTCTGCCGCTCTCGACGCCTGCCCTCACTGTCCCAGTAGTCTTTCCATTCGCCTCCAATGCAGCCGGGTATGGCTGCGCTTCAGAGAAGGAGGGCCTTGTTGTGAGCACCAGGACCCAAACTTGCGGCACCCCGGTAGGTGTTCCTTACGTCGGCCATGCTGTTGAGGCCATGGCACCGACGGTGGAAGGCAGTGCGATTTGCAGAGTGGCAACAACGTCCTCAGAGGCACTATATAACGGCGTACTGTTACGGGTCAGCCCCCACTCTCTGTATGATATTCGAGCATGACGGACTCCAGGGCAGGGCGTTTGCAAGCCGGTGAGCACGAGACACCGGACGACGTAGGTCGTCAGCCAGTCAGCTGCGAGGACACCTGAATCATCCCACGATGGAGGAGCTTCGTGCGTGGTCGAGATATTATTTAGAGCTATGTGAATCTCGTTTCCCAGTGCAGGCTGGCTCAGTTAGGGAAAACTACGCGCAGTGAATTATGATTATAAATGTATGGAATGTAAAATAGTATCTCAGCCAAAACACTTTGTCATTTTGCTTGCAGAAATATTCAGAGGAATCTGACCAAGCAACTAGTTACATTTTGTCTTTATACTATTCAATATATTTTTAATTAAGAATTAGAATAAATGTCGGGTTTTGTTATTATTTAAATTAATATTTGATTGCTATCGGCTCGCACCCCAGGCAATTATTATTTAGCTGAGAGTAAACTTGGGGGAAATTGTGAGTAGTAGTTTAGAGTCTGATCGAAAGGCAGAAAGGCAAAAACGAGCCAACTCACTTCATTGGTGAGGTTCGTTATTGCTTTTAGAATAAACAATGAGGTATCTGTAAATCTATAAAATAAAATAATCAATTTTTTTATTTTTAAAAAATATTTTATAATTTAAAAATTTAAAGGCTTATGTATTACATGTTATAGATAACCGGACTCGTCTTTTCAAGGCGCATACAATCACGATTTCATACCACCATTCTGTCTTATTTTATCGTGCTCTATCATTCCATTTCCTTCTCTCTTTCTCTCGCCTCTCTTGTCTCTCTTTCTCTCTTATTCTCTCTTCTTTCCCAATTACATTCACTTTCTCTCTTTATTTTATCTCTTGTCTCTCTCATTCCATCTCTTTCTTTCTTTTTCTCTTATCCTGTGTTTCTTTCTCTTTCTCTCTGGTTTCCCAATTACATTTGCTTTCCTTTTTCCTTTCTCTCTTTCTGTTTCTCTGTTGTCTCTCTTATCTCATCTCTTTCTCTTTCTCTCTCTCTCCCCATTACTTTCTCTTTTTTGCCTTTCTCTCTTGACTCTATCATTTCATAGGTTTTCTTAGAGTCTTCCCATTTTTGTTCTTTTGTTCTCTATCTTTCATTCCATCTTTTCTTTCTATCTTCATCTCTTACTCTCCTGTCTTTGACAACACCGTGTACACAGTTCCTTCATCACTTGCTAGAGTGTGCGAATCGCCAGTGTGTATATTTATATACAAATTTAAAGATGTAGTTTTCCATACAGGAGAAGGTATATAAAAATTATTGTAAATTACATTACAGGCAGGGCATTGTAAAAACTATTCGAATTTTAAAACATAATTTTTTTAATTGCTTTTTTTTATATTTACTGATTTCATTTTTTTTTTTTTTGCTTTAATGTGAAGATTAATTCATGTAGCCTTGTAACCGTGGATGCACATGCCAAGACCCCTGTGAGAAAGACATACCTGCTGACATACCAGGCCAAGAGTGCAGTGACGTCGGTATGCACCGCGCAGGGAAACGGGGTCGAGTGTTGACGACCTCCGAGCCAAGTGTCCGCGAACTGAAGTGATCACTTGCACTGTTATTCAGCCTTGTCAAAAATGATCATCTATAAATTTATTAATTTATAAATAATTAGAATTATTTTTAATTTATTTTTTTTCGTCATTTATAAATGTCAAAATATCTTTAAAAAAAATACAGTCAAATATTTCGAAAATTAATTTTTAATGTAAAATAGGTTTTAAAAATTTAAATTATGTATGTTTTACACTTTGCCATTACAGCTGGTATAACACACACACACATATATATATATATATATATATATATATATATATATATATATATATATATATATATAATGTAGTGATGGGATTCAAACCAACCTATCAGTTAATAGTTGGTTTCATGACCACTCAGGCAGCCAAGCTCACACCGAAAAAAGTGCTTAAAAGTTGTAGATAAGATTACAAATAAAGCAGCTGCATTCCCCTGGTCAGATTTAATATATATTAAAAATTTTGCTATAGTTCTTTTCAATTGGTGTTCATATAGCTTATGGATACTAATATTTTGAAGATGTTTTTGTTTATTTAAAGGCAAGCGCTGTGCTGTATTATAACATCTCATTATTTTTTTCAGTCAGGGTCTGATTATTAAATTTAATTACGTGCATATACCCACAGTGATTGATTATATATATTATTTTTAAATAATTATGTAGAAAGTTGGGATGTAATCATATTTATAAGCAGAATATAATTTGCTATCTGTAAGGACCAGGCTCGTGATATTCAGTTTTGGAAACATAATTTCTAACCCCAGGAATTTATTTGTTTAAGACCTTTATAAGCATAGTGATTAGCTTAAAATAATATTTACTTCATAGTGCTTTTTAACAAGCTCTGTATATAGCAGATAGGTTATGATACAGGATTAAAATAAGAAATAATAAAACGTTATTTTTTATTATATTTTTTAATTTATTAAATTATTTTTAAGTTGTACTGGAATTATACATAGGGTATAGCAAAAACTTATCTCAACTTCATTTCAGGTCTCCTCTATTGAAGTCTAATTATTAAATAATGTTGATATCTGCAAATTATTTTCTATCTTGAAGGTTTGTATGAATAAAATTATCCTACTCGGCTTGTTTATATAGGTTTATGTGACTAAACGAAACACTATTATATTCTCTATATATAAGTACAAGCAGATAACATACAACACTAGCGAGAAATTAAACACTTTTTTTTACTTATATCATATATATTTACATACTTCAGACTACAAACACAAACACCGGATCCTTATAATTTTCCACAACATTGACATAAGGTCTTTACAGCAGCATGATCAGTTTTCGTGTAGTGAATATAATATTCTTATACGCAGCTCAAGGCAGTCTACACTAACAAACGTCCAACCAGAACCCTTCGCCATATATTCTTCGTATTCATGACAAAGTTTTTCATTCAAGGCCTCTTCAGCCGCTCGGAAACTATCAACATTTTACAATGCTTGAATCGCAGTCTTGAATGCTCGACGACTGATGGCTTCATCCAAAGTGTGAGGCTTTTTGTAGGTATGCTACAGCTAAACATTATATTTTATGGGACCTTCTTCCTCTTCTTCTGTTAATTGATTGATTATCCTTTTCTTAATGTGGTCTAGGTATACACATACGTCTTTCGTACCTACAAAGTTATTTCCAATCAAATAATACTTTAAATTGAGCTTGAATGGCGAGTGTTTCCTGTAGAATCCGTTCGATGTGGTCTCGCCAGCAGCTAGTACATATCGTTTCATAACTGCAGACACTCTACATTTACAGTCCTTCTTATGTCTCTTTAGGTTATCACAACGTTTGAACAGATGTTTGCACTTGTCATATCTTGCATAGCACATGATGGACCCTTCACACAAGCAGTTTTTTCATGTTTCTTCGCACTTTGGCTGTAGGCAAATATCTTGTCAATATAACGGCAACGAAGCCTTGGCGAAGTCGTCGATGGCAGCACTGCTGTACACATCATTCCATCCATGATAAACCAAGTATACCAAGCCAATTTTAAAGTCCAGACCAACCCGCAATGCTAACATTTTTACCATCTGTCAAACCGTCATTATTGGATGATACCAGACCAACCAACATGCCATAACCTATAACGAAAGAAAAACTTAATTCAACCACACCAATCAACACACAAAGCACAATATCCATCATAAGTTAAATGTATCAAGCAACTATACAGTTGTAATCAGCCCATAACCTAACACCTATTCCATCTCCCATACTCGACCTCAATCATAACCACTGTAGGCACCGTAGTTAGCCCTACAGACACTGCAGTTAATACCACATGTACCACATTTAGCACTGAAGGCACTGCAGTTAGCACAACACACACCACTATCAACACCAACACCACCCACAACGACTCCAAAATAGCCCACACACGCCAAACCTTTCAGTTCAAGTATACCTCAACCATTCAGCCAACACAATCCTTGCCAAAATGTTCCTACTGCCCATGCCATCTACTCTACCAACTATCATCAGACTAAATATACTCATCACTCATACTGTACAGTAGAATTCAAGCATACCTCAGCCATTCATGCAACACAAACATTACCAAAATTTTTTACCACCAATACAATTTGCTCTACCAACCATCATGAGACTAAATATACCAACCACTCATACCTCTTACTAGAAACCAAGCACACTTCAGCCTACAGCAAATTAAATATACCAAAAATCGAAAGTCTAGCATGTTCGGCATAGCATCATTATCATCAGATGCCAGCCAAATATCATACCAGACAATAATATAAATCACTCTATTAACCATCCATACCAATAAAAAATGCTGACCAACACACCTCAAATATATGAAACAAAATATGAGTAAACCTGCTGAACACGAGTACTGACTACTTTACCAACTATAACACCAGCATACATCATCATGCCATGCTGATCATACTGTATATGTAGCATAACAACTACTCATTTCATACCTCCTCACACCATATTTTAACCCCAACAACCAAAACATACTAGGTAACAACCCTTCAGCATACCAGATATCAACATAAATCACTTTATAAACCAACAAACCGGTTAATTATCCCAGCCACCCATACTAATGACTTTTCCAACAAAACCTACCAGGTAACATACCTCCAATGTACTTAACCACCATATCGAAAACCCATTGGTACTAAGTACTAAAAGAGATCAAATATTTTTCACCCTGTTGTTAACTTGCCTCAGCCATGGGATGATCCAAGTCATACAACCCATCATATCAACATACTTTACCATCTGAATATATCAACTAAACACCACAACATATAACCACACCAAACAAAACATACAGCCCAAACCATATAATTCGCTGTAACCCAAGCATACCTAATTCATGTTATTAACGATACAGATCATATCAACCACCCTACTACAGACTTACTGATCAATCATAACATACAACTGTACTGACTACCATTTCAGCACATCTAACTTCACCATTTACACATATAAACAAGCCCTACCAGCAGCCGAACCAATAAAATATTCCAATCATAAGTTCCAACCATGCTATCATAAGGTCAAAATGTTAATTTAACCATCTATGACATTCATACGGACTTAATTCCCAGATACAATATCATACCATCCACTCACACTAACCAACCATACCAGCTAAGCATTCCTCCCCTCTCATACTAACTAAATATCCCACTAACCATTCTGCTTTTACAAACTAATCACATAATTAAACCATTCTCCCCACACCATCGAAGCTACGCTTTGTCATACTGCCAAAACAACCGAACATTTGATCAGGTCATACGAATCAACATAATGGCTATACCAGCCATTTAAGCAAATTAACTGTACAACCAAGACTTAAAGATAGGTTATACCATTAAGATGTACCAGCCATAAAAGCAAACCATACAGGCAGCCCACACTGGCAGACAATACCATCATATTGCTCGATCAATTTCAACCATTCCAAGAGACAGCCAACCACGAAGACATGACCAGAGGCCATACCAATCAAAACATACTAGTCAGACATTCCAATCAAACATATTACCATAACAATCTACCTATAATGCAGTCATATCAAACCAGAAGACCACGCAGCCAGACTAACTAACCATAGTGACCTACCAATCATATCGGTCTCTTCCTCTGCTACTCGCACAGGAAGACGAACATTCTGCTGGATGATCTGCACACTGTTTTCTTCTGCTTGGTTTGTATTATATATTGAAGGAGGAGGAGGATAGTCGCACCTGTATGTAAATTTTCAGTCTTGTCATAACTTTACCATATTACAAAAAAACATCACAAGTTTTAAATTATTTATTAATAATCTGCAGCCTGTTAAGGCATTGTTTCATTTTGTAGAAACAAGTTCCTCACCTCAAACACCATAATATTAATTAAATTTACCGACCATCATTTCCTGCCGCATCAAAAACCATGTTTAATTCAATATTAACTATTATGGTCAGAACCTAGCTTCCACCCAACAGAAAAGAATGCTTCAACTATAATATAATATCCGTTGTCATATACTACCTACTGATAAAACACAATAACCAGTTATTAATACGAAAACATCCCTACCAAATATTTTAAGCAAATAGTTTTAATAAAATGTCATTTTGATTACATGGACAGATCATAACTACCTACAATCCTTACCATTAGACTATATCAGCTAAAAGATCCATACCAACAAAGCTACCGTCGTGACACTCCTATGAAATAAATCAGCAAATTATTCTAACAAACTATTCCACATGGACAGATGATACAGAACATCCTTACAGACGAACCAACGATACCCAAATGCCATATCAATAGGCCATATAACCGGGCAAGAAAATCGCATGTTCCGGCCAATTAAAACATTCCACTATCAATACTCGCATGCCATATCACGCCACACCGCCCATTTAGACAGACCATAACATCATCTAATAACATACTTTCACGACATAATGTCCGAACATAACAATTACCCTACCAAATAATCCAAATGCTGACCAGCCATGCTATCACACCCATGCCATTCATTTACAAAGATGCAATAGCAGTAAACCAATCATACAGGCAAGCCATACCAACCTTCATACCGAAAATGTTTCAACCAAACATAAGACAAGCCATACCAACCATCGAAACATAAATAATTACACGAATAATTCCGACCAGCAATTCTAGCAGACTATTCCATCTGACAATACCCATGGGCCATAATGTTGTAACATACCAACTATCATCCATTCTTACGAAAATACTCAAAACCCAATACTTATAAAACATACTAACATATCATACTGGTCCCTAAGGCAGATCATACAAATAAATATACACAACTATGTAACGATACCATTTCTACCAATAATACTGGAAACCTACCACCATCTACAGCTAAAAAAAAACATTTAAATAATACCACTCATACAATATAACACAAACTTTATATGTCTTGTAAAGCATATTCAAATTATTGATTCTAGTAAATAGCATACCACGCCCATCATCTCGCAGTAGTTCCAATGTCAGTCCTTTCGAGCATTTGCTCTTTACACACCGTCAGTTATTACTAAATAAATGTTTTTCCACAGCAGCAACACTGCTTTCCAGCTAATGATAGGATAATCAGCGAAGCTATGTGTATAGACACTTTTTCCGCACTCTATTTCACATTAGCAGTGGCTTGCATTGTCTTCAAGCATACATGAATTCATACGCTTTACTCGTACATACTGACTCTTGCAGACAGACTCCTGCCAAGACCGAACATTTGAGTTTTTACCGAGAGCATGCAGATGCCTGTATAATCATATTTTGTAGCCAAACATAGGTACCTAGGATCTGAAAAAAAAAAGAAAAGAAAAGAAAAGAAAAAAAAAACTTTATTTTTCGTTATTATTTTATTAGTGCTCCAAGCAGTTTCCATAATCAATAAGTACCTACACAGACTTTAGAAAAATTAGTCGCACAATCTTCCCACCTTTATTCACGGAGTACTCTTGAATCTAGAAACATTATTTTATACAAGTTCTCATATTTAATTCTTAGTTAGCATTTAAATTTTTACATAAATTCTAACCATTAGCTATACTAACAATCTATAAACATATATTTAAAGTTGTTGTATACTCACAGCATATAGGCATTTGTATTTATCAAAACACTGATTACGACCATCAGAAAAAAAATTTATGTTAAAATGAATAACATCTTCAACACACATTTTAACCCAAATTAGAATTTTTCTTTTCTCCCGAAAAACATATTATAAATAGGAATCTAATAAAAACAGAAGGATTCATATACGATACTTTAACTTTATTTTACAAACATATAAAAAATACTTAATAATAGTTTCACACTCAAGCATATTCTTCATTAAAAAATATTGTTTATGATTTAGTTTAATTTTTTTAACAAATCCTGTTAGTAGATAGGTATGGCATACTCCTGGACAACAGGCTTCAGGATGAAGTTCGAAGGCTTCGCCCGGGATCCGACCGTTATGTTGGATTCCCAGACATCCTGTTCTGTCAATATGGTCACAGGAACGTCATGTTTAATTCCGCCATGTTGATAGCCATTTAGCCGCCACATGTAGCCGTCAATACATCTTCATATTTATAGCCAGTATGCCACCATGTTTGCAGCCAGTACATCGCCTCCTTGGACTGCCATTTTAAGTAATAAGTATGTTGTTTTTTCATGCTCTTGCATTCTGAAGGTTTTCTCCGCGTGCTCCCACTTTTTTCTCTTTTGCATTCATTCGATCTTTCCTTTCCTTGATTTTTTTTCCTTCATTATCTTTCTTCCTCTTTATTTATGGTTATTTCCTTTCTCTCCCATTTGTTTGTCTATTGTTACTGGAGGCCGCCATCATTGTTAACATTTACATGGAGACTGGAATCTTGGTTTTTCGTTTGTCATTTGTTTCTACTCTTTGTTTACATCGGCTGCTGCAAGGTGGCGCACAAATCGCTCGAATTAATTTTGGAGTTGGCCACTAGGGGCACTGCTTTTTTTTTAAGCACTCAAAATACCATCTGGACTGGCGCGGGATCAAACTGCCAGACCTTGGGTTGCCAGACTAACACCTCAGACCACTTGGCCATCGCGACGTGCACTGGGACAAAAGTTTATAAGAAGTTCATAGCTTGTTGATGAATAAAAAATATCTTGTCTCTCATTAAAGACATTACATTTTTACTTCATATATAATTAGTATGGTTTTTATTTGCATATAATAAATTTTAAGTATAATTTTTATACAATATAATTTTTAACTATATATTTTAGGTTTCTAGATTTTAAATAATTATATATTATTTAGATTTAACTGATATATAAATATATAACTTAATTTTTATCAAAGTCGAAATTTTTTCTTAATATATTTATTATTTAAAAATTCCCAATTATTTTTAATACAGTAAAATGCATTTTTAGAGCATTTGCAATGTAAAAATCGGTTTGAAAATTGAAATTATGTCAATTTTACACTTTGCTATGTCAGTTGGTATCATTAAAAAAAGAAAAATTTCATGTAAGTGCAGGGATTTGAACCCACAGCCATTAGATCAAATACTATAGAGACTAATACCGAACAGTTGGCGATTTTCCGTGCGAAAAGTGATGGCCCTGTACTCTACCGGCTTGAGGTAGTGACATATTTGTTTACATTTACCGTCGTGCATTTTAGACTGGAAATTGCTTATGTTTTAGTGATTTACGTTCATTGAATTACCATGGCAGGTGGCATTTGTATTGTGTGTAATTGTTTCAATTACACTATTAGTTCTGCAAAATCTATTCCACTTTCGGATTTGCTTTTCCACTAACAAATATATTTGTAATATTTTTACTCCTTATTTCCAGCACATACATAACATGAAACACAAGTTTCCGAAGCTTGACATTCATGTTCTGGTATAAAAACTTTACTAAACAAAACGTTACTTTAGATTTTAAAATAAAATAGGGGGTCAGGGCAGACGCCAACTCTGCCACCCCCAACCCCAAATAAAAAAACCTGACTATATCCAACACTGGCCAGTAAAACTAAAATATATTGCATTAATATGTCCTTGATTTACAAAAAGGGTAGTGATAAATAGCATTAATTTTCCCTTGTTTGGGACTACTAAGTCGTGGATCACAAACACACAATCAGCACAACAGCAGCTTTCAAGAAGCTAATTTACAAAAATATTTTACTGTGTGGTAACTAAAGCTATTTGCTTATTTTAACTGTTTGATACTTGTACGCTGGTGATGCGGATTAAATCAGAATTTAGCTAGAGAGACTACCCATACTTGCTAAAGCAACAAATTTAGTTTTATCACATATTATTTTTGTAATCATGAAGGTCACTAATGTGGTTTTTAGAACATAATTCTTATACACAAATTACCAACACAATAGTATTAATTCGCGATAGATGTTACGAAACAGTATGTGAAAAACGTATGTGTGTTGTAGGTTAGGTATAAGGCCTAGTGAGGAAAAACAAGCACATATTTTTAATGTATTTCTGTAACATACACACATGTACAAAAATTAAAAACAAATCGCATTTAATCACGGTGTGTTCCAGATCTTCAGATGCGTCCCGAACATTACAAGATAAATTTTACAGTTATTATTGTAAAGATTGTAGAGTTAATTTATTATTAGAGATTTCCGGCATTTAATACCGCCTTTTTTTCAAATAAAAGCTACTGTA
This sequence comes from Dryococelus australis, assembly GCA_029891345.1. NCBI lineage: Eukaryota > Metazoa > Arthropoda > Insecta > Phasmatodea > Phasmatidae > Dryococelus > Dryococelus australis. Next base: position 66,085,796 of record CM057009.1, on the reverse strand, counting down.
CACGCATTAAGATACCTGTACTACAATACAAAATACAAAGAAATATGTTCCAAACAAAATACTTTGTAGGAATACTGCATTTCGTGCACAAATGCACTCGTTATGTCCACTGTGCGTATACATAGATTCAAATTTTGCGGGTGTTTGCCACCTCAAGCTGCTAGGTTCGCTGGTGCTGCTGTTCACACGCTCGCCCGTGTTGTTCGTATACAACTGCCCGGTATTAGTCTCTATTCTATTGGATTAGATTACTAGTCATGCATGCTAGCCACCAGTTATACTATGTCCATATGAGGATAAGGGCTTATAAAGTTATAAGCAATATTGGCGAGTTCCCTCGTACAATTACAGACATATTTTTAATGTTTTGTTATTTGGATATGATTTGCGAATTCTATGGACGCAGAGAGTCCCAGGAATTTTTTTTTTTAGGTTAACATTTCTAGCTCTAGGGATGTATGTTTAAGACCTATATAACCACAGTAATTAGCTTGAAATAATCTTTTGCTTTTTCTAACGATATATGTTTATAACAGACTGGTTACGATACAGGATTCAAATAGGAGATAACTAAACCTGTATTTTTTTATTATTGCATTTTAAAATTGCTTCAATTTTTTTTTTAAGTTGTACTGCAATTGTATGAAGAGTATAGCAAAACAGTTCTCTCAACTTCATTTCAGGACTTCTCATTTCAAGTCAAAATATTGTATAATTTTACTTATTCACTGTATCGAAGGTTTTTGTAGACATATGTATCCTACACGGAATTTATTCAATGTATGTATATGTCAGTAAACCAAGAACCATCATATTCTTTAATATATTTGCAGGGTACATCACAAGCGAGAAATTTAAGACTTTTCTTATATGTATATATATATATATATAGTTTATATTTGCCTTTTTGGACTATAAACATAAAAACAGCCTCCTTGAATTTTCCACACCATTTATGTAGTGTCTTTAGACCAGCATTTTCATTTTTCATGTTGTGAATATAATCTGCATATACACAGCTCAAGACAGTGCATGCTAGCAATCATCCAACCAGAACACTTGACCACATATTATACTCGACAAAGTTTCACGACTGCCACTGACAAACAGCTCCATAAAATGAACACGACAGCTTATATACACATGCAAGCGGGCAACTTAGCAATCAATGTTCCACCCACTGTAACTCATTCATGCCATCTGCGCTACTGAAAAAATACCAGAATTGCATAGGCCAGCAATAGGTTTTTTTTAAGGTTTAACATTTTTAAGTATATATATGTATATAAACTTACATATAATATATTTTTGCTATACCAGATTTATTTCAGAATTTTTTTATATTTGCTGTTCAGTTTTAACTTATGTAAGTTTTAAGTATTTATTATATTTACATGTAGAAGCTTTGTAACTCACGCTGACCTTACCAAAAAAAAATACTAACGGCTCATAATTTCTGCTCTACTGGCCGACACCAGTCAAATACATACCAGTCACTATACCACCATGCCATCCATTATATAACCTAATGTAATCCAATGCATCAATCCATCGATCCACCGATCAATAAATATTTAGCAATCATCCACCTCAATCGCAATATTTAAATCTTTCCATGTTTGCAGTCAACTATCCATTTTATTTTAATACTTAAATAATTTAATAAATATTATGTAAGTAGATATTTGCATTTTTTAAGTTGTGAGGGATACAAGGACACGACACACAAAAAAGTTATTTTTTAATAATAATTGATAATTATTTAGTTACATTTTCAGAAGTAAGCAGATCATCACATAATCTGATACAGCCCCAATATTTAAGTTCACCACCGATGATCGAAACCACCTCTTTCATGTTCGAAACATCACCGTGTTTATGAAAATCAAGCAAATATTCGAGTCTATCAACAAGTTCATTCGGGTCTTCAGTGTACATGTACCCAGTATTCGCAGCATCTTCTGCCTTCTTCACATCATTTTCGAAGGAAACTCGTTGTGAAAATTAGTGGGAAAGTCGAGGCAATCATCATCGCCTTCAACACTCTCACTGTTATCATGGATCTTCACATCCTGTTTCATCCTCTATATTAAGTATGCTTTTCTTTGTAGGAGTTGCATGCTCATTAGTATTTAGGGCCGACGATCGTTTATTTTGAAGTTCGTTGACTTCATGCAAACGTCTTGCTTGTGTACATTCTGCGTAAACCGACTCTACAGCACTTAATCCATCTTAAGCATTAACTGTCTCATCATAATCAACTGTCGAATCGGTACCAATCGGTACAGCAGAAGTTTTGCCCGGCAACACTTGCTGGCTCCCAATAGACGAATCTTTGAAGATCTCGGTATGTTCTTTTAATATATTGTCTTGCACGAACTACATGCGCTCATTGTCATAACGTTTCATCGCGCGAAAAGGACGCTTCGTAGAGGCTGTTCTCTCAAATCGCTGAACATTTTGATTGAAGGTAAAAACTTTGTCGCAGAATCAGCACTGACGACATTCAGGTAGTGATGGTCCAGGTCGTGGCTCCTTCATTTTCGCTTTCGCTGTATAACGATAAAATATATCGAAATCTATGTTAACTTCTCAACGTCTTAACAACATGTAAGGTATCAACATTTGTAGCACTGAATATATACTTTCTCCCATAATTCGAAAAAAAAAGACCATCCAATATTTCTCGATGTAAATTGCGACCCCATGATCGTCGTGGTCAAAGGCAAGCATTCGCATTCGCATTTCAACTTCCGGATACGTGAGCACTCTAAGAAAACTGCAAGTGTATATAGCAAATAAACAGTTGAGACCAACCCACAACCTAACACCCATACCGACTGCACTACCAGCCACAATTAGAAGAAATATAAACGCCATTTACTAGGATTCAAGCAGATATCAACCCACACTGACCTTACCAAAATAATCACATGTCCAACATGTATGTCAGACCACCAGACCCCAAGCCAAATATCATACTAGACATTAAAATAAATCACTCTTTCAACCATCCATACCAACAAAAATGCTGACCACCCCATCTCAGACATACAAAACAAAATAAGAGAAAACCTGCAGGTCAGGAGTACTGGTTACTATGCCAACCATAACCCCAGCATTCTTTAGTCATTCCAAGTTCACATCGTATAAACAACATAACCTCTACTCATTACATACCACTCCTACGCTATCCATTAACCTCACCAACCAAACATAATTGGCAACAACACTCAAGAGTACCGGACATTAATATAAATCACTCTATCAACAAACAAATAATTAATTATGCCAGCCATCCATACTAATAGTTGCTCTTACGAAACCTACTAAACAACCATATTGATAACCTAATGGTATTGAGTACTAAATATGATATATAATAACATTCACTATTACAATAGGTTGCCTCAGCCATGCAATGCCGAATGCCACACAACCCCCATACTAACATACTATACCATCTGAATACACCAAAAACCACCACAGCAGACAGCCATGCCAACCATTATCTACGGGCCAAACCATATAATTCGCTCTAACCCAATCATACCTCAGTTATGATATTAAAAATACAGACCTTATCAACCACAATAACTCAGAATTTCTGATCGATCATAACAGTCAACTATATTGACTACCATTTCACATCATCTAACTTGGCAAATTATACATATAAAGAAGCCTTACCAGCAGCCGATCAGGTTATACCAATCAACATAATGGCTATACGAACCATACAAGAAACTAACTGTACATCATGTTTCACCGATATGCAATACCATCAAGAAGTACCAGCTATTAAAAAATAATACAGGCAGCCCAACTGGCAGATCATGTTACTCCATCCAATTTAGACATTCCAAGAGAACATACCAAACAAAAACATACTAGTCAGACATACTAACAAAACCTTTTACCAAAACAAGTTACATATAACAACCATGCAGAGAGGTCATGCAATACAAACATCCTAAAATGCCTCCACAAAAGATGAGCCTACATACAATTCATATTACCAGACTGGCCACCATTATATTCAAGCCATTCATTTAGACTCTACTAGCAATCACACCTGTCATCATACTTCCTGCCCTCCTGCTAACCGCCACAAAGGCATGTCACACTCAGAGGCAAAGCTATTCCATCAAAATAAATTCCCTCTACAGTCAACCCAAACTACTACAATGTCCCAATCACACATTTCATACATCGCTACTATCATACTGATAGGCCTTACAAGCAAGACACACCACCAAACCAAACAATAAATATACTCAAGTTAACATATAGAATGGTTTAAAAAACAAGAGGGACTGCACTCTCATCTCTAGCATCTCTCGATAGGTTAGATCTCTCGAATGGTAGATGCTAGTACGGCCGACAAACTTGAAAAGAAGATGTTGGCGAAGGGTAGGGGAGGGAGAGACTAATTCCACCATTGCCGCTAGGTGAGGTGCATGTCGACGTCAAGATATTTGTTCCCTACCACCCGATCAGATCACATTAACCTAATATGACAGCCTGCGAGGGTATCCCATACAACCCTTGCGAATAGCAACTTTACTGTTCCCTACAGAACATATCTGCTAAGCTATCGCATTACATATGACATACATATATAGCGTCCATCATGCACAGCTCTATGCAAACGTCTCACCAGACGAATGACTGCGACTGATTATTTTATCAACGACTCATGCGAACCTACATATCGAGGTTTAAAATGTAAATACCCGTTTTGCTATACTTTCCACACACACAGAATGAAGTAAATTCTTAAACCTTCATTGCTTTTTACCAGTTTTGTTTACTTAAACACACCAACAATTGATAACTTTCGTGAACGTAGTACCATAGGAGAGAAGAATGTATCATAACTAAAATCTAGCAATGGGTAAATAAATATATCGTAAACGTTATAAAGTATTACTTTTAAAAATATGTATGCAAAACTCTTTATAAAAATAAGGATCTCCATACACATCTTACATAAAAGAAATAAACAACATATATAACTTTGTTGTATATCACACGAAGGCGAAAAATATATTTATACACATATTCGGAACCACGTTAGTTCGAACATTCTACCAGCCCTTACTTATATGCATCCAAGATGTTCCTTTTACTAGAGACATTCCCTATCAGTATTTCATTTCATCTCTCCTATAGACAAACATTTTGAACTCTCCTTGCAAACATGTTATCACCATACCAGGATATTGTTTTACCTACAGAGCATTCACTATAAGAAATAGTTATGTTAGAGCCATCTCAACTTCGACAAACCTCTAATTTATAAACTTCATTTTTAAAATTAATGAATATAAAATCTGCTATCTTGGAATCTGCCATGTTGCTAGCCAGTACGCTGCCATCTTTGTCGGCAGTATGTCATTTTTCATGCCCTTGCATTCCGAGGATTTTCTCCCAGTGCTTCAACTTCTTTCCTTACTCTCTCATTCCCTGTTCTTCTTTCTTGTATCTCTCATTCGTTCATCATTTGTTTACATCGGCTGTTACTGGAGGCCACCACATTTGTTTACATTTACATGGAGATCGCTATCTTGGTTTTTAGTTCCTCCCCCAATTAGTTATGGCTTTGGCCACCAGGAGCGCCGCCATCTTGGTTCTGGCTTTGGCCACTAGGAGTACTGGTGTCGCTCTCGTTCGATTAGTAGGCCTCGCATGCGCTCGGCCTCCATATTGGTTTTGAAATAAGCCGCTAGGGGCGCTGCCTTATTTTAGAACTCATTATACAACCTATAATAGTGCAGGATCGAACAGCCGGACCTTGGGTCGCCAGACTTACGCCTTAGACCAGTCGGCTATCGCCACGTGTGCTGGGACATGAGTTTACAAGTAGTATATAGCTTGTAGACGAATAAATAGTATCTTGCCTCTCATTACATTTTTATTTCCTATGTAATTTTTAAGGTTTTTTATTTTTGAGTATTTTTTTGAGTTTATATACAAATCAATAATTTTTTAAGTAAATATTTTTTACTATATAATATTTACTTGTTATATAATTTATAATGTTTTTATTTACATATCGACAATTTTTTATCGATAATATTTTTTATATAATATTTAATTTAATTTTTTATTATTTTGGTTTAACTTACATATATATTATTAAGATTTAACTTATATACATTTTAATGCTTTTATTTAAATATCAATAATTTTTATAATGTTTCTTACATTATTTTTAATTATAATATTGTTTTCTAAGTTTTATTATTTAGGTTATATTATATAAATATTATTTAAGGTTTAACTTGTTCGATTAACCCCATTTGATCCACTGATAACTTATAAATGTTTGACCCCGCCATCTACATAGTTCCTTCATCGCCTGCTAGAGTGCGAGAATCGTCAATGTATATATTTAGACATTGTGCGGGGAAGGGACAGAGTATAAACCTTGACCCCATTACCTTGAATGACCTTGAAAACAAAAACTCGGGGAAAAATACATAACAATCAACTATCATATAATATTACTGACTACTATATTAACGTCTCAATTTTACTGCCAAGCGAACTGTCGGCACATATAGTCAGAGACAAAAATAACCTACAATTTTGCATCCTATTAAAAAAAAAATATTTTTTCTCCTACTCAATGGAATACCTACATGGGTGATGCATGACTTTGGCTACATACTTAACTTATTTAATATTTTTCATTCATATTGTTGTTATTAAAACCTGAAAGGCCAACAGGAGGATACAACACACAAAACAGAAAAAACAATAATTTTATTTAAAATGTTTTATTTTGTAATTACATGTGTCAGAAGAAAGCAGATCATCACATCATCTGATATAACCCCGATCCTTAAGTTCATCGAAGATCGAAACCACATCTTTCATGTTCGAGAAATCCTTGTATTTATGAAAGTAAAGCAAATATTCGAATCTATCAACAAGTTCATTCGGGTCTTCAGTAGAGATGTAGCCAGTATTCGCAGCGTCTTCTGCCTTCTTCACATCACTTGTCGAAGGAAACACGTTCGTTGTGGAAATATGTGGGAACATAGCCAGAATATTCATCGTCTTCAACATTATCACTGCCATCATAGTCATCATCAATGCTGTCTTTATGATCGACTTCACCTCCTGCTTCACCCTCAATAACTAGTTTACTTTTCTTTTTAGCAGGAGTTTTATGTTAATCAGTATTTAGAGCTGATGGTCGTCTATTTTGAAGTTTTTCGATTTCACACGAACATCTTGCAAGTGTACGTTCCGGGCAAACCGACTGCAATGAACTCATGTCTTCTTTAGCATTAACTGTGGCATCATGATCGCCTGCAGAGACGGTACCAGTCGAAGTAGCAGGAGATACTGATGACATCATATACTGGTTCCCAGTAGACGAACCCTCTCGGCAGACAGCGTCAAACTCATAGAACCCACGCCTGTACCTTCCCTTATGTAGCAGACAATTCTCAACGATCGTCAAAAATCCATATTTCTCTTTCCAGCATAAGAAACACATTCTTTGGCACCTAGTAGCAACTATTTTCTTATCATGATCTATTGGAGACATCTGGAACCCTAAAATATGCATGCAAACCATAAACACTTTGTGGAATAAAACATGTAAGAATATTTAAATATGTTTTTAACATGATAAATGTAAAGAAAACCAAACCAAAATATCTGTAATACCAAAGAAATCAAAAAATTAAAGTGTAAAATATTAAGTGACTTTCATATTAACGTGTAGGTGAATTTACTTTAATCAACAGTAGAATTACGTGTAATTGAAAAAAGATGAAATACCACCATCCGTACATTAAGTAGTATTAAATCAATTGAAGAATATTAGAAATTGAAAAATTAAAGAAAAATGTTAATTAAGTGTTGCTTTTAAATAAACTGCGTGGAAATAAAAATAAAAAGAAAATTATTCAGTTGCAGAAGTAGTTCTCGCTTATTAGAACTTTCGCAAAACTACCTAATTTCCAAGATCATTTCAGCTGCCACTGGATTCTCACTATGCAATCATACTTTGGAAATTTTTAATTTTCTTATTTAATCAATCGAATTCGTCTGACATTATAAATAACTTTAAGTCTATGTTCACAAAACTGGACTAAGTTCTGAAAATCAAGTAAAATTGCTTTGGCGAACTAACTCAGCAGACCGAGCTGGACAAACTGGTTTTAGATACACTTTCAAAGTTATATCAACTTCAAAAATTCAAGACCAAACACTTTCTCAATGTTGTAGAAACTCGGAGGATCAGAAATTTAAATACTGTAGGTATTGATGGAATTCTCCTGACATACTGCTTCTATGGCGTCACCTGGGTATCTCAGTGACTTTACATCCGTGAACATGGCGCCTGGCGCCTAGCAGATCAGCGTCCTCTAGGTCAACTTGAAGACACTCCAAAAACTAGCTAAATACTGAAATCAACCCTCTTCTCTGCAGGGTTGATCCAGTAATCCATACTGTACTCCTGGGACCTAGTACTACTTCTATCCTTAGGAAAATGTTGGAGATATCCAAGATAGAAATCTCTGCTAAATATTACATAGCCGCCATTTAAAAGGTCCCACCCAGAAGCCTCGTCTTCCGTCATCTCACTCTGTAACGCGCTAATGACGAAGTACTTCCGGTAAACACCATAAAATAAAATAAATCAAAACATCAAACGCTTTTCAAATAATAAAAGAAAACAGGTAATTAGAACTCAAAATTCACAAAATAATTACTGAAACAAAAATTAGCATCTATATTTAATATTTGGATTTTAAAATAATAAATTGTTAAGTCTCAGAATGAGGTGTGAAATCACAATAGAAAAGTGTAAGGCAAATGGATTTGTGGTTTAAAAAAATTAAAATTACGTAATTTTACTATGTTGCAAATACTCATCTCAGGCGTGTGAAAATTATATTCAGTTCAAAACATATGTAAAATAAGTAAACATTACAGTCCCAAATACGTCTGTATCTGATTAAAATACAGTAATCATAACAACTTTGAATATACTATGTCGAACTACGACATAAACTGCCCCTCTTGGCAATTAAAATGTTTTTGAATGAAAGTCAAAAGAATGCAGGACACATGGTAATTGTCACATTAGTCATTACACATCATTATTAAACAAAAGAAAAAATATATATATTCGCTATACTATCTGATATGTAAACATCAGCATAACATACAGAAGGAAAGAGAAAAAAAAAAAAAACATTCCATTTCATCACTTTATCAACTGTAGAAGAAATTTTCTTTCTTAACACACATATTACAAGATCTGCAAAAACTTCATAGAATATTATCAATTATAAAAATCAGAAAAATATAATCTTATTTATGTATCACATAGTTACAATTAACAAATCAAACTTTAAACTCTGTAAATTTCTAATATTACTTCTCAAACTCTACTTCCCTTTTTGAAGTGTCTATTATATTCTTCTTTGGCGAAGCTGAGCATTCGAAGAGCCAGATAGCGGCGCGCTGTTTGACTGGACTGCTGTATCACATGACACATGCCGTCAACAGAACACCTGCTGTTACGACAATGCGCACCGCTTGCCACTGTCACATAAGTTCTTCGCGAATGGATCCTGCGCACTGGCCGGCACAGTGGAAACCTTGCTGAAAATGTTTGATTTCCACTCATAAAGTTAATTATTACTGCTTCAAAGTCATCAAAACGTAGCACACAAATGGAGCTTTAAAATTACGTGAGGAGTTACAGCAATCATCACCACGATGGTGTGTTAAACGTCTCTGCAACTCGACAACGTTCTTTGAAGATAATGAAAAATGGCCGTTACTACATCAAGCAATGTTTATAGTGCTGCATAACATTATTTTGCATGTGTCATCACAAATCACGTAGGTTTTCATTCAAAATTGCAATTTCATTTCGTTCACACTTTTATAAAGTTCATTACTTCATTTCTATGTGTCAACAACGGACAAAATGTTTCTACTGGACTGTTGTTGATAACTTATTATCACTTTGTTTTTATCAAGATGAAATAATTACTGGGTGGTGATATTCTCAGTTAATGAGCTCAAGGTTTTTTTCCCCCCATCTCACATCTCATTATCACTAGCGGCAAAAATAAACAAATTAAACACACAATATTTACACTAATAATACATAAAAACAAAAACAATGAATAGTGGTATCCATTTACTCAACATGTAATATATATGTACATATGCTAATATCTTCTGAGTGTACGTTCCCATCTCAGGAAAGAAAAATATGAAATCTCGACATTAATTTGCAGTGTTGTTTCAGACATTGGTTTATCATACCCTCTTCATTTCTTCATCCGTCGGCTAAACAAATCTAAAGGAACATTAGGGAGAGTCTTTTGATAACTCTCATATCCCTAAGCACCAACTCAAAAATCAAGAAGACGTTAATGATGGCCTATCTACGAAGAAATTTAAATATTACACTTCAAACAACATACTTCTTTTATATAGGCCTACAACATATCTCCTAACATGAAAATATTCAAATACACATTGCACAATTCAAACACATACTGTGAAACATCAGCGAAAAAAAAAAACTCTTGTGTATTAAAAGTGTTAAAAATTATATGAAATCTGATAAGTGTTAAATCAGTGCATCACACAACTTGAAGAAAATCAACGCCATAAAAAAATAGTTCCCTTATTCAAAATAAAGAAATAAGTCCCTTATTACTTATTCCCAATAACAATTATTATTGGATTAACTATCTCTAGGTAAGTCCTTGCAGGCGAGGGACAATATATTGCTGTGTTTACTTAACTTTGTTCAAAGATAGGGCGTGCATGTAAACTTTTCTTGTTGGCATTATCACTTAAACTATTTCAACAAATTTTCTTTCCTTTCAAAGTGATAAACATTTCGCAATTTTGAACCAAACTTTGCCAATCATCTAATGTGACGTTTTTATCGCATCCTTCGTGTCAGCTAAACACAGTCGTTTGGATGTATTAACAGTGTCATGGTAAAATCAGGCCCATCGATCCACATAGTAGTGCTGAACTGCGTTAAGTTATGTAGCAGCAAGTAGGGGTAACATACTCTTCCCACACCAAATAACAAATCCACTATGGCATTAAACTTCAGAGGAAAATATAAATACTAACATTAAATGCATCTAAGTAGTCACTAATAATACAGAACAAACATTGCACCTATGCTGCGGGCAATAAACCATATTCCGGTTTTTCCGTCAATTAAACATTTATAACTGCAGGTAGCGTATATTTTACATCGAAGAAAATAATCTGTACATCACACAGATATTATAAAAAAATTCTGGTTAACCATACACTAAACTTTAGGATATGTGTAGGGTTTTAACTGTATGATGTTACATCTTCCAATAACCTGCCTTTCCAATGTCGACAGACTATAATAATTCTCCTTGATAATTGCTACCACTTTAAATTGGCCCTCAGATAGCAAAAATAGCTTACGTGTTACATTGTCAACGGCTGAACATATATGACTGGTTATTTTCAACACGAGATCGCATTTCTTGCATTTACAGATTTTAGACCAATTTTGTTCTATTCTGCGGGACACTGCAGAAATTAATAATTTTATCTTTGCCAAATCTAACAAATTCTCTTTAGTTATCGGCGCACTGCTTCCTTCAACTTGTGTATCAGCTGATATCAGTTTCGGAAATAACTTAGTAGCTATAGTCTCCTTCGCTGTTGCAGTTTAAGTTCAGGTCGAAACACTGGAGCTCTGGGATTTAAATGTTTCGGATGCTGCAAAAACATAGTTCGTTGCCCCTCATTTCCTCTGTTTTGCATGTTTTATAAGTTTGTATATAACACTGGTGGTAGAACGGGTTGTCCTTGTCTTACAAGGTGCTGTTCGGGCTTTGTGTACGGCATCCACTGAAACTGTACAACTGGTTGCGTCACATGGTGTGTACGGGGGTCTAAGGTGTTTGGCGGGCGAAATATCCTTCAGGTTGTGATACAGACTTCACATTACCTACACCTGGCTCGGCAGAAAAACTCTTACCGCTTAGGCAGTAGTTTGGTGAACAGCTACTTGATTCGCATCTGTTACGGTTCCTGTTCTGTGGCCATTCCGAACATTGTTATTTCCTTGGTTGTCCACCTTCCTTTCTTCCTGGTTACGAGCGTTCCAATCGTCTCGCCCTCCATGGTTTCTGGAATTATTTTGCCGGCCTCGGTAACTATCCCCTGGGCTGTATCTGTTCATATTATTTCCGATACTTCCACGGCTCCACCTTTGTGTGAAAGAACCTCTTCCCCTGGAAGTAAAATTACCTGCATGACGATTTCCTTGCCAGGAAATCGTGTCGACTCTTAAGTTTTTGTCAGCTTGTTGCTGTGTTTTACCTGAGTTAATACCAGGGCGTTGGGCATTGTTATGATCGCACTAGTTGGTAGGCAGGTACAGCGGCTGTGTTGTGGTTTGCCTTGACTTGTCAAAATTCCTTGGTGGATTTGACGAACGGGCTTGGTTTTTCGAGCCTGTCCACTGTAATTAAGTGGTAGCGAAATTCTGAAAGACCCTTGTAAATGTTTCCTGTAAATTTCCTCTGGTAATTTTAACGGAAGTTGCGATATTACTAAATCGGTAAACTTTTCGTCGCTCATAGGAGCTGTCAGATATCTCGTCCGCTCATAAACCTCGCTGAAATGTTCCTCTATTGACTTTTATTTTCTTGGGTCTCAATGTTCTTGTGCAAGTTGTGATCTGATGTGGAATTGGATTTGTACGATCCAAAAATGCTGAAGGAAAAGTTCCTAAAATTCTGAAAATGTTCTGATTTTTTCTTTCGCCATCTTTCACCAAAAGTATGCCGTGGGAGTTATGCTGATATACATATTAAAATGTCGGCATCATTCAATGCAAACAATCTTGCATATTCTTCCATTTTCTTAATGTACAGTATAAATTCGAATCGGTAGAAAACCACTGATTCACAGTGAAAATGGCTCCAATTAGAATCAGTGAAATTGTTTAACATCACTAATTCAATCAGTGTAATTTTTCCACTGAAACAATCAATGGTTGCTATTTCACTGATTCTAAGGGGAGCCATTTTCACTACAAATCTATGGTTTCCCACTGATTCGAATTTAGATTGTATAGGTCACTGGGTTTTCATGCAGTTTAATGGACAATTTAAGCAGCCCCTCCGACTATTGTTTGGCGGGGTGGTGCAGTAAAACTGTGGATGGATGTGTTGTAGATTCAGAATCACTGCTAATTGTAGATGCGAGAGGTGGAATAGGCAATTCCGGTAACAAGTGTAATAGGGCCTGTGAAACAGATGTGTTTCCAACCTCACTTACGATTGGTGTCTGCCTGTGTACTTCTCGTTCCAGACAACTGTTAGAAGCTGTAATTGTTTCCCCTGCGTTTTACTTTACAAAGAAATCTTGTCGTCAATGTGGTGACTAAACTGACCTACTTATTCCTGCAGGTTACTTTATACTGTTCTTAGCATTTCATTCTGTTCACTAGAGTCAATAGTTATCGGTCTTAGTTCCAATTGTTCCACTCTGATCACTAGTACTGTGCACTTTTATGTAACCTCTTCTCGCGTGTTTTCAATTTACCTATGGGTTTCGTTTACTTCAGATCTCAAAATGTGTAATTTTTCGCTTGTTTCCTGAAATCGTGTGCTAGTTTCATCCTGTAACTGGTTTAATTGTCTGCCAAAGGTGTCAATAAAATTTTTGCTCTGCTCCTGAAACTCTTCCTTAAATTGAGACAAACGTGTATCTAACCTTTCCTGTACATCACCAACTTGTTGCCTTACATCCAGGGAAATTTACCTTTATATATCCTCCATTTTCCCTTTCATATCATCCCTTTGCTGGCCCATCTTCTGGTACATAAATCCCTTTGCTGGTCCATATTCTGGTTCATATAATGATTTTGCACTAACATGTATTGCATCATCTCCATCATCACATAGAGCTGGGACGTAAGGCCTACATTAGGTTTAGGCGATTATATTCTGTGTGTTGGTGTACCGGGGTTTGCAGGTGTAACTGAACCTGGGGTTTTCTCACCTGGTACACTTTCTGTTCTTTCGAATGATGCCTCACTCTTATGAAACTCTACATCAAAATCGTCCGATGTAACTAGCTCGTTGGAATAAAGGTCTGCCTCATTACTTTCTGTGATATTTTCGTCCACGTTGGAACTTCTCAAAAAGTAGATATCCCTAACAAGTTGGTCCATATTTACAGGGTAAATGTTCTACAGCTAATCTGTTGGAATGGCAACAATTTTTTTGTGAAGGTATTTGTTAGTCTGCGTAAAGAGCTATGCAAATTAACTATGTGGGCGCCAAAAAATTATACGTGAAATGATTCTCTAAAGTTATGTAGTGAAAGTGTGTTGTTCACTATGTATGTGTATGGGTATCGACGGCAAAAGTATAGGTCGATAAATTAGTGAGTGAGAAAGGTGCGTGTGTGCAAATATAGTCAGTGATTACACTTTTGCACCTAGTAGCAAATGCTTTTCTTACCATGATCTATTAGAAACCTCTGGAACCCTGAAATGTGCCTACAAATAACACTCTTGCATCAAACCATATACACTTTGAAGACTGAAACATGCAAGAATATTAAAGATATTTTATTAACACGATAAAAGTAAAGAAAACCAAACCAAAATATCAGTAATACAAGAGAAATTAAATAGTAAAAGCGTGAAATACAGTATTAAGAAACTTTCAGGTTAATGTGTATGTCAATTTGCTTTAATCAAAAGTAGAATTATTTGTAACTGAAAAAAGATGAAATACCACCATATTACAATAAGTAGCATTAAATCAATTAAAGAAAATTAGAAATTGAAAAATTAAAAAAAAAGTTAATTTATTACTTCTTTTAAATAAACCGAGTTTGAACAAAAATCAAAAGAATATAATTCAGTTATAGAAGTAGTTCTCCTCACTTATTAGATCTTTTGCAAAATTACCTAAGTTCCAAGATAATTTAGATGCCACTGGATTCTCACTAATCAAACGTACTTTGAAAATCTTTAAACTTCTTATTAAATTAATAGAATCCAACTCACTTTATAAATAACTTTAAGTATACTATCAGAAAACTAAAATAAAATAAAATAAAATGCTCCGGCGAATTAGCTCAGTACTGTGAGCTGGACCACTGTTTTTAGATACCCTTTCAAAGATATATCAACTGCAAAAATTCAAGACCAAACACTTTTTCAATGTAATAGAAACTCGGAGGATCAGACATTTAATTACTGTAGGCATTGATGGAATTCTCCTGACTTACTGCTTCGATAACGTTACCTGCGTATCTCAGTGACTTTACATCCGTGAACATGGCACCCGGCGCCTAGCAGATCGGTGTCCTCTACTACGACTTTAAGACACTCCAAAAACTAGCTAACAACTGAATTCAACCCTCTTCTTTACGTGGTTGATCCAGTAAC
Source organism: Dryococelus australis (assembly GCA_029891345.1). Taxonomy (NCBI): domain Eukaryota; kingdom Metazoa; phylum Arthropoda; class Insecta; order Phasmatodea; family Phasmatidae; genus Dryococelus; species Dryococelus australis. The sequence goes on along the minus strand of CM057009.1, from coordinate 66,070,324 downwards.
CTATACTGAACTCCTGTGACGTAGGCCTACATCTATCCTCAGGCCGAGGCTGGAGGTTTCCAAGATAGAAATCCCAGTTAAATACTAAATAGCTGTTAATTTAAAAGGTCCCACCCGGATGCCTCGTTTTCTGGCATCTCGCTCTGTAAAACGCCAATGACGAAGTACTTTCCGTAATCACTATAAAATAAAATAAATGAAAACATCAAATACCTTTCAAATAATAAAGGAAAACAGGTAATCAGAACTCAAAATCCACAAAATAATTAGTGAAACAAGAATTAGCATATAAATGTAATATTTACATATTAATATAATAACATGTTAAATCTCAGAATAAGGTGTGAAATTACCATAGAATATTGAAAATCAAGTGGATTGGTTGTTTACAATTATTAAAATACGTGATTTTACTATGCTGCAAATATTCACCTGAGGTGTGTGAAAATTATATTCAGTTCAAAACACATGTAAAATAAATAAACATTATATTCCCAAATACGTCTGTATCTGACTAACATGCAGTAAACATAACATCTTTGCATATACTATGTCGAACCACATAAGTATAATATTGATACTTGAAGAGAGATGCCCTGAAATGATGTCGAGAGACTCTTTTTCTGTACCCTGTCTGCAATTTTCTACAATTTAAAAAATTAAATCAATTTTACAATCGAATAATCAATACAATTTTTTTTAATTGTTATTTTTTAATCCTGTGTCGTAACCAGTCTGTTATGAAAAAATCTTGTTTAAAAAATCAACTAAATATTAGTTTAAGCTAAATACTAAGATTATATAGGCCTAAACATACATTCATGTATATAGAAATTTTACTTCTTAACTTAAAATTTCGCTATACTGTCTGCATCCTAAGTGTTCGCATATTATACTAGCATGTCAAAACATCAAAAATATTAATATTATTGTACGAGGGAATTCGCCAATTTCTCTTCGAAGTGTATATTCATACAAGTATTAAGCTCCTGTCCCCATGTGGGCATAGAGTAGGCTAGTGGTTATCATGCCTGACTTGTAACCCAAGTTTCCCAGGTTTAAATCCCCTGCAACTACATTAATTGTTTTTAATATTACCAGTTTTCATGGCAAAGTGTGAAATTAACATAATTTAAATCTTTGAACTGTTTTTTTACATTAAAAATGCATTTATAATACATTTTACTGTATTTTTCCAAGATTTTTTTATGGCATTTTGCAAATGATAAATAATATAAATTTAAATAATTCTACATATTTATAAGCGTATCTCTTCATAAATGACTGATTGGTAAGCCTGACCAGCTGAGTGCCTCGCGGTCATTGGCATACCTTCCTTTCCCCGCACGGTGCTTGCCTACGTCACTGCACGCGAATGTCACAGCTGGCACGTCTGCCCTGGTGGACCTGTCGGCATGTGAATGCGTGCGTGGTTGTAAGGCTAGGCAACTTAATTTTTATACAAAAAAAAAAAACAAGTTGAATAAAGTGAAATATAAAAAAATCGATTTTGAAAAAAAATAAAGTATAATAAATATAAGTTAAATATATATAAAATAATTACTTAAAATGTAAAAACATAAAACCTATAATTTAAAAGTAATATTATATATAGAAATTATGTAAGTTAAATCTAAATAATAAATACTCAAAATTATACTTCAAAAATTATTATATGTAAATAAAAACCGGTAATTCTAAAGAATAAGGGCTTTTTCGAAAATCGGAAACGTAATACCTGGATAAGTTAGATATGATTATTAGTAATCATAATTACTAGGAATTTTGGAGGTGCTTCAAGCAGTTTTCTGTAAAAATAAAAATAATATGATAGGGAGGAGGGTGATGCATTTATGCTATAAAATACGTATCATTTACGTGAATATATTTATATAGGGTCGCTGAATTGATTTACACGTAAGAATACTGTTTGCAACGAATATTTAATGCGTAAAACGTAATTTACGTTGTAACGGCCACCAAAGAGCCGCACACGAACCACTTAAAGTAAATGGGATATAGCTTTTGGAGCGAGCCAACTGTTGACGTAACAAGCTCCGTATGACCCACTGCCTGACGGATATAAATAGAGAACGCAATACGCCACCCATCCGTCCCCCCCCCCCCCTCCCCAAGACGCACGAGAGCGATTGCAGCATTGCGACGTATAGTTGTCAGAGTCGATGACGAAGAAGAGGGCATCACCACACCAAGGCCTGGAGGTGCTCTGGGCCATACTGCAGTATTCTTAAATGGTGAGCGTAATCCGGCTTGGCAGTTAGGCGTAACACTATCTCTCAAGACCCCGTTACCCAGTCTACTTATTCATTTAATCATTGCTGGCAATGTTAGGCAGAGCAATCTCGACTCGTGTATATTTGACAGTAATTTTTAACCTCGTGTATACTTGTTGAAAGAGTTAATGGTTTATCTTGTGCCGTCCAATGTTACTTACCTCATTCTCACTTGTGTTATTAACGTAGTAATACAATAGTTTTGTTTAAAGGATTCCTGCGTTATTAGTCAATCATTATCAGCTACACTTCTCATGAGTGATACCCCTTCCCTCACCCATTAACCCATCACCAGCATCCAGAGTGCAGTTGTATTTCAGTGGTAAGAGATAGGAGGAAGGGTATCACCACAACGTGGTATATTTACAGCGCGATCCTGAGGTTTATACATGTAAACATCACAGATATGGAGCAGTGTCGGGACATTATGTAATTTTGGTGAATTACTCAAGGCTTACCTGGTCTATATTGACGAGTGGATAAAACATATTACTAGTATAATAAATATAGATATCGTAGATGATACAGTGCCTTGTTTATAGATGGTGTTTATCCTGGGAGGCGATGCATGCCGCCATGTTATTTTCACTAAACTGTGCGCGCGCGTATACCGCCATGTGACGTCAGTTGGATTGCGGGGAAATTGCCGGGCGTTAGTTTGCGCCGCTCCGGTCTGAAGCTTCGAATTAACGAGTGATTAAACGCATGTTTTATTGCAATTCATATTGTTTGAAGTGTTGAATCCAATAATTTTGTGAATTTACGAGTGTTTCTATGCTATTATAGCAAGGGAAAAAGTAAATTATAATATATGTGCGGTGATTAGTGTGTCTCTGTAGTGTGGTCAAATGTACCGAAGTTGTGGAGTGCGTATTCGTATACATCGTATGAATTGCGAGTGATTTGATGAGTGGTAAATTATAATATATGTGCAGTGATTAGTGTGTCTCTGTAGTGTGGTCAAATGTACCGAAGTTGTGGAGTGCGTATTCGTATACGCCGTATGAACTGCGAGTGATTTGGTAAGTATTGACAAAATTAAATTATTTTTTTGGGAAAAAAATCTCGGAAAATGGTATAGTTCACCGCTACTAATTACGTAGAACACTAATTTTCTAGGTGCATCAACATTTGACCAATAGAAACCCCAAAAACGATAGTGGGAAGGGTTGTGAAGATCAGAGAAATTGTGGGGTGAAACGAGTGAAACAAATGTACACATTCTAATATTTATTGACGAAAATATGTTAAATTGCAAAAAAAAAAATACTGTACAAGCGTAGCCATACATTATGCACCGAGCCAGAGTCCCATCACCAGCATGAGAGTAAATCCCCAAAACAGTGATTGAAGGCGCGCCGGCAATTTATTTTTTGGTGGTGATGCAAAGCGTCACGCATCAGTGAAGCTTAGTATTCCCCCATAAATTATTTTCATGCGTAGCCTATTTCCACTGAAAAATAACGTGTGGGTTTGCAATGTAACACATTTTTTTCTATTTGTAATATTACTGTAATATTGTCTCATGAAAACATGTTGAAACGCAAAAAAAAATTTAACCGGACATGACCTAAATTGACAATATTACCAAATCCAAGCTACAAATACGATAGTGGGGAGGGCTATGAAGATCAGGGAAATTGAGGGGTAAAAGTTTTTAATGAAAATGTACTTATTTTGTATTTTTATAACCCAACAATTTCCCTGATCTTCATAGCCCTCCCCACTATCGTTTTTGGGGTTTATATGTGTCAAACGTTGATGCCCCTAAAAAATTTGTGTTCTGTGTAATTAATAGAGTGGAATTATACCACTTTCCAAGATTCTTTTTTTCAGAAAGTCCGTATTCTTTTGCGCTGTATTATGTCATTTTCATTGCAACTCGTGTTGAGAGGACGTGTGTGTGAGTTGTCTACTGGGCTGGTGATTATGTAATGAAATAATAATAATATAATTATTATCATATTTAAATTTATTTCATTCAGTTTGATAGATGTCAGTTGACGACTGGATGTTGTGGTGAGTGGACTTGTTTACGTATGTGCATTGTTGTTGGTGATTGTGTAATGGGATGCTGATTGCGTAATGGAATTATGGTAATAATATTAATAATTATATATAAATTATTACCTTTGATAGAGGTCAGTTGAAGATTGGCTGTCGTGTTGGGTAAATGTGTGTGTGTGAGTGGTGTAATGGGCTGGTGATTGCGTAATGACATAAAGATAATAATTTAATATATTTTATTCACTTTGGTAGAGGTCCGTTAAAGACTGGTTGCCGTGGTGAGTGAACGTGTTTATGTATGTGCATATTGGGTAAGAGCAAAGTTGATGGTGATTGTGTAATGAAATATTAATAATTAAATTTTGTAATAGTTTTGGTCAATTGACGACCGACTGTCGTGGTGAGTGTATTTGTGTCAGTTGCGTGATGGGATGGTGCTTGCGTAATGAATTAATGACATTAATATTAATAATAAATGTAATAATCTTTGTCATTTAAAGTTTGGCTGTTGTGGTAAGAGGATGTTTGCAAGTGTGTAGTTGTCAGTTGTATACTGGCTTGGTGAAATGTTATAAATGGTTGACGTGTTTAGGTAAACCAGAATGTTAGCAATCGATGGAGGTTGGGAACATGGAGAGATGTTAGTTTGTGTATGTATGCATGTGTATGCATGAATGTATGTGTGTGTTTCAGTCTGAATGCGTGGGTGTGTGTGTGTGTTTGTAGGTTTATGTGTTTGTTCATGTGTGTGGGTGTATGTGTTATGTGTAACAGTTCTCTTTCTCTCCGAAGAGTATACATGTGTGATTGGGAATTTTCTGGCTTTATTTTGGATTTTCGGGAATTTTTTCGATTTGCTGGCAATTTTCGGATTTTTTATATCTATAAATAAATAATTACACAATGACGTCAGTACACATTATCAGTCGAGCTGTAGCGAGTGTGTCACGTTAGTTGGGCAAGGGACATTGGTAAGGCCACATCCACGGAACAGCTCACGTAAGTGTATTCCATCAGAAGTCAACGTGTTCAAAACAGAAATTTCCAAGATTTGCATTCACTGGGACTCGAACCCAAAAAATGTGGGTATTTCTCGAACATGAAAGCGGTGGTTTCGATCATAAAAGAACTTAGGATCAAGGTTATATCAGATGATGTGATGAAGTGCTTACTCCTGAAAATGTAATTACAAAATAATAAATTATTTTTAAAATAACGGTTTTTTGTTTGCTGTATCCTTTTATCCTCACAACTTTAAAGTGGTGCTGCGCTGTTCAGTACATAGTCCAAATCCTGCATCGGCCAATAGCGAAGCATGGTGGGAGTCTGTTGTAGTTCTAGGCCCTTTTATTGCAAAGTGTAAATACAGTTTACCCAGGAAGCGATTAAATATGTCGAGGAACCTGGATATAAACTTTTAAACAAAGTATAAATACATCCCTTTTATACATTTTCGTTCCAGTATCAGTATAGACTTAGAACAGTACATCTTGTAGGTTTCGTAAGAGCAGCTATTCGTATGGATGGCTGGTATAATTAACTGGTTGGTTGGTTGATAGAGTTATTTATATTAATGTCTGGTATGATATTTGTCTGGTATTTGATGGTATGACAAACATGTTTGACGTGTGATTATTTTGGTAAGGCCAGTGTGGACTGTGGTATGCTTGACTTCTTGTAAATATAATGACTGTTAGTAGAGCATATATCATACAAAAATGTGGGGATCTATGTATGAGAATTTAAAAAAATAATGTAAAAAATGAAATAAAAATGTATAAATTCACACGAATATGCATATCTGCTTCTCTGAAAGACATTAATTCAGTGGCGTTTTAAATCAACATTTATGCGAGTGCATGCCATAGGAGGGCTATAGTACTCGTAACATCGACTAAATTCTAAATGGCCAACGATAGCTGCTAACTAATCATCGTTGCTCTGCCAGTGTATTCTTTTTAATGTGAAAATATATTTCGTCCTCGTGTTATCTTCGCTCAGTTTGAACTCATGGTCACACCTATAGCAGACAACTAACTCTTCTCAGACCGACCGCTCAGAAAACATATTTTTTACTCTTGACTCTTGACAGAAAAATTACTCAAGAATGATTCGCTCCATAGCTCCATAGGTATGTACCTACCACAGTTTTATAATATTTTTTTAATAAACTTAATATTTTTTTATTAGAAAAATTATTCCAAGTTCTTACGTACATGACTAGAGTGTGATGGTTAGGTTAGGTGACTTTAGGTTAAGTAGATGTCGAGAGAAAGAAAATAAAATATCTTCAGAGTCTTATACAAGGTGGAACGCATACAAGTATGACGTGGCTGTACATTTAGTTTGCTCGTATGGTTGGTATAGCCGTTATGTTGATTGGTATGACCTGATCACATGTTCGGTTATTTTGGCAGTACTACAAAAGTGTAGCTTCGATGGAGCGAGGAGAATGGTTTAATTGTGTGATTAATTTGTAAGAACCGAATGGTTTTATGGGATATTTAGTTAGTATGAGAGGAGCAGAATGCTTATTTGGTATGGTTGGTTAGTATGATTAGATGGTGTTTTTGGTAATTAAGACGATATGGGTATAGTAGATGGTTAAATTAATTGTATTGATCTTGTGATAGCATAGTTGGAGCATATTATTGGCATTTTTTATTGTTTTGGCAGCTGGCATGGCTTGTATATAAGTGTAACTGGTGAAGTTAGATGGGTTGAAATGGTAGTCAATATTGTTGACTGTTATTATTGATCAGTAAGTCTGAGGTATGGTGGTGGATATGACCTGTATTGTTAGTAGCATGAATGAGTTAAGCTAATGCCATGGTGAAAGGTGTTCTATCTGTTTGGTACACAGTATCGTTCGATTTTTGATATGGTTGTTAATTATGACTGGAAGGATGTGAGTTGTAGAGGAGTCTGGCGATGACTAGAGTGTGTCGGTTAGGTTAAGTGAATGTCGAGAGAAATAAAACAAAATAGATTCAGAGTTTTTACAAGATGATTGGGTTAGGTTATCTTAGGTTAGGTGATGTTAGGTTAGGTTGTCTTAGGTTAGGTGAAGTGGATACTGAACTGTTAGGTATGATTATGAGATGGAGTGTTGGAGAAAATTTACAAGTTCTAGCATAGGGGTAGGAAATATTTTCTAATTTAAACATATGTTACAATGTCCCTACATTTAAATACTTGAGAGTGGAAAAGTAAAAAAAAAATTTTTAATTAAAATGTTAAACTTAAAAAGAAAAAGTTATTGCTGGCCTCTGTAATTCTGGTTTTGGTCATTAGAGCAAATGATATGCATGAGTTACAGTGGGTGGAACATTGACTGTGAAGGTGCCTGCTTGTGAGTATAGGCCGTCGGGAATATTCTATGGAGCTGTTTGACAGTGGCATTCGTGAAACTTTGTCGAGAAATATATATGGCCAAGGGTTCTGGTTGGACGCTTGCTAGAATGGACAGTCTTTAGATGTGTAGAAGCAGATTACATTTATTATGTGCTGCTGCAAATATACTATATTAATTGTGTGAAAAAATTTCAGGATTCTGTTTTCATGTCTGTAGTCTGAAATATGTAAATATATAAATAAAAAAAGTATTTAATGGCTCGCTGGTGTTGTACCCTACCTGATATATAGAGAATATAATGGCGCTTGGTTTAGTCACATAAACACAAATTTAATAAAATCTGAGTAGGATAGTAATGTCTACAAAAACCTTTGAGGCAGTGAATAATTACATTGAAGAGAGGAGACCAGAAATCAAGTTGAGATACTTTTTGCTGCATACATTTTAATAGAAACTTAGAATTAAATCAATTCTAAAATTTGTTAAAGTATGAATTTTTAATTTGGCGCACCCTATGTCTATAAAAGTAATATGGTTACCAGAAACATACATACATTCCTGGACCTATAAATGATACTTGCCAACTGAGTTTCACGAGCCTGGTCTTAATAGATCGCAAAATATAATTAACTAAGAATATAAATATTCGCTTGCTTACAGCCCGAATTGCTACATAATTATTTTAAAAAGAATATGTACAAAAATTATTAGATGCGAGCTTAAGCATTCATACGCAGACTAAAAGTAATTAAATGTTTTAATACAATATTTAAGTACTTCTTTCGATGTGAGAATCTGGTGGTTCAGTGGAGGGTCGGGGGTTCGCGCCCCGGTGTCTCCGACGTGGCAGATGCTCAGTTCGATTGTCGCACTGGGAATTCGTCAACAGGTCGGGCTCACTAGAGCTTCGTCAACAAAAAAAAAGTCACAACAACGTCAAATGAAAATTAAAAAAAAAGTGGTTAGCATGTCAGATGAATAAGAGAGAGACAAGAAAGAAAGGAAAGAGAGAGTGAATGTGAGAGACGAGAGAAAGAGAAGGAAACGAAACAACCAAAACATGGGAGGACTCCGAGAAAACCTATGTATTAATAGATAGACAAGAGATAAAGAGATGGAATGAGAGAGAGAGAGAGAAACGAAAGAGAGAAAGAAAGTGAGTCAAAGGAGGAGAGAATCAGATGGAATGAGAGAAAGAGAAAGGAAAGAGAAAAGGATATGTAATTAGAGATACAAGGGAGAAATGAAAGAGAGAAATCGAATGTAAGAGACAAGAGAGAAAGGAAAGGGAATGAAAAAACAAAAAATGGGAGGACTCCGAGAAAACCTATAAACTGACAGAGACAAGAGGGAAATAGATGGAATGAGAGAGAAAGAAATTGAGACAAGAGAGGAGGAGAAAAATATATTGAATGAGAGAAAGTAAAAGGAAAGAGAGGAAGAAATGTAATAAGAGAGACAAGAGGGAAAGAGTTCGAATGAGAGAGACAAGAGAAAGAAAGAGAGAAACAACATGTAATGATAGAGTATGAAAAAACGAGACAGAATGGTGGCATAACATCACGATCGTACGCGCCTAGAAAGACAAGTCCGGTGATATATAACACTTAATAATTATATCTTTAATTACTTTTAATTATAAAAATATATTTTAATTTTATTTTAAGAATAGCTAAATAATTTTATTATGACATCACTTTCGCATGCACCTTGAAATGACGAGTAATGTGATATATAACATTTAATACTTTTCGTTTTTAAATTTTTTAATAATAAAAATATATTAAAATTCCTTAATTATAAAAATATATTTACATTTATAACAATTATTTATTAATATAATCTTATTTTGTTAACTCCTCATTATGTGACTGAGTTTCGGATATCTCAGCCACATCGAGGTGGCACGTCAGCTACAAGGAGAAAGCACTTTTTAGAGAAAAATGGGAGATTTTTAAGGGAAAAAGGAATTTTTAAGGCAGTTTTGGGCTAAAACGTACGATTTTGTTTGAAGAGGAGCGATTTTTTGGGGATAAAAAGGGAAAAAACCCAACATGGCGGCTGGACCTTGGCGCCTTATCCCGATCCCGTCTGCAACTGAAGCCCCATACCCCTACAACAATTGTCGATAGCTATAAACTGACACACCTTATTTATTAGCCACTATGAACTGCACACCTCAAATACGACTATAAAAATTATTTGAATCTTTCACTAATGTTCTTTGAACGAAAGTGGTCTCTTGGACATGCCTATAATTAATGCGAAATTTGAACTTTCGGCATTATAGCAAATATCTGGATATAATTTAACGCATTAGAATTTCTGGGAATGTTTCACTTATGCAGCTACTAGCGTATCACTTTTGAACATGCAGGATAATTAAAAATATAATCCAAATGCGAAAAAATTCTGAAAGCACAAATTAGATAAAGTGCCAGCCTATTCGCAGTTCCTTCGCTCTTTTTTAATTCGAACCCCTGATAGTTCGACCCATTTATGACGTTCCTAAATATGTCTTGTTTCACGAGCTTTTTAACTTATCTTAACATAAAAGTAACTTACGTTTATTTAACTTGAACTTCTACTTATATAATATATAATTTATAATGCTATATTCATTATTAATATGGTTAAAAACAGAGAGAGAATATGTGTGTTGGTAATTCCTAGTACGAAATAGTTTTTTATGCAAAATATTATTACATCGATAGCGCATGAATGCGATGCATTGTCCATTTAGTGTCATTTTCTACACTCGGGAAATCTTTGTTTGTATGGGGCGGAGAAATATCCTGGAAGCAGAACATAAGCAGGGCTTCAGAAAAGTTGGAAGCAACCGTGAATGGACTATACATGTATCTATTCTTACTTGAAAACAAATATGAGGGCCGTTGAAAATTTCCGAGCAGCCAACCTTTATTCACTATTTTTTCTCGAAATTTTTGTTATAAATCAGTCAAAACAGTTTACGGTAACTGTCACGAATGTCTTATATTGGAGCATGTACTTTTGTTTCTACAAGAGATAGTTATAATTTTACGGAATGACACATTCTGAAAACGTTCAAATATTGAAAATTAGATTTGATGATAGTGAGAATTCTCGGGCTTAGCCTAAAACTTCAAGGACAAGCAGAACTCAAATAAAAATTTGAATGCATTAATAGTATATAATAGTTCCTTGAAAGACAAGAGCATCGCGCATCGGATTCGGATTCAAAGGAGCAGCCATATTGTTACGTCACCCGGTCGCTCTCTTGGATGTCATTGTCTTTTACCCCTGACCTATGTGACCTTTAGCCTTGACCTTAACATTGACTCCGAGGACTTTGACATCAAAAACACTAAAAAAAAAATTTTAAAATTTAAAAAAAAATTCTAAAAAAATTTCGAAAAAATTTGATAATAAAAATAATTAAAATTTTTTAAAAATTATTAAAAGGATCCTTATAAATTACCATTTTTTCCTGAAAAGCTAACAGAGTTCAGCGACTCTGGTGACTCGGATCAGTGATTCAAGGCCAGGCGACCAGGATCAGGACCATTGACCTTTTACATTGACCTTTGATCTTGAAAATGAAGAAAAAAATTTAAAAATTGCAAAAAATTCCAAATTAATCTCAAAATATTGCAAAGAATCTTAAAAATGTAGTTTTAAATTAAATTATTAAAAATTGTTTAAAAAATAGTTTTAAAATATTTAAAAACTCATATATATATATATATATATATATATATAATATATATATATACTTAAATTACCCAACACCATCATTAGTCACATTAGGTCAATCCCCAGCAGACGACTGACTCCCTTGCCTCCACTCCCCTCACATATACCCATTCCGCCATCTTGATTTGTTATTCGTCATTTGTTTACAAGCCACTGGGTGCAGCCAAATTGTTTATATGTTACTGGAGGCAGCCATTTTTGATTATATTAACAGGCGACCTCCATATTTGTGTATATGTTATTGGAGGCGGCCATATTTGTTTTTTCGTTCGTCATTTGTTTATACATTACTGGAGGCAGCCACATTTGTTTATATTTCACTAGAAGCCACCATATTTGTTTTTTCGTTCGTCATTTGTTTGTACATTACTGGAGGCCGCCATGTTGGTAGGCGACCACCATCTTAGTAGGTGACGACTAATGCAATTTCCCATCCTTGTTTAAAAAATATTTTTTTACAATCAGTATTATAGCTACATGCACGATGCATGGCTTTGACTACAAGCTTAATTTATGAAATATTTTAAATACATATTGTTGTTATTAAAAACGTAAATGCCAACAGGAGGATAGAACGCAAAAATTTAAGAAACACAAACTATTTTATAATAATAATATTTTATTATTATTTTGTAAATACGTTTCCAGAAGAAATCACTTCATCACTTCGTATGATATAAGCCCGATCCTTAAGTGATCTTATGATCGAAACCACCTATTTCATGGTCGAGTAATTTCCATGTTGTCACCTAGCAAGCGAATATCTAAGTCTGTCTACAAGTTTGTTGGTATCTTTGGTAAACATATCGTCAGTGTACTCGATGTCTTCTGCCTTCTTCACATCACTTGTCTAAGAAAACTCGTTGGGGAAATGTGTGGGACCGTCGAGGGAATAATCATCGTCTTCAACACTATCCCTATCATCATAATCATCGCCAAGGCTGTATTTATGATCGGCTTCACTTCCTGCTGCATCTTTAATATCAAGTTTACTTTTCTGTGTAGCAGGGTATGTTCATCAGTATTTAGATCTGATGACTGATTATATTGAAGTTTTTCCTACTTCACACGAATATCTTGCAAGTGTACCTTCCGCATAAACTGACTGTACTGCACTCAATCCGACTTTAGCATTAACTGTGGCGTCATTATCAACTTCGGAAATGTCACCCATCGATGTAGCAGGAGGTATTGATGGTATCACTTGCTGGTTCCCAGTAGACGAACCCTCTCAACAGACAGCGATGAACTGATCGAACCCACACCTGTACCTTCGCCTATGTAGCAGACAGTCCTTAACGATCGTCAAAAATCCATATTTACCTTGTAGTACAAGGCACGCATATCTTTAAAATCCGATAGAGGAATGTGCGTATTAACATGATCATCATAAATGTGATGTAAATTCGTATCGTCCATGGGAAACAACACCAAATTGTTTGCACGGTCGCCAAGCAGTTGTTTGAGTATGCGCGAAAAAGTCTGGCCGAGGTACACATAGTCAACATTCGTGTGTCGACCCATGCTAAAGTATTCTTGAATACAACTTTGTTATTCGCAGGCAATGTCGTCGAAGACAAATATCGAGTTTCGCAGTACTTCGCTCGGAGGTACGATGACTTCGTTATCACTGCATGGGAAATAACCCACGCCATACACAGCTTGCAGTACTCGTGCCAATCACTGGCATTTCGGTTGCTGAAGTGATTTGAAGTATAAGTACACATTCTCGAACCGAAGGCCGTTCTCTTCTATCAGCAGGCTCAGTAGGACGCACGTCTTGCCACAATCCAATGGTCCCGCGATCATGCAGCGCACAGTATTCGGAAATAGGCTTCCATGTTGCAATTCGTGACAGATAGCTTCATCTTCAGCATGGATGCATATGGGTAGAGTAATATCTTGCTTGGCGATCTGTATGTTACCACTGCAATCTTCTGGAGCATGCGGGGGCGGAGACGGTGCAGTCGGTGCTAACTGCGGAGCTGATTGCTGAGGTGGAGCTGATTGCGGAGGTGGAGCTTATTGCGGAGGTAGAGCTGATTGCAGAGACAGAGCTGATTGCGGAGGCGAAGCTGATTGCAGAGGTGGTGCTGATTGCGGAGCTGATTGTGGAGGCGGAGATGATTGCGTAGCTGATTGCGGAGGCGGTGCTGATTGCGAAGGCGGAGGCGGAGATGATTGTAGTTGCAGAGAACCAATGATACAATTATCAGAATGTCTCTTCAAAATATCACTCCATGTAAACTGCCTGTGGAAGAAATCGCATTCAAATGTCCAATGCGAAGTTTTTATCTTACAGGTTGTTATTTCGTGTCGTTGTAAATTCCGTAAAGCTGTAAATGCTTTACCGCAGAAGCGACACATCAGGTGCATCATTGACATTTTATGTTAGTACTGTTTCAAGTCGTTAATGATACTGAAACGAAAATGCATAAAGGGTGCGTATTTATACTTTGGTGAAAACTCGATCACAGAATATTCACTACCAACAACCAGTTAGCGATTATGAAGTTCAAGGCTCCGTGGGTCAAAGGCAGCCCTACATATTCGTAATTCATCTTCAGGGTATGGGATCACTCTGAGAAAACCCTAATACTAGATACCATGGAAGAAAACATGCAAGTACTATTATAACAATATGTTATTTACATATGCTCGTAGGCATATGTATGTACATACTTATATCTAAACATTTAAATTAATTTTATATTTTAATATTTATATGTACATACAAATATATATTTTAATTAATTTTATATTCCCATATTTATATATGTAATCTTATATATTGCCATTTATTAATTTCATATTTCCATATTTACATGTACTGTTATACTAATATGTAGATATTTTAATAAATATTATATCTTCATATTTATATATACATGACTATATATATTAAATTAAAAATAATTCAATATTTGTATACTTATAAACCTATACATATAAATGAAATTGCAAATAATATTATATTTACATAGTTAAGTACGTATACCCATGCATATAAATTAAATTGAATATAATTTTATATTTATATACTTCTATACGTATGTATATAAATTAAATGGAAAATAATTATATAATAACAAAGTTATATGTACATACTGTAAATGTGTATAAATTAAATTGAAAATAATTTTATATTTACATTATTATATACCTATGCATACAAATTAATTTTAAAATAATTTTATATTTACACAGTTATATTTGCATAACTATATATAAATTATTTATCTTCCTATTTAATGTAAAAACATAATAATATATAGTCCTATCAAATATATATTAAAGAACCTGTGTGTTTTCTTCCGGGATGAACAAGTAATTAATTTTTCTCAGAATGCTCCCATACCCCGAAGAGGAATTGGATTATTTAGGACTGCCTTTGGCCTCGACAACCCCTGAGCCTCGACCTGCATCATCGCTAGCTGGTTGTTACTAGTAAATATTCTGCGATCGAGTTTATGCCAAAGTATAAATACTCGCCCTTTATGCATTCTCGTTTCAGTATCATTCTTTACATGGAACAGTATGGACATAAAATGTAAATGATGCATCTGTTGTATCGCTTCTGCGGTAAAGCATTTACAGCTTTACGGAATTTATGACGACACAAAATAACAACCTGCTTGATGAAAACTTCGCATGAGACATTTGAATGCGATTTCTGCCACAAGAAGTTTACACGGAGTGATATTTTGAAGATACATTCTGACACTTGTGGCATTGGTTCTCTGAAAATACAATCGGCTCCGCCTCTGCCTCCGCCATCATCTTCGCCTCAGCAATCAGCTCCGCCGTTAGCACCGACTGCACCGCCTCCGCCTCCGCATGCTCCAGAAGATTGCAGTGGTAACATACAGATCGCCAAGCAAGATATTACTCTACCCATACGCATTAATGCTGAAGATGAAGCTATCTGCAACGAATTGCGACGTGGAAGCCTATTTCCGAATACTGTGCGCTGCATCATCGCGGGACCATCGGGTTGTGGCAAGTCATGCGTCCTAGTGAGTCTGCTGGAAGAAGAGAATGGCCTTAGGTTCCAGAATGTGTACCTATTTTCCAAATCACTTCAGCAACCGACATACCAGTGACAGGCACGAGTATTGAAAGCTGTGGATGGCGTGGGTTATTTCACCTGCAGCGATAACGAATCCGTGATACCTCCCTGCGAAGAACTACGAAATTCGATATTTGTCTTCGGCGACATTACTTGCGATTAAAAAACTTGCATTAAAGAATACTTGAGAGTGAGTCGACAATCGAACGTTGACTGTGTGTACCTCGGCCAGACTTATTCGCAGATACCCCAACAACTGCATTGCGAAAATGCAAACATTTCGGTGTTGTTTTGCATGGACGATATGAATTTACATCACGTTTACGATGGTCATGTTATATGGACATACCTCTATCAGATATTAAAGATATGTGTGCCTTGTGCGGGAAAGATAAATATGGATTTTTGACGATCATTAAGGACTGTCAGCTACATAGAAGAAGGTATTGGCATGGGGTCCATCAGTTCATCGCTGTCTGCCGAGAGAGTTAGTATTCTGGGAACCAGTAAGTGATACCCTCAATACCTCCTGCTACATCGATGGTTGCCGTTTCCGAAGACGATAATGACTCCACAGTTATTGCTAAAGTCGGACTGAGTGCAGTACAGTCGGTTTATGCGGAAGGTACACCTGCAAGATGTTCGTGTGAAGTAGGAAAAACTTCAAAATAATCAGTCATCAGCTCTAAATACTGATGAACATACAACTCCTGCTATACAGAAAAGTAAACTTGATATTGAGGATGCAGCAGAAAGTGATGCCGATATTAAAGACATAATTGATGATGACTAATACGATAGTGATATTTTTGAAGACGATGATTATTCCCTCGATGGTCCACACGTTTCCCCAACGCTTTTCATTCGACATGTGATGTGACGCAGGCAAAAGGCATCGACTATACTGACGATATGTTTACAGAAGATCCCAACAAACTTGTAGACAAACTTTTATATTCGCTTGATAAGCAACAACGTGGGGATTACTTGACCACGAAAGAGGTGGTTTCGATCATAAGAGCACTTAAGGTTCGGTGTTATGTCAAATGATGTGACGAATTTCGTTCTTCTGATCATTCATTTACAAAATAATAATAAAATATTATTATTTTAAAATAGTTTGTGTTTTCTAAATTTTTGTGTTGTATCCTCCTGTTGGCATGCAAGTTTTTAATAACAACAATATGTATTTAAAATATTTCATAAATTAAGCGTGTAGTCAACCTCATGCATCATGCACGTAGCTATACTAGCGATTGAAAAAATATATTTTTTTAAACATGGGATGGATAATTGCAATAGTCGTCACCTACTAAGATGGTGGTCGCCTACTAACATGGCGGCCTCCAGTAATGTACAAACAAATGACGAACGAAAAAACAAATACGGCGGCCTCCAGTGACATATAAACAAAGATGGCTGCCTCCAGTAATGTATAAACAAATAACGAACAAAAAAACAAATATGGTAGTGTCCATTAACATATACCCAAAGATGGCAGCCTCCAGTAACATATAAAAATGGCTACCTCCAGTAACATATAAACAAATATGGCTAGCCCCAGTAGCTTGTAAACAAATTCGAATGAAAAATCAAGATGGCGGAATTAGTATATACGAGGGGAATGGAGGCGAGGGCGTCAGTCGTCTGCTGGGGTTGGACCGAATGTGGCTAATGGTGGTGCTGGGAAATGTAAGTTTTAAAAAAAAGATATAAGATTTATATAATTTTAAAAATAATTTTAATAATTTATTTTTAATGCTGCTTTTTTGGGTGATTTTTTTGCAATATTGTGAGGTTTTTGTAATTTTTTTAAGATTTATTTTTCATTTTTTAAAGTCAAAGGTCAAGGTAAACGGTCAATGGTCCTCATCCCGGTCACCTGGCTCGGATTCACTAATACCAGTCCGGAGTCGCTGATCCCTGTCAGTTTTTCTGGAAAAAATAGTTCATTTGTGAGGATCCTTTTAATAATTTAGTAATAATTTTTTAATTATTTTTTGATAATTTTTTAGGATTCTTAAAGAATTTTTTCGAATTTTTGCAATTTTTTGAAGAGTTTGTGGAATTTATAAAATAATTTTTAGTGTTTTTTGAAGTCAAAAGTCCTCAAGGACAAGGTCAAACTTAAGGTCAAAAGTCTCATGGGTCTGGCCTAAAAAGTTAACGACATCCAATATGGTGGCCGGGTGACGTAACAACATGGTGGCTTCCCCGAACCCGAATCCGAATCCGATGCCCAATGCCCTTGTCTTTCAAGGAAATATTTCTTACTACTTGCGTACTATTTTCTTTTTTGTGTTATAACTCGCCTATGGCCTAAACCCATAAAAATCCACTCGTTTCTTATTTTAAAATAAATATTTGAATATACTCTATTTGGTAGACTATTTTTAGGCGTTTTTGTTTAGCAGTAAATAAGTACGCTCATGTATTTTTGGCGTTGCCCGATGCATTCATTTCCATATTTTCGTTGTTAAAAAAGACTTAACTTTTTCTTAGCTAATGTACTTAAAAACACATTTATTGCTAAATAAAATTTGTATGTGTAGTGAAATAAGAATTAAAGTTAAAATAATGAATTAAAAAATAGAAACCAGAAATATTATTATAAGCATTTCATACTATGTGGGCATTACGAAGTCATACCACAAAGTAAGCAATTATAAATGCCTCTAAACACATCAACAGTTGTTCTTTTTTTTCGCCAATGAATCCTAATTGTAATCACTACACAATTACCTGTGGTGTTTCTAAAAGCAATATTACACACCGATATAAAACTTCGTATGCAGTCATTAATCTTCATTTACACCTTAAAGATTGAAATTGTCAGGTAGACAAAGTAGTTTGCATTACTTTTCTGCAAATAGCTTTTCTTAAAAATATTAACTTTTTACG
This sequence comes from Dryococelus australis, assembly GCA_029891345.1. Lineage (NCBI taxonomy): Eukaryota > Metazoa > Arthropoda > Insecta > Phasmatodea > Phasmatidae > Dryococelus > Dryococelus australis. Next base: position 66,051,963 of record CM057009.1, on the reverse strand, counting down.
TTCAGCTTTATTATTTTATTCAATAAACGAAATATTTGTTATGCCATTTATAATGCAATGGAAGCGCACATTTTCAAGTAGCAACACAACCAACGCAAGTGTATTTTATACTTGCCTTCTTTTGTCGTGGTGACAGTTAAAATCTGATGGCAAAATCTGCTAGACATTATATAATCAGTTTAAGCACGCTACGCTATATCCTGTGTCACTTCGTAACCTATGTGGTACGGCGTGTTTGGGGCGTGCAGTTCTGGGTTTAAGTCCTGTGTAAGCTGTGAATTTGGGGGCTAAGTTTACACATAATTATAGAACTTTATCAATTTGGAGGCTATCTTTATATTAACCTGACGGCAGAAAAGTGGAGATGATAACAAATATGTTAAATAAAACTGCAATTTGAGGTTTCATGTTCACGCGTTTCCGACATAAATCATATTTTTTTATTTTTTTTATTGTCACAGTTTCATTCCGGTCGCTTTTTGACTCATGCAATTTTTATATAATAGCTACGTATACCCATAAGATTAAAAAGTGTCGGCAAAAACTTATACTAAAGCGCAAATGATTACAAAATTACTACAAAAATATTTCTTTCAAGGTATATAAAGCAACGTGTGGTATTAATTGATTTTTTAGAATATTACTGTGGTGTGCGTTAAACTATGCAGAAAAAAATAAGCACATATAAAATGTAAGCGGACTGTGTGATGCACTTGGTCGTTTTATGCCAAGCTTAGTAATGAAAACAGCAAGCAGCACACTGAAATTAAGATTTTGTGAAATTTTCTATTTTCAAGTTTAACCAATGGAAATTATTACTCGCTCCCAGCTAACAAATTCATAAATTCCTAAAAAATATGGTTTTTAATTTTTCCACTTCTGTGCAAAACATAATTCAACCAAATTATGTGTTAGTCACCTATGTCTAAAATGGTTCCACATGTCATGTATTTTAAAGTTCTTCACTATTCATTTTTACTAGATTTCATTTTCCAGGTTATAAAATCTTCTGGTGGATTATTAACATTGTAATGTTGACATCCATCAAAGAGGAACTTTTATATCGTCGGAAATATGTCATGATTTTATATTTCAGTGGGCGGTTTTTATATCGACAAATATTTATTCGTAGTAAATAAAATGCGATTAAATAAAAATAAGAAACAGGAAACTATGAAAACCAATTCGGGATAAAAGAAACCAACGAACTTTAACAAAGGCGTAAAAATTTAATTCATAGAAAATTAACATTTATTCTCCCATTTAAAAACAAATTCTTGAATATCATAAGAAACAAAGGATGTGTTTAATTCAGCACATCGCCTGCATAGTGTATAATACACTGAAATATATAAAGACATTAATTTGCAGGTTATTCCGAGTGTTCAGAGAAATTAATATGACTTGGATTTACCAATTCATTCCAGGAAAATTTTTATTCGCACATTTGTAAGAAATATTATTTTATATAGCTAAGTACGCATTATTTTCAAGTATTCAGCCTCCGAATGGTTTATAATTTATTGCACATTATTTCGGTGTCTTAAGACCAAACACATTTTTGTCATGTTATTGGAAACGTACCTGTCCAAGAAAAACTGCACATCTGATTAACTATCTATGCCATTTGTTGTTTTTTTTATAGTGCGCTACATCATAATCTAGATGCAAAATATTACTGTTTCCAACGTAATGTAAGAAGTAATTTAGTATTTCAAGTTTCTTGAATAATGCTAATGAAGTCAGATTAGATTTGGAGTTTTCATACGCAAAGAACCAAGTGCAATTCATGCGATTTCGGGGATATTCTGTAAAGTAGGCTACACTACAAATTTCCCATGTACGGTCAGCATTCGCTGCCTTAGCAAGTCGATAAATACAAAATATTGAAAATTATATAATACATATTTTGACTAATAACATCATTGCAATGAAATGCCAATATAAGATTTTAAAACTTAAATGTGTGTCATTCGATAAATAACATTCTGAGCGATTACTGAACATTAGCTGAGGATTAAAGAACACTTCAGTTACAAATTTTCATTTGAAACAAATACACAAAAAATTTTACAAGGTTTTTATTCTGTACCTTAGAAAGTTTATATAAATACAGAATGTTAAGAAATTAAACGCCCAGACTGCGAATATATACACACACATTATAATTATATATATATAATTATAATATATATATTCTGTTTAGGTATATGGTATATATATATATATATATATACATATATATATATATATATATAACACCATTTACCTAAACAGAATAATAAAGGAGATATGTGCCTGTGAATATTGTATTTTTAAAATGAATTTTCGCTGAATTCCTTGTACTTTCTGCCAGTGGTAGGGATGGCGGCGATTTACACACAATGTGTCCCACCCGGTTGAATGGGACACGCCCATTTGGGGTGCTATGGTGCATGTATTATTTGAGGGCATGTCGCTGATGTGGTGATGTATCACTTCCTCAAGTCGACATTGCGCACAGACTGACGACGGCCAGCATTACGCATGACACATGGCACTGCAGTATGGGAAGCATAAGTCACATTTTTGATGCGGACTTTGTAGGCGTCATACAAGGCATTCGGCAAAAATACGTTTTCAAAACCCCGTTTTCATTGGCTAATATCTCCTTTAATGTTCCGTTTAGGTATATGGTGGCCTCTATATTTTCGACTTCATTTTTCATAAGGAATCGTCTCCTGCAGTTTCGGCGTTTAATTTACGAACATCCTAAACAAGACGTATTGTAATTCGACCGACAAACTTCGCCTACAGGTAAAACACAAAAAATAAGTTGAAAACATTTATACTACCTGTGGTCTAAAGTGAACACGAAGGGTGGTAAATATCTTTGAAGTTGGTCCTGGGACACTTGTTTATTGCATATAGTGGAGATATTATTTAAGATGGAACATCGATTGTCTGCATAATGTTTAACTGAACAAAGATCTTCAAACACCACAACACTTGTCGGTGTCATCAAATTATGCCATGCAAATAATTTCTGTTACTACCCCTATTTCGAACTAACATCCATGTCACGGTAACGTATTCGGGATTTAAAGGATGGATTAATGAGCCTCATGATGTCATAATAAAAAAATGTCACCTTAAGTAAATACCATAAACCTCGCCGTTTTCGAGTAATTAGTGTTTAACTTTCAAAATAATATTTACCAATACCTGGCAGATGGGACACGCACAATACCCACTAACACGCTGTTGTGGCTATTAAAGGGAGGGGAAGATTCCAGAGAGAGAGAGGTAGGCCTACATTACGGTGGTACTGTAATAAACATTTTCTTCCACTACAACTTCAAAAATGTGTACCCCATTAGAATTAATTTTAGACCATATTTCGTACATGTTTTCAACTTATTTTTCCGTGATAAAAAATATATAAATATATATATATATATATATAAGAGGACAGAGAGATGCAAATCAACTGAAATTACGAAAATAGTAAGGAGAAAATATTTCTAAGGTCACAGTCAAAGGAAAGAATATTCTTTGCTTCGAATCCATCCGACTTCGTATACACATATAAGTTATCAATTCTTTCACAAGAATTCATGATACGAGTTTTATAAATAGATTCATTAAATGTATATTTTGGTTGCTTATTCTGTACATTGTAACAATTATTCTAACTGAACAAATTACTACTGGATGAATTTATTCAATTATATCAAACTTATTATACGCACGAGCAAGTATATTTTGTATTTTGCAGTAACGTGTACCTCCGGATTTTCTGGTTAAAATTTGTTTATTACGCTCACAAATCTTTTTTTCAGCGTGCTCAAAAATATTAATAAAATTGATTTGAACATGTTAAAATTAAGATGATATCCTTGCACGAGTAACGTCGAAATAGTTTTAATAGTTCATGCCATTATTTACTATTTAGTGCTTGTTTGGTTACAGCCTTATGATACCATGCTAAACAGCATTGTTTGAGCTAAGCGTTAAAAATGCGTGTAGCCTGGACGTGG